>VTGB01000031.1:0-600000 GCA_013403855.1 Calonectria honghensis | reverse complement strand
AAACCTGTTTCAACTGATCGACCGATGCGACAGCACCGCGGCTGGACATTGATGCCGATGGGGAGACGGCGCTGCGCATGCTGCTCTTTCGGGGCTTCATGGTTCCGTCCTTGTTCGACTGCGTTGACTGGGTCATGAGGTTGTACTGGCTTCCGTAAGGCGACGTCGGCCCATTGCCGTTGGTGCTGCCATTTGTGTTCACCGTCAAGTGCCCGCGGTTCGTGACTGAGGTGCCCGTCTTGGATCCTGTCAGCGACTCCGACTTTCCGACCGAGGTCAGCATGGCCACGGCTGCATCTCTGGACCAGTCTGTCAGCATTTGCTCCCGGAATACGCTGGGCAGGTCAGCATCGTTTTCGGCGGCACCAGAAGAACTCATTGTTGATCCTAGGAGTGGGCCAGAGAATCCACGGCTGGGGGATGCCGCAGGGCTACCAGGGGGCGATCGGAACATGTCTTCGTAGCTTGTAGCGATGCATTCGACGAGAGAGGTGCGGTCGTCAAATGGCAACAACTCTTCCCTCTCAAGAACCGTCAGATCCCACTCCGGCTGAGGCTGCGGCTCGCCAAGCTTCCCAACCCCGCTGACAGAGGGTGCAGGAACCTGAATTCCCTCAATCCAGAAACCCTTGCTTCGGCGGCGGACAACTTCATTCTGGATGGCCCTGCCCACGACAGAGCTTTCAAAGTCGAACTTCTCCATGAGTGCCCAAAAGTATCCATGGCACAGAGCCGCGATCCGCACCTTGTGCACAGGTGACTCAATCTCTTGGATCTCCTCCTGTAGGCGGTAAACCATGGGTAGGCCGTGTCGAACCGCATTGACTCCAAGCTTGTAGGCGAGTTCGGTTAGAAGGATGTGGAGCAGAACTAAGTCGCTCTCGTATTCGACGAATTGCAGGGCATTGTCAAAGATGACCAGGTGGAGCAAGGCCAGGAACTGGGAATGTCCAGTCTTGGAATTGCGCTCCCGGTTGGATGCGCTGGAAACCACGCGACGGGAGACGGGCGAGTTGGTCGAATCTCGGTGCATCTTTGCGGTAGAGCGCGATCGAGCAATAGTTTCGTCAAGAGCCTTTTGGTCATCGTAGGTGGTCTCCCGGTGGAGCCACGTCACCAAGGCATCCATGTAGGCCTTTCTAACGTTTCCGTCGGGGTCACGCATGAGCCAGTGAGTGCCCTCCCAAACAGATATGGGAACTCGGTTGCGGGAAAGGGATCGGTTTCCGGTGAGCTTCTTCTCGGGGTTGGCAACCGTGAGGATGGCCTTGATAATGTTGAGAGCCGATGCTCGTCCCGCATTAAGGGAAAAGTAATGGTCAAGTTGCGAGTGGCTCTCGGTCAACTCCACGCTTGAACCGCCAGGACCAGTATCAGTAGCCCCGTTTTTCTCGCCTTCGGGAGTAGAATTGGTGCTCAGGGATCGGGTTGGCTTCAAGCGGAAAATAACTGCCGTAATCATATCGGAGATCTGGTCCGCGTAGTAAACGTGAGTAGCGAGATCACCAATGCACAGCTCGAGTCGGTCGAGCAGGTGCTTGGTCTGCAGCCTCACCCCTTGCTCGGCATCCATCGTGCTAGCCTCGTCGTCGCTGTGGCCAGTGGGGTTTCGTAGCTTAAACAACTTCCGCATCTGCTTAATCAGCCCGAGGAGAACATCCATAACACTCAGCCCGATCAGGTTGACGTCGGATCGCAAGAGAGAGCCCATCATGACGGTGAGCGCCACCTGCTGGTTCAGAGCCTGGTCCTCAATTGGAACCTGCAGAAGCGTGTCCAGGGCGGCAACCAAGATGACGTATCGGTCTTGCACCGGCGCCCACCGCGAGATGATGTTGTAGATGGAAATAGCCCAGCCCCCGTCGTGCTCTCGGTTCTGGTCAAGAGTGACAACAGAGTCGCCTTGGCTCACGCGTTCCGTGATGAATTTTAGCAGAGACACGGTAGCACCGTGAATCTGGGAGCGATTAGGTACGACGAAAATGGCCTTGAGGCATTCCAAAGCCAGGACTCCAATATCCTCCTCGGCTAGCTTGTCAACATCCAGCGCGGTTCCAGTCATGGCCAGCGGGTTCGTGTCGCCAGCGGTATCAACAGTTGCCACGCTCATCCTGCGCTTCAGGGCCTTTTCGGGGTCGCTCTTGTCGCCTTCCTCCAGACGTCGGTACAAAATGTCCAAAAAGTCTTCGCCATCGGCCCACAGGTTTTCGAGGATTCGAGGAACAATGACATCAATGTGGCGGCTGGTGACAGAAGCCAGAGCGTCGGCATTGGAAATGCTGCGAATAGCCTCGAGTCCAGCATTCCTCCAGCGCATCTGCACTGGAGGGGTCAGGGGACCCTTTCCGGGAGTGTGACGCGGCGAGGCCAACCGGGTGTAGAGCTGAACAATATCTTCGTACTGGCGGAAGTAGGTCTGGTCAGCGGCGAGGAGAGTGGCGTCATGGTAGTCGCAAAAGGCCTCAAAGGTGGGGAGGGAGGATTCGATCATGGTGATGTCTTCGGAGTGGAGGACCGTGTCGAGGACCTTGAGAACGTATGGTGCAATGAGAACGACATCTTTGTGAAGCTTCTCGATGAGGGCAGCAAGAATCTGCAAAGTTACTTGGACATTTCTGCAAACAGGAGTCAGCGGGAGGCTCAAAGGATTGGCAGCCAGAAAACGAGCTAGAATGGGCGCAAATATGGTGCACCACGTTTCGGCAGCTTGTTTCTGGTCATGTGTGGGGGAGGCTCGTGAGAGGGTGCGTGTCTTGGGGATTGGTCGGATGTGTCGGTACCCGAGGATGGTGCGCGCGACAGGAGGCAAATGACGTACCCGAAGCGCAATCGCCAGACGTCGCTGGCCGTCTTCTTCTCGAGAAAAGCGCCAATCTTCTGGATCTTGGAGCGGCGGCTGGTGGCATAGTAGAGCAGGTAGCTGAGCTCGCTGCTGTTGGGCTTGACATCGACGGCGCCCTTTGTTGTCCGGGGATAGCACTTGAGAACTAGCACCTGGTGTTTAGGGCGACACTTTTGCTGGATGGCGTTCATGTTGCTGGTGCTTTTTTTTTTTTCCTTTTCCTCGTGGCTCAGGTCGACTCAGCGCGCAACACAGCGCAGCGCAGCAGAATTGCGGTGCTGTGGTCGGCTGGGATCCGTGCCGTCGTCGTCGCTGTCGTCGTCGTCGTGGCAGTCGTCGCTGGTGGTGTCGTCAGGGAGACGGGAGGGCCGGAGAAGGAGGTTCGAGGGGCGAGGGCGTGATGGGGCCAATGTCTAGCGCTGCAATGATCGATGGCAGCGGGGGGGAGGACGTTGACGCTGGCAAGATCAGGGTCCGTGGGCGAGGAAAAAGACGAGACAGCGGGCGAGGGAGGTTGGCGTTGATGTAAGCCTGGACAGGTCTGTCTTGTACCTCGCGGGATGGACACGACAGGATGGTCGAGGGACAGGATAGGATGGGAACAGGCTGGTGTGTGCTGTGCAGCAGTGCCAGCGAGAGCCCAATGAACAGAGGGCAAGAGACAAGGGACAAGGGGTAAACTGCAGACGGCAGGTACAAGTGAGGTACGTACCCACTCACACTAGCAGCCGCTAAAATTGGTCCCCGGAATGCGAAATAAGAGCGCCCAACTATGGATGACGACGACGTCCAAGGCTCAGCAGCCCGAACCCGAGCCTTGTGAGCTGTGGTGCGTCCTGTGCCGTCGATCAACCGCGCCATGACGCTGTTTTCTTGGGGATCGCCAACGGCTTGTCCGGCGCGGGCTCGACAATCTACCCATTGTTTGCCGCGTTGCTGCACAAGGCGACGTATCGTATCTCTGTCTCTACGAGTACCTTGAGGCCAGGTACCGACAGCGACGACCACCCTAGCCCCAAAAGCAAGGGGTTACCTAGCGCCCACGTACATTCTACCGTCCGTCCCTGAAAACAGGAGGTGGGTGGTTGGCGATTGCACAGGCACAGGCTTGAACGGCCTTGGCCTTGCACCTTACACGTTGTACTGTGGCTAGTTCATCGTCTTGCAGCGACGGCCTTGCGGTTCGAATTGCGAGCGGCGCCCCTCGTTGGCCTCCTCATTTCATCATGACATGTCCCCCCCTCTCTCCAGCCTAAAGTCGAGTGGCCAGCGCATCCGCCCTCCCACCTCTCACATCCCACCTCGCACGCTCGCGCTCCAACTCGGTCTCCGTCAACTCCATAACCCCGGCCCGTTCCCCATCCAAGTCGTCCAACAATGGCTCACCCTTCCGTCCTCCCCGAGTGGAAGACCGGGCCCATTTACCGCCATGACGAGGCAAAAAAAAAAAAAAAAAAAGTGCTCATCCCTCAGAAATCAGAATGAAGGAGGGGGCAAAAAAAAATCACAATATCAACTTGTATCAAATGTTCCATCAGCAAAGGTAGTACCGCCACCTTCTGCAGCCACTTATTCCCGAGAAAGTGGTGGCGTGGCTTCTTTGTCTCGAATTGGGCCCTGTTTGACGCCTCAATGGGACTGTCTCACTCTGCCACCAATTCGCCGCAAAAGCTTCTTCGTTTCCACATCGTCTGCTAGTGGCCTTTTTTCAAACAATCAGAAACGCATTGGCCGACATGTGCTCCTCGTCGGCGCGAGCATAATAACACAACGCTCACCGTCTCCCCCTCAAACAATGCGGATCCCTTCAAAACCGGCCCCCCGGATGCTGCCGGCGCCGCCAGAGACCCGTGCCGCACACACGTCGCCCGCTTACTCGCAGCCTCTCACACGCATAGCATCCAATGCACGTCCGACTGATCTGCCCATGTCACGGCCGGCCGCAAGAACCCTTGCAAATGCCCCCCAGAGCGCGTGCAGCTCAGGACCCTCTCCGGGCGCTGCGGCGAAAACCTCCCCTCCGCGGCCCGTCGCTGTCAATCGTCCAAGTCGGCCTCATGATGGCATCGCCACATGACCCGGACGCTCTCTTTGCTCCCATGACATCCAAGTCTTTATTCAATGCCCCAACAAAACTTTGCTCCCCTCCCTCGGTCACACACCAAGTCTCTCGGAAAAAGAAAAGAAACCGAGCAACAATGGTAGGCTGCCTGTTCCGGATCATCATGACATGACATCCAATCTCTCCGACTGTCCTCAGTGGTGCATATGCGCCTTCACCGCAACCCCAACAAAAACCCCACATCACACGTTTTACAGCTGCCATCCTGGGTCACTTCTACGCCCGTTTACATGGCATAGCATGATCTCACAGTCACGTATTCCCATTCCTGGTCCACAACTGAGCAATGCATGCCACCAGATGCCACCCAGTAGCTTTTTTTTTTTTTCTCGCTAGCCACTCTCCTTTTGCATCTGTGACTAATCTCCCGAGGCTCGGTTATCGTGAATCTGACTATTGGGCTCGGTTTCAGGCCGGTGCTGACCCACGGCCGCAAAAAAAAAATGGCGGGGTAAGACATTAGACACCGTTGGAAACTTACACAAACGGTTGGTTCTTGATTCATTGCTAACGCTTTGCAAGGGGGGCTTGCGATGTCTTTCTTCCAAGTCCAAAAGCAGCGTAGCGGATCAGGTTTAGTGGTTGCCGGCTTGGTCCCTTTGCGACAACCAGCCATCCAGCCTCGGTTGAACCGTGCAGTACAGGGTAGCTATATCAGGTTCGACTACTATGTGGGACAGGAGCCAGGAAGCGGTGTTCATGTCACTAACGTATATCCTTGGTCTTATAGTTTTTTCAATTGAAGGTTCATCCTGCATGCAAGGAGGGCACTGTGTTTGAATCAACCCCCACATCTGCAATATGGCGATGCTCATGCCAAGTTGCTTAAGCTCATGCATTGACTTCAAGCAAGCACATATTCCTAAAGCTAAAACAACCACGAGTTAAATTGACAAGTTGAACGCCTAGGCTTCTCAAGCTTGGGCCTGCAAGCGGGGATGGAGCTTGACATGCTGCGAGTAAACTCCCTACGTCATGCCGAACCAACCAAGGCATTATCATGCATCCCGGCAAAAGCTTGGCATGCATTCGTGACCTTGGTTACTGGACGGCGATTTCTGTGCCCGACTTTCGCAAAGCGTCATCCACAACCTTGTCCACCTCGTAGTAGTACATCCAGCTGCCGCCCTTGCCCGTCGTCTTCTTGATCTTCTCCTTGATCTCCTCGTCCACCGAGAGGTGCTGGGCGGCAATCTCGCGGCCGACGCCGGCGTACCAGTCCAGCACGCCGTACAGGTCGCGGTAGTGCGGCGACCTGATGCTGTCGTAGAGGTCCAGCGCGCCCTGCAGCCCCTTGCCGTCCTGCCACGCCCACTCGAGCGTCTTGGCGAGCGCGTACGTATCCTCGAGCGCGAACCCGGCGCCGGCGCCAAACGCCCCCGAGAGCGGGTGCGAGGCGTCGCCGATGAGGGCGATGGAGCCCAGGGCCGTGACGCTGTCCAGGCGGGGGCCGGAGAAGAGGGCAAACTCCTGCGTGCCTCCCGTGGCCGCCGCGAGCTCGACAATCTTGCGCACGGGTTCGCAGAACTCCTGGTACTCGGGGACCAGCGTCGTAAAGTCAAACGGGCGACCCCAGCTGACGTGCTCTTGGCCCTCAACCGGCCGGCTGATGCGGGCTGTGACTTCAAAGTCGTCGCCTCCGAGCGGGCTCGTGAAGACGTACTTGCCGCCCAGGTTCTGCCAGAAGATGGACGCCTTGGGCACGATGGCCAAGGCTGTGGGCTTGTGGATGATGGTGCGGTACGCGGACTGCCCGTTGTATTTGATCTTGTGCGACGGGAAGGCGAATGATCTCACAAACTGCCGTGCGTGTTAGTCGCTAGCTTGTCTCCACATAGCCTTGGAGAGGAGCTGCTTTTCTCTCACCGATCGGATGCCGTCTGCGCCGACAATCAGATCCACTTGATCTGTGTAACCGTCCTCGAAGCTGATCTCAACCTTGTTGTTGGGCAGCTTCTCAATCTTGATAAGCTTCTTCGAGACCTTGACCTTAGACTGGTCAACCTCCTTGAGCAGCGCACCCTGGAGGAGAGCTCTCCTTAGGCGGCAGCTGATGTGGTTTGGCTGAACGTCTTGGGGATGGTAGCTCTGCTCGAGAACCTCTCCGGTTCTTCCGTTTCTTTGCCCATGTTAGTTAGCACTGCCACCTCGTTATCCCGCAGCGCAATCACTCACCGTTGCTGTCCGCCAAGACCTTCCGGTGATCTGAAAAAGTCCTCGGGTTTGATATGCTTCGCCGCGCCGTTCCACTCCAGCAGCCTCCACGTGTTCTGCTGCAAGCTGATGCCTCCGCCCGTCTCGCTGATTTCCGACTTCCTCTCGTACAAGGTCCAATCTACAAAGGGGAGCTTGGCGAGCGCGATGGCCGCTCCGAGACCTCCGGGGCCGCCGCCAATGATGGCGACCTTTAGAGGCGCGGTGCCATTAGCGTAGTCTTTGACAGCCATTGGGACCGGCGGCGGGGATGTGGATTTCGGGATGCAGATGACGTTTGATGTAACCTTGATCTGTCTGAATGCTTAAACCATTGGCGAATTGAATATCCTGTTACAATAGCGCCCAGAGTGTTGCAATTGAATAAAACGAGGCCCACGATGCTTTATATCTCGGGCTGGATCAAGCTGTGCGTAACCATCGTTGCAGGCTTGCGCACCACTTGCATCCCGCGGCCATCCCACTCAATTGCGCCATCCCTCTGGAGGATTGTCAATCACGCGCGCGCGATAGAGGACTCGGTTCCGGGGCACAGCATAAAAAAGAGCCTCCGAACCAGTGGGCCGCGCTGAATAATGACCCGAAACCAGGAATGTGCTCAAGGCGTGTTTGGGCGGGATATATTCGTGATGTCGCAACCGGCGCTGCGCATGGGTTTCGGGGTTGGCCGTCGGAATATGGCACGATTGGCACGAGCATTGGTTTGTCGATTGATAACTGCCGCGACTGCACTGTGGGGTATGTATTGTAACATTGAAAAAGAAGAGTCGCTGGTTCCTCTTCGACCTTGGTACTCTGGCACTCCCGTTTCGCTCTCAGTAGGTGTCCCGATGTCCCTTCACAACAAGCTCAACTCGAATCAGTAGATCATGTTGTGAGCAGTTATTATGTGGTGAGCTCCTATTTCTCTTATTTGACCTTTCTCAGTGCTGTGCTAAAGTGGTCAATCAGTATATGGAACGAGGAATGTGATTGGGTATACATTATTATTTATTGCAAGATTGCCATGCTCATTGCTGAACTAATCGAAAGTCATGATTTCTAGCAACGTAACCTCTCCAGACTATAATGCATTGATCAAGTTGGAGTCTTTGCAACTAAAGCTATTATTAGTGGTATATTTTGAGTTGAATTGGCTGATGTGGATGAGAAAATCCGAGAATCCAGCGAAGTCACCAATAAAGGCTCGGAATAGTGGCAAGGCATGGCCAAAAAAGTGACGAAGAGTTATTAAATACGGCTAGATTCCCAGAAAGAACGACGAGTATGGGTAGTGGGGAGTACGTAGTAGAGCTGTCTGAGGCAGAGAGCACATAACCGCAGGGTCTGCGACTCTAGCATCAGTCCATAGCCACTACATTCCATTTCTAGATCAATGTGTTGATCATATATGTCGAAATAGGGATCATTATGGATTCATAAAGCATGAAGCGGAAGCATGACAGGTGTATTCGATGTTGCTGAAGCGCTAAGGATTGCTGAATGCTAAACGAAACACATATTACTACAAGCGACTAGTTAATCGAATTGGATGGTTTGGATGCCTACGCCCCCTTTCCTATTTATTATGTACATTATTTCCTCGACTTTTGCAAACAACAAGGGCCACTGAAGCGAGATACAATATTGGCATTCTATTGTACTGAAGGGAACGGCTCAACTATCCATAAAGCTGGATGCAAGACATTCGCACTCTGTTCCGATTGGCCTCATAATAAGCTATTGATAAATCTAAATGTAAATTGAAGACTGAAAGAGACACTCCAAGAAAGCAATTTCAGGAGTGATATACATTTCATGGCCAGCCAATTCCAACATACCCAAGTGAACAATGTATTTTAATAGGAGGACATCATGTACAAAGAACTATATAGGTAAATAAGAAAGCCGAGTAGAATATATGTATTAAATATCCTATCAAACAAAACAAGAGAAGAATTACATCATAAGCTAAAATATGAGATCTCATATCTAATATGTATGCAAAATAGAAGATGGATTTGAAACTGAGAAGGGTGTAATAGGGCTGGTGGTATACTGCAAAGGTAGGAGACTGGATAGTTGGGCAAGTGACTGATAGTTTATCTATGATACAAAGACCAAAACATGACCCTACACTGAGTAAACTGAAGGTGTGTTTTGACCAAGAGGTGCCATTTTTGAACCATTGTCTGGATGGGACTCCTGATAGTCTTGTCCTCGTGGCCAACAGCGCAAAGTGGTGGGAAAAGGGGTGAATTAAAATTGCTTACTACTATTCACTACTTATCCAGATTGAGAAACCCGTTAAATCAAGGGAGAAAAAAAAACACATTTAAATACTACCCAGAACCGAAGTGTCACATTTACAAGGCAAGGTTCAAGTGAGTTCTCAAATAGTAATACAGCTTCAATTCATGCCGTTCCCATCCCGGGTATCCATTCCAATTCTACACGCAATACAAATACAAAAAAAGGAGACACCGAGGCCTCCCTGCAATTAATTATTCGGCAGCAGCAAACTTGAGCCCGGGGTTGCCCTCCTTGAGCGTCTTCTCGACCAGCTCCCACAGCGGCGACACCAGCGTTCTAACCTCGTCAGTCCGTGTCTTCAAGCCGTGCTTGTAGTCTCTATGTACAGCCAGGTTCTGCCTGGCGCATCTCTCGGAGCAGTAAATGGTCGACTGCTTATCGCTCAAGCAGTCGTTGCAGATGACAGTCTGCGGTCTCTCGTCCTCCATCATTACGTCGTCGTCAAAGTTTTGTACACATCTGTCTCCAGCTTCACAGTCGTGCTCCTTATCTATATGCTCATCCTAATAGTTTGTTAGTACCAGTTACATCTCGCCACTTTTTTTCTCTGTTCTCTGTAAACATACCTGTCCATGATGATAACACTCCGTCGAACAATACACGGTCAACTTCTTGCGGCCTCCAATCTGCGTCATGACCTGGCAGAGGGAGCACGAAAACACATCCTTGGGCTCGACGGCCTTGTCGCACACGGCGCAGGGCGGGAGGCTGTAGAGCTCCTCGACGGCGACGGGCGTCTGACCAGCCTGCGACTGACCCTTAGTCTGCCGGCGGTTCTGCTCAAACGCCATCTTGGCCCTGCGGAGCTCGTCGAGGCGGGCCTGGTGGCCGTCCCGCTGAGGCTGCGTGTTGATGCTAGCGCGGTGGTCCTGGGCGATGCGGCTGATGATCTCCTCGAGCGGGATGCGGTCGCCCGACTCGTAGGCGTCGAGGTACTTTTGCGCGGAGCCTATGACCTGGCCGGTGGCCGGGTCCTTGAAGAGGAGGTCGACGCAGAGCCGCTTGAGCTCCGAGGGAGGGCCCGCGATGCGATCGGCCAGCAGGTCCACGTCGGCGGACCAGCCGGCCGGCTTGCCGACGCCCTCCCAGACCCTCTCGACGAGCTCCTCGCGCGACCGGTCCGGGTCGTCCAGCATGCCCCGGAGCTCCTCCTGGTCCACGCTGCCGCTGCCGGCGGCCGTCAGGAACTCCGGGTACGTCCGCAGGACCCACCGGTACCAGGCCTCCTTCTCGGACTCGATGTGGTCCTCGATGGACTTGAGGTCGTTCTTGTGGTCCTTTGCGTCGGTGAAGAGCATGTCCAGCTCGCTGAGGAAGGCGCCCCGCTGCGAGAACCACTCGCGGTCCGTCGCCTCGCAGTACCGCGCCCGCATCTTGTCCAGCGTCTCGGGGAAGCAGTCGGCGCAGTCGGTGACGTGCTCCTTGCGGCACACGGTCGCGCACCTCCGCTTGATCGCGTCCACTTGGTCCGCACACTGCTTCCGGTGCACCCTCGCCGCGCTGAGCTCCGTCCAGTGCTCCGGGAGGGCGTACTTGGCGGATCCCGCCATTCTTGCAGCCGGTTTGAAACTTCAACCGCGTGCCCTCTGAGCCTGCGTGCCCACCCTGGCCGATTCCCCGGTGATTCTTGCTCTGTAGGGAAAGGTACCTCTCTGCTATCCCAAACCCGTATCCAGACAGGTCTCACGACTTTGGAACCCCCTGGCTGACTAATATCAAGCGGTTTTGGGCTTCACCCTTGGAGGGTTGGGTCAATTAGGATATCAACTGAAAGAGGAAGGTTCAGTGAATAAAACGTAAAATTGTGATTGGCTGTCTAGCCACTTATTGAATCCTGTATGCGGTATCGAACCTCAAGCAGGGTGGAAACGGGGCAGCCTCACGTACATACATGTACAGTCGCGTCAAGTGCCAAAAGATTTGCCGGCATTCACCCGGCGCAGAATTCACGTCATGTCGCCAAACCACACACACCAAGCTCAACTGAACCAAAGCATTATCCACCAAAAAGTCATAGTATCGATACACCTTTGAAGCAAAAATGGTAGGAATCCTTTTCGGTTCTGTTCTCGCACGACCTCATGTTCCGCTGCTAACAAACCACCCCCCCCCCCCCCCCCCCGTCCAGGCCGATAAGCTCCGCAACCAGCAAGAACTCGAGCGCCTCCAGGCAAAGTACGTCGGAACAGGACACACCGACACGTCCAGCTGGGAGTGGCGAACCAACATCCAGCGCGACACGTACTCGTCCATCGTCGGCCACCGCCCGCTCATCTCCTACATTGCCCTGGCGGAAAACGAGCCCGTGGCCAAGATTCGCGCGCAGCTGATCCGGGTATGTCTTTGCCGAGCATCATGATCCTTCGAGGAATTCTTTTTGATGTGGCCTTGCTAACAGTCATTTTTTCTGTAGAAAATGGTTCAGCCTTGCGGCCCGCCGCCTCAGCGCGAAACGTAACGCGGCGAAAATCGGACGTATTGAGGGACGAAACGGGCTTGCATCGCATGCCTTGGAGTCTTGGGTTGGGGCTTTTTTTGTCTACATGGAACGGCGTTTGAAGGACGAGATGGATACCCTTCCAGAAAAGGGAAACAAATATTGCTCTCGAAAAATAATATTACTAGCCATGTTTTGGGACTTGTCGCATATCTTGATTGTGTTTGGGTATCATTTCCTGGTACATTTTTTTTGCCTTCACCTTGCATTATGCGGTGGCATCTACCATCTGGCTCTGGTCGCCCTCCTGGGCATCCTCATCCTCCTCCTGCACGTCCTTTAGGTTCAGGCTGGACCGCAGCTTCTTCTCCATTTCCGGATCCCACTCGCCGTACACCTCCCGCACCAGGCCCATGACGCCGTCCAGGCCAATCTCCTCCTTGGCGCGCGGGCCGACGTGCCAGGTGATTGTGTGCTCGCCGTCGTGGCCGATGGGCGGCCTGTCCACCTTCTTGATCACGTAGCCCTGCCGCTCCATCCGCTTGAGCGTCAGCTCCGTCTTCTCCGCCGAGACGTTGCGGTCCGCGTTGAGCCGCGTGAGGTACCGCTTTAGCTTCTGCTCGCTGAGCTCGCCGTTGTTCATCCAGATCATGGCGATCGCCATGGTGCAGAACGCCACGTAGGTCGCCTCCTCGGCTGCGCTCGGGGTCTTGGAGGGCGTGATGATTCCCGGTACTCGATAGCGATCTGGTAGTGTCGAGGAGAGGATGTAGGCGCCCGATCCGAGCCTTGGTTGTGAATTGTTCTTCATGGCTGTTGATTCAAACGTTAGAAGAAGAAAAAAACACATTAAACTGGGACTGGGTAGTTACCTTGTCGCTTTTCCTGCAGAGACATCTTTTCTCTCACGGGCAGCTCGCGCAGCTCCATACCCCAAACCTCCTTCAGCTGCTTTTGCGCCAAAGCAAAGATGCGCTTAAACGATCGCCCCTGGTTTCCCAGGACTATACTGAGTGTGAGAATACGGTCGCGATTTCACATTGAGATGGCACTCACCTCGCTCCTTGATGCCGTCTCGCCGTATCACCGTTCTCGAGTACTCGCAGGAGAGGGCATATCGAACCAGCTTCTTGGCCAGTTGGTCGTCTGCGCTCTGACCTGGGTGATCGTCGGCGTCCATATCTTCATCGCTCTGCTGGTCTTCGGCTTCGGCGTCCGAGTCTGCTCTGTTGCGACGCTGGCGAGGGCGCGCATCCTCTTCCGATTCCTCATCCTCGACCTGGGCGGACGTTGGTTAGCAATCGGCTGCAGGGGAGGGAGGGTTCGTGAATCACGCACAGGACGACGCCTTCTTTGACTGGGAGGCATTTTTACAGATGTGTCTTCTTGTTCTGAATTACAAATTATTCGTACAGGCCAATCGTGACCGAAATGTGAGGTGAGGGAGAGCACGGAGACGGCGGAGGGGCTTTAATCTTGACGCGGTCGCCATGCACTTTTGACGCGTAAAGTGCGGTAGGGCGACCTGCACGCCCGAACCAACCATGCAGCCTAGTAGGCCCCACAAGGCTCAGTGACAGATCAACGTCACTTAGCGAAAGTATGAATCTTCAGATGTGCGTCTAAACAAGTTGCAGTAAAACAAAATTATAGGGCATGACACCTGGGATTTTTAAGAATGGCACGATAAAAGTATACAGATGGGCTCGAGTTTTCTTTCTGCTCTACTTACATTACATGCCAGCACCGTGCATCGCATCAACAATCATCCTCGCTTTACTATCGCATCATATTCACAACACAAACCACCAGCCCAGGTAGAAAAAACGAGACTGAACTCGATAGATTCTTCTATTCATCACATGTAATACAAAGGAACCAATTCACTCCAGCCCGCCAAGTTACACCGGGAGCCCAAAAAACGCACTTCGCTTATTGCCCATAACCGCACTCCTCGTTTCAATGCGCATCATGTCCCAGCATCCCCCATTCGTCTCGTACACATGTAATGCTATTCTCTCTTCCTTTGGGGGTTGCCGGTCTGGCAAACTCCCGAATGCCGCGCAATGCAAAAAAAAAACATGACAAAAAAGAAATACGGGTATATGATCCCTTCCGTGCTTTACTAGAAACGGAAACAGCCCATCTGTTTCCTTCATGTTGGTGTGACGCCTTCTTTAGGCATTATGGTTGGCTTACGCCATTGTTCGTTTGAAGCGCCCAACTGTTTGACATTGTTGAAATGGTGATTTTGTCGTTACGTTCGTAGAGGTGTAACTCGCGGAAAGACGAAAAACCCAAAAGAACTAGAAAAAAATCGAGTACTCAGTGACGACTGTTTGTGTGTCTTGTTTGGTCTCAAGGTCTCAGACACTTGAAAATCTGCATCTGTCTAAAATATGATATGATGATGAGACAAAGTCTCGGTTTATTGAATCTTGATTGCCTCGAAGAGTCCAAGACTAAGGCTCGTGTCGTTCTCACCGACATTGGGAGTGGGCTCACTAAGTACCTCCCATCGTCGGAGAACAAAAGGACTGAGTCGCTCTTGGACCGCAGGTCCGATGCCGTACAAAGCACCCATGCCACGGGCAGCGGCGCTTTGCGCTGTCGCGGGCTTCTCTCGGTGAGAAAGCATGAGATTATCCGCCGGCACCGGGTGCGGTGTGCTGAATAGGTAATAGAGTCGCGGGTCGGATGACGTGCTGAGGCTGGCCATGGATCCTGGTGTTAGGAGGACCGTCTTGGCGCACTGCACACGAAGGTCCTCGGGGAGAGCGTCGACAAGCAGTATGGCCATATCCAGTACCTGCTGAGGCAGCGAACCGGCGGTGGCCGGCGGGAGGGTTTCGAGTTCCAGCATGAGCCCACACAGAACAAGTATGATCCTGGCTCGAACGTCGTGGCCAGCTGCAATGGGGGCCTTTGCCGGTGCGGCGGTTGGCAGCGGCGCAGACGGAGGTTCCGAGGAGAGACTGTGTACCGTGACAAAGCGGAGCATGGCAGGGAGCCAGTGTTTGAGAACCGCAGCGTGAACTTCAGGGCGCTCTTGAGGCCCAGCGGCCACAATTTCCCAGATGTCGGTGAGCTTGTCCACCATACCCGTTGTCAGCTGTGCTGTCTTAGGTGGGGGCTGTCCTGAGATAATTGCTTCCACCACCTCCAAGAGGTTTTGGGCCATGTGGATGGACTGGTTCAGCGACGTTTCGGTGGCGTTGTCGCTCTTTGATGATGGAATGAGATCCAGAAAGCCAGTCTGGGCCTGACTCTTGAGGTGATGTGTGATGTCGTCGCTCAAGCATGGCAGCAAACTCGTCCACATGATGTTCCCCGATTCGATTGCACGGTCCATAGCCTTTGCAAAGAGTTCGAATCGAGAACCATGTTCATCGGCCTCTGTCTGATTGGTCTGTGCCATCGAAAGGTCGAGATTGAGTTTGAGCTGGCAGAACGGCAAGGTAAGTTCGTTGGCGATGTGGAGAATTTCATCAAACGACATGGGCGATGTTCCGTTGTTTCCGGGGACCAGTAGGTTGGTTGTTACTTTCTGGACCAAATCGCCAGCTTCGGGCAAGGACTTGATGCTCAGAGCGCTAGATACCGTTGATGAGTCCACCAAGACAAGCAGCCGGAGCGTCTCGAGAAGGCTCTCCTGGCAGTGCTCATCGTTGAGCGGCAGATTAATTCCGGTAGCAATGTTTCTCAAGCCAGAATATTCCAAAAGCGCATTCTTGATGAGATTGAGAAGACCCCTAGACTGCTCCCACCTTGCATAGCGCTGTTCCGTGCGGAATCGATAGCCTTCCTCTGGGGACAGCCCGGTCGCAGGAGGCAATGGGGTGATGATGAGCTGCAAAAGTTCTTGCAAGTAGGTAGCTGGGCCATGCTGCTTCGAGGCGGCATCTGGTCCAGGGGTTGCGGTGGGGGCGCTGGCGGTGCTCAATATGATGGGCATGGCCAGACATCCAGTGCTGATCAAAACAGGGAAAAGATCCGACAGCTTTGGTCGCTCGCCCAAGGTCCGAATATGACTTGTCCAATCCGTCATTAGTTTGTCGAAGTGCTGCGTATCAAAAAGACGAATCTTGGCCAACAGCGACGCAAAAACACGGCGTGTATCGTCCTTCTTCCACCAGCCACGCTCCAGTCGGGGGATGATGCCTCGGAATAGTCGGTTCATGGTGGTCGGGTCCAGTCGGGTTCCATTGGACAGCAGCTTCTCAATTTCCTCAACCATCTCTCCCTCAACACTTTGCGCCGGCGCCGCCATAGTATCCGAAACAGGCGAGCAAGCATCGATGGCGTTGCTCTTGTCGCTTTGTTGAAGTTCCTTCCGAAGCTGCGTCGCAATGGCTTCGTGGCCGGTCATGTGTTTCGCAAGACTGGACAGGGCAGCGAGGAGAGGGCGAGGGACAACACCTTGTTCCTCGTTAATCGACCTAAGACGTTCGATCAGACCGTTGAACAGAAACTCGGCACTGCCAATAGCCAAAAAGATTTGCAGGTTAGAGTTAACGGTGTCAGCACAAGAGGCAAGAATTTCAACATCTCCTGATCTTGAATAAGCCTTCAGAATATCCGACAACATCGAAAAGTCTTCCACAGCCTCCATGATTTCTCGAATCGATGTGAACATAGTCAGCGATATGTGAGGCTGCTCCTTTTTAGATAATTGGGAAATAGCAACGTCGCGGAGGTGTGCGCCAATGTAACTTCGTAGAGCTTTGCTGCTGTTTCGGATTCTTCGCAGAAGCTTCGAAAGAGAAACTGGCTTTCTCTGCAGCATCGGGTCACCGGGGGGCAAGAGGCCAAGCGTGTGCTTGAGGCACTTGACTGCGTTCAGGATGTTCTGCTCTTCATCAGCGACAGAATAGTTTCCAGCTCGCCTAAGAAGATTCCCTCTCTCTTGTCGTCTCTTCTCTGAAAGAGCATGAAGGGGCAATTCGACCAGTAATCGAGTAGAGCAAGGGCCTGTCTCAGGATCGATGTCGGCTTCGTCGTGGTATCCGCCTCGAGCAATAACCCATTGAATGTACTGAGGGATCGAAAAGTGGCCAGTCCGCACGAGTTCCGTCACAAGCAGATATACAACTTCCTTTCGAGTCTTGTCGTGAGTCGCAACACCGTCCAAAATCTCGAGAATCGCCGTCGTGGGGTTGACCCTGAAGGTGCTCCATGATCTAATCAGTCCTGCGGCGACATAGACCTTGGCGAGTCCTGGTCGATGGAATGAAGTTGCCCACTCCACGATCGTCTTCATGACAAGGGGCTTGTTCTCACTCATTGCCCAACATTTCGTAGCCAGCTCGCGATCGACAGGTTCCTTCAGCGCCGTGTCCAAAAGTTTGACGAGTTGGTTTCGTCCCGCTGGGGGGGAAGTGGAGCTAGAGACAAGGAGGCGGGAGTTCCGAGTTTGAATCGCGTTTATCACGTTTTGCATCGCTTCGTCGGAAGGCAAGCAAGCCTGGAGGGTGTTGCGGTATCTCGGCCAAGCGCTAGGGTAAATAAAGCTCTCTGGGTTAGTTTTGATTAAAGACTGCAGCAGTACTGATAATCTGCTCGAGAGCTGGACAAGGATATCTTTATCGGGATCGTTGTGGATCTGTCTCTTAGTTAGCAGGCGCGCAGACGATGGATGAAGAGTTACACATACTACATGCAGATGGCTCATGAATGCATATACAAGTCTGCGGCCGTACTTGCGTGCTCGCAATAGGTCCTTCCAGTATATCTGAGCGATCAGTATCCACATGGGCATGCGGGACTGGGGGCTGTTCTCGATGCCAGAGACGATCCAATCCAAGTAGTGGTCTCGGTCCAATAATTGTTCTGAGTAAAGATTTGTTGCGAGTCGGATTCTAGAAGCCTTGTTAGAAACAACACGGTCACACAAGATGCAACGGCCATCAACTTACGCATAAGTCACCCTAGCCCTCCACTCAGCCTCTCCGAAGGCTGCGACAACGCCTTCAACGAATTGCTCAACGAATACGGTCCAGTCTCTAGCCCACTTCAGCTCGCCGCCCATGACAAAAGCACCGTTGACTCCCTTCCTCTTGAAGGCTCGGATCTCGTTGGCGCCGACACACTTTGCCAGCCATACAGCCCGCTCGGTGGGTACGTTCTTGTTTAGGCACTGGTCGAGAAGCGTCCTGCCGCGGATTCCGTGGGGGATGGTGCGACTGAGGCGGCGCAAAGAGATGACGGGGTTAGCCAGGTCCTTGAGCCAAACTTCTCGCTTCGTATCCGTGAGCGTCACGCGTGGCGGCGGCTTGAATGTTGAGGGAGCATTGATCTGACCGCGATGTCTTCGCTGGTTCAGGACACCCATGAAAATGGTTGACAGAGCATTCAGGCCGCTCTTTTGCCTCAGAGCTGGGAAGATGGCCATCTTGGCTGAAGACGTTTCCGGGACGTTGTGGTTGACCTTATCCCACGTACCCTTAGTAATGGCTTCGCTGTTCCACTCATCTTCGTGGTGCTGGCCGTTCCAGGGATAAAAGTCAGCATAGCCCGAATTTAATCCCTTGCTGAAGGGATCGACAGGATTTCGGTTCTGTGCATCGGGTCGAGCGGTTAGATATCGGGGAGCGAGAGGTGGGATTTCGACCGTGTACGGCTTCGGTCGAGCATCCTTCTTGGGGGGAGGAGGCGCGGGCGCCATAATCCGGGGTGTTGTGATGGGCTGCGAGGGTCGCGGACGACGCCGCGGCATTGGTAATGGGGGGTTGTCGATGTCCTGGTGCGAGGCTCGCGAGACGGCCGGGCTGGTGGTGGTCTCGAAGGGGTCACCGCCGAGGGGAGCCATGCGCGACGGGGTGAGGTTCTGGGGGGAGGCGGTAGCGGAAATGTGCCCCGAGGCTTCGTTGGACAGCTCGAGCTTGAGGAGGGAGCCGCCTCTCCTCGGGGTGTTGGCGTAACGATTAGGCGCGACATCGGATGATTCGCCGGTGAGATCTATAAATGAGGAGTCCTTGCGGATGGGGGATGCAGACATGAACTGCTGCTGCTGCTGCGACGACAGCGAGCGCTGATGGGGAGGGCGCTGGACGGGCAGCGACGAGGAGCTCACGGTGCGTTGAGGCGGGCGCGGCTGAACGCCCATGGGAGTCCTCGAGGTCATTGCTGGGACGGGGGCGAAGGCGCCATGCCGACAGATCTAGAGATGGGTGATGGTGGTGCGGTAGTAAATAGAAGTGTGGAGGCCGAATCGCAAAGTCGTGCGACGACGGGTCGGGACGCGGGCGACGGGTCAGGGGAGGGCGTCAGCGCCAGAAAAACGGTCGATTCGCGTCTCGAGGACGATATTCCGAGTGTCTTCAGGCGTCGCCGGGCCTCTGGTGACGGTCAAGCGTTTGGGGGATCGGCCGCGAGGTCCGAGAAGAGCGAGGAGCCAGCAATCAAATCGAGGCTGAAATCGGTGGATGCTCAAGGCCTGAGTGGGTCGTGGGATGGTTGGCTGTGGTTGTTCTGGCGTCGTCTTCGTCGCCGTTGTCGCCCGAGGGGGCCGCCGCGAGGGAAGGGTGGTGGCGATGGCGGTTGGGACACGAAGGAGTCGTGAGGGTGAGGTAAGGTGTGGTGAGGTGAGGTAAGAGAAGGAATACAGGAGAGGTACAATATTACCAACGAGGTACGAGGGCACGAGGCGTCGGCGGTAAGGGTAGACGGGAATGGGGTCGTGAATGTGGATGTGGGCTGGGTCGGGGGACGGGGGACTGGGACGGGCATGGGTCAGACGGGGCGAGGCACAAGATACATCCTTCAGCTACAGGGCAGCGCAGCGCAGCGGAACAGGGCCTGAGGCTTTCACTTCCAGCGCTGCGACTCGGCGCCTCTCGCTCATTCGCGCAGGCCTGCTCGCGCTGCACCACCCACCTAGTCCTCCGTAATGGAACTCCGTGCTCCGGGCCTCTGCAGCGAGGAACGGACGGGCCAGCCAGCCAGCCCAGGGGGGGCGTGTGGTGTGGCTTGGGGGGGAGGGAATTGCCCCGTCCTGCACTGTACGCTGCTGCGCGCTGCGCTGCGGGCAACCAAGTGGATGGGCACGTCGCCTAAGCGCAGTCCAGTCTAGCATATCGATCTGCGGATAAGGACGGGCTCCATGCAGTCAGTACATGCTGGGTGCAGCAAGCCCAGATAAGACAGAGTCTACAGCACAGTATCCGAATCATGCAGGACGACCATCGATTGACGTCTCGACGGCGGCATCAGAAAATCAAAACGAAGAGAGGCCATCGATACCACCTCGTATGCCGTCTTTCTGTTTTCTTCTTCCTCTCTTGTGTTACCACATTCCCTGATGATCGGTGTGGGCAGCAACTGTGAGCGAGAGAGCCAACCAGGGATCGGGTGGCCGCCCAGGAACTGGGATGGGGTCAATAGTCACCCACACACAACGAAACGCCGCGTCTTGCCATCGCACCAAACAGGAAGGATTTGCGCGGTGGGAGGTCCCCTCGAGTGCAAGGGACGGGTTGAATGATTCCCCGTGCAGGCGTGAGGGAGGGGGATGGGCCGGACGGGATTGGGGAGCTGGGAACTGGGGATTGGCGACGGACATGGGAAACGGGCACCACGGGAACGGACAGCGGCCGCGGCCAGTACCACGGTTTGACGGATGCCGCTTAGGTAGTCCATAGTTGAGGCGCACAATTGGCAGCGAATGGCGTGGCAGCTTGGCGAGTCCTTTAGCGAGTTTCTGAGTGGCTACAGTGCAGCGACGGGGTCCACGAAAAAGGGTCCATCTGCTCGGGGTCCAGCATGTGCGTCCAGCACCACCAAATCTTCCTTTGTTGCTCTGTGTTTTTGAGTGCGAGGGTGAAGAGCAAAGATGATACGCCCACGCCCCATTCCACCTCCCCCGGGTCGTTCCTTTTCTTGTTCTTTTTTCCTTTTCTTAGATGTGATGGCCTCTGTGCGCGCACACACATAGATCTCAGTCAAAACGGCAGATATGTCTTTTACAATTTCCGCCATGGAATGTGCTCTGCCATTGTCTTTGCCGTGGTCGCGATGTGGCGACAAGCCCGTCGGGCCGGATACTCGCAGCGTAATAATTCACTTTTTAGTCAGAGGACCCTCAATTGTGAAAGATGATAGCAGGGAAACCCGAACCTGGGCATCGGTGATTTTATTTTCCCCCATCTGCTTCATCAATCCCTTGCTTGCGTTCCGGCTCAGCTTTCCGGCAGCACCGATGCGCCTCTGGAACATACATACATAGCCCAGACGATCCTCCGATAGGGGGGGAGGCAGAACAGCGGCAGCAGCATGGCTTTGCTGCTGACGTTTTAATGACGCCTCAGAGCGGAGCTGTCAATTGGTGGCTCCTCGCCTTGCCGGCATGCGCTGCTTTCTTCTTCCTCTCGGAATCACATCTTGGCTTGGCTGCTGGCGGCGCCTATCGCTCGGGCTTCTCTGCGGGCACAACTCGCCCTGGGTGCGCCAGCTGCGTGCAAAACATTCAAACCCAAACGGCGAATGCGTGCTTGGTCCGGGTTGTGTGCAGTGCTTGCGCCCGTTCATGGCATTCAGACGATGATGGCCCTGCGACAATTAACCCACTCTGTCGGGTGTCATTCCGATCCCCAACAAATCAGAACAAATCAGCCATTGATCGCTAAAACCCCTCGCGGTCAAAAAAAGAAAATGGTCCCATCATGGCTCTCTGATGCACATCACGCGTCCCCCCCGTCCACCGTCGCAGCTCATCGTCGACTGGAATATCCGGATTCCGGGGCAAGGCAGCGCGCGCCACCGCGAGCCCCCGGCATCGCCTGGCGACCACGCTAGCGACTAACCTATTATCAACGCCAACCCACATGGTAGCGCTATCGATTGGGGGGAAGGGAGGGATGGTCTCCCCCTGCCGGGCTCGCGATAGCCGCGCTTTGCATTACCCTTTGCGATGTGCGGTGTGCGGAGAAGGGCAGGTCGGCCCATGTCCGATGCGATGCCTGCCCGTGATGTGCGTGTGCGAGCGAGTGTGTGTGGTGGTCCCAATAAGCCGGATAAAACGTCCAAGAGCTCCCTGCGTCGCGTGGTATTCAGAAAACTACTAGGCCGGTTCGGTCCCAGACAACGCGCAGTAGCGTCATCGTCGAACCGGTGCCAGGCTACTCTGCAAAGAGAGAGCTTCGCGTCCTTGTGAAGAAGAAGCATCTCCTGCCCACGGTCGCCGAGTCTCGGAATCCCTTCCATCGGGTCTTGGCTTCTCCGACCCGACCAAGCAGCACCGTGGCACGGCCCCCCAGCCGGCTCCGCCGCAGACCTTCCTTTTTGGCTCCCCCACTAGACGCCTGTTGCACGAGCACGACGGGGATCCGGGAACGAGGTAGGTTACCACTAATTAACTGCTCAATGTCCGAAACGAACTTGGCCTTGTATCTCCGTTTCAGACACCGTCTGGGAAAGCAAAAAACTTTCCGATCTCTGGGCAACTTCGTCCCCCATGGCCTGGCCTGCATGCCCCTCCCCCGTATTCACCCTCGTCCAGTTTTGCTCCGCCGGTTTGGATGCAGCAAGAGCAAAGGGCGCCGCTCGGTAAGCCCTAGTGGAACTCGGCGCAGCAGAACGAGTTCCCAGCTCGGAAAGTTGATTTTGATTGAGTGTTATGTGTAAAACATGGTCCGGAAAAGCCGCCGAGCACAGCACGCAAATCTGAGCCTTTGTTCATCACCCACAATCAACACAGCCCCGTGGGCGTTGGGGGGAACCTGCCGAAAGCAACACACCCGGCGACTATATATAGAGTTTGCCATTCTCGGCTGCCGCCAGTGATATTCGTAAAAGCCGTGGCTCCCCAGGAATGCGAAAGCCAATCGAGCCGGGGGTCATGTCATTTCGCCTCGCAATCAAAGACTGTTTCTCGTGCTCAATCAAATATACTTCCGGTCATTAATGCCACGCAAACTGCGTCTGACAAAAAAGCAGGCCCACAACTATTGTTTGTTGCTTTTTTTATTTACTCGGCGCTGAAACCAGTGAATGGGCGATAAGGAAGCAAAGAGTTTAAGAGGCCCGCCGCTGCATTTGGAACGGTCCATCCGCCCCATTTTACATACTATATCTCTCACTTCCCTCTTCGGCGTATCAAATATCTCTCATCTTTGTCGCGCTTGTAAAGACGGCTTAAAACGCCAGCTAGTAGCCATGGCTGTTTCATGACTCAGATACTGCGGTTCATCCCTGTGTTACCATACTCATAGTGAAGTCAAACATGAAAACAACAACAGTCTATGCGATGTGAGTACAAGTCTGTATCAAAATGAACATCCGCGTTTGTCCTCGGCGGATCCGCGACTCAAAGTCTCAGCACGGATCGCAAGTTAAAAGAACCCGAGTTCCTTGGATCTATTGTCGCCATCATATGTCCCGGGTAAATTCAGTGTTACGGACCGACAAACTTGAACCACGCCAATGACAGAAGTTCGCGCAACATTTTATTATTCAGGAATGAGCCGATACTGCCTAACGTCTCACAGCACATGCGGGCCGAGTATTCCAGATGCCATGCTCGATCCTGGGACAAACATGGCTACCTCACTCAGCTGTGTGTGACAGTATTTTATCTGATCCACAACGAGCCATCTGCATATGCCTGTTTCACAAAGCAGACGGGGGGGGCGAAAATTAGCCAGAGATGGAAAAGGAAAAAAAGAAAATAAACGAGAAGAAAAGAAAAAGAGTACTTTTGGTTTACCCCGTCATTTTTACCGCGCCTCTCGGAAAAGACGGCGTTGCGCATTCTGCGAAGCAAAGGAGATGACGACGTTCCTGCCCGCCTGGCATTGGCCGAGGCCGAATAGGCGAGCCTGCGCAGAGCCACCCGGAAGACGTGGAAGTTGCCAAGCAAGAGGGGAAATGTGTCAAAACGCAAATTGCCCGGGCTGTAAACCCGCTCCGCGGATACAGACTAATACGAAGCAGGGCGTGCTCCACTTCCGGGCTGGAAGAATAGGCGAGGGAGGGAGCAGTGAGCTTTCTGGGGAGAAAGATAACCATCAGCGTGGCTGTTTTTGTTTTTTGTTTTTCCAACCAGTGATAGCAGATCCATTGCAAGATCGTCCCTTGCCAAGCCTGCAATGGATCGACGACCCGAGGGTGAGGCATTTTTTAAAGAAGCCGTGTTCGTTCAAACGTGCATCGGGCTCGTGTGTAACCGGGTGCAGACTACATACAAATCAACTTGCACTCAAATGTACACCACCCTCCCGCATTGCGAAAATGCTTTAATGAATTCTAAAATAGCGGTGTTTTGAATATTTTTTTTTACTTGTTTGTTTGTTTATTTAGGACCTCGGGCTATATAATAAGGGTGCTTCCTGAGGATGCAACGTCGGTCAGTGTAATCGGTTCGTTGCCTATCATATTTTAGTTGCTGACTCGGACATTTCTTTGTGGCTTATTGCGTTCAAATCGGAGACATTTGCCAAAAATCCCGTGATGCTAGAGAGTATTGAAAATCACAATTACATACCAGAAACGCGTATAATATCCATTCGTATTTTTAACTCGTCCCAATTCAACAGTGCGTGTGAAGGGATAGGATAGGGTGTGAAGGACGCCGAGTATAGGGTAGCCACAATTGGAGGTGATGAGCAAGTACATGTGCTCGAGCACCACCGAGAAGATATGTTTCACGTCGGACAAATAGCCTGAACTAAGAGTCAGACCACCGTTGACCAACACTGCGCTAAAGACGAGGCGTAGCTATGGTCACATAGAGAGGGGTACCTGAATACAGGGTCTGGACTGCTCGTCTGGATCTCATATAGTGTCTCCTTTGCTTGGCCGCTTCGAGGTGTACATGAAAACCTCCATTGTCCGCAACCACTACAATACTGCGCAACTGTCTCACGTCACACAACCTTTGCCGATCCTTGCGAGATCCTGCCCAGAGGTGGCCACAGTGCACCGGATCAACCCGCGCGGTGTGGTAGGGCGTCGAGACCTGGGGACGCCACTGGAACGATGTCCAACTAAAGAGAGGCTTCATGCATGTGACCAAGCCACACATGCCAAACCTGGAGTCGTGCCGTCACATTCTTGTGTGTTCCCATCGGGCTCCGTCGCGGAACACAAAAAGCCTCGCGCGTGAGCCGACGGAAGCCATGATCCGAGGGTGAAACAGTACTCTGGGTTACTATCTACCTGGGCATTCGTCTGCCCAGTCGTGAATGTAATGGACTATGTGATAAGCTATGAAGGAAGCCATATCACACGACGGGCTTGTGTGAAAAGACGCTCCGTGACGCAAGGGCAAAAAAGAACAGAGAGAAACTCTCCTGGGCCCGTTAAACATCCGCCATTGATGCAAGAGCGCCGTGCCAAACCCAGATCAAGATGCTGTAAATCCAAATTAAATAAAACCAAAGTCAGCCTCAGCAAGGCTTGCAAACCAAAAGGAATACCATGTGCAGCCGTATCTTGTTCACATCACGGGGGTAAAGTGCTAGGGAAGCTGGGGTCATCACAGCTCGCCTGTCTGAGAAACGGACCACTCGCTCCAGCCCCTCTCCTCGCCAGGTAGCTTGATGTTCTCCCAGTCACCCTTGGTAACAGCCTGCCACTCCTCAATCGGGATCCAGCCAATGTAGGCTCGGTCGCCGAAGCCGCCAATGAAGTAGACCTTGGTGACGACGAGTCGTGACCACTGGCTCTCGTGGATAAAGTTACCGGGTAGCCAGTACTTGGCGTCGGGGTGCCTCTGAGTGAAGCAAGCAGCAAGCTTGACGGCCTCGATGGGGCTGGGCTTGACGTCCTCGAGGTAGCCGAGGAGGGAGAAGCGGGGGAGGTTGGCCGCCGAGTAGGGTACGGTATCGGGTGTGCCGGATTGTTCGGGCGGAACATTGTATTCAGAATTAGAGAGGAAGGGGATGTACGCGGAGAGGCGCGAGAAAAAGCCCATGCGCTTCAGCGGGGGGTAGGGCGGGACCCAGTTCATGGAAAGGGTAATGTTGGAGCCGGCTCGGGCATTCTTGAAGGTTGTCGCAATCTTGATCTCGAGGATGGTCGGGTTGCCCTCGTCCTCGCAGTCGGCGACGTAGTCCATCAGGCCGATGGGCAAACCCTCAACGCCCGACGGGCGGATTTCGGCGTCGTGGGCGTTGCCATCCTTTTGGGCGCCGGGGAACACTGTGGAGAGGGTTGCGAGCTTGGTGAGGTGGAGAACGCGACGAGCAATGACGGCGGACTCGAAGCTTGACGGAATTCTGTGCTCGTTGGATCCGGCGTCGTTGGAGAAGACGCTGGCGGGGCTAAAGGCGTTGGCGGTTGTGGCCAGGCCGGCGACGACGTTGGTAAACTTCATGGCGCAGTTTAGGTGTGGTGTTGAGAAGGAGGAAACGTTTTGCAGCCAAAGACCTTGTCGGGACAAAGACGACAGGGACCGAGCTCGTCATGTGAGAGAGGAGCAGGAAGGGGAGACGTGAACGAGGGGGGGCCCCAAGCTATTATGGTGACAGTGACAGTGGACTAGCTCTCAAAAGGGACCAGGTTAGGCGGAGATGGCCGCACTAGTTTCGCGACCCTGATCCCATGATGATGCTGCGCCGAGGATAGATTGATAAGATTAGATCCTTGTCTAGCCGGCCGAAACCGGTTCTGACCGTTGCGCCCTCTGAGTGGCCGTTGGGCCACCTGGGGCTTAATGGCATCAGGAAATGGCATGACATGACGGCCACATGCTGTGCTTGGGGTGAGGGAGCACCACGTAATTTTAGGTTGGATGTGGATATCGGAAAGTTTGCGGAGGAATCCTGGTCGAATCGCTCTCTAGGATCCGAGAGAGTCCGGATAGAAGCGATTCCGAAGGCCCAAAGTCGTAGCACCACCACCGGCCACGACCGCTGCCAATTAGCGCAGGGCAAAGGGGGAAGCGAGGCTGGCAGGCCGCAAGTGAAACCAGCTGGCGGATGATAAAGAAACCAACGCCTCTGCACCAAGGAATTGTGGCTGGCTAAGACTAAGGGTCCTAGGCCTAGGTCATTAGGATGCGAAATGGCCCAGACGTTTCAGCCAGGCCCGGGGCAACCAACCATGGTGCCTGGATACGTGCCAGCCTTGGCGGGGCGGGATGTTATCATGGCCTTTCAGAGATGCGTGCCCCCAAAGGACCGAATGTTGTTAGTGAGGCCGTTGCTGGAATGGGTTTGGACAAGGATGCCATGCCTCGAGGGCAATCACATGTGTGTAACATGTATGTGCACCAGTCACAGCGCGGGGCGAATATGGGCGGAAAAAGGCCGGCTAGCGCCCTCCCCCACCAGCTTTTGCGCACTGAGGATCTCGATAGTTGCCCGCTGCAACAATGTTGATGTCACCCCGCTATCCAATGACACTGCGCATTCCACATAAGCAATCCACGACGACTTCGGTCTGAGGGCCTGCTACACCCTCTACATACAATTTTGGATTTTGCATCCAGTCTTTTTCGCATCATTGCCTCACTGGGCTGATCGAGGACGAACCCCTTTCACCTCGCCCCTCCTTCTTTTTTCTCCTCGTCCCGCGAGTTCGTCTTCACCGCTGGCCTCTTATTGTCGTCTGACCGCTTGCTGCCCAATCCAGCGAGCTAGCATCTAGCTTGCCAAAAACAACAACACACCGGCATCGCATTTATCTCCCCGACACATCTAATCCCACGACGCACCCTTTTCCCTCCCTCCTCCGCCCCATTAATATCCTGCAGCACCCCGGTCGAGTTCACAATGGCGAGCTTCATGTCCAACTTCTTCCCTGGCGGGAAGGACAAGACGGACGCCGTCCCCATCCCTCGCCCAGGAACCCCCACCAAGGTCGAAAACTTCCTGAACCCTTCGAGCACTCCCCAGGGCAGCCCCAGCAAGAGGACAGTGCCCCCGGGCGCCCACGATCTCCCCAACGCGTTCGACCAGGCCATGTCGTTGAGCGCCAACGCACCCAGCCTCGAAGCCCCCATCAAGCTCACCCGCCCCCAGAGCGCCGTTCTTCCATTGTCACCCGGAAAGAGTAACGCCCAGCCCATAGAAGAAGGAAGTCCCAATGTAGACGATAGCGTCATCCACAAGACCAAATCCACCAGCCCTCTCAGGAAGCAGGGCCAAGAAAACACTCCCCCCACCTCCCGCCTGGGGGGTGCCACCGACTCGCCTCATCAACACAACCACGCGGCCATCTCCCGCCAACTGCAGTATGAGACCAGGGATCGACCCTCGTCGCCGCACAAGAAGTTCAACACGTCCCGAGGACTGACCCCCGAAGAGCGCGAGATTTTGCAAAAGCCCAATATTAAGCGCTTGGTCAATGTTACACAGTTGTGTAGGTGTTCATTTGGAAAAAAAAAAAAAAAAAAAAAAAAAGGAAAATCATGACCTTTTCTAACATGGCGCAGACTTTCTCGATTACTACTTCGACCTCCTCACCTATGTTGGGGCCAGACAAAATCGCCTGGCTGCCTTCCAGGCTGAATACCCCGAACCTCCAGAGACGGACGAGGGGACCCACAACCAGATGTGGTCCAAGTACACAGGTCGAGAACGTGCTAACTTGCGCAAGCGACGAGTTCGACTTCGTCATGGCGACTTCCAGATTTTGACCCAGGTCGGCCAGGGTGGTTATGGTCAGGTTTTCTTGGCTCAGAAGAAGGATACCCGGGAAGTCTGCGCGCTCAAAGTGATGAGCAAGAAGCTTCTTTTCAAGCTCGATGAGGTTCGACACGTCCTCACCGAGCGAGACATTCTCACGACTGCTCAAAGCGAGTGGCTCGTTCGACTGCTCTACTCATTCCAGGATGAGAAGAGCATCTATTTGGCCATGGAATATGTACCAGGTGGTGACTTCCGCACCTTGCTTAACAACACTGGTGTTCTGTCCAACCGCCACGCTCGATTCTATATTGCTGAGATGTTCTGCGCAGTTGATGCCTTGCACCAGCTGGGATACATTCACAGAGATCTTAAGCCCGAAAACTTCCTTGTTGATTCGACTGGCCATGTGAAGCTGACTGACTTTGGTCTGGCCGCCGGCATGCTGGCGCCCTCTAAAATCGAGTCGATGCGTATCAAACTGGAAAAGGCTTCTGAGACTCCTGTGCCATTCGGCAAGCCTATTGATCAACGCACTGTTGCCGAGCGACGAGAGAGCTACCGCACCATGCGCGAAAAGGATGTCAACTACGCCAAGTCCATTGTGGGCTCTCCTGACTACATGGCCCCAGAGGTCCTTCGAGGAGAGGAGTACGACTTTACTGTCGACTACTGGAGCTTGGGTTGCATGTTGTTTGAGGCTCTCACTGGTTTCCCTCCCTTCGCAGGTGCCACTCCCGACGAGACATGGCGCAATCTGAAGCACTGGAAGGAGGTGCTGAAGAGGCCTGTATGGGAGGATCCCAACTATTTCCTAAGCAATCGCACTTGGAACTTTATCTGCACGTAAGTCCCCACCCCCCTTTGTTTGTGGGAGAGTTTCATAGATTGACACACGATAGATGCATCAACTCCCGATCACGCCGCTTTTCCAACATTAAGGATATCTACAACCATCACTACTTTGCTGAGGTCGACTGGGAGACGCTCCGTCAGACCCGCGCACCCTTTGTCCCCGAGCTGGACTCGGAGACGGATGCCGGATACTTTGATGACTTCAGCAACGAGGCTGACATGGCCAAGTACAAGGAAGTCCACGAGAAGCAGCAAGCACTCGAGACGATGGCGGAGCGTGAGGACCAGATGAGCAAGAGCCTCTTTGTTGGCTTCACATTCCGACACCGCAAGCCGGCCACTGAGGATGGTGGCAGCCCCCGGAAGCGCATCCCAACAGATGACACGTTTGGGACAATGCTCTAGAGCGAGCAATGCAGTCCCAAGAGACTTGACTGGCGAGGATTTGTGGGCCGCAGGAGGGCTCTGTTCTAGCCAGTGACGGATGGTGACATGTGACGAGTACTACAGTAAGGATGGGGAAAACAAAAGATGGCCTGGATGTGAACTGGCCTCTTTTTGTTTGGTTCTGTTGAACCCCCCCCCGATTTGTTTTGTTTGTGGCGTTTCTGTAACACCCTCTGCAACGTCATTACCCGCTGCACGCCTGCCTTGTTTTCTTTCGTTTCTTTTTCCCACTTGTTTTTTTTTGCTTTTGTTTATCTTACTACCTTGTATGTTTCGCTGGACGGACGAATGGAGTTCAATCGGGACCGGAAACGGCTTAATGGTCCCGGAGGGAAGGGAGTCTGTGCGTGCATGAGTTGGCGCTGTCAGGCTTCAGGTGTAATGGCCTTGGATGGAAAGGGGAACACGGGTTATACGGATTTGTCTGAATTCGGATTGGACTTGTTTTTGGAAGTGTAAACAAAAGAAAAGCCGAGATAGAGAGGAATACTATCATGGTATTGGTTTTCCAGCATGAATTTCTTGGTTTGGCGGTTCCAGCGTTGTCGCATGTGTGGTCATTTGTGAAGCCGTCCCCGTGCTGTAAATTATTATAAGGACATGAACGTTGACTGGAGTTCAACGCTGATGGCTGGCGACTTTGTTTTTGTTCACTAAACCTCCATGTGATCGTCATTTAATCAACAGCACGACCATTCTAACCATGGCTTTTTTTTTCTTTTTGGCCTTTGGCGAGTCATTCATTCACAAGACTGCCCCTTTGAAAAACGAAGGCCACATACCTGCTGCCTTTTTGTGCAAAGGTTTGCCATTTTACTCCTTTTTAGCCCCAGGCTGATCCCTCGAAGGTTTCGCTCTCCGCTGGCGTCAACGCCATCTGACGAAGCGAAATGTGGCTTTTTGTATTCCCCCCTCCTTCTCTTTCCTCCTTGACTTTTTAATTTTCGAAAAAACTATCACTGCATTCCAGTAGTTAGTAGCCTCCCTGGCCGGCTGGTCGATCCCATCCCATCCTATGCTTTAGTTTCTCAGCATCATCATGTGTATCTTGGAACCGCCAAGTACTGGTTTGTCACCTTTGGGTTGTACAACTTCTCATCAATAAAAAAACCGGGGTCTGATGTCGTCGGAAATGCGCATCCCATACCTGGTCGTCGCTGGATTGACATTTTGGTTGAATCGCCAAGACCTGGTCTGGTAGAGTGTAGTAGTGTATTTGCACTAATACCAACTCACACTGAGGTTTTGGTGGGCAACTGAGGGGCGAACATATTCTACGAACTCAAAGAGGCGGCAAAGCGTTATAATGATATGGGCAATTCACTTCAAAAAGCAGTATTTTCTGAAGAGTGTTTATGGTTTAGTAATTTCATGTGGAGAAATCTCTATTGATAACCAGCCCGATCAGCCCACTGCCGCCGAGCTCCAGCACACCTAACTCCTCGCTCCCAACACCATCATCACCGGAGGGAGTGAGCGCACCACCAAGAAACGAGGACCAAAATGAAATGTGACCCGAACCCGTCCCTCGCCAGCCAATCTAGATAAGCATCTTCCTCCTTCCTGCGTAATAAAACCAAACAAACATTCATGGGATATCATCCAAGAGAGCAAAACCCAAAAAAATAACCCGCACCCGTCCATGTTCGCAAAGATAGGAAATCCATAGTATTCGATATGGATCATCACGTATGCCTCCTCTCCAAATTCCGTCCATCGGCACGTAGGGTAAAATATAAATCGACGACTCAACTGTGCGCGGGCGGGCGAGTGTCTGGTGTAATCTAGCGTAGATAAAATGGGTATCTTCACCCGCCGAGAATGCGCATAAATATAATCGAGTCGTTGGGGGTCCCCGTTTCCACCTTCTATAACCCAAAAAAAGAAAAAAAGTAGACTGAAGCCAAAAGCTGATACCGGACTGCTGCTGCCCATATTCAATATGCAATTCGCGTCCGACCCTCCTCGATAAATCATTCGTGGCTGAATCATGACTAGTCCCGTCCGTCATGCTATTCATCCTTGACGTTAGGCGGAGTGGTATAACCTTGTGGCACGTCTCGTATATCCGAAAATCCAGAGAAGCAGTCTGCTGTATGTCGCCGCATGCCCATAAGGAGGTATCAAGTTCCCGTGCGAAAAACCCCCTAACCATCAAACTCCTGCGTCTCCCAAAAAAAACGCCGCTTAAAAGAATAGTCAGATTCGTCATGTCGTGACAACGTTGGTGCCCACAGCGAGCGCCAAATCCAAGCCAGAAAGAATTCAGCCTCGACATGACCTATAGTAAAAGCATCACCCAATGCTCAAACATCAAATGCGTATTAAGTCCCCTCAAGTGCGGGGACATGGTAAAAATACCGCCCATTGTCGTAATCACAAACTCATTGTCAGCCATTCCCATTCTTGAGGTCCCGCGGAGCCTCCCACCCCGTTCAACACACTGGCTTGGTTGCCGGACATGTTGATCATGCCTGAACCAAGAGGGCGCTGGCTCATGCCGAAACTTGCTGAACTCATGCCACCGGGCAGCCCATTGAGGCCAGTGGAAGAGCCCATTGGGCGGGCAGCTTCGTTGGATCCCGTAGACTCGGGGCTGTCAATGTCCATGATTGTCGCGTCAGTAACACTCTTGCTATGCCGGCGTTGTCGCTTCGAGGACACTGTGGAAGGCCTTGAAACTGACGAGGCACCGGGTCCAGGGCTTGTCTTTGGGGGCGCTGCAGCGATTGGAACAACGCCCTTGCCCCCCACCGCACTAGAGCCGGAGTTTCCGAAATGGCTGTTCGGTGTGCTTCCCGCTGTGTTGGCTCCAGAAGCGGGGCCGCTAGGAGGGCTCTCAACGTCCTTGGTGCTGGAAGCTCGTGTTGACGCAGGAGGCGTTGAGACCACCTTTGGTGCCTGGTTGCTGATGGTGGTGGTGGAGGCGCTGTTGTTGTTCTTGCCGTTAGCTGCCGTTGACATCGACAACGAAGAGTTCTTGCGAGAGGCTGCAGCGCTAGCGTTCTTCTTTGATCTAGTGCTTGTTCCTCCCACAGGAAGATTGGAACCCGAGCCTCGGTTTCGCTTCTTGATAACATCCGTCTTCAGACTCAGCGGTCGCACTACACCGTGCAACTTCAAAAACAAGCCACAAGCGTTGCACAGCGGCTGGCCTTCAGGGTTTCGTCTCCACAGAGGAGTCGTTTGGGTGAAACAGTTGGTACACGTGGTCGGAGTATTCCCATCAGACGTGTTGTTGGCGGCCGATTGCAGGTTGGTCGTGGAACCATGCTTGGAAGCGGGAGGGGATGACGGGCGACTTGGTGCAACCGAAGAAAACCCAGACATGGTTCCGTTGCCGTCGCCAACTGGTGATATGGGCATGGACTGTGCGAGCTGTTCGAAGCCATTTTGCTTCCCAGCAAGATGCGAGGGAGTGGATGCATTTCTCGTTAGTTTGGATCCCCTCCGCTGGTTGCCTGGACGGAACGACTGAGACTGGGATCTTGGCAGTCCGTTCGAATCCCAATCTCCGTTGGCATCAACGAAATCAGTAGTGGTTGGCCCAATCATGACTTGTTTCCTGGTTGGACCGCCGGGGAAGCGGGCTGCCTGGGTGCTAAACTGACCTGGCAGCGAAGCATCCCAACCCAGGGCGCCAGATTCATCGAGAGATGATGACATGTCCTTGCCGTGCATGGCCATGTTGCGGTCGGCAAAAGCATTGTTCTCGTCATCATCGGAATCCCCGCCGAATGAGAACATGTTCTCCTGCTGCATCTGAATGCCAGGGGAAGTAACCTGCTGGTCGTGCGAGAAGACCTGCGAGGGATCAATGTGACCAAAAGAGCTGGGAGCTGTGCTGTACGCGGAAATGGACTCCGAGGCCGTGCTTGGGCCAGAGAACATGGGGTTCCCGTTGCTGCCATTGCCGTTGGGCACGTTGTACATGAACTGCTGGTTCATCATGTTGCCCATGCTCTGGGTATTGGACTGGAAGCCCTGGCCACGCCCAGGCCGCACGTCCTGCGAGCCAAAGTAGAAGCCGTCCTGCTCGGGGATGGGATGAGGGGTGGTGACGGTGGACTGGTAGGCCGACCCTGGAGGGGAGTAAATGTCGACGTTGTTGAGAGAAGTGTTGTTGACGGATGAGTTCTGGTACATGTTGGAGAACGGGCCGTTGGTCATCATAGGGGAGGTGGAGGGTGAGAAGGAAAAGTTCTGATGGAAAGGCCCAGCAGAGTTGACGATTGGGTCGTTCTCCATGAATGTGTCGAGGGCAAAAGGGACGCCGCCCATCTGGCCGGATTGCTGCTGAGCCATAGAAGTCGGGTTTGCGTTGTCCAGAGAGTAGTCGTTGATGTCAGAGTCAAGATCAATGTCATTCTGAGTGGCTGCGCCGCTATTGACGGCGGGAACATGAGGTGAGAAGTTAGCTGGGCGCTTGCGGGTCTGTGACTCTCAAAGTTAGCCTTTTGCCGATATCATGGGCATGCTCTGTCCTGTGGGGCGGTCTGATGGGACGGTGGAGGAGACCGGGAAAGGCAGCCAACTGGACCGGGATGACGATCCGGTTGAAGAGAGGTTACTCACGCGGCGCTCGTCAATGCTCGTCTTGCGCAGGTGACGATTAACATACTCGAACTCGGTGTTCTGAGCGGCCTGATGGGCGGGGACAGACTGAGGGACGAAGAGGTGCGAGGGCTCCTTGCGGGATTTGATGGGGATGGCCATGGAGTGAGCAGACTTGTCGTCGCCAAGCCTCTCAGGCGCCTGGGGCGACGGAAAGTTGATGGGCGTAGCCGCGTTGTCGGAAAAGATAAAGTCGTCAATGTTCATGGCGTCAGAGTGTGCTAAATTGTTTTCTGACGATTTTCGCAGCTGGGCGATGCCGCTGGGTGCATTTTGCGCCATAGGTCTGGCGAGCCTGTGAAGCGCCCATGTCAGCACGTCATGTTGGACGCATTGGCGAACGGCCAACAGAGACAAAAAATGACGAATGACATGTGAGATAAGAAGGGGGGAGGTCTTACCGATTGCTGGCGTCGTTCAACTTCTTCCTCTGGTTCTCATCATAGTCGCGCTGGTTCTGTTGCTTCTGCTTGCGCATGCTGAGCGTCATCATGCGCCAGGTCAGGTTCTCCATGCGATGCTGATTGGGGAGCTGCAACTTGGTTTTGGCGAAGAACTTCCAGACCTGGGTAGCAAGGGGATCCTCCTGCTGCATTTTGTCGATGGTCTGGTCCGCCTGGACAGAGTCATTCTGGAGATAGGGAAAAATGGAGGACCCGAGGAGGTTGTTGTTGGCGACGGACAGGGCCTTGAACTTGTCGGCATTGAGCTCGGTGAAAGTATCGCGGGCGGAGCGCTGAACCGAGTGGTTCTGGTGCTGGTGAGCCAGGCGGTGACCGTTGGTGACGGGCCAAGCCTCGGGTCTTCGCGGGAATCGAAAATCGTGTTCTGTCATTGTAGGGTGCATTACGGCGTCTATGGGACTCGAGATGGCGATGGGAGACTCTGTGGTCGTTGAGGGCATAGTGGGAGCAAGAGAGAGAGGGAAAGAGCAAGTGAGAGGCTACCGGGAAGCTAGAGAAGGAAATGGCCCCCCACGCTTGGACAAGGCGGGTTTTCGGTTTTTTTTTTTGGAGGGTTGGTCCAGCGGGTGGTATGGGAGGGTAGGCCACAGAGTTGGAGGGTCGGAGGGGGGCTACAGAGGGAGGGTCCAGCGAAGGAGGGCAGACCGGGTGCTGCTGTGGCCGGAGTGTGACTCTGCGCTTGCGCCTGCGTTGCGTCTGCCGTCCTGTGCGGTGTCGCTCTTTTTTTGTGTGTGTGTGTGTGTGTGGGCGCCCGTCGCGGCTCTGGTTCGTTTTGGTGGGGCTGCCCTGTCGGAGGGCGCTGTGCGCGCTGGGCTGGTACCCTTACCTTAGTCCTGAGTGGTACGGCAGGTAGCCAGCCGAGTGCGGGATTGGATTTGGAATTCGAGAGGGCCGGTTGCGTTTCGGCACAGCTGTAAATGGAGTGCAGATGTAGATTCAGATGGATGGGTTGCTTCCAAGGACGAAGCAACAGCTGGGCGGAACATGGGCTGTTGGTCAATTCCTCAAGTGTCGTGCGTCCTGGCAACTGCGCCGGGCGAGTAATTGCACGGGAGTGACAGAGGGACGTGAAGACTAAAAGGAAGAAGAAACACGACGGGGGGGCGATGTGGTCGGGGATGCAGCGTCTAAAGTGGAGGGTGGAGGGTGGAGGCGGCGCCGGAGGGGAGTGGAGGGAAGCCGACAACGACTCGCTTGCAGAAAGACAGGATCAGGAGCGAGAGCGGGAGGGAGGGGAGGGGAGAGAGAACTTAGAATAAAACCATGGATGGAGCTTCGCCGGGCTTTTGCTGCTTTTGTTAGTGGCAGAGGTCGCTCATAATTCCAGCACCGACTACGCATCCCTCAGACTCGGTCGCATCACCGACCTGCGCGGGCGAGGGGTCTTTGAGCTGTCACTGGCCACCGTAGCTGGACCAGTACCAGCTTGGAACTCGGGCCCGTCGTTAGATCCGGCAGACTCGTGCGAAAGCGTCCCGATGCAGCAACTGCACCCACAGCGCCACTGAGGAATGGAGTGAACAGTGAGGAGGAACAAGTGGGTAACCTGGGCAGGGCCGGCTGGGATGGGCATGGAGAAGAGGGAAAAAGAGGGACTGGACTGGACGACAATGTCTTGCACTTGCACGCGAGATGGGTACATGGACATGGTCGACAAGGTCCATCCATTCTTGACGTACGTACACCCCATAGGGGCCCCGGCCCGGGGAGGGGGAGGGGACGCTGAAGGAAGTTGCCATGATTTTAATTCTCGCGCGCCCGCTGCCCGCTGTGCTTTATTTTTGGCTGGACCTTCGAAACGAAGCAACGAGATGACTTTCATATGCATGTGCATGTGCAAATATACCTGAATCACCTACGCAACCCCGATGCACACCTTCAATTGCCCCCAGTCGCGGTACCTTGGCTTCTATTGCCGTTGATGCTGCGTCTTGCATCCCCCAATACACCCCCAAAGTTTCAATGTCGGCGCCAGACGCAGCACTTCGCTTGCTCTGACCGGGCTGCGAGTGGGGGCGTCCGACAGGGTCTGTCAGTGTCGACTCCGCAGATTCAACCCCAGGGCCTGTCCATTGGCTTCTCCATGGGCCGCCGCATATGCTTCTTCCAGGGCCTAGGGTCCTGGGGGAACTGCATTTTCGGGGGTTCCCCTCCTTGTCCCCATGCTCGCTGCGCACCACAGCTACATCGGCCTTGACTAGATCCCATTCATCGACGTTCCCAGCGTCTTGGGCAACCCCCCAGCGCCGTGCGCCGGTTGCCGGACACACCAACTCTTTTCCCTCTTTTGGCCGCCATCCACTCAGGTTGCGAGTCTGACAGGTGCTCGCCAACATGGAGGGCAGCTTGGTTGAGAGTTTACCGACTCGCCTAAGGCGGTAATCTCATGTGCAACAACAATACCACCACCGCCTCAGGGCATCTCCGTCATCACCGTCATCATCCCGCGCTGCCCGTCCATCCATTCATCATCACCTTGTAGCCAGACCGAGTGGGTGAGCGTTACACAAGCAACAAGGGGCCCCGACCACCGGCGCAGCCAAGCCACAGGCTGTTTGCTTTTCCCCTTCTCCCACATCCCACCCGCACAATTCCACATGCATACTCCAGAGTCGGTCGATGGGCTGACGAACGCTCACGACTTGACTGGTCATCTCACCTTGGGGACGGCCCCTCGGGCAAAGACCGTCGTTTCTGTTGGCTACCTCGGGCCCACCGCCAGATTCAGCGCCTTGCCCACAGTAGCGACGATTGAATTGAGGCTTCTGGGTCTAGCCTGCTTGCTTGCTTGCTTGCTGGCTCTTGCTCGGTCGAGGGGCGCTGGCCCTGGTCTCCGAGCCTCTGGGCCATAATGTCCAAATCCCTGCTGAAGCCATGCTTCCAGGCCGTCCCCGTCTCCAGGTATGACGACGAGGGACCTGCGATACGCGCGCCAGCGCCGTATAAGTGGATACTCAACCGTGTGGCAGTGGAGACACCGTCTTCCGCTAGCCTTTCCATTCCCGCCTCGGCCAACATGCGACCACCCGCGACGCTCCGCTACCTCTGCTGTCGCCGACGGTAGTTGCCATACTTTTACAACAGCCCAGCTTTTGCTTACACAGCTAAAGCCGTTCGATCTCACATGGCAGGGCATCCCTCGAATCATGTGGCTTTGGAGGTGCCTCTCCCACGCACGCATCCCAGCACCTCCCGCGTCTCGAGGACCTGCTCGGGCTGTCGCGTGGGCGCAACGCTTCGATGGATTATTGCCCACCCCTAAAAAAAACTCCGGTTTGCCATGAACCACTGATCATCCTTCGCCTCAGCGAAGTCGGACGGCCCGCCGGTGGAGACGTCTTCCTCGTGCCCCGCCAGTCCCCCCATCGGCCATCGGCCCTCCAGCTGTCCCATCGGCCACATTTTTGCCTCTGCGGAGTGCACCTGGGAGCAAAGTGAAACGAAAATGGAAAACAGGCCTGCTCAATCCCCAAGTCTGAACACACTATCTGCTCTGTACGGATCCTTCTTTCAGGCCCCACGAGCCGAGCAAGGCCTCGAACCGGGGGCTGCCCTGGCTGGTCCCAGGGTACGCTGGATGGCGGGGCCATCTGGCCGAACGCCACATGCGTCCCACACGGCACCACTGTCGGGGTACATAGCTCCGGGCGGCGAAAAGCTAGGACTGCAAGTACCGTCTATAAACGAGAAATACTCAACGGGCGCTTTCCTCTAGAGTGAGCGATGCCCCTCGTATCCAGGCAAAAGAACAATATAGAGCCCCGGCTGCCGCCAGCCTTGGCTTGTTTTTCGGACTAGCCTCCCGACTCAACGCTTCTGTTCATGGGGATATGCTCCACAGCCCACGACAGTGAAGAACCAAGTTTTCTTCACCTTGTGTGCGTGGGTGCGGTGGACAACTGTTCGGATGGGCAGGGACTTGCAGCCTGTTGTTCAAACGGGAATGGTCGCTTCTTGATGGCTGCCCGCCACCGACTAGATCCAGCTGCAGGTATTCTCGCGCCGCCAAGTCGCCAGTACAAACAGGGTACATGCAGCTGGGAGGGAGAAATGCGGCTGCGGCTGCGGCTCCGTCCCTGTAACTTTAGCTTCGGGGCCTAAGCCAGGCCTTGCTCGATGGCTGTCGGAACGACACCGACAGCAGGGGCAGGAAAACATCTATTACATGACAATCTCACTTTCGTTTACAACACCTTTGCTCTCTGCTGTCATATCTCACGACAAATTCTGAGCACAGCACGTACCCCGCACGTTTTTCTATCAAAAAATATGCACGTCGAGACGAAAAGAGCCTCTGTCAACGGTCGGAGTCAAGACAAATTCGGCCTTGGACCCGGCGGTCTGAGAGATGCTACTAAATATCGCGCGCGGATGAACGATTGAATATTCAGAGCCGGGGCAGACGCCATCTCAAGAGTCCAGACAGCTTAGTCCAACCGGTTGAGAGACTCATGAGGCTCACGAGGCTGCCCAAACTGAATATGACGAGGTTAAGCCCCACAACCACATGGCCTTGGAGGGCAGCTCTCTCTTGCCACCTTTACAAGTTAAGTTGGGAGGTGGAACTACATACTTGATGCTGTCATGCGACATCTACCGTGAGGTTAGCCGTCCTGAGAAGGCTAAAACCCATTACCAGATTCGAATGCACAGCACTTCCTGCTTCGCCCTCTCATTGGCAACCACTCCTCCTCTATCACAACAACGATTGACTATTTTATTACTTCAACGATTGAGATCCCATTAGAAGATTCAAATATTCATGGCATGCAGCAGTCAGCGCCAGCAGGCAACAGATCCCCTGGCTACAGATGCTTATTTTAGTGGCATATGTACGGACGGCCTACCAACCTAGACGCTCCAGTGACAGCACCGCATGCAGGTGGTTGACCATGTGTACCCAGTACAGAAGGGGTGGGGCTCTGACGCCGCCTCGCAAGCACTCGCATGGAACGCCATGTTGGACCCCCACTCGAACCCACGAGTCGACAGGGGAGGGTCCGACTAGCGCGAGTGGAGGGTCCGTCAACCTACCGGGACTGCCCTTTGAAGCATTGCGATGAGGGTGTGGTCCTCACTCTCACATGCTGGCGCATGGTGTTTGATGCTGGCGGCTGTGGTTGTGGTTGCGGCTGTAGTCGTGGCCGTGGTCGCAAGCTGCCGTCGGTTGTAGTGGAGGTGGCGGGAGGAAATCTGGCTACTGATGCCAGAAAATCCCGGTGCGATCCCAGGTCGAGACGGCCCGCACGAATTCGCGCGCGCCCATGTATTTCTCTCATCGCGCGCGGGAGCTGGTTGCAGGTGTTGGTGATGTTGGTGCTGGTGTCTCGCGGCGGCACATGCCTATTTTTCCCGAAGCGTCGCATCGCAGCCCAAATGCCAGGGGTAGCTAGCAGCGCCCAGCCTCTATTTCCCAAAGTCCAGCACTAGGCCACTGTATCTGCGGCACTGGGCAGCTAGCAGTCGGCACTCTGGCAGCAGTACGGGAATGCGCAGGAATTCGCTGCCGCGAGTCATTTCGGCCTCTCTACCCTTTTGTGACAGCAAGTCTGCGGGCGCAACCACTATGTATGATACAAGGAGTAGACTGCTTCTCGGGTGCTCATCATTTACCAAACCACCGGCTTTCTTCAGGGTTCAGTTCGGAGAAATGGCGGTTATGGGGACAGTGGCCCGGAGCCATGGAGACACACTTCCACCAGTGGGGGCATGCCTATGGTTCTAGCCAAACCTAACATTGGGCCTGTATATTGCAGCTGTCCTGTTCTCGATGCCCTAGGGCCTCTGATTCGCCTCATATATCCGGAATGTGAGCTGAGGTCGTCTGCGCATCACCAGCGCTGTGCCCCCCAACACCAGGGGAAAGCACCCAGGCTCATCTAGAGCGAGCCTGGGATGCCAGGAAAGGTATGCCGCCTTGGAGACGACCCGCCCCCGGCCGTCAAGGGTCAGAGGGCTGAGACAAAGCAATGTCCATCATGACCATGAACCCGTGCCCCTAGCCGATGGGCATGACGGCTGTTGATTGTCTGTAAGTGGGTTCTCTCATTCTCATTTGGCGTTGCGCCCGCAAACTGATTCGAGGGCCCGTGCCAGGGCGTCTAAGCATGGTGTCAGCGGCTTAGCCTCCAAGACCAACGGCTTGGAACTTGTAGGTTGATGGCAACGCAAACGACGCTAAGTCGACGCTGCTCGGGCGCCGGGGCCACCCTAGGTGACGACGCTGCCTTGGTAGCCGGCGACAATTGCCCCGTCGACACTCCGGGAAAACGAAGATCCCCAAGATGGCAACTTGAAACGGGGGACGATCGATACTCACTCGGGGGGTTTCGGGCAGTGGTTGGGTCATGGCTAGTGCGTCAAGGGGTCTGCAAGTTGCTGACGAGGAACGCATTTCTACCCCATACTCTCCCTCGAATCAGCGCTCCGTTGTGCTAATTCAAGGATGGCGTCGTCCCCAGCCCACTTCCACATTGAGCTCAGTAGGAACCCATGCTGACCAGCCAGGCAGACCTGGCAGGGCCCGTTGAATGCAAATCCAACGCTGGCATCTGAGATTGAGTGCGAGACGCTTCCTTGGAGGCTTCTACTGCCGCCTCAAACTTCCACCCAGGTTCGAAATGCTACTTACTGAACCCTATTTACAGCTAGCTAACTGGGGCCGCTGGGCTAACGCCAGTCGCACAAGGTTCAATGTTTGCAGGTGCAGGAGCGTCAAATAAGAGTCCACCAACCACGCATTCTCAACAAACAACAAACCTTCCTCGTTGTACCTGCGCGACGAGAGATCTCGCCAGCTGAACCAGGGTAGCGTTTGAAGTATGCAGTACGCCTCTTTCAGATATTCCAGTCTCCATCCGCAACTCGGAGATGAATCCCCGGTGGAATAAAGACCGGGCATGTTAGGACTGAACTGCATGATGTGCTCCCCACACGAGACCCGCGATGCGTGCATGCTGAATGAGATGCTCAGTTGGGTTGATGCGCACATTCAACGCAGTGGGCATCGGGCCGGGGATCCAATCACTAAAGCGTATGCCAGGGAACTGTCACATTTAACAATGTCGGTGCTCGGATCGTGAGAGGTTGCGAGGGACATGGTGCACCTCTATCCAGGATGGGCAATGCGAGGGCCTGCAGCCCATGGGCTGGAGCGAATGGTGCGCCGGCACTGCAAGCAGCGGCCCCACCGAAGCGGTGTGGGCTCATTGATACAGACAGATATTAATATGTCATGTCCACAGTCACACTCTGGATATTGCGCGGTGATGGGACGGAGCAGATCTCGGCGCGGGTCACGCAGCGGCCGCAAGAGGGCCCGCAGCTATGCCCAGAGTACGTGTATCGCTCAGCTAGCACCGCGTCGGGGCCCTTCAGCCTTGAGGTTTTTGACGAGATGGCTTTACTCAAAGGCCCCGGCTTATGCCCGCGGCCCGTTTTTTTGTGACGGGCGATTGATTTGCCGCCTCCCATCATGGCAGCCTCCGACTAGCCTCGGTCAATTAGGCATGAGGGCCCATGGTCTCGGGGCTGGGGAGCGCGCGCCCGACTGCCAAGACGACGCAGGAGACTGCGCAGAAGACAGTGCTGTTTCTGAGTGTCGAGTTTCGCCGCTGATGTTGCGCTCGCCGCTCAGAAAGGTGTTTCCGCCAGGGATACGTGGTGCATACACATACATGTCTTGTAGATGCAATGAAAACGCACAGCAAATATAAAGAGTTGCCATGACCAGTCGCGCCGCGAATGGTGCGATAAGAAGGAATGTTATCAACCGCGCCCTCGCAGCAAGACGTGGGGGTGGTTTCTGGGGTCTGGCGCGGAAGGGCACCCGGAGCAGGGCTCTTGGTCTCGTTTTGTCGATATGCACTGTAATCCTCACACGCAGGTGTGGCCAGGATGCGATCGACGAGCAAGGGCGACAGCATCGAAAGAGGGGTGCGGTGACCTGTGCCAGCGGCGACATGGGTGATTCCAAATGCGCTGAGCCTCACTGGGGACGAGGAAATCAAATGTTGGCTTCGAGGGCGGTTGTGACGCCCAACCCGGTTCCTGAAGGGTCCTCATGCCCGGGCAGTGCCATTCTCGGAGAGGTGCTCAGCGGCGGCCTCCTCGTTTCGCCCCGGCAGAGAAGAAAGTCGGGCCGGGCCTGGACTCGCACGAGGCGAAAGCGACTGTTGCTGACTGGGGTTGGTGCATGGCATTGTGGTTGCGGCTCTGAAAACTTCTGAAAACTCCAAGCAGATGCATAGGTAGGCGGACAATAGGTTGCTTTATACACCTCCCGACGAGAGTCAGACCCTTATCATGCTGCGCATCTCTGAGACAAGCTTTTGCTTCCAGATGTATCCAATTTGGCAGCTGGTTCCGGCTCTTCGAGGCGTCAAGGGATGGAGATTAGATACCAGCCCGCTTCTCCCAATCATCAAAGCGCCTTGGCGATACCGCTTGTTCTTTATCAGTTCCCATTGACCGTCAGTTGCACCACACGCAATGCATTTTGACACGGATTGAAAAAGCAAATCCCCGTATCAGTGAAAAAATTTGTCCAGTATCTCAGCTTATCTCCCATAAAGCTGCGGGCGCAGCCCAATGTCGTGCCCGTGCTACCATACATAAAATGTGCCTGTCTCCCCCTAGCCTCTATTCCCCGGATTTGACAGTTGGTCGTGTGCGAGACGGCATCTCGCACAAAGAGATTTTCTTGCAAAAATTCGAATAGGTCTAGTGACCCAGACGAACAAACGCAGGCCTTTCTGTGCCCGCATCGTCATTTGACATAGCCTCTCCGGCTTTGCCAACCATCGGAGCACTGGCTTTGTTCTATGCTACACAACGGACAATCGAAAATTTTTAACCACATAGCCGCGATTCGTCGAGCCCGAACCGAGAGGAACATGGTGTGTTAGGTCAAGAAGGCAAAAGGGTCATGCTTTGTTGCCTTGCTAGCAAACATGAAAGGAAGGGAATGCCGTGGCAAATGGGTTGTGACCCTTCAGAAGAAGCCTTTTCGGCCTCGGCTCTTTGTCGAGAAGACTGAATCGATGCTCTTCGGGACTTGGTCGCCTTGCACATAGCAGTGCTTCAAGGCAACATTCATGTTCTTTATATACCCTTTCGAAGCTTGCTTTCATGAATTCATGTTCAGCCTTTTATGCTATCACGACTCCTCGCCGAACCATGCACGTCGAACGATTGAACATCCTGTGGCCGACCCCGTCCCCAAACACTCTCATGCTTTGTCTCATAACCATCCTGACTCTTGACTCGACATATGCCAGACCAGTTTATATAGGATACGAGTCCTGCAGAGAAACAAAAACCAAATTACCGAAAGGCCGAAGCACCCGAGGAAGCCAGGCCATACTCGCCTCGAACAAAATACTAAACTTCCACGCTGTCCGCTCTGACGACAGCACTACAGGAACGAATAATACAGGAGCTATAGTTGGAGGGACGATTGCTGCCGGCGTCTTTTTCGGCCTCTTCATCTTCATGTGCTTCAAAATTCGCAAAGCGTATCTGCTGTCCCGACAGCAACGACGACCCGTAGGTACACGACCAGACCTAGCGTCGGCCACGAGCCGCGAGCAGATGAAACAGAGCCTCAAAGATAGATTATCGAGTATAAGTGCTACGTTAAGCCAGCGAGGAGAGGCTCTAAAGCGTGCAGTCTCCCGGAATGACGACACCAGCTCGGTGGAGTCGGACCTGTCGTTTGGAGACCTCACCACTACCCCAGCAATGGGCCATGCGGCAACTAACATGGGCCCTATACCTCCAAAGGCAGCTAATACTCTCGGCTTCAGATCTAACGACACAAGCAGACGACCTTGGACGCCTGCCCCGCCCACGACCACCCTTCCGCCAACACCACCAGCTCCGCTGCCTCCGCCAGCTCCCTCCGAGGCGCGGGAACCTTACTGGGAACCCGGACAGAAGGCAGCGGCCGCCATGTCGCAAGCGTCATTGCCGCGGCCCAATTCGACCTCATCGTCATTAAGCTCTCTGGGCCGGACGCTACTCCAGGATACAATGTACCCGCCTGAACCGCAGAAATACCCGACACCGCCAATCCCCCAACGACCCCTACCCCCGCTGCCCCCACCACCGACACCGCCGCCTGCGAACAATGACGACGGGAGCCAGCGATGCGAGAGCCGGCAATATCTTGAGCCGGTTTTCAAGGCAGAGGAGAGGCACAAGGGATCGGCGTCATCGGTCGCGAGGGTCGGTGTGGGCAGCAGAGCGCGGGACAGCTGGGCGAGCAGCCGGTACAGTGTGGGAGACAACGTGATATGAAATTACGGGATGATTTATGAGCTGATGTTGACGCAAATATGATTTTGGTTAATTAGTTTGGTTATTAAATGCCATCTATTTTGATGTTTGACCCGGCGGTGTTCAGCGCTACCCGTTGTCTATTAGAGTTTTCCTAGTTTGGTCCCAGCTTTCGCCGTGGATCTTCCACCAGCTTCTAGTCGTTTTCTGCAATATATCCAAAGATTGAATGATATTTGTGTCATGCTTGACACATGTCCAAATATAGAACACGATCCCCTATTGATAATATGGAATATTCTGTATAAAAAAAGACATATTCGCATGCATCATACTATTTGCGTCGAGTGATGAACTTGATATGGAATTCACGACTTTGGAGGGGGATCCCAATTGGTTTTGATTGAATTTTACGCATGAACGAATCATTAGAATGGTTGAAGCGGCTGTCTTGATGGCATTGCACTTTATTCCCCTATGTTTTGCACTTGGTTCAGCATTCTGCACTTTTTTCATATTGAACCCATCTTCCTTTCTTGAGGACCATAGAAATCTCCCATTGCAAAATCGCTTGAATCCAACCAAGCCTTCATCATGATAAGACAAATATCAGCCATCTCGGATTCGGGAATTGCATAAAAGATGATCGCCAACTTGGGACTTCAATGTGGATCTTCAATTCCTCCAAGCAACAACCCCGCTGGTCATGTAGAGGGATTGTTGGTAAAGGATTTAGCTAGTCAATCATGGATCGTGCGACACGATTGATGAAAGCTTAATAGCAGGCAACAATGACTTGGGAGATTGCAGGATTTAATCAAGTTGTACTAGCCTCAAACCAGGTTATCAGCAAAGGTGTTGTTGATAAGGCGATAAGGTGGAAACTGTCAAACGAATGGGTAGAGGCTGTGCCGCTTTCATTTGCACCGGCGCAGTATTCAGCTGTGCTACATCTTCCTATCATGGCCTTGCAGCGAAAACCTTTTCAAAGATAAGTTTATGGAGAAGATGTTCTCGTATATTCTAGTCTAACTTTGCACAAGCTCTGATTTTACGCCCTTCGCCTGAAACCCAAGCCACTTGCATTTCGGCTTGATACGTTCCGTCATATCTCAGAACTTAAAATCGTAGATCAATTCATCGCAGAGTAGAGGGCAAGGATAGAGAGAACAGGCTGCACGAAAACTATCGAGCGAGATGCTTTTTTACTCCTGGTGGGCTCATATTCTTGCCCAGCGCCGTCCAAGGCGCACTTGGCCCATTGACACCGACAGTTGGCAACAGAGAACCCTTTTAATCGCGGTCACAGCATTCACTTAGCGTTGGCCTTCAGTGTTGTCATATCAACCAGCCTAACAATGAGGCCGCAAGGGCAATCAATAGACCGGTGTAGCACCTGTCGATTGAGAAGATGCGGTCATCGATCGCCAGTTCTGAAAAGAACGACACAAGGATACGGTTGCGGCGAGAACTAATTACCCATGATACCATTCGGTTCAGGAAATCAAAACAGCAACACAAGCAATGTTGTAGACGCGGTAGTGGCATGGGAGTCCTGGTGGAGAAGCGCTGTCTGTCGCATCCGGCACAAGAGGAGGTAGTTTTGCAGTAGTATGCTCCGCTGCTGTTTGCTGTCAAACGCCGCACTGCCTTGTATCAAAGTCAAGTTGAATCCATGGGAGCCCATGGGGATGGCGATGGATAGTAATGAATATGGAAGATTACCATGATGTTTGGTCAAATCGACCAGCAGCATTACCAATGGCGGGTCCGTCAGCCTTTGAGTTGATATAGTTATAACTGCAGAACATTCGGGATAAAATATGATTTATATACCGCTCATTAATACAAGACAGTGATTACGCCAAACCTAAATGATCCAAAGACTAGCCGTGGTGAGGTTTAAAGAATCATCCGTCATGCCAGCTGGGGATTAGTCAACGTGGCGGAATGCAAACAATATTTCTCAACACAAAAAATAGCGCAAAGGAGAGGTTCCAACAATATTATAATGTTTGCATAATATAATCATATGTAAATACTTAAATTAAGTTTCTAGGCCATTGTGCAATGAACTAGAATTTGCCACTTTACTTTTGCGCAGCACAAGTTAGGCATACGCCAAATCTCATTCAAGTAATACTATTGTTTGCCAAACCCATAGGAAATCGAAGAGCATACTTTTCTTAGAAGAAGCGACATGACAGACCAAATGACCAGTTGGGACAAGAGAAAGCTTTGAAACGACAACGTAGAAATGGAAAGAGGAGGGGAGGGGAGAGCGCAAACTCACCAATATACGCACCATCTTTTCTTCTCTCCGCTGTGAAAGGGACTGGGCGGGCCTTGAAGTAATAAGATCCAAACTAGCCAGCATCATGTCTTGTCTAGGCCGAGTCAAGATGTTAGCAACGGTCATGCGGGGCAACAAATTTCCAAAGATGAAGGCATGTTACGCGTCACTATCGTGTTTGCACGAAATGAAGAGTCGAGATTCCATGCCACGAATAGCGATGCTGAAGACGCAGTTAGGGACAACCACCGCGTCAGGCCCGCCAACAACACTCTCCGTCAGGCTGTTAAAGCGCTCGATAATGTCAATGCATATTGCAAAACCTCCGCGATATCGGTTTTCAGTGGCACACATGTCGGTTTTGTCGCCCCCCCCCCCGCCCGACAAAAAAGAATGGGCATACCGTGTTTGCGTTGTTGGCGTGTGCTGAGCAGACTTGAATTGTATGATTCGGGAATGATGTTTTAATTCCATGCCAATAACATCTGGCGTGGGGTGCGGATTTTGCGTAGCCAGGTCGAACTCGAGAAAAATCTTTGCTGCATTTTTGTATTTTGGGCACATTGAAGCATGTCGTTTTTCAGAGTGCTTTTTAAACCCTTTTTATCAAGACAAGACTCTAGAGTCAATCCCTGAAGGGAATCCATGAGGTCGCAGAGCTCGCCATGCTCGATTTGCTCCAGAGTCACAGGATATTGCTGGTCTTCACGAAGTATATCATGTCTTGGACACGATTGGCATCCCATGGGTGAGCAGAAGATGTCAGTTTTGTTGACGGTCAAGTTTTGAATACCGCATATAGGGACACCAATGTTGGCTCTATTCGAGGTATAGGGTATGTCGAAATACACTGAGATGGTTGTGAAAAAAAGCCAGCTTTGCTAGCAAATGCAGTTTGGAGAATTCCACTCTTCCCGGACCAAGACACCAGCGAATACGAAGGAACGTTTTGACCCATTATAGTAGCAGGGTAAAAAATGCAACAACTGAGCTAGACATTTTGCTGGAATGTGTCAAGAGGAAGTCAAATCGATGGTTGAGGCGTTCTCCTGGGGTTCTTGGTTTACGCGGATGTAGCTATTAACTGTGGCGTCTATCCGTATAAACCATCATTATCCCAGTATGAATGTTAAAACCAGCTACTCAAAGTGATGAGGTTAAAGCATCCGAGAACTATATCGGCACGGAGAGCATCTCCAGACGATATCTTGTGATGAGCTCAGACCCAGAGTAATGCCCAAACTATTACCTGACCCTGGCGGAATCTTGATAGTCGAAAAAAGCTGCTGTACGTAAAGTTCTTTTTACCTCAGCTGAAATGAATGGGACTTAAATCGAATCCCAAATGCTTATTTGCTGTCGCGTTCGCCAGCAAATAGTTTAGTGCATCCGCCATTCGACCTTCACGCACGCAATTGGTAGAATAACCCCAAAATAATATGTGCCTAGACTTATGTGCATTTCTCTTGCCATAAAAGCTAACATATATATTTTTAAGAAAGAAAATCTTTGTCTGTTCACTCTCTCTTTGGGGCCCTGCGAACAGGCGCGTCCATGGGCATCTTCTATCCAGCTGATCCGCCACCTCTATTCCGCTGCATTAGCCGCAAAATATTGTTCAATAACATCTCCCTTTCTCTATGCGTAATATATTATAGATTCGGTTGTGGATCCTGTGCCCATCTCGTTGATGTTGACCTTGGGTGCTCCCATCATTATCCCGAGCGCCCTCGCTACTTCTTGGTGCAGCTCATTAGGGCGCATCACACACGCCCTTGCAATGTCAATTGGTATTTAAAACCGCCTGAAGGGGTTGAAGAAAAGAAAAAAAAATAAGGTTGGTGCTATTTTATTCCATCGTTGTATTAAAATTTGCCACCGCTTATTTTATATTATTATGTCTTACATGACTCTCTTATTTTGTCACTCAAGCATATGCTGTTTGTTTCTAGCTGGTGGGACGTGCTCAAGTAGGGCTGACAGAAGAAGCGTTCGTCCGCTCCTCTGTGACAGGGAAATTGATGGTATGCTGATCAAAGAAATAAATGATAAATTGCACGCAAAAATGAATGCTCATTTATATGGAAATGCTGAGATTAATGTGTGATGCCGTGTGTGATGAGCGGGTGACAACGGGCAGCAGCTTCCAATCATGGCCCGACTCTCCGTTCTACCTGTCTCACGTGGACATGTTAGGCGCCAGACGAAGGTCCTATAATATGAATAGGTGTTGTTCAGGGCCAATGATAGACTCGAGGGGTTGATAGTCTTGGAGTGTATTTTTATTCATTTATTTAGTCAATATTATTGTCATTTTTGAACAATCCGGATTATTTTCTAAAGCCGTGGCATCAGTGGTGCCCCCGACGCAATGTAACCACTTCGTCTCACCCCACCAGATCAGAGAGCTGCAGCATGTTCGGGGTAATGGGAGCACGCACCCGCGCAATGCAAACATGTGCTACGTTTGGGCTAAAGTGGCACGACCTGCGCTTCCGGCGTATCACATTTGGACGATGGCAATATTGCAGGCGGCATTTGGAGCCAGCCGTCCGGCCTAAGCGAAAAGCGGCGACTCGGGCAGCGCAGCGGCGGCTCTCATACGCCACGTTGACGCTGTGCGCTGTCCATCAACCCCACAACGGTGGAATGCAGTTGGGCTCGTCTGGGTTAACCCGATGGCCTGGGAGTCGATAGTTAAGAACTTCGTCGCCTGGGGATCCTGGAGTTCGTTCGCGTTCCTGCATGCCCTCGATTGTTTCATACGCTCTCGTGCACTCTGTTGACCTGACCGCTGGTAGGTAGCCGTGGTGCCTCACCCGCCTCATTCGCCTAAGTCGCCTCACGCTGGCCTCACCGTTTTTTGCGTCGAGAGTGACTCGGGCCGCCATTTCATGATAAATATTGGCAATTTTGTGCTGATGCACCGCCTGGCAATTGAACCTGAGAGCTCTCCAAGTGAAGCTCAAAAAGAAAAAGAAGAAGAAGGAGAGAGAGAGGAGACACGCGCAGCCTCACCCAACCTGCACAGCAACCAGCCACCTCATCCATCAGGACGCCCAGCCAGCATCCTGGGCTCCGCCTCGGCCAATTGCCATGACGCATGAGAGGCACGACATCCAGCTCCTGCAACTACTGGTCGACTACAAGGACGAGCACGAAAGCGAGTATCGGTTCCTGGTCGGCGGCAGAGACGTTAAATATGTTGCCGTCGGCCCAGGTCTCTTGGGGACAAAGGCGCTGCTCTTTGACCCGGTTCCCGCTCATCGCTTCCCGCCCTTCCCCTCTGGCGACTGGAACGAGGGGTACATCTCCAAGGACATCTTCACCGAGGACCTCTTATTCTCATGGGTGACAAGGAGCACCCTGCCCGGCGTCAAGGGCGCCTGGCATCCTAATTTCATCGACCACCTGGAGTTCAACATTCTCCATCAGATACGCCAAAACATCCACATTGTCGCCCACCCCCTATTCGACAAGCCTGTCGTCATCAAGTTTGCAGCCTTCCCGTGGCAGATTCCTTACCTGGAGGCGGAGACGCGGGCGTACCAATGGATCCAGGGCAAGAGGATCGCACCCGAGTTTCTAGGTCACGTCACGGAGGCGGGTCGCGTGATAGGCTTCATCATGGAGTACATTGAGAGCTCCAGGACGTCGGAGCCAAGAGACTTGACCGTCTGCCGGCACATGCTGAGGAAGCTGCACTTCTCGGGCATCAAGCACGGCGACATGAACAAGCATAATTTTCTCATACGGAACGGACACGCGGTCCTCATCGACTTTGAGACGACGCGTAAATGTAGCGACAAGGCAGAGCTGGAGCGAGAGCTGCGGCGGCTAGAGAAGTTGCTGGGCGACCCTCTGCGCAGAGCCGGGCTGGGACTTTCTTTTGCGACAGAACGTCTTATATGTTAGGGGATAGTACAGGACCCCGGGAAACGGCAACAATAACAGCAAAACGATAGGATACATTCGCTGGACACTTATAAATTGTAATATCTTTTTACTTAGCATATCATGAATTACACATGACGCAGAGCTCGAAGCCATGGCTCTATGATGACGTTCGATGAGCACCCAGCAATCTGAAACATGATTTGAGAGATCGCTCATGTGAGCCACGAATTTCCATCCAATCAATGCAAGCCTCTGTCTCACAACATGAAACCAAAGTGCACATGTTGGCAAACCAGAGTCCCAATGGGAAGCCTGAGGAGACAGCCACAGATATCGCGGAGGGTTAGCTCCAGGGGCGTGTGATTGGCGTTGCCGGGTTAGTCAGCAAACTGATCCGAGCTCCCATCATGAGAAGTGCCCCACGGATTGCGATGGACAGCAGAATAGCCTTCACCTTTATGCTCCAACACCACTAACGCGCCACAATCCATCTCTACAACTTAAGGACCCGTGTGTCGCGATATACAGACTGCTGAACGCGGCGAGGATACCTGCGACGAAGACATAAGGCTGTGCGACGCCTCGCGATTCTGGCAAAATGGCCAAGGAACGAAACTACAATCCTGTTCAGGCCCAGCGCAAAGCTGACAAGGCCAGAGAAATAAAAAAGAGTATGCAGATATCGTCTTCAACATATATGCGATTGCTAACTTGTGGTTTCAGACAGAGCAGAACTGCAGGGGCGAAAGAATGAAAAACTGGCACGAAAGAATCCTGAACGAATACAAAAACAGATTGATGACCTCAAGGCGGTGACAACAAGCGGTGGCAAGCTCACGAAGCACGAGGAACAAACATTGGAGGGATTGGAGAAGGAACTTAAGCAGGTGAAGAAGGCAAGAGAGACCCTGGGCGACAAGGCGCCTGCGTTTGGACGAGGCTGGAACCGAGATCGCGAAGGTCATGGCGTACTGGGCAAGAGAAGAAGAGGATCCAACGACCCAACAACAAGCGACGAAGAAGTGTCCGACGATGTCAAGAAGATACCAATGCCCCGAGATACCCCGCCACCGATTCCAAAGGAGGTGATGGACAAGTGGTACGCAGACCGACGAGCACGACGGGAGGCAGAGAATGCGGCAAGACAATCACAACAGGACGGCGAGGCGGGCAAAGCGCCCAAGAAGGAGGCGCCTGTTGTTGAATCCAGGACGGTTTACGAGGCGAAGCCAGTGGTGCGAGATCTTCGTCAAGAAGCTGTATCGGCCTTTATGCCGACGGCTGTCAAGATGAAGATGGACAAGGGCAAGGGACAGGGTGGGCTGATGGAGCCAGAGGAGGCCGATCGGCTAGAAAAGGAAGGATACCTGAAGCGAGGAGATGGTGGCGAGGGTCAAGGCGGCAGGGAAGCTGACCAGGAGGCCGCTACGGAGGCTGGCCCGTCGCGGAACGTGACTATGGAGGACGTGGACGACGAGGAGGGTTGAAACTTGTGGAGACGTGAATAATTGGGGTTAGTCAAAGGCCGCTAAGGAATTAATGCTGGGCGTAAATCATGATTGACTTTGACAGTGCATTTCTGACGGCGGAATGTGGTTGTTTGATGCGCAAACTGGGCTATTAGAGACGTGTAAGTGCGCAAGTTATCCTTTGTACGTTGCAACTAGACACAACTAAGCAATGTGTGTTCAACGCATGTAGGTTTAGAAATTGCATCATAGAGGTGCCTGGAAATTTATGACACATGACAAACCGGAGGAAAAAAAAGCCAAGAGTTGCCATACTGTATACATGCTACAAACAACCAACTCCGAGCTCATGTGACCCATCTCCCAAACGAACAGGAACCACATTAGCCCCCGCAAGCCGCGGGAATACGGGTTTACTGCACTCGCAATAGCACTTGCAAAAGCACTTGGACAAATCGGTACTGGTCTTGGCCTCTTGGGTGAAAAGGGGAGCAGAGCTCAAGGTGTGGTTGCACTGACAAAACTCCCACCCCTCCCCCGGTCTGGTCGCGGTTACATACTCTTTCGGAGTCTCTTTCCAGCCCACAAGGGTGAAAATTCCTGACCTAACAGGACGGATGCTCGGAACCCAAGTCTCCGCAAGGCGTCATCGGCAAATCATGAATTTTCATTACCTCTTCCCTCGGCCGCTTTGGCCCTCGGGGGGCCTGGGGCCTCATCTTGACCGGCTCTGAAGTCCCAACCGCATGCGACTCCGACGTTGCGTCTTGCTATGACTCCGAGGGAGGGGGGCATATGCCCCATCTCCGATTTGGTGGTGGAGGTGGTGTAGACGGGAAAAAAATTTAAAAATTAAGAATAAAGAGGGAGCAGAGAATCTGGTCGTTTGGGCTTCGTGGTCTTCATCAACTCGGCAGCTTCATTCTACTCGACTAGCCCTCTCATAATTGTGATACGACTACTTTATTCGCCATGGATGTTCACCAAGTCAACTCTCGCGCCTTGCACGATGGCGGCGAACCCTTTGACGACTCCTCTGTCCACTATGTGACACACCACGACCCAGAAAGCCCGTCATCCACAAACGAAGGCTCCGACCTCGAAAAGCGCCCAACCCTGGTCTCGACAGCATCATACGAGGAGACGTATCCCGAGGGCGGCTTCAAAGCGTGGTCCGTGGTCGCTGGTTCGTGGTTCTCACTTTTTGCTTCGCTGGGACTAATGAACACCATCGGTACTTTTCAGGCCTACGTCCTTGATCACCAGCTCAGCGACTACAGTGAGAGCACCGTCGGGTGGATCTTTTCCATCTACACCTTCATCGCTTTCTTCTGCGGCGTCTACATAGGCCCTGTCTTTGACAAGTATGGACCCAGGTGGCTCGTTGTTGCCGGATGTGTTTTCACGGTTGGCGGCATGATTATGATGAGCTTTTGTACGAGTAGGTTCCCCCTTCATATTGCCACTCAAAAGAGAAAATGCGCCCTGGTTATGAATGCTAATAGATTACAGAACTATGGCACTTTATTATTGCCTTTGGCATACTCTGCGGTTTCGGGTCCTCTCTGCTCTTCACACCCTCCATCGCTGCCGTCGGGCACTATTTCAAGGCCCGTCGAGGTTTTGCAACAGGGGTCGCTTCCACGGCTGGTGGCCTGGGTGGCATTCTTTATCCCTTGATGCTGACCTCTCTTATTGAGAAGATTGGCTTCGGGTGGGCTACCCGCGTACTTGCCCTCATTTGTCTGTTCTGCAGCGCAATCGGAATCTGTCTTATCCGATCTCGTCTACCGCCCGCCAAGAATGCGACAGCACACCCCGACTTTCGCATCTTCAAGAACCTCCCTTTTCTCTTCACCGCCATTGGGATTTTCCTGCTCGAGTTTTCCCTCTTCATCCCTCTCACCTACATTTCGACGTACGCCCTCCATCAAGGGTTTGCCCAGAAGTTCTCTTACGATTTGATTCCTATCCTGAACGCTGCATCCGTCATCGGACGAATCTTGCCCGGATACTACGCCGATGTAATTGGCCCATACAATGTTAGCATCCTCGCCGTACTGCTGTCGTGTGTCGCTAGCCTCTGTGTCTGGTTGCCCTTGGGTCATACCACGGCCGGTGTCCTGGTCTTTACTTTGCTCTTTGGGTTTGCGAGCGGCACAAGCATTTCCATTGCACCAGTTTGCATTGGCAAACTTTGTAAGACGCAAGAGTACGGGCGCTACTATGCCACCACCTACACCTTGGTTTCATTTGCCTGCCTGACTGGGGTTCCCGTTGCTGGAAGTGTCATCCAGCTCAACAACGGATCATACTGGGGACTGATTACCATGACAGGGACCATCTATGCTGGATCCATCGCCGCCCTTTTTATGGCCAAGGTTGCTCTGCTGGGCCGAAAAAATTGGAATGCCGCTCTTTAAATGACTGATGACGACATAGAATCGGAAATGCGACCCAAGATATCACGACAGCATACTGAAAATGACTTGATTGCGAAGGAGTGTGTAATGGATGCATGCATCTTTCGGGTCAATGTGAGTGTTCCAAGCCGAACTAAATGTTGACTTTATAGACACTATACATATAGATTGGTGGTTTTAATTATGATAAATTTAGTAATAAAAATATGGATGTGTAGATGATGGCTGATTGCAAGTCCAATTCTCCGGGTTTCATGTGCTGCGATTCGTCAACGAGACCAACACTTCGGATCCACGGGCTGGGTCCCGACCCCCGCCCCCGCCTCGAAGCTAGCACGACTTAAATGGTCCAAGGTGCGAGTGCATGCTTATAAGACAAACAAGTCTCGGTAGCGTGCGCACACATTCAAGATGCATGAGATCTCAGAAGACGATGTGTACGAGTACGATCTCGGCTCGTACGAACGGCCCGTGACAACTGGCAACCCGCTGGGCCAGATCTGGTTCGACCGCGGCCTGATTTGGGCGTACGCCTTTAACCACGAGGAATCCGTCGTCTGCTTTGAGCGCGCCATAGCGGCGGATGCGAGCTGCGCCATGGCTCACTGGGGCGTTGCATACTCGGTTGGCCCAAACTACAACAAGCAATGGAGCTTCTTTGACGAAAAGGACCTCGCCTCCGCCGTGAGCAAGGGCTACCACGCCGCCCAGGCTGCCCTCGCCATTGTGGACAGCGTCACGCCCGTCGAGCAGGGCTTGATCAAGGCCATCCAAGCCAGGTACCCGCAGGAGGAGCCGGTCCTCAACTGCGAGACATGGAACGAGGGATTCGCCAAGGAGATGGCGGCTGTTTACGAGAAGTTCCCGGACGACCTCGACGTCATCACCATCTACGCCGATGCGTTGATGAACCTGACGCCGTGGCAGCTCTGGGACCTGAGGACAGGGCAGCCAAAGGAGGAGGCGCACACGGTGAGGATCAAGGAGGTCATCGACCACGGTCTCACGCTGGACGGTGCCTTGCAACATCCTGGTCTGCTGCACATGTACATCCACCTCATGGAACAGTCGCCGTCGCCCGAGTCTGCGCTGCCCGTGGCCAACCACCTGCGCGATCTCGTCCTCGACGGCGGCCACCTGCACCACATGCCGAGCCACCTCGACGTGCTCTGCGGCCAGTACCAGCAGGCCATGGACTCCAACGCCTGGGCCAGCGCCGCCGACGAGAAGTTCCTGGCCAACGCGGGGCCGTCCAACTTTTACAGCCTGTACCGCTCGCACAACTACCACTTCCGCGTCTACGCCGCCATGTTCGCCGGCAAGCTCCAGGTCGCCCTGCAGTCGACCGAGAGGCTGGAGAAGTCGATGCCCAAGGAGGTGCTCGAGATCGAGTCCCCGCCCATGGCCGACTGGCTCGAGGCTTTCCTCACGCTCCGCGCCCACGTCCTCATCCGCTTCGGCCGCTGGGACGACCTCGTCGAGCTCGAGCTCCCCGAGGACCCGGCCCTGTACACGATGACGACGGCCATCGTCCACTACGCCAAGGGCGTCGCCTTTGCCGCCACGGGCCGGGTCAGCGAGGCCGAGGAGCAGCGGACCCTGTTCCGCAGCGCCGTTGAGCGAGTCCAGCCGTCTCGCACGCTCTTCAACAACACGTGCGCCGACATCCTCGGTGTTGCTGAAGCCATGCTGGACGGAGAGCTCGAGTACCGCAAGGGAAACCACGATGCGGCATTCGAGCACTTGCGCAAGGCCATCGATCGCGAGGACAACCTCCCTTACGACGAGCCCTGGGGCTGGATGCAGCCCACAAGACACGCTTACGGAGCCCTGCTGCTGGAGCAAGGCCGCATCGAGGACGCCCTCCGTGTCTACAAGGCCGACCTCGGCCTGAGCGACGAGCTGCCTCGCGCCTTGCAGCACCGCAACAATGTCTGGGCTCTGCACGGCGCTCACGAGTGCCTGCAGAAATTGGGCCGCGACTCAGAGGCCAAGGAGCTCGAGGGAGCTCTCAAGACGGCTGTCGAGGCGGCGGATGTGCCCATCAAGGCTTCTTGCTTCTGCCGGCTGGAGGCGCAGGGCAAGGGAAAGGCAGCGGGTGGCGAGTGCTGCAAGATATAGTAGCAAGTTCACAAGTGCATGACCCCTGACGAATTTACCATGTTTCGATTCTCCACTCCGGTTCCTAGGTCCCTTGATAGAATTATATAATTGAAAAATTGGTGAATCATGAAGCGTTTTTTTCTATTCTTTTTTATTCTTCTTAATTTCCAGAGGTTTTACTTGTTGTACCCTTCCACGGCTGATGTCATGCCCACGTCCTGTATCCCCCGCTTCTACACGACCCGATGCTCTCTTTGACCCCCCTTGTTTCCCATTAATAAAAGAAGAGAGCAATAAAGATGTTTAAAAAGAAAACCCCTTCCCCTCGTTACCGAAGCCTTAGTTCTTGCTGTTAAAGGCGGCCACGTGCTTGTCGTGCAGCTCCTTGACGGAGGGGATAATCAGGCTCTCAATCTCGACGCCCGGGTCCTCGCGGGGCAGCTCCTCGGCTTTGAGGGGCCGGAGCTCGGCCTCGCCCCATCCGCCGTCGCGGGGCACGCGGATCCAGTCGTCGGCGCGGCCGGGGCTGACAAAGACGACCTCCCACTTGCGGGTGGACAGCAGGTTGCCGATGACGAGGTGGTGCTGGTAGCGGTCGAGGCTGTAGCGGGCCTTTGCGACGAGGATGGCCGGGTCCGTCTCGAGCTTGAAGGAGACGATCATGCCCGTGGGGGCCCAGTTGTCGACGACGTTCTTGAGGAACTTGGGCAGCGGGTCCAGGTCGATGACGAGGCGCTTGGAGCGGGACACGGCGGGCGACGAGTCGAAGTTGTCAAACGTCTCCTCGTCCCTGCTGGCCTTGCCGGCGCTGCTGCGCTCCGGGTCCACGGCGTTGGTCGACTGGATCTTGTGCTCCGACAGGCGGTCCGGGGGCACGAAGAAGTCGGACACGGCGGCCGCCAGGTACAGCAGGCCCGAGGGCCCGAGGGGCCGCATGAGGCGCGCAATCTCGCGCAGCTCGTGCAGGTAGTCGACGATGGTGACGAACGGCAGCATCAGCAGCGTGTTGCTGTCGCGCGCCCGCCGGTACTTGCGGAGCACGTCGCGCATCCGGGCCGCGTCCTCGGGCCGCACCGTCACGGCGCCGTCGCCGTCGGGCGACTCGGTCAGGAAGTCGAGGAAGCAGTCGGTGGCGTGCGAGTAGTGCCGCGAGTACGGCAGCAGGCTGAACTCGCGGTGCAGAAAGATGACGGCGTACCCGGCCTCGAGGAAGTACTCGGCGCTCGTGGCGCCGCGGGTGCCCGCGCTGAAGTTGTCAATGTACCGCACCGTCTGGCGCTCCAGCGGCACCGTCGTGCCGCCCGACGTCACCAGCACCACGCGCCGGCCCGCCGCCGCGTGCGCCGAGATGAAGTCCTCCGCCAGCGCCGTGTGCTTGGCCAGGTTGCGCGGCGGCGGGTTCTGCGAAAAGTAGGCCTCCTCGGCGGCTAGCGCCTCGGCCGTGGATGCAGCCGTGGCCGCCATGTCAGTGGTGGTGGTGGTGGTGGTAGTGGTGGCGGTGTCGGTGTCTACCGAAGTGGCCGAGGACGTCCTGCGCGGGGATCCGTCGGGGCCGGAGTCTGAGCCGGCGTCGGACACGGACGCGGGCGAGGACCCGGAGCTGCTGATGCTGCCGCTGCTGAGCGAGAGCGAAAGCGAGGCGTGAGCTTGTCGTGGCGGAGCCGGGTCGAGCTCGGGCGCGGACAGCTGCGGTTGCGACGGGAGGAAAAGATGGTGATGACGAAGGAAAAGAAAAAGCAGACTGAGCCATTTTGTTAGCTTTTGCGGCGCTTCCCTGATCGCTCGAGCAAACCGGGCCCCGTTCGCCTGTGCTCACAACTACGAAGCAGTATCCATCCCGGAGGGGGGTATTCGCTTGTAATTAATAGCACGAGGGACGGCACGACAAGGTAGTAGAAAAAAAAGCAAGGACAGTGTACCTCGCTTGAGGGACTCGGCTCATCCAGGTTGAGCAACAAAAAAAAAAGACCTTCTCCAACTACCCGAGGGATGGATTCGCAGCTGCCATCCGGGTCTGCGGGAGTTGAGGGGCTCACTGCAACGAACATGCACCCATGCCATGGTTCCCTCGGGCCTAGGCTTGCGTCTAGGGGCGGGGGAGCAGCTTGAACCCCGCATGGACTGATGGGACAGGGACGTGAGGAAATAGATACCAACTTACATGGGGTTGTTGTCTTCTTTGCCAGTTCACTGCGGCAATGCTTCTTCGTGAACCTGGTGAACCTATGATCTGATTGCTAGCTATCTACTATCTCCAGTCAGCCGGATGCGGGGTGACCATTTAACGCGGCGCCGGGGCTTGGCCCGTGCGGTCCCGCCTCCGAGCTGACGGCCGACGACCCGTTGAGAACGGACCGCTCACAACTCCATGCACTCACTATACATTCCGGTGCACTATTGCGGGGAAACCCAAAGCTCACATATGAACAGGTCACTTATCTATTGACGTTGCAGCTCTTCATCTCATCAAAGCGCATACCTCTTCCAGATACATGCATCAGTGTACATGTCCCATCGCTTCCTGGTCGTACAGACAGATATAATTACAAGAAAATATCCAATGCTTTCCTCCTCTTACATTTCACTTTCCTTTATTTTCCCGGGGACAATCTCCATGCTCGGAGGGGCAGGCTCTGGAGATGGAGCACCTTGGGCTTAATGTACCACAAGAATGTCACCAATCCAAACGCCACGCAGATAATGTTGACGGCATAATATCCGTCGTGGACCATCTCGCAGACGCCTCCTCCGTTCTCGCATCTCTCCTTCTCAGCTTGCACCGAGCACGAAAACGCCTCGGTGACGAGAGGGCCCTTGAGACCCGTTGCGCTCGGCTTGCCCGGGTTGCAGGTCGCCACGGTAAAGTAATCGACCAATTGGAGGACGAAGTATCGCGGGAATGTACCTCCCAAGTTGCAGACCCTGTAAATTCGTTAGCATATGCATTTGCGACCAGGGGGAAATGTACTCACGTTGCCAGAAGCGTCATGTACGTGCCGCCAATGACGGGGTCCGACACTCGTGCGTGGAAAGCAGAAACGGCCACAAACATGATTGTGTTTGTAAATGTCGAGAAGAGATGCTCGGCAATGACGACCAAGAGATACCAAGATGTCACGCCCTCGGCGGGGAAAATAGCCACCACAACCTGCGCTGAAAGGGCAGCTATCAGACGTCCCATGAAGCCCCAGCACCAAAGGCGCATCGGTGTGTACTTTTGCGACCACATGCCAGCATAGTAACCCAGAGCAATCTCAAAGGGAAAGTCGACGAGCACAGTCAGCGCCATGTTGTCCTTGCCAAATCCCTTATCCAACAGCTTCAGGTTGGTGACACCATCGTTGGCCTGGAATCCGATCTTGGCAATGAGGTGCACAATGATGATGGTCTGAACATTCTTGAGCTTCAGGATTCCCCACATGATTCGGTACACATCCCACACACCATCCTCGTTGTGCGACTTGTCCTCGCGCTTGAGGATGCCCAGGCCAATCGTAACAATGATGTACGTCCAACCCCAGAATTTCAGGTATCCACCGAGGGACACGAGACCCTCGTCCGAAGGAACTGTTCGGAACCACTTGTTGGCAAAGTCGGCGGCGTTGAAAGCGAGGAAGACTGTGTACGACATGAAATGACCCGCCGTCAGGCCCACCGTCTGGGCTGTCGAGGCATAAGACACGTTACCGGGCGACAGCAGCGTCAGCGCCCATCCATCTACAGCAATATCCTGGGTAGCGCACATCAGGACGAGGAAGAACCACCACAGCATGAAAGAAAAGGCCGTGATTCCGCCAGGCTTGCCTGCCGTGTTCATCATGTCCTCTACATGCGATCCCAACCACAGCATGCCAAAGCCTGAACAGAATTGAATCGGGACAATCCACGTCTTCCGTCGCCCAATCTTGGGGCTCCAAACCGCGTCCACAAAAGGACTCCAAAACAGCTTCAGTGAGTATGGATACGAGGCGAGACTGAAAACACCAATCTCGCTATACGACATGTGATTTTTTAGCAGGAAGGGCACTGAGCCAGTCGCCAGGCCCATCGGGATGCCCTGCAGAAAGTAAAGGAGAACCAGCAGCAGGAAGCTGCGCTGGTCCTGAAGGGGGAGGTCGAAGAAGCCATGGTTGTTCGGCGATGGCGTCTTGGGGACGGGTTCGTCCAGGGAAAAGGATTCGCTGGCCATGAAGTTGGCGCTGACGTTGTTGGCGTCCGGGTTTGGCGCCTTGCGGCGCATCTCGACTCCGTTGCTCATCTTCCCGTTACCGTTTGGGGTGGCATTCGGATCCTCTACCTGAAGCGCAAGGGGAGGCCGGCGGGATTTCTGAGATTTGCGGGCCCTGACGGTCATAGGTGGCGGGGAGGGTCGAGAATGTCGAGGCGACGGGGTGAAGGGCGGCGGCGCAGGTATGGAGGGCGAACGAAGGGAGAGTCGAGCTCGATCAGCGCCAAAGATTGGTGGATTGCGACGGCGTTTGAAGTCGGGGTATGTCTTGGTGACGTAAGGAGGGCAGGCCGGGCGATATGGAGACTTGTCTCGGGATTGCGAAAGAGCAGGTGGTGGCTTGAAGGCGACGAAGAAGATAGTAGTGGGAGATCAAGTTGCGGAACGAGGCTACAACGGCACAAAAGTCTATAGCAGGGGAGAGAGAGAGGGCGAGAATGGTATAGTAAAAGTAAATCAAGAGATGGTGGAGTCTGGCACAGAAAGAAGACAACTAGAAGAAGAGCGACAATCAAGTCGGACAACAAGGTTGACCGGGACTAGGCAGCAAGAGAGTAAAAGAGAAAAAAGGTGTCTTCGAGAACCGAGTCAAAGAGAGGCCTGGGCCCCGGACCAAACTGGGGCGTTGCGGATCTGGATCTGGATTGGCGTCGAAGCTACCGCATCGGCGTGGTCGTGTAACTTGCCGCTACCGTGGCCTCTATTTTGATTTGGGGTGTGGTTTGTCAGAAAAACCAGCGAGTGCGATGGGCCACGCTGCGAGATGCCCGAGTGTGACGGCGATGACTCTTCGTCACGATGCTGATGTCTCATCAGCTGCCGAGTGGCGACGCGGGCAATGGGCGCCCTGATCCAGCCTTGAACCTGACAAATACAGCCAAGAGACCGGAAGTCGCAGGGCGATGATCGAGCTGCCAGGAGGGCCCCGCGACAGGGACAAGCGCGTTCTGAGGTTGTGTCCCATTTCCCTGGAAGACACTTTGCCTGAATCGGATTCGTTGCCCGTCAGTCCCCCCTGTCAGGGGCCCGCATTTTTCGTCATGACTAATACGCACATCGCCACGCCTGCGTTCACGTGCCAGCCCAAAAAGCTTAATGGTCAGCCACTTCCAGGCACAGCCATGCTTGCGAGGGGCAAGCCACAGATCACTATCTTATCATTTGCAGCGTCACAATGCGACGCGCATAGCAACAATCGCATCGCGTCAGACAACACTCGCAAAGAGGAGGTGGAGGGGCTCAGCAACAACCAACAACCTCGATCTAATATCCAAAAACTGCACTTCTAGCCATGTCCTCGTCAATCCCACCTTTGGAGGACGACCTCCTTGAGCAGGAAATCGCAGCGCTCAAAGAGCAAGGTCAGTTAGCTACAATACTGGCCGTCACCGGAAGCACTTTGACTAACATGCCTTGCTTTCAGCTGCCTCCCTGCGCAAAACTCTCAAGATTGAATCTTCAACCATTCTATCCGCCTCCTCGACCCAGACTATCCTCAAACCCTCTGCCATCTCCCGCAAGACTGATTCAACGCGCGCAAGCCTCCTCGACGAATCCGAAAAACAGCGTGCCTACATCCAGCAGTGTCTGCATCGCATCTGCAGCTCCGTTACCTCCTTCAAGGTTCGCGATCCAGACCCCAACGCCGTCGATGGGGGCCACGTCCTCGGATTGCGATTCGAAATCATGTCCAAGGGTCAGTTTTTGCGACCGTACTACGTCATGCTCAACCGACCGTATCCCGGTCATAAACACCTCCGCATCCACCGACACACCGTCCCGCCCGCCATTCCGCTACCTGGCCTGGCCGCCCGGCACTTGCCTCCGCCCAAGGCCCAGAGCGACGCGCCCGTGCAGCAGGATCTGGATAAGTTCGTCAGAACGCTGCGGAGGGAGATTTCTCGCTACCACAACCGGCTGGGCGCTACCGCCGACCTGAGGCGCGGCCTGGGGCTGCACGAAAAGAGTGTCGAAGATCTGATGCCGAATGACGTTGTGGAAGTGGGAATTGCCGATATCGAGGCGAAGCAGATTCGAATCACTTGGGCCGACGACAGAAGCGGAAGAGTCATTATGGACGACGACGGCAAAGTCGTCAAAATTGCTGTTTTGGGAAGGCTGGGTCGCGATTGGGAAACGAGTAGGGAACTGTATGGGAATTACGACCGTATCGAAGATGTAGCCAAAAGGCTGCGGGAGTATGCTCAAGGATGAGCCACCTAATTAATGTCTAAACGAATCCTAAACCACATCCCGTTGTCTTGCTAAATAAACTCAAGCGCGACAGGGGTCAAACGGCCTGTTTGAATAACCAATGGACTGGTATTCGCTATGAGGACCCCACAATCCCACACGCGGAAACTTTGGAGCTGTGTTGGCGGACCAAAGTGAAGGTCTACAAACCAAATAGTTGATATAAAGGATGGTAAGTCGGCCAAGGCTTGATGCAACTGCCCAAGCATTGGTTCACAGACTAACAGCTGACAGTAGTCTTCCAACCAAACATAATCACGATGAGGAGCCAGCAGAATTATCAATGAAATCGATTATGTAAAGATACATCAAGTTACAGCTACAATTCCTCCTCCACAGATCAAATAACATACTGTATACAATATCCAATGCAAAAACTTGCACAACCAGCTTTGCACCCGAAGAAGAAACCCATTGCGTCGTGAATACGTGATCCATCCAAAAGGTCAAAAGAAGTGAAACGAAGAAGAAGGGTAAGGCCGAAAATGGTAGGGCCAAGAAGAAGAAGAAGAAGATGGTGAATGAATGTGTCAGAAGTTGGTTTAAAGAAGGGCCGCGGCGGCGAAGATGATGGCGAAGACACCAGCAACGTTGCGGGAAGCACCAGCAGTCACAACGGGGGTAGAGACGCCAGGGGTCTCTGAGGTAGGGCCCTCGTGAGTTCCAGAGGGAATGGGGACAACGGGAATGACGACGGTGGAAGCGCCAGGAGGGCAGTTGGGGCCGGGGCAGACTCCAGGAGCGGGAGTACCGGCAGCAGCACCAGAGCCAGAGTCGGAGGGGGAGGCATAGCCGGAGCCAGAGCCAGATCCCGAGCCAGCACCAGCACCAGCGCCAGAGCCAGCGCCGTACCAGGGAGCACCAGCACCGCTACCAGAGACAGGAGTGGCAGTGGGCATGGCGGGAACCTTGACCTGAGTCTCCCAGCTCTGAGTGTAGGCGGGGACAACGGGAGCGACAGAGGTAGCGGCGGGAACGGCGGGTGTAAGAGGAACGTAGACCTGGGTGGCGGGGGGCACGTATCCAGAGGGAGCAGGGACAGCGCATACAGTGGTGGACTCGGCGACCTCGACAGAAGTGTACTGGTTGCCGCCCTGGACGACGGTGTGGGTGGCGGCGGGAGCAGCAGTGGCGGTCCAGACATAGTGGCCCTGGTCGGGGTTCTTGGGCTGGCCGTGGTGGACGTAGTGCCACTCGGTAGCCTCATCGTCATCGCAGTCGTCAATGTAAACGCCAGGGTGCGAAGGGTGCCAGACGTGGGTGTGGTCGTCGGAAGGAGGAGGCGAGCTGGGGCAGCCAATGTCAACGAGGGCGCTCAGCAGAGGAGGAACCTCGACGCCGAGGCAGACCTTGGCGTTGATGTTGGTGCCGAGAAGGTTGACATTGATGCCGCCATCGTTGGCAGTCTCCTCCGCAGGGCCAATGTCGAGGCCAAGGCCGGCCTTGAGGTTGATGCCCAAGGCGTTGGCAGGAGGCTCGGCCATGTTGTGGGTGCCCTGGGCGCCCTGAACGCCCTGGATGCCCTGGACGGCGTCGGTAACTGGCTTTAGAACATCGTCAAGGCCTGCGAGGGCGCTGGCAGAAGCCAGGAATAGGGGAGCAAGGGCAACAATGGAGTACATCATGGTGATATTGTTGGGTGTCGTTGAACGAATGAATATGAACGATTGAATGCAGTAATGAATGTACTGTCAAAAGAAAGACTGGATAGCCTGAAAGAGTGAATGTTGAACTGAGAGTGAAGCTGATGAGGAAATTGATATCCAGCGGGAACAAGCTGCTTCTTATATCATGATTTGGATCGCATCGAGATTCGATCAAACGTCCACTCGTCCAGCTGATACCTGCCTTTCCCCACGTCCCAGCCTCAAGCTGAATGGGTTGTTCAGTCTGCCGCATAGCCGTTTCATCGCCACAAAGAAGAATAGAAACACCCAGCCGCTCCAGAGATGATGCCCTCACAGCTGCGATGCAGTGCATATTGTCTTGGATGGGAGATTAAATCGACATGATCTGATCTGTTTCTTCCCCTCGCTTCGCTGGTTATTCTCCCATCGTGCAGCTCTTGTGAAAGAAAAAAGACATGCCCAGAAACCATTTCTGTCCGTCGTGTCTGATCGGCATTGCGGCAGGGCACGCCGTCTTGTCTTCCACGAGCCTCCCTACATGTGTCAAACCTTCGTCTGGAAACAAAACCGCCGCCGTACCTGCGCTAGCACGGCGAGAAAAGCAAACATCTGAGCACGTCAGCCCCCCAATGGAGATTTTGCTGCAAGGCGATTCGGCAATCGGGACGTAAGGCTCCGAAATTGCACGTCGCTCCCTTGCAGCATGTCTGAGAAGTCCGCGGCCGTTTGCTTTTTTCAGCTTTAAACAAAATCCACAACTCTAACTAGCCCAAGGTGCCAACCCACGCGTCAGAGTCAGGGGCGGCGGTCCAATAGCACTCAAGGTTCAGCTTTCGGAAGTGCGAAAGATGAGCTTGTCTCGCAGTTGGTCGGAGTTTTGCCATGTGAACAACCCCCCCACCGCTCATCCGGCTATCGGCAGGCCTATAGATCGCGAGTGCTAGCAGACGGCTGAAATCGGCACACGATATCACACACAAAGCTCGATCGAAGTTGCTACAAGATGATTAAAACTCCTCGCATTTTTGAGTCGTCGAGTATCCCGTGTCGAATTTCATTTTATTTTTTATCTCGCTGACGCGGCAGGTCATATCATGGTCAGTTGGCGAAAAGCAACTTTCTCTGTGCTGCCAAAAGTCCTATTCCATTCGCGAGTTCTTCTTACGCAACTTGGCACATGGATTTGTCAAACTCATGTTTAAGTTCTCCGTTTGCTGCCCTCCGTGTAATCCCCGGTGCTCTCCCGTGAAAACGCCGTTCGGTGTTCAGTTGAGAGGCGCTTGGCAAAGACATGGCGACTTGGCACTTGCTGCCCGACTTCAGGAATAATCTCGCCCTTTGTGATGTTAGCAGGAGAAATCGCACCGTTCGAGTAGTTTCAACATACCTAGTGCTTCTCTGGAAACGTGTCCGGGAGTTATTGCCACACCGTTCAGGCGCAGAGGTAGTTTTAGCATCCTGCAGACCCCGTTGATATAAGTCAAGTTGCCGATTGGAAGCGAATCCGTAAAACATGCAAGGGAATGCTTCGCCTTCACCAATCCAACGGCTTCTTCGCCACTGGGGCTGTAGATGAGATAATCGGCTCATCCATAACTGAGTCGAGTCGCTCTCCAGTCTCGTCATCCAGGATGGCGCGGTCAATTTTCCATACAGCAACCTGTTCGTCCACTATTCCAGACCACTTCTGTACCAGAGGATGAGCGCTGGCAACGTCAGAGAAGACGACTTGATCTTCGCCCTTGGCCGGCTGCACATCGTACTTCCAGTTGCCGTCCTCGGCCCAGTAGTCTGGCTTGAAGATGCTCGCAACACCCAGCTCCTCCCGCGCCTGGCGAGCCAGCTCCCCTGCAGCCAACGCTTCCGGGCTGTCAAAGCCTTTTACTGCCTCTGCGATGCCTTCAATCACACCCAGCAGCTGCCCAGCCTTCAGGCCAACGCTTGCCCCCAGGCTAAATCCTTCGTCGAAACCGGCCTGAAGACTGCCTTCTTTAGCAACTGTAATTCCTTCACGATATCCAGCCGTAGAATGCTCAACCTGGAGTCGGCGCATGTCAGATGGGTGGGCAGCGCCGTATTCCATGTCATGGTGTTCCGCAGTTGGTGACGAAGGCCCGGACCCAAAGACATCGTCCAGAGCATCGTTGGAGGCGTGAACCTCGGCGTCCACTTCCACTTCTGCATGGTAAGTGCCCTGGGGCTGTACGACGTACGCTTCATCGGCGCCATGTTCGATAGGTTGGAAGTGCATCGTGTGCGACGTGAGAGATTTTCTTGACTGCGGTGTTGTTGGTGTTGAGGCAAAAGCTTTTGTGGGAGAACATTGCTTACCAAATGACGCTTAAGTGGTATTAGCACTGTGCTGGTTCATGCTCAAGGTGGTGCGTAGCACAGTGTATACAGGTGGTTTCACTGTCCTCCTCATCATGTTGCCCTACCCTGGACTACTCGGGTTTCACCTGATGACGAAGTGATCGGTATCGACCATTGCTTTCAACCACAAATTGTTTTATGTTTGGAAATGTAGAGCTTTTTCCCCTTGGGGTTTTAATTTTCTAATATGGTCTAAACGAACTCAGTCGTCACAATTAAGAATCATACTTTACATGAAATTTTGCTGATTCGCGAACGGGACCCACAGTTTAGCTTCTATTCATGAGAAAAGACTCATGCTTACAAATAGAAAATACGTAGTTGGAGTAGGAAGATACTCAAATATAAACCACACAGATAGATCGCATACATGAACCCGCCAGAAACCAGCCCGAACACATGGTGCATGTCTTTTTGCCCCCGATAAATTAGGTAGATTGTTTGCATCCACGCAAACAACGTTTCATATGAAAAGACTATTTCCACGCGAAAGAACTGACGTACATTGAGTTGCTTTTCAGAGAGTTGAGAAACCTGGAAATCATACGATGAGTACAAGGTATATTGGCGTGCATCTGGGCGTCGGTAAAGAGGGAAGTGATTGTTGACAAAATGCCGATACCTCAAACATTGCAACTCAAACATTGCGACTCATAGATCCAGGCATTAGTCAGACCCTTTGTTGACGTCGACAAATAAACATAAAAAAAAAGGAAAATAAATTAAATAAAAAAAAGTAATAGACATGGTGCACAGAATTTCCCATGTAGTTGATTGAGTCTGTGATTGCGCACTCTAAATGGTCTTTGTTATCTGCCTTGCAAAGTACAGGACTGATGCCTGCTTTCCTGATTGCCGAGGAAAGGATACTGGATGATAATATGGGTGTTGCTATGTGCTGTGGCTACAGAGAATGATGGGTTGCTTCTTAACATTCAAAAGACACCCCCGAAGCATGAGACGAAGCTTGGCTTTGCTTGAAAGTAGAGCTTTAGTATTATTCGTGTTTTTCAATTGAGCGCCAAACTTGCAAACACTAAGCGAAAATTCCTTGCACCTTGCACACAAACTCGTGTCCCTCTTGTCGCGTTACCTAGTAAAACAGGTATCTTCAAGGCTCATAGAATATGCTTCTTCCGGGCGTAATTGGAACAAATCGCATTGTTCTGAGTCGGGGGCGGTATTGCAGTTGGCATATCCTTTTCTTACGCACAAATCCCCCTTCTAGAATGTTTGAATTTCCAAAAGCAGCCAAGCGAGATTTGCCTTGTATGACGATGAGTTTGAGATGACTGAAATAAAAGAAACCCGGCCGATGGCAGCAATTTCGCCTCGCAAGCACTGCCCCTCGTCCCTGCGGAATTGTTGCAAATGCAACGGCATCTTTGTTGGGCTTGATACGAAACAGAGACGGAGCACTAGGGAATTCGCAGTAACCCTTACGCACACTGGGTGGCTGGGGATTGCTACGCAGGGGGTGCCGATACACCGAGACGCGAGCGCTCTCGAATCGTAATACCGCCGAGTGTTTCTTTTGCTCTAATTTACTCAGAGATCCGGGCGCTCGAGGTCGCGCACAGTTGGACCGATTGCGCCCCCACTATTTACGCATGCATTGGTTGCTGTGATCAATGCCCAATCTCTTGACTCGTGGAGTCTTGGTGGTATGTGCGACAGTGAGTTTACCACGTACCCCCTCTATCGGCATGGAGAACGAGTTCTTCACCACAACTCGAGCAATGGCTCGCGATGAGCCCCCCAAAATAATAACCAGGACGTTGCGAGAGCCGAGATCTCCGTTGAGATGTGCAAAACTCAGAAATAGGGTTTGCTATGCTAGGATCAAGTTTTTCATCGGCCCTGTAAAATGCACGGGGTGCGAATTGGGCACTAGCCAACTAGCATTATCCTATTAAACCAATAACTATGCTAGCATGTCTGCAATTGAAGAAACTGTATTGCTCAAGCGGGTTTGGCTATTTTTGATGCAGTGGACGGGGTCCTTTGTCGCAGCACACACACCATGTCATACTCGGCTTTCACTGAGCTTCGCGGTTGTGCAAACAGTTATCGAATCGTTATCCAACCGGATTCTCGACCGCAAAAGAAAACACCAACACTAGGCTCCGTTTCAGAGGTTGATAAAAACAGATCCATCGGGCGCTAATTTTAAACCTGGTTCATGGTTATGCATATGTGTTTCCGGCATGGGCCACTCGTATTGATCAATGAAAACGTCGAGCCCGCTCTATGCACACGATGCAGGGATCTGGCTTATGCCATGAGGGAGGGCGGTAGTCGAGTGGTGATCGCCAAGACTGCTAATTAGAGAGTGAAATGGCTAGTAAAAATAGCACTTACACAGATTGCGCGTACATACTCCCTAATCAAGTGCGAAAACTCTCGCATTAGTTGCCAGCGAAAGTCGGACTCGGAGTAAAGAACGGGCCTTTTTCGGCTACCGAAGTTTCTTCTCTCCCAAGGTTCCAATTGACTTTGGATAACCGTTTAACCTTCGGCGGTCTGGTTCCCCGCAGTAGCCGCAATGTTTGCCGTTCAAGGTTCTCATTGCGAGAGGACAAGCTGGGACCAAGAGGAGCATCGTGGGTTTTCCATATTTGGTGCAATTGTTTCGAAGATGGAGATGTGGGCTGTTTTTTTTCTCTTCCCCTTTCCCTCTCAGGAGAAGCAGCTTGCCGCCTGGGGTGATTGATCATGTTCGGATTTGTGACGCATTGCTTGCTCCACTCGCGATTCCATTATTCAAGTGGTCAAAAGCTCTGGAGACTTCATGCCGTGTAAACTGGGATTCTGACTCGGTAGGCAGGGTGGCTCTTTTTTTCTTCTTCCAGTGGCACGGTCCGCCTTCTGGAATTGCGAGAATCTGATGCCGGCATTCGTCGTCTATCACGGGTCCACGTTATGAATTAATTCGCCACCGCTTCGAACCTTGGCCACAAGACCCGGTCCCCCGGAGACGGCTCCTCCGCTAGGCCCGTCCCATCCCCGCCATTGGTCTCGGCACCGGAGCCACGGTTCTGTTTCCGCCCCACCCGGCTCGGGGAAGGAGACCCCTGCCGCCGGGAACGATCTGGATGAGAGGCTCAGAGGCGATAAGCCAGACGGTGGAATCGGCGGTTCTGGGCGTGCGCGCTGACCCTCGTTTGGCGCCCGGCTATTCGTCCCACCAAACGGCTCTCGCCTCTCGAACCCTGGGAAATGGCGTCCGGCACTTGAGTGGCTCATCTTGTCGCGTCCAGTTGCCGCGCGCCGAAGGGGGGGAGGGACGTGAGAAGACAGCCGTGTTGGGATTGTTGAGAGGCTGACAGGGATCAAAATGGGCTCCTAGCCGCATTTGTCATGCTTGTTAGGTTCCCCGAGAGGATTTGACATTTCGGCTGAATGAATTGAAGGCTCGTGCTCCTTCCAAGTCACCAGACTAAGAGGTCGGATCCAAGGACCGCTCTCATGGAACATGCTCCGATTGGATCTCAGGCGTCGTTGACGGGACAGTTCAGAGGCAACTCCAAAACACAGAGCCGCTGATGAATGAAGTCGCTCGTATCACCGCCACCCCTGTCCCTGGCCCCTATGTGGCTGTCAACGTGTTTGAAGCAGTCATCCGCCAAACGGACATGGTGGCTGAGATGAAAATTCTCCTTGAGGGTCCGACATGCCCCCAACGGGTTTCTCCCTGCATCAAGGGCAAGCCACAGTGACGGGTGACTCGCCCTCTCACCGGCTGTTCGTTTTACCTCCGACACAGGGAGCTCAGATTGAGATTTCGATTTGAGTCTCCTTGTTGCTTTTTCCATGCGTCACCGGCCCAACCACACGCCGCCATCTGCCAGGGCCCTCGCCCGTTCTCCACCATCATAAAATCATTTGCCCCCCCGGCCTTCCGCAACGATCGGCGTGGGCACGGTGCCGCGGCCCAGGCGAATGAGGAGCGTGCGGCGAGTGGTGGGAAGTGAACGGCCATATCGTTTCCCACCAGTTGGCTTGCCCAGGAAGCTTGTGCGACCTCGTCTCGGTCATTGAAGCGACGAGATAATGTGTCGTTTACAGGTAGAAGGACCTTGTCCGGAGGGTCCGCTAATTTTTCGCGATAACGTGGTGGATTGGAAATGAGACGGGCTGGGCCGCCGGCTGCGGGAAGCGGGAGACAGACCCTTTCTGTCAGCTCGTGGTTTGCGGGCCCCCGAAACGAACGTAGTCGAGGGGAAAAGGCGGAATTGGAGAGCACACACACACACACGAAAAAAAAAAGGGTCTTGACTCATACTGTACGTGGATGGGGCACAGATGTGGATGGGCACAGATGTGTCGTTTCGTCTTCCAGGGATGCGGCTCTGATCAGCTAGGCCCCGTGCATGCAACGTCACCAACTCACAGCCCCGTGCAGCACAGAGGCGAGGAGGGCGTGTGTGTTGCGATGCTGGTGGTATGACCAGGGAAGGGCGAGGCGAGAGAAGAAAGGTTGGCAATTATACGACAAGTCTGGAGCAAAGAAAGTTAAGATATGACATGGGATGATTGCAAGGCAGGCGCGGGCGCGAAATGTCATTGTCACAGTCCGCCGGCCCCGGTTGCTTTTTGTCGTCTCTTGGACTGCGCAGCGACAACGACACTCTGGGGGTGTGAGCTTTGCTTTGGCCCGACGCTCGACCTCTCTTGGGCCAATACTGTCTCAATCTGCAATGCTTTTCTGCCTGATCCAGACCGAGCGCGCAGTGACTTGTCATAACCGCACCCGCCGCTCACACCGAGGGTATGTCACCACACGCCCAGTTGGGCTCACCTTCACGCCTGGCCTCTTCTAGAATTGCTCCTGGAATAGGATCCCCTGACTACCGCCCGGCTCAGAGGACAGGAGCCCAGCGCCAGCCGATCCTTGGGATCCTGGGACCCCCACAACCTGCCACATCCCCTTGCTGCGTGCCCTGGTCCATCATTACTCTCCGCTCACCACCTTGCTGCTTCACCTTGTGGCGGCCACCATAGCCGTTTGGGTTGGCCTCCATCACCTCACATCGAGGTCTCGTGGCCCGCCTCCCTGGAATGGCCGATAAGGAGCACATGTAATACGTAGACGAGTAGATTGAGAAGTCCGGATTGAGGGCAAAAGAAAAAAAAAGTCACCTCTTTGCGCGAACACGCAAACATAATCAGCCACGCCGTACGCCGGCTTCAGGCTCATGGCCGACGACAACAAAGCTAACAAGACCTCACACCCCTGCCGATCCAACACAGTAAGGAAAAAAACAAAAATGAAAAAACAAGCACACCTTGCAGGGGTATACTGTCCTTGGGGATACCAGTCAAAGTACCGATCTTGCGGTCTACCCTTGTTTCCCTGGCGGTCAGCACGCAGCCCCTGATAGCTCTGGGGGAGGTAAGGTAGGTTAAGCAAAAGCCACGCGAGCTTGCAGCCCAGGCGTTAAATTCACAAGGGCCTGTTTTTTTTTCCATTTAAGACAAAAACGTCCATCCGTCGTCGCTTTTTTTCTTCCCGTGTCCTACCAGAAAATTAATTAACCCTCTGGATTCCTCTTCCCTTCATAAAGCACGCCTTGGTCGCCTCAGTCGCTCAATCTCACTCTTGCGACTTACCTTTGTTCGCAAACCAAAAAAACCTGTCCGCTCGAGAAGACGCTTTCGATCAATACCACCTTACCTGCGTGCGCCCACCCCTTGGCCCGACATACACACATCCCACCACCACTACAACCACTACCACAAAAACAACAAGAATGCCTCGAGGACCTTATGACACCACTGGCGTTATCAAGCCCAGCGCTCCCAAGCCCCCGAAGCCTGGCAAGGGCCGCCGATCCGTCTGCCCGCTATGAAGCCGTTATCGCAAAGAGATCTCTATCTCTTCTCTCTCCTTGGTTTCCTGACATCATGCTGAGAGCTGTGTCATTACGTGTGAGTACCCCGGCTAGAGCTGCCGCTACCCCCGGCCGCCTTTCTACCGTGAGCGTGAGCTGACTTGCCAAGTTTCACATAGAAAAAATAATATGGATGCACAGCACATCGAACGAGTATCATCTCGATCGCCGAATAGACTGATATGGGAATTTCATTACGGTGTTTGGGGAGTTTCTGCTTTTGGGTAGGGACAAAGACGGTTGGGAAAAATAGACGGGGCCCTTTTCATTTGGTTATACCGGTTACACCTCACACCAAGACGAGGGCCAAGCGCACACGCGCATAGAATCGATCATACACGCGAGGCTCTTACTAGCAAGGCCTCTTAATACCTCTAAAAGAATTTGATTTTTCATTTTTGACTACAAAACGATTCCATTCACAAACCGACCCCAGTTGTGCGCTCGCTCTACATTGACGTGTGTTGTCAACTCGGCCCATGTCCGTACGCTAGGGCACGTATGTAGATCGGTACCCAACGTGACAAACTTCAGCTGCACTCGTTTTCAAGCCTACGAGTCATTGGGCCGACAGACGAACAGGCGAGGTACATAGGTTGCAGGCAGACTACATTAGCAGGTTGCACCTTGAACCAGTCTTCCGGGTTTGGTGGGGACGATAGGTGGAATCGTGTGGGACCTTCTGGTGTAGAAGCTGCTTTGAATGGAGACGGCAAGGGCCTAGCGATGCAGCCGTTGTTGTACAACAGCTCCCTCCCTTTCCTACTCCGGATGAGAATGAATAGGATATCCGAGCTGTGGGGCGGAACCCTCCGGCCCTCCGGAAATTTTGGCTTTCGGGGGGCCTCTTGTAGCAAGATGCGACGTGCATCAGACAAAAGAGGAGGACGGCTTGGAATGAGAAAACAGATCTGCCCCGCGAGGGGGCGCTCAAGTCAATTGAGAGACAGGTGGAGACAAGATGCCGACCCTGATCGGCGAAATGGATGATGCAAAATAAATCAAAAAAAAGAAAGCAGTCTGACCGAAAAGCAAGACCATATCAGCCCGGAGGAAACTCTTCTCTCGTCCTGTTGCGTCATTGAGGGGCCTGAGGCTAGCATCATGGTAGTATCACAGACGGAGACGAGCCAGCGACGCCTCCCCCCACACAACAGTCATTGGTAGGAAAAGCGCTGCTAGCTCCTGGGATTGAAAAAAATAAAAATGTATTGTGAAGGGCAACACGTTCCTAGTTTCATCTGGAAAAAATGTCTGATACGCTAGGGAACTTTTGCCTGGACGGCAAGAGGCATACTCCTCGACCAGTATTGGCCAGAGCTGCCGCCGGTCAACGATGACGTGAATAGTGAGGGGTTTGAGACACCGAGCGGCAAACGGGCGAGGAACGCGTGGTTAAATAGTGATTCAGAAGGCACCTGACGAGTCCCTAGGCACATATGCGGAGGGTCGCAACACATGAGTAGCTCCAGGCCCCAAAGGCACAAAGGGCTTTATTCGTCTCAATTATACCCCAGATTTGTGCCGCGTGTGTGGTGGGGGCGGGGAAGGCTGCTGGGTTGGGCTGCATCGCATCACGGGCTGAGCCGTCGACCCAGACTGGAGCCCGGGAGCACTCATCCGGCCGTGCACCGCCGCCGGAGGTGGATAAAAGGAATGGAAAATTGATCTAGGATGGTTCCAACGGGTATTTTTCGTCTTTCCTTTCTTCTTCCTCTGGCTCCTGCTTATCGATCTTCGTTGCTGCATGGAGCACGCTCCACGGGTTGGCTGTCAATGGCGCAGTGGGTGCGAGGTGGAGGCGAGGTGTGTGCGAGATGCAAAAAATGGTGGTGGGTGTCTATCACATCGATTCCTGTTGGCTGATCGTGCCTATGGTATTGGCGCACAGTAGTCACAGTAGTAGCCCACGCTCGGTGAGTATGTGAGGCCCTCTGCGGATACGTTGATACATATTTGAAGGTATTATTTTGCCCCCCTCAAGGGAGGTTTTCCATTCCAATCACGTGGAGCAGCGCGGGCAATTGTGTTTTGTGTGTGTGTGTGTGTTGCGGTTTCAGAAAGTTTTTTTTTTTGTTTCTGCTAATCGAATCACGAACGGGCTGCTTACCGCCTATTGATCATCAATCGACTTCTGGCGGACAGAAGGGGAAACCACCTCACCCCAGCTTATTTCCACACTGAGCAGACTGTAGATCTGATAAAACCCGATTACGGATGAATCCTCACCCCGGTTTCCACGCCAGCAGTCTTTTGCGGTGTGCGCCCTGGCCAGATGCTCTTGCTACTATGGTCTGATGTGCTGAGCATCAGTCGTAACGCATGGGCATTTCCCAGGCCAGTCCCATACCCGGCATCGAACGCGTGCTCAATCCGGCGGGACAGGGCCGGGAGATGAGCGTGGGAGCGGTGCAGGTCGCAGGGCCTGCTGGAACATGGTATCTGCTGCAGAGAGATAGGCGGGCAGAGGATATCCCGGAACGGCATCTGGCCGAAACGCTGCGAGGACGTGTCGGGGGATTTAGAGCTAGCGATGGAATGGCCTGTTTTGGAGTCACTCAGTGAGGTCTATTTTGGAGGCATTGCAGCGCATCGGGTCTGCGAGGCATATGAACTGGCTAGCTCTTGGCCTCATCATGCAAACTCACTTGCACGCATACTGCGCACGCCTCCGAAGGCTTGAGGGGAGCCAGGCGTCCGATCGTGTAACACGCCAACTGCTTCGTCCTCACTTTAACGCGGACTAGCAGGAGTCTGGGCCCGCTTTGTTTGGACGAAAACTGCTCCGTCCAGGAGAGCTCTAGCCTGGTTCTGGCCAAGTCAGAGTGCAACGCTGTGAGCTCCACCCCGGACGGTGCCAAAATCGGAGGCTGGGATGCCCAGGCTAGCCAGAGCTGTCACGACAGCGCACCGGGGCGAACAAGTGGCCCATCCGCAGTCCACAGTCCCTTTTCGAGGAGCAACAGCGTGTCGCAAAAAACGGATACAGTTCTCTGCTCAGTTGGGCTGTTGTGTGATTCAGACTTTGGCCCCTGCTTGGCTCATTTCCCTGCCATCTCACGACTCGGTAGCAACCGATCAACACCGCCCATTGACCACTGAGAGCCAGCGCTATGATCACCTTCCCCTCCACCACCACCACCCTCCACCACCAACCTCTTGCATCGTGCTACCCCGTGTTCTGCCATCCGTCCACGACCGTCCAACCTCTTCGGTGCCCCTCATCCCCTATTCCAAAGGAACCGTCGCGCCTAGCCCCTGACGAACTGCCCGCCCAGCCCAGCCTCGAGCAGAATTTGGCTCCCCGGTGCCTGCGTTTGCACTTAGCGATCCAATGGTTTCGTCCGCGGTGCACAAGCGTGCACAAGCCTCGCCAGCGTCCCCGGCTTCCGGGTGGCATACCCATTGGCTCCAGCGCAACCCGAGCTCCGCTCTCTGCGGCACGGAGGGCCGATTCTACCAACAAACGGTGCTGTTCTTGCGGTGACAGCTGGCCGTACGGTCATCCCTTGTCTCATTGTGCTGTACACCGCCAATGCTGGACCCCACGCGGCCCGCACCCGCGGCCATGGCCCCTCTCCAAGCTGGCCCATTTACACTCTGCGACGGTGGAAGAGGCGGCCGAGATGCGTGGCCGGCACGCAAGTACATAATCTGTCGGTCTGCACGTCTTCCTGTTCCTCATGAGAGCTATTCACTCTTGGTCTTTCCCGACTAAGCTAATCCGCCTCCAGTCGGGGGGCATGCCCTGTGGGCACTTTAATATTTCTCTTGTACTCTTTATTCAATGACAAGGCCGCCTTGCACGGGCGAGTCGCTCATGATCAGTTACTAAGAAATCATGACGTTCCTGGAGAATATCGCTGCCCTCAGCTGGCAGCAGGACGCTTGCCTGCTTGCGGGCATTTGGTCCGTCTATGTCGTTTCGCTGGTCGTCTATCGGCTATGGTTCAGCCCTATGGCCCATATCCCCGGACCCAAGCTGGCGGCACTGACTCAGTTCTATGAGTTTTACTACGATGTTGTCCTTGGAGGACAATTCACCTTTAAGATTATCGACTTGCACGAACAATACGGTCCCATCGTCCGTATCAACCCTTGGGAGGTTCACGTGGAAGACCCCGACTTTTTCTCGGAGCTCTACACCAGCCCCAGCCGTTGCCGAGACCAGTGGACTTTTTACACCCAGCAGGTAAGCTCTACCAACACAGAAAATTGTATAGCCTCGTGGTTGACTAACACTCTTCTCAGTCCGGAGCTCCTCGTAAGAAGCTTTCGTCTCCTGCGCTCATCCCCACCGAAACTAACAATGCGCCAGAGAGTGCTCTTGCGACCATCGACCACAACGTTCACAAGTTGAGGCGGAGTGCGCTGAACCCTTTCTCCTCAACTCAGAGTGCGCGCAGGTTGCAACCGGTGATTGAGGAGCGAGTGGATGCTCTGTTGTACGCCTTCCAGAACTACGCTGAAGTGTCTCAAGGCCAGCCTCTCGACGTCATGTACCCCTTCTCGGCCTTCACCAACGATGTCATCAACGAGTATGCCTTTGCTCGTAGCGATCATCTGGTCGAGAAGTCGGACTTTGGCGCCGAGGTCACCAACAACATGCTCATTGGCACTCACATGGGCCCCTCTGTGAACCACTTCAACTGGGTTCTCACCCTCGTCAACGCTCTGCCAGAGTCGATTTCGAGCCGATGCACGCCTGGATGGGGCGGGTTTCTCAAGATGAAAAACGACATCATCGAGCAGGTCCGCAGCCTCGAGTCGCAGCAGAACGCCGAGAAGTTGATGCTCGAAGCAGGGAACCTCAACCCTTTTGTCATGCACCCAGCAAAGCCTGCCCGTGAGAAGAAGACGTCAAAGATGGCGCAGGAAGGTCAGCTCCTCGTTCAAGGAGGAACCCTGACCACATCCTGGGCTATGTCGCTGGCGACCTTCCATCTCCTCAACCGCCCACACACCCTGAGCAAGCTCCGCGACGAGCTCTTTGAGGCTATCCCGGACCCCAACGAGTCTGTCCCGCTCTCAAAGCTAGAGAACCTTCCGTACCTCCGCGGCGTGGTCAAGGAGGCACTGCGTCTCAGCATCGGAACCAGCAGCCGACTGGCTCGCGTTGCGCCCGATGAGACCGTTGTCTACTACGACCGAGAGAACGACAAGGAGTGGCAGCTGCCTCGTGGATCTATGGTGGGCATGAGCCCATACAAGACTGTCATGGACGAGTCCATCTTCTACGACGCCAGGGGATTCCACCCCGAGCGTTGGGTCGAGGATGGCGAGTACCTGGAGAAGTATCTGTCCATCTTCTACTCTGGCAGCCGTGTTTGCTTGGGCATGGCCCTCGCTCACTCCGAGCTGTTCCTTATGCTTTCCAAGCTGTTTCGACAGTGGGGAAGCGGCGGTGTTGTCTTTGGAAGCGACGAAGGCGATGTGAGAGACGGCGACATTGGATGCCTGAGGATTTACGAGACGAGAGTTCGGGACTGCGAGATGGCAGCGGATTACTTTATCCCCATCCCATACAAGGGATCCGAAGGACTCCGCTTTGTCTTCGAGCCTTTCCAAACAACAGACGCCCTAATGACTTAATAACTAGCAAGTCCCATTGGGACTGCTGAATCGCTGAATCGAGCGATACGACCAAACAGTTTTTAACCGACATGATGAACGAACAAAAAATTACGAGTTTACGTTACATATTTCGAGCTCAACAGACACCGAGTGTCAACCCGGCTCCTTTATTCTTGCCTACTCTTATTTTCGTTCTCCCATTTTGCGGAGGCGTTGGATATCCTGCTCATGTTTCTGATATGTTATCTGAACCGTCTTGTTATGCGGGAGCGTCTTTGATCTGCATTCATGTTTACAAGGAATATTGATTTTGTTTTGCCTTCATGGATGCAAGTTCAGCGGGCGTCTTGGACACGAAGTTGTTGTTCTACATGTGGACCGCTCATGGGAGCCACACAAAAATCTCCCATCGCCTACGCAGGCGAAGCGCGTAACCTTTTCACATTATTTGTCACACTGTCACGCTTTTACGAAATACCCATCCGACCTATGAACAGTCATGAATTTAAAACCGCCAAGGATTGCAGATCTCCAGGAAGCTGGGGTTGGAATACCGAGGGCGAAAACGAAAACGAAGGAAAAAAAGTCTAACTTATTGAGAAAAACCAGAAAAAAAATAGCCTAAATCAATACAAAACACATTTGATTTGACAAATATGATTGCCCCCTTTTCTCGCACCAGTGACCATTGCTTCGAATTGCAACGTGTATTATTGCTTGAATGTTCTAATCTCGTCTGCCGATCTCTCATCTAACAACTTTGTATTCCAGAACACCCGGCTCCCGCAATCCGATCGGATGCGCTGGGGGACTGTGGAACCCAACTCCCTGAGCGGGTTTAGCATAGAACCCGCCAAGTAATAGAAAGGCTTTGGAAATACGGAAATACAAGGGCCAGGGTGCTTCTGGAATCCGCACAGCCCAGCACACGCGGCTGGGGCTGGGGCTGGGCTGCTGAGCGCTCTGATTCGCCAGCGGGCTACCCGCCAATACCATCCAACTCAAATGACACAAATGGTCTTCCGACAGGAACTCAGTTCCGTCACCTCCTGCGACGTGTTTCGTCTCGTTTCATCCCCTCCTCACCGTGTCGTTTTCTTTTCTTTTTCAACATTGATCTAGCGATTTCTTCGTTTCCTGCTCGCGCTCTTTTTTTGATGCCATTTGCCGTTAATTCTCTGCCCGCATTCCCCCACCATCGCATTACGTCCAAGTGTCCTGTTGGGCGCATCCTAAGCCATCATGGGAGCTGTCGAGCCCGCCGCGAGAAAGAAGGTCCTTCGGGTCATTACCATTTCCCTGCTTCTCGATCTGGTAAGCAATTTGTCCTCGGTCCAATCCAGCATCTCTCCTCTTCTAACCCGCGAAAAACGCATAGATCTCCTTCACCTTCATCCTTCCCCTTTTCCCCAAGCTTCTCGAGTTCTATCGCGACCACGATGGCACCGAGCTCGACGGCGATGGTCCCGCGACACTCCTCCAGACCGTCCTCCACGGTCTGCACCGATACAAGACCGCCTTTTCCCGTCCGATTGATTCGCGACACGACATTGTGCTGCTGGGCGGCGCATTAGGCTCTTTGTTCTCGTGCGTGATGACCCCCAACCTCACCCCACCCAAAGTGGCATGCTAATGACCCGTCTCTTTTCTAGTCTCCTTCAAGCGATCGCCTCGCCTCTCATCGGCGCATTCTCCGACCGATATGGCCGCCGTAAGGCCCTCCTCGCCTCCATGTGCGGAAACATTCTCTCCGTCCTTCTCTGGGTTGCCGCCGTCGACTTTCGCACATTCATCGCCAGCCGAGTCGTGGGTGGCCTCTCCGAGGGCAATGTCCAGCTCGCTACCGCCATGGCCAGCGACATCTCGGACGAGTCCAACCGCGGCTCGACCATGGCCATGATTGGTGCTTGCTTCTCTATTGCTTTCACATTCGGCCCTGGCCTCGGCGCCTGGCTCAGCACCATCTCGACCGTCGCCGCGAATCCCTTTGCGACGGCGGCCGGGTTTAGCTTGGCGCTGATTGTCATTGAGACACTCTACCTATACTTTGCTCTTCCCGAGACACTCCCCTCGATGACGAACGCCAAGGGCAAGGATAACGAGAACAAGAAGGCGGCCCCCAAGAAGGTTGAGCGCACCAACTCCCACTTCATCCTCAACGCGACCCACTTCGTCTTTCTTCTTTTCTTCTCTGGTATGGAGAGCTCCCTGTCCTTCATGACCTACGAACTCTTCGGTTTCACCTCATCGAAGAACGGAAGACTCCTTGGCTATGTCGGCCTTGTTGCATCCATCCTTCAGGGAGGTGTCACCCGCCGTCTGCCTCCATTGCTTTCCGTCCGCGCTGGTGTCATCTCCTGCCTCTTGTCATTCATCCTCCTCGGCCGTGTCTCGAGCGTCGGTGGTCTCTATCTTGCGGCAACCTGCCTTGCCATGACCTCGGCAACCGTCGTCACTGGTCTGAACGCACTGAGCAGCTTCGAGGCGAGCGAGGACGAGCGTGGTAACAAGCTCGGCATGCTTCGTAGCTGGGGCCAGCTGGGTCGTGGTCTTGGACCGATTCTTTTCACCAGCGTCTACTGGTGGGCTGGACGTGAGGTGGCTTACGGCATGGGCGCGACTGGTATCGCGGTTGTCGCTGCCACCGTGTTCCTGGGACTGAAGTCTCCCAAGTTGTCGCAGGCTGCCAAGGGCACGACTGCCGAGAAAGCAAAATGATTTATACGGACATTGATGGGTATTGTGCGATGTAGTGCCACGAGTAGAGTGTAAATAATGGCTATATGCCATGTAGATAGCGTTTTCCTCATGGATGCCGGGGGTCTCGGCGCTGTCGATAGATCGGGGCCGTTGTCACTTGAGCAGGTATGATAACTAGATCATGTACAAAAATAATAAGGAAACTTTACAATCTTGAACACCATTGTCGTTTTCTACGTTGAGATTTTTGATGATGCATTAGGAGCAATTGCGTTCCAAAGTTTCCGGCGCATCGCGAAAATCGTGGTTGAATCGTAGAAACGTCACGCGCGAGAAAGGCAGAGAAAAGAAATTTCAACGTACACCGTACCGATCAATGCCCGCATAAAAATTTCATTCGCCGGCTGAAAAGGCTGAATGAAAAAAAATAATAAAGCAGGCTAAAAAAAAAACAAAGCAGGAAAAAAAGAGCCCGCACCCGGATTTGCACCAGGATCCTTGGCTTACACCTATGTGGTTATAGGAGTCCAACGAGTTGCTATTACTCTATACGGGCTTAACCACTCGGCCACGGGGAACAGAGGCTGCCTGTTTTGTTGTGAATCGATGTGGCCAGTTGTGTCCTTTAAACTGTTGTTTGCTCGTCCAGGCAGTGTTTGCCAGCTGCAGGAGGCCGTGAGGTGGTGTCGTGTGACGTGACGGGTGAAAATGGCTGGCGGGATGGCGAGGACCGGCAGGGGAGCACTGGTGGGAAAAGGAGCGGGGCAGGTGAATGGTTATTGTAACATTAAATATGAAACGTTATAAATCCAAATGAATCGAGTTACGGTATTTTGTCGGGTTCAAAGTTGTCCTTCTTCCCGAGTTGTCGGTTTATATCTTCGTTTCGTTCGTTGGACCTACTAGGCGTTTCGGTTTCATATCGGATAGCGTTTATAGACAAGGAGAATGAGAAAATAAGAAGAGTGTAGCAAGTAGGGAGCAGCGAATCCCAGAATCCTTTATTGAAATCATGAGAAATGTTGATAATACCCGCAAGGGTGAGTTGAAGCTTTTGAAGAATAATATCCGGATATGGGTCCCCGAGGCTCTGAGACATCGTGAGAGGACCCATGCTTTTATAGGCCGAAACTTGAAAGAAAGTGGCCGAACTGTCAGAGACATTCAAAATGGGACCAGGCCTAATTAGGACTACATTGAGCGATAATAGTCGAACCACACTTTTAGCTCAAGCAGACTCTTTTCATCTATATCATACGAGTCTCACCATGGGATGTGGAAGTTGGTGAGGCCTACCCTACACGTGTTTACATATGGATCTATAGTTTTGTGTCATGAGAACAACATCATATCATGACCTTGCATAATATTTGCTTTCATTAACATTGTCAGATGACTTTTTGCGTTTTCAGTGAATCCTGCTCCAGCCCAACCCATAGACCCGCCGTGGCGGTGATTCACATGCCTGCATGGGGGCGAAGGGAGAGAAAAAAAAAACCAAACTCCACACGCGAGCTTGTCTGGAGACGATGAGTTCCCGGAACGGGGCCATGGAGGGGTGCGGCAGATGCATGCGGTGAGGACGACTACACAAGACATGGGAAAAAAGTAACGAAAGAACTCTGCACGTGGGGTCGTATTGAAGGCCCCCCCCGCAATCCGCAGACGGGTTTTCAACCTAGGAAAACTCTTCCTATAGCGTGGGCGGGTGTAATTGCCCAAGAATGGGAACATGCTGCCCGATGATAGACATCGGCGTTGCGTCGCGGTGCGGTGCGTTGCGCTGGCTAGGGCGGTGAACGGTGGAGGGCCTCGCGGGTGGGCCATTGCCTCCTTCATCGACGGCTTGGTGGGTTGGTAGTGGTTCGGAGGCGATACAACAGTGTGTCCAGACGAGGCCGAATGGTGAAGCAACTTGCCCGAGTGGGAAATGGAATGGAATGAAATGGGCCGCCTTGCCGCGCATTGGCGCATGGGAGGAGGTGGTGAGGTGCATTAGATCCACCGTGGCTGGGAATTTTTTTTTTCACACTTTTTGCAGGAGGAGGGGCAAATTGAAGCTTGGCTCGGTTGGTCTAGATCCCCATTCTTTTGGTGCGGTTGTCTGGGGGGGGCCGGCGGTCTTGCTTGTTGCTAGCTCCAGTAGCTTTGCTTGACGACAAGGGAGAGGAGGGGGAGGGGGAGGGGCAGAAATTGCTGCTGCGCAAAGCGCTTGCCAGCATTGATGAGACATGCAACGACGACGTATGACACGGAAGACGTTGCCAACGGGGGCGGGATCCGCCGTATCTTGTTTCGAGACGCTCTGCGTGTGCGATACATGTTTGGCTGTAAGCAGACCTGCTTCCGTCTACGTCTACGAAAGGACCGCAACCGAACTGGAAGAAAAGAGCAAAAAAATAAAAATAAAATAAATACTACCCCTCGTTGACCCTGGTCTGTTTTGATAAGGCTCGCATGGGTGATGGTGTTTTGTCTCATCGTGTCCGGGCTATAATATTTTTTTTTTCGACCTGGGCAGATCTTCCGTGCGCGCACAAAATCCGTGCGGTGGTGGCAACCACTAGCGGCGGGGCATGACGTCCCTCTTTTCACAAGGATGTCGAGGTGCGCAAGGGTGGCCGCCTAAATTTGAGGCGCCAGAGGAGGGGGAGGAGGGGCAGCTTGCGCTCGGCGATAGCGAATGCGTGTGCTTGTTTGGTTGCTGCCCCTCCCCCTCCCGCTCGAGCGACCAAAAAAAAAATAGCACAGCGTAAAAAAAAAAAAGTGACTGATACGCCGAAGGGGTCGCCACTCCACATCGGCCAGCCAGCTTGAGACGCGCAACGCGCACAAAAAAAAGCCATTGAAAAATTACACTCGCTCGGCGTGACTGTAGCTTCCTCACTTGATAACGCCAAAACCTCACTTACATCTCACAGTGACTCACGCCGGCCGTTTGCGTTGGGCTGACAACGGATGAGGGGCGAAGTAGGTTGGGCAGAAGGGTTCCACGGCAGAAACAAGCAGGGGGAGGGAAGGCAATGGAGCATTAACCCACCCTAAGCAACCGCCCACCGACGAGGGTAGGCATTGTTGAATTTTTAGGCCGTAGCGAATTTTTTTTTTCTCTGTCTGGGCGCTTGTCGTGGGTGTGCCAAAGTCCCCGCAGGTAGCTGCTAACAGATGCCATGTACCTCGTCCGTTTCTGGCAGCCCCTCCATCGGTTTATGGAGGGGTGAGACGTTGCTTGGCTCTTGTAGGGGGTCAATTTTTCCGTGGGATGAACGTGGGAGGATAGCCAGGCGTGATGGTAGCGTAAGGATGGGAGAGATGGAGGCTCGAGGACGAACTGTAGTGAACCTAAACAGTTGCGTGAGCTTCGTCTTCAGCGGCAGCGGCAGCAGCAGCAGTAGCAGCGGTGCGCATACTGGTTCGCGCTTTGGCTCTCTTGCCCGCGCTGGCGCGTGCTGAAGAAAAACTCGAAACAGCTCCCCGCCTGTTTCCGTGGCGGTAAGGTGGCCGCAAGACATGGCGCGCCTCGGCTTGAAGATACGGAAAGGCGAGTCAGGAACTCGCTCGCTCTGTGTCAAAGAACCAAGACTCGAAGAATAGCAAACATCGAAAACATCACGGCATACTGCATTAACCAATTCCCACAACCCTGTGCATGCTTCCAGCTCCCGCTCTGTAGTCCTCAGCTTCGATGCTCCATGGCATGTGCGCACCTCGACAGCAACAGCCTCCCGCAGCAGCTCGTACCATTCCACATGGCCACCTCAGCCATCTCGATGGCCTGGACTCGTCTGGTACCAAGCAAACAAGCGCTTTCAGAAGCTCTCTGATTGGACCGCAGGCACCAGAAAAACCTGCAGGACCAAGCTTGAGGGCAGAAAAAAAAACCTCACGCGTGTTAGGGCAAGTCAACCTGACCCGGGTGGTTGCCCCGCGCCGTGCAGCAGGCTCCTTCTCCCCACCCCTCCCCTACCCACCCTTCCCTCGCCCTTTTAAAATCTCCTCCTCCCTCCCTTCGCCTTTGATTTTTTTCTTCCTTCTGTTCCTCGTCTCGCATACCAGGTTCAAGCAACCCATCTGCGAATTTGTATGTGCCTTTCTCCTTCCCCTGGCAAGCCCGTCGAGCTTGATGAGGCATGATGCCCCATTGCTTTGCGCTGCAACGAAGTGGTTCTCATCATCCATCATCGACTCGCCCGCCATGCTTCTCTCTTCACCCCACTCACATCCCGCTGACCTATATTCCTGAGCAGTACGTTCTCGAACACAGTTTCAAACCAGTTCCAACAAAAATCCGCCAAAATGGGTAAGGACGAGAAGCTCCACCTTAACATCGTCGTTATCGGCCACGTCGATTCCGGCAAGTCGACCACCGTGAGTATCCCTGAACACAACCATGGCCCGCATGCCTAAGCCGTACTACCCCGCGGCTTATGGCGGGGGCCCGACGACCGCAGCCTGCTAACTGTCATCTATAGACTGGTCACTTGATCTACCAGTGTGGTGGTATCGACAAGCGAACCATTGAGAAGTTCGAGAAGGTTGGTGATATTCCCTCGATTATACTCCCCGATCGCCGATTCCCGCGTCGCTGTGTCCACATTCGAACCACACACATACACACCCCGCTTCGTCGATCAGAATTTTTTTTTGCACTGCCTCTGGGTTTTGTGGTGGGGCATTACCCCGCCGCCCACAGGACGTCGCAAAAAAAGCCCTGCCCCACTTTTACTCCCGCATCACCTCGACACACATTCACATGCAGTTGAGACAGTTACTGACTCGCATCAATAGGAAGCCGCTGAGCTCGGTAAGGGTTCCTTCAAGTATGCCTGGGTTCTTGACAAGCTCAAGGCCGAGCGTGAGCGTGGTATCACCATCGATATCGCCCTCTGGAAGTTCGAGACCCCCAAGTACTCCGTCACTGTCATTGGTAAGCTCTTACGCCGCCGCACCCATGTCCCACCGTATCTAACACTGAACCCACAGATGCTCCCGGTCACCGTGATTTCATCAAGAACATGATCACTGGTACTTCCCAGGCCGATCTTGCCATTCTCATCATTGCCGCCGGTACTGGTGAGTTCGAGGCTGGTATCTCCAAGGATGGCCAGACCCGTGAGCACGCTCTTCTTGCCTACACCCTTGGTGTCAAGAACCTGATCGTCGCCATCAACAAGATGGACACCACCAAGTGGTCCGAGTCCCGTTTCAACGAGATTATCAAGGAGACCTCCAACTTCATCAAGAAGGTCGGCTACAACCCCAAGGCTGTCGCTTTCGTCCCCATCTCTGGCTTCAACGGTGACAACATGCTCGAGGAGTCCAAGAACTGCCCCTGGTACAAGGGTTGGTCCCGTGAGGAGAAGAGCGACCAGAAGAAGGGCAAGACCCTCCTCGAGGCCATCGACTCTTTCGACCCCCCCAAGCGTCCCTTCGAGAAGCCCCTCCGTCTTCCCCTCCAGGATGTCTACAAGATCGGTGGTATCGGAACGGTTCCCGTCGGTCGTGTTGAGACTGGTATCATCAAGGCCGGTATGGTCGTTACCTTCGCTCCTTCCAACGTCACCACTGAAGTCAAGTCCGTCGAGATGCACCACCAGGTCCTCGAGAACGGTGGTTCTCCCGGTGACAACGTTGGTTTCAACGTGAAGAACGTCTCCGTCAAGGACATCCGACGTGGTAACGTCGCTGGTGACTCCAAGAACGACCCCCCCATGGCTGCTGCCTCTTTCCAGGCCCAGGTCATCGTCCTTAACCACCCCGGTCAGGTCGGTGCTGGTTACGCCCCCGTTCTGGACTGCCACACTGCCCACATTGCCTGCAAGTTCGCCGAGATCGAGAAGAAGATCGACCGCCGTACCGGTAAGGCTACTGAGGAGGCCCCCAAGTTCATCAAGTCTGGTGACTCTGCCATCGTCAAGATGGTTCCCTCCAAGCCCATGTGTGTTGAGGCTTTCACTGACTACCCTCCCCTGGGTCGTTTCGCCGTCCGTGACATGCGTCAGACCGTCGCTGTCGGTGTCATCAAGGCCGTCGAGAAGACTGCTGGTGGTGCTGGCAAGGTCACCAAGTCCGCTGCCAAGGCCTCCAAGAAATAAGCTTCCTGTTTTTGAAAGGACCTTTACGACTGGGATCTCGGCACTTACCCGTGCCCAAGAGCTGATGTACTCGCTTCTACGACGATATGATCTTGATGGCCTTTGCATGAGCACGAGGCACATAATGAGAGGCAGAGATTAGTAGTTTCTCAGGTTGTGCAAAAACAACGAATGAAAATAAAAAATTAGAGTCTAGAACACTTTTTTCCCTTGCCATGTGATTGACTGTTCCGTTGTGATGCCTTATTTAAACAGTGTTGTGACGCTGTACTTGTTGCTTGGCCACACTGCGCTGCCCGTGTATGATGTGTTTCGGGTTCTTGTTGACCTGCTGTGAGATTACTATTCACGTGATCCATGCATGCATGAGACCCAACTTTGAGTGAATGACCCATCTTGGACGGGATGTAATGTTGATACAGCATCTATCGTACAGTAGAGTAATTTACAGAACCATTTCCCATCTAGAGGCACCGTCTATATCTTACACCAACCTCCTTCTATATCATGTGTGACTCCATATCTGTTCGTGCCATAATTTCTTTCATGTTTGTGTGATTCATTCGTTCCTGGATGACGTGGGCGTGGCATCCGTGCCGGTCTGGTCTGAGCCTGTTTGCTTGGGCTGGTCGTCGAGGCCGTCGAGACCAAGCAGCTTGACGAGCTCAGCCTCGATTTCCTTGGTGGTCAGCTCGTTGTCCTCGATGTCGTCAAACTCGTCGTCGTAAAGTTCGTCACCCCACTCCTCGTCCATCAGATCCAGATCAAACAGAGCGGCCTCGGGGTCTGGGCTCTCGGACAGCGGGGCGCCCGCGCCTGCGCTCGCGGCAGATGCACCCTGCTGTGGCGCCCTCGGGTGTCTCGCCGGGATCCTGAATGGGTCGTCCTCGCCCACCACTTCCTTGCTGGCGCGCTTAGACGCCTTCTGGCGCAGCCTGCGCTTCTTGGAAGCGGTCATGTCGGGCGTGATGCCGAATTGGTCAAGCTGGTTCCCTGCTCTGCTCGAGAAGTGCTTAAAAAAGTCGGATTCGCTAATCTGTGTTTCGGGCACATAAGGTGTTGCCTTCTTTGCTGCTGGCTTGGCCGTGGTCTCTTCGGCCATGGTCTCTTCGGCCATGGTCTCTTCGGCTGTGGTCTCCCCGGCTGTGATCTCTTCAGCTGGGACACCAGCGTCAACATCCTGCTCTGTAACCGGTCTGTCCTCCGTCATAGCAAGGGTGGATTCAACGCCCAGCGGTTCGACCTCGGAAGCAGGTTCGGTGGGCGTTTTTCGGGGCTTCTTTTCCTTGACGGGCCTCCTTACATCCAGCTCCATGAGCTCAGACACAACAAAATCCTCGCTGAACTCCGTCTCAGGAAGGTCGTAGCTGTAGTCATCAAATTGCTGCGCCTTGACCAGGTTGAAGCCTTCATCCCAGGAGAAGAATTTCCCAGTGGCGACGTCCTCCGCCAGTTGGAGAAATTTGTCGCGCTGCTCGCCACGGAAGTCGGTTATGCAAGTTCCTGGGAGACCTGCCTGAAGAGTAATCTCTCGACGCTTGCCTCCGTGTTGACCTGCCTCAATCACGGAGTAGCGGAAGGTGTGGCCCTGCCACGGCATCTCGATGGTCTGGTGGATTTCGATGCCGCGGAAATCATAGAGTATATCCTTTGTGGTCTTCGAGGCCTTGGTGCTTTTCGGGTTGGAGCCCAGCCACTGTTTGGGAATAGAAAGAGTCACGTCTTTCGGTGTCTTTAGCCGAGCTCCGCGAAGGTCAAAATGTGAAGTATTGAGGTATTCCTGCAAACTAGTTTGGTTGATGTCCAAGGGCAGGTTGCGTTCGTTGGCAAGGCGCACATCCACGCTTTGGCTGGGCAGCATAACATCGTCAACATTCCAGGGAACGACACACTCAATAGATGTCTCCTTGGGTATTTGGAAATCGTCAATGTTGGCATCAGGGGTGATTGGGATGCTGACGCGAACAGGCGGGCCGACCTTTTCGGGATTTTGCGAATGATCAACATGTGGCGCAAACTTGAGGATCATGGCCGTCGACTGGGATAAAGCCTCGTAGTTGTCCGGCTTCAACGCAGAAAATGCGGCCGGGTGAGGTGCCACAGGAGATAGGATTCGACGTTTCTTTGAGAGCCTGTCTGGGGAATGCTGAGCCTCCGAATGTAGAATATGACCGAATGTCGCCGTGGTGAAATGTTGAGCATCCTTTTCGCCCACCGAGTACTCTGGAAGCGAAGCTGCGTTGGCCAGCCCCAGGGAGGGCTCTGCCTCACCACTCGTTTCGCCCACGGGCGCCACGTATCTGAACCACGTCTGGAGTTTATCCCTCCAGGCTCTGCTTCTCGTCTCGCGGTTGAATTCAATAAAAAGACCGTTGCTGGAGGCCAATGAAGGAACACACTCGACATTGTCAACAAGCCCGCGGGTTGGACGGGTAGTTAGCAATCGTAGGACTGTGTCCGCTTTGTCCTCGTTCTGGTAGCGTGGTGATGGGTCGGGGGTTTTGCCAGCGAACCATGAGACCTGAAGCTCCTGAACTACGGTTAGTACGAGTGAGACACTGAGCTTTGGAATAACATACTACATCGTTGCCCTTCCTATGGAGCTTCAAAGAAGTGGATGTGATTTTCGCAAGGTCCTTTAATTCGGTGGCGGTCGGCGTGTGTTTTGTGAACTTCTTGATTGGCAACATGCGGTGGTGAACACGGTTGAAATACTTGTTTAGTCGTTCTAGAATAGCGTAGGTCGACGCTTTCTTGGCTGTGATGTTGATGCGGTACTCATTTGATGTCGTTGACAGCTTTTCGTTGTTGGTCTCATCAAGAAAATCGGTTTTTGCATTTCTCAAAAAGGCGCCTTTGCCGTCTTGAACCAAATTGTTAGTCCGCTTCATGATCAATTTTTACAGCTCTCACTTACGGGACAAGAAGGGAAAGTAGTGTGGATCAATCCAGATGAATGTCTGGCCCAAGTCATCGAGATGTTCTTGAATCTCAATCTTCCACTTTTGGCTGATAAGTTTGTGGATCAAGGACAGCTTGGATGGCAGCCTGACGGTTTCGATTGTCCTGAATGGAGCCCAGGCGATCTGTTTGGTGATCCAGTAGTAGTCTGCCAGTGTCTTCTCCACGATTTCTGGCCCCGTGTCGTAATCCCGAACATATTCCTTCAATTGGTCTGTAGTGAAGCCCTTGGATAGAGAGAGTGCTAGCTTCTCATAGTCCTTCATTCGCAGCGCTTTGGTGTCGGGCCTTAGCTCATCAATGTTGTTCCAAACTTCTTCCCTCGAGTCGGCTTCAGTTTCGACTTCGCCCTCGGCTTCTTTAGCTTCCGCCGTTACCAATGACCAGTCGATGTTGGTTATGGAGTCTTCGATCGGCTTTTCTTCAATCTCCCTGGTGGGCCGCTTGTCAAATTGCATCTTGTTTGGGTTTCTGACAATGATTGCATCCGCTTTTTCACCAAGTGCCGAGACGTCAAGAGCCTGGTTGTCCAAAAGAGGATGGCGTACATTGCGACGACCTTCATGTTTCGAGAAGAATCCTGATTTATCGAGAATGTCGGACGAGAAGGTGAAGTCAGAGTTCATTGTTGGATTGGTGGCAGGGTCGCCGGAGCCATTGTCTGTCAATGGGGTTGCTGATGGTCTTCCCTGATCCCCACCCGGCGTTTTCGTACTGTCGGTTACCTCTGCGAGGAAATTGTCGATCTCATCAGCGATTGCTCGATCGGTACCGCTCAGCTTTGTCGACTCCCAACCGATGTCGTCGATATTGTCTTCGTCGTGCTCGTTTGCCTCGCTGGAGTTTGGTTGCTTCGATGCACTGGGGGTCGAGAATCTCTTCGCTATGATTGCATCAATGTCAATGTCCTTCGAATCCGAGTCGGACGCAAAGCGCCGTTGTCCCAAACCATCTCGGATGGGAAGACAACGGACAATTGGTACCGTGCTGCGCTGGGTAAGGCGAGTCCGGCACGCCAGGCAAATGCGCGACACGCGCGCTGCCCTCGATATCATGGGTGATAGAATAATACACAAAGCACAAGCATCAAGACGCTGTATGCGACGCCCTAGTGGGAGTTGTAAGGCGGGACCAGATGATCGATAAAATTTCCCAGAAAATATTGTTATCGATAAGATAAGATATTGGTTTCTTATAGATGGCCAGTGCTGTGGCCAATCACCCACCACTTTACGTGTGACGAGCACAGAGCAGATGCACAGCTGGGATTTTGATTTTGAGGGACAAGAATATATTAAATGACCCGTCTCTGATTCTGTGCAGTAATCTTTTTTTCATCTCATTTTTTACTTCATTTTTTTTTCATTTACCTAGGGGAGAGGCTGTTTGGGAACCATGATAGGTTACCCCCGTTTACCTGGCCTATCTCATAGTTAGTGGGGCTTTGGTCTTGGCCATATTCTTTGCGTGATGCATTGGCTATTTAAACAACTTTATCTAATGCATGTTATTTGTGCATTTATTATCACGCTGTTCTTTCTTTCGCAGATTTGCGATGACCTGGTCGTAACCTAGTTTTGAAAAGAAACAGACTAAACAGACGAATGAATGACATACGTGTACATGTCCTGATTTTCTTTGCACCTGTAGAATTAACTCGGCAACAGAGTCGCTTTACAGAACGAAAAAAGGCATGTCAAACTCGGCGTGGTGTGGCTTGGATAAGCCGCGGAGTATTTGGATGACTGTCCAAAGCAATCGAAGGGCAGCGCAAGGGCCGACAACGAAACCTCAGCGTGCAAAGCCGGTGCAGTTCTAGATAATGTACAGCTCCGTCCTTTTGCCATGTGCCTTTTCATCCCAGCCCAGGGACTGGTAGCACTCTGTGAAGCCGATCCGTCGGTAGACATTTGAGAACTGCTTTACCTTGCTCGGCTGCCGCTCCAGATCGTCCTCGCTCGCCTTGACCAGCACCAAGGCATAGTCATCATCGTTTGCGAATTGCGTAAACGTCTTGGAGCACAGGCGAAGGCAGTAAACTTGAGAGACGCTCAAATCCTCCACCAAGCGAGACGGGTGGTCTACGTCAACGAAGCACCTGTTCGGGCGCCCCATTTCTCCCTGGCCCCAAAGCCACAGGCCGCCGTTTATGATGATCCATGCCACCTCCAGCACGGTTCCGGTGACGAAGACGTGTCCGGAGTCAACTTCGCCGTACGAAAATTTCTTGTCCTTGAGACACTCCGTGCGGTCAAAGTCAAACTCGACATGAGATTTGGTGGACTCGGAAGCCGCACCACGCCAAGTGACGGCTCGCTGCAAGCTGACCCAGCTCCAGCTCGGGCCCAGGTACTTGCTCGTTTTCTTCGGAAGCACCTCTTCTATATCTGTATCTGGCCGCCAGCACAGGCCGCGAAACAGATCCTTCTCCCACAGGCCCGCGAGATACCGGCCGGTGAGTTTGTTGGTCCATTTAAGTGCCAAACCCGCCAACGCCGGGAGCCGATCCGTCTCGGCGGTGAGGTGTCTGTGGGAGTAGTGGACAACCATTTCTCGCCATGCTTCGTGGTGCTGGAAATGGCTTGCTGCAGCTTTGTCGCTAATCTTGATGGTGCGGCGGAACGGCGTGAACAGGCTGTCTTCGTGAGCCAGGAGTGTTCCGCATTCGCAGTCGACGCTTTCTCCGCAGTCATAGATCATCTCACTGTTCGTGACGTGAAGCACGCGAGAAGCTAGTAGACGCTCTTGGTAACACCAGCCCCGGGTCATGAGCGAATACTTTTCGTAGACTCGATTGCGATAGTTCTTAACAAAGACCCTTTCTCCGTTTTCCGTAAAGATCTGTTGATCTTGCTCACTTAAGCTTAAGCCAAAGTGGTCGTGATCCACAGATTCCCGTCCGTAAATCTCAAAACGATCGCCATTAGGGAAGGTCCCGGGCATCTTTAGTAGTGGCTTTCTATCGAAGAGAAATCCCGTCGCTGTATCTGCTGATTCTGTGATTGAAAGAACCAAGTCCGCGTCGCCGTAGATGGAGGCCATCTTGGCCGCTTCGGTTTCCCAGTCTTTCAAGTCACCTTGGATGATGCAGATGGCATCGATCCACAGGTACTGGATTCCCAAATTCCTGCTGATTGTCACGGCATCTTGGAAGGTACGGTGAATGCTGGCAAAGGGAATATTCGTCTTCCGTTCTTCCAAAGTTTCTTGTGTTGTTCTAAAAGGGGCAGAAGTTCCCCAGCAATATGATAGAGCAATATAAGGGGGCCTTATTTTATCCAGAGCGCCACCGTGATCTAAAAGGCGGATGTCGTCATTGGTAGGAGGGCCCAAGCTGACCACGCGCTTGGGGAAGATTCGATTTGGTGAGGCATCAGATTCCATGCAAACTGAATGAGAACTTTTGCACGAGTTTATCCATTTCTTCACCGTGTTGATACCGCTCTCGGAGCACGGGTGCGTAGCAAGGTGTCTCACGGGGCCCCCCTCGGTAGCATCGGAACCGAAGAGCTGGATGGGGCCATAGCTCTTCATGGAGCACCCGATTGTGGGCCAGGGACAAGGAGCATCTGCAATAAGAACTTGTTACAGGAGCATAGTCAAAAGGAGAGAGGGGGGAGGGGGGAATAGGTTGTCTCACCTGGTAGTGTGTAGAGTTCATAAGGCCCAAATCTCAAAATACCTGGATCGAATTGTTTTTCTGGGAAGGCGAAAAGGGTCTCTTCATCCTCCTCATCTTCGGCTTTTTCTTTCTCCCGGATGGAAATCCGAAAGACGTTGCCTTTGGCAAAGTTCAAGGTCACAGTAAACAGCGGGTTGTCAAAGGCAACTGCGCCGTCGGTCAACTCGATGATGAGGTGCATCAACAGCTTGCAAGTTACACAACCTGAGTCTGCGGTAGCCCTCAGTTCTGGCAGGGAAATTTCCCGTCCGAATGGAGTACTATCTACATCTCTGAAACTGACTCTCCAGAGCCCTTCGATGACTCCAACGCTGCTGGCTGAGCGAGCAGACAGGTTGAAACATGACCAGCATTTGAGAGGGTGGTGTTGTATGTCATCATCACCAACGCCAGACGGGAAGGGTGGCTCTTTCAAGGCCAGAAAGTCCATAGAGAAGAAATGATACACAGAATAAACTCAACGCAAGGGCGAATAGCTGTTGTCACGGTGAGACGACAAAGGCTAGGTTGCCTCCTCTTCTATTCTCTATCGCGGCAAGCATCGTTAGACAAGGCCCGGCGTGCTAGGGTATCCCATTGGGTACAGCTGCATGCAATGGGTGTGACAAGGTCTTGACCCTGGTTGCCGCGTTGCTTTCCTCGAATCACATTGGCTGGTACAAATGCATGTTGGTTGTCCCGTCACAACCAACGACATGCGCGCGGAAAATGAGATGGCGCTGGGATTGATTGGTCTTGGGGCAACGAAGAAGAAGCCTGATGCGGGCAGAATTTGGGGGCAAGAAATGCACCCAGTGCCTTGAACTATAGCTACACGATTGGACTGTTTACAGTGCTACAGGAGGTGACATGGACCGAAAATAGTCTGGCGCGAATGAGACCTCACCAAGCCAGAAATAACATGCGAATCAGAACAAGCATTGGACGCAAATTGTGTTCGTGTTGGATGCGACGACATAAGCCTCCCCTCCCTAGTCTTACATTGGAAGCATCAAGCTATAAATAGAGAAAAACAGTCCCCATTAGATACGTACGTGGAAACAAAAGCATCTGACGCCATGCAAGATTTCGAAACAAGAATCAATCAACCAGCCCTTCCCCCATTCCTATCCACAGAAAGTTTAACCCAATGGCGCGGCTGGGGCCAGATCAATCCTCATCAAAGATCTGATATGTGTTTTGCAAAATGGTGTCGATAACCTTGATTTGCCATCCGGCATCTGCAATGGCGGTACCGGGGTCGGTGCCCATGAGGGTGGGGCCGAAGATGACTGCCAGGTTATGCGAGTTCATACGGTTGTTGTGCGAGTTGTCCATGACACGGTAGAGGTGGAGAGTGAGAGCGCGGAGAGTGGCGTAATTGGGGTCCGGGAGGCTGTTGATGATGGCGTGGAGGGAGTCACGACGGACGACATCCTCTTCATGCTCTGCAGACCATGGTTAATTTTTTGACAAGAGAATTTAGCCGGGGAGGGCACTTACTGGCTGCGGCGATGAAGCTGTCATGGTGCTCCTGGGTGAGGAGCGGATCAGGAAGCTCACGCAGGAACAGCTTCAGAAGACCGGTGACACTGTTGACGTCATGGTAAAAGCTCTCGGGGTTCCTGAAGTCGAGGGCCGGGTTTGAAGAGTCTGTTACATAATTAGTCGCGGCTCCTAACAAAAGCGCAGCGGTGAAACGTACCGTTGTCAAACATAGCCTTGAGCTTCTGAATGTGCGCCAATGAACCGGATTGTCGGTAAATACCCTCAACAGCCAAGCCGTACAAATCTGCAGCTTGAATACACTGGTACACAACCATTGGCACAGCCAAACCGTCGCGCTCATACAGACGCGCCAATGGCAAACCAAACACAGGCTTGGTAGGTGCGGATCCTCCTGGAGGAGGCGCGGAGACACCGTACGGAGGTGGTGAGAGGCTGGGCGCTGATGGGCCCGCGCTGCTCCCTGCCAGCTCCTGTGGCGCTTGGAATGGTCCCGAACCAGCGGGGGGCGCGGAGTCTGATGGTTGGAATGGTAGAGCGCCGAGCTGCGGTGGTCCTGCAGAGCTGAAAGAACCGCCACCGCCGTTTCCATATCGCTGCGTTGTGGTTCGGCCAGACGTCTGTGGAGCGTGGGCCGGTGGCTGCGGCGACACGGGCATGGTGCCATGACTGAAGCTTCGGTTGTGTGTCTGCGAAAGAGGCAGTGGCTCGTCGGCAGGTGTGCTCGTCGAGAAAGAGTCCGGCCCGGAGGATCCTGGTGGTCCGCCGATGATGGGACCGAGACCAAGAGTGCTGGATCTTGAACCAGGGCCCAGGGGTTGAGGGCTGGTGAAGCCACCAGCCGAGGGAGGAGGCTGTTGCGTCACGGGGCTCTGGGAGGCCTGGTATCCAGAAGACTGGGGAGCAAGGACCTATGGCAGCTTATAAGAGGTTGGAGTCGTCGGCGGAAGCCGTGGGCAAACTCACCGGGTGTCGCTCGTATTTGATCTCGGGGCCGGTGGGCGGCAGGTTCCTGTGCTGGGCCGTGACATAGTCGTTCAGGTCCTTGTCGTTATTGATGGACGAGACGGCCTGTCTCAAGCTGCGCTGGCCGGTGGTGTCGCCGCCTGGGCCCTGGATTGGGCTCACGTTGATGCCATTGCTCAACAGCAGCTTCTCGTTATAGGCAGCTATGACGTGCATGTGATCAGCAAACCTTCCATTAGGTAGTGGGCTGGCGCAATTCGGCGCCACATTTTACTTACCAAACTTTTGCATCTGGAGCGAGACCCCCGAGTCGGTCTCACGGATAAGGTCCTGGAGGGCCTTGACAGCCTCTGGTCTGGTTGTGGACAGCAGCAGGGCCTTTTCGGTCTGCAGCGACTGGACATGGTTGTGGTACGTCTGGTCGGCGGCTTGAACCTTCTTGAGCAGGTCCTCCTCGTGCTGCGCAGCTGACTTGTGGCCCTTGAGAGCGCCGAACATCTTGCCGGTCTGTCGCGCTTCGCCCATCTTGACCCGCTCGTACTCGTCGGCGAGGGAATCGTACTTGGTCTTGCTCTTGCGCATGGCCTGCTCCATGTCGGACACCTTTTGTTCGGCGGAAAGGCCGTTAGCCTTCCAGGTCTTGCGGTTGCGCTCGGCCATGGCAGCGAGTTCGATAACTTCGTCGTGCATTTGGTGGAGGGAGGAGGCAAACTGCAAGCCGTTCTCGGCCATGCGATCGTGAGTCGACATCATCTCATCGTAGGCAGAGCCAAAGGTGCCTTGGCGGTGGTCGGGGCGGCGCATGCTGTCCTGGGTGGAGCGGCTGAGCTTCTTGATGCCGTTGGCATGATCTTCTTCGAGTGAGGAGCGCTTCTTGAGAAAGAGGGCAAATTCCTAGGTGGGGGCAAAACGAGTGAGCTTTAGTTGGGGACGAATTGGACTGTGCCGTTTACCTTGGCTGAAGCTATGCTCTGCTTGAGGCGATTGAGCAGGGTGGAGATACCAATCTAGATACTGCGTAAGCATTGGCTTGGGAGAATAATGACTTGTGTCGAAGCTGTCAGCATACCTCGGAAGCAAGAACCTCAGTAACCTGCTTGGGGAGTTCTGGTGCCTCCTTCGGGATGGGCGGCAGGTCGTTGTCGTCGGTGCTCAGCCTGTCCTCGACGGCAGCACCGCCATTGTCAGACGGAGCCTGAGGACTTGTGGGAGTGCCCAGCGACATGGTGGCAGACGGGTCGCGTTGGTGTTGAGGAGAGAAGGGCTCGGAGGCCGTCGGGTGGAATTCAGTGGCCATGGTAGTGAAGGGGGGGCCAGGAGCCAGCTGTGTCTCGGAGGCGGGCTAGAATCCAAGATGGACCTAATTTGGCGATAGCGGAGGTCGGTCGATTTGGTGCGTGGAACTCGTCTGGGCTGTGGCTCGCATTCCCGAGGACGACGTAATGAGGGCAGGGGGAGGGTCGCCAGCGGGCAGAGTTGTGGTATGCGACGGCGACGATGGCAGCGACGACACGGAGCTTCGGGGGCGAAGATGGCGCCAGGCCGGGGGAGGACAGCACGGCAGCGTCGGCAGCGGCGGTGACGGCAGGCGAGCTCTGCGGTGGGGTGAAGAGGACGAGGGTGGGTTTGGTGTAGGAGGGAGCCGGACCTCGAGGTCTGAGGATGCGGGCTTATAGAGTAGGAGGAGGGGGGGTTTTCTGTGTTGCACAGAAGCAAGACACGAGGTGACGGGAGGGAATAGTAAATACTAGCGACGAGCAAAAGCAGCCCAGCGAAAGTGAGGGACACGCCAGAGAGACACAGACGCACCCGAAGGATGGGGAGCTAGACTGGAGCGAGCGTGGTGGAGTGGACGAGGGAAAGAAATTGGGGTGATGTGGCTGAGCGACTGGCTGCGGGTGAGGGATGACGAACGGGGGGCAGGGCGGGAGCGGGTCAGGACGCACACACACGACAGGTCCATCAATTGTTGTTGACGACGGCACGTAGCTCACGTTTGAGTGTTTGAGGCTGATGGCACTTGGGTGTCAATCTGACGATGCGCATTGTATATCTCGGGTGCTAGACTATGCAAATCCCTTGGGCGCCTCTGTACTCCGTCCCGCCCCAACCCTCCATCCACACATGTCATGGCCAGCGACAGCTGCAACAGCAGCACCAGCACCAGCACCAGCACCAACACCAGCACCTACGGGAGCACCAACCAAGACGACGTGAACCTAGCAAAAAGAGGTGGTCCCAGCGCAACCTTGGTCCATCTCGATGGTGGTGTTGGTGAGTGCTGGCCACCACATGCCCAGCGCCCCGGGCGAATACGTACCCCAGCACTCACCTCACTGCTGCTTCCCCCGCAGCGGCCCCCCCTGAGCCGAGACATCCACAGCGGGTTGCCGTGCCTGAATAGGGTCTTCGGGTGCCCCTCGGGCTCGTTTTAGGCGGCCACGGCACCCGTACCTGACGCCGGCCGGCGCTTCCCAATGGCCATGGCCATAACTAGCCAAGTTATCTTGGCCTAAGCATGCCAGCCTCGTGCCCCCCCCAAGCCGTTGTGGAAGCATCCATGATTACATACAACCACACCCATTTCACGTTCTCGACCTTTCAGCAGCTCGGTCTAATATATCTGCAGACTGCCGCTCAATGAGACGCGCTAGAAGGCTTCACAATTGATTGTTCCCCATCGCCCTCCAGAGAGCTCCCCGATCGTCTGGGGCATCCCTGCCTTTGACCGCCCAGTTTGCGTTTGCCATGGTAAGAGTCATGATCGTCGAAGGTTGCATCCGAGGACCCGAACCTGCACGGCGAACCCGGACGGCGTGACGGCTGGACGGCAGCACGCACAAGCAAGCAAGCGATGCGATGCGAATGCAGGCCACGATGAACGGTGAGAGGTGAGACAAGAAATTTCGACATGATGCACTATGCCGCGCGATATATCTGCCGATGCAAAACAGTGCCATGTACTAGCCCAATTGGCACCTGCTTGCTGGTCTGCAGCGCCCAGAGGACCGAAACAGACCACGGATGTGGTGTACCGTCCACAGGCGCCACACCGAAAATCCACTGGTCCAACGGCTGTCACCTTTTGGCGAGCGGCCTCTCCGCGGCTGTGGCTGCATGAGCCAATCCCTTCACCGTCCTCGTCTCTGTTTGGATACGAAAAATCTCCACCGGGGGCCCATGCCCTGGCCGATTCCTCTACGGCCCGGTGTCCGTCCTCATGATGCTCGGCTATGTGCTGTTTGCACAGACGGAGGAAACAGGCGAGGAAACAGACCTCCGGCGGAAACAAGGGAGGAAAAAAAGAAAAGAGACAAGAAACAACACACAGAGAGAGCCATTCCGCGGGAAAGGCCAAAAATAGTGAGGGGCCGGGCAGGCAATGGGCACCGGGCACCCAAGGCTCCGGATACTATCAGGGGTATGGGGTTTTGGCATAAGATCAGATGTTGCTCGATGGAGCTTAGAGTTCTGTTCGTTCCTTGTTTTTTGTTTGCTGCCACGTTCGCGAATTGCTCAGCCTTGGCGCACCTTGTCGGGCCCCGATGCCATGGCTCGCTCACGGAGTGCGTGAAGTGAGCGAGTTGTTTGCCCTGTTCTGGGCTTGGTGTGACTGTGACTGTGTTGCTAGCGCCGCACGAAAGGTACGAGGATGTCGTGCCCAACTCTACCTCTCTGGTCGCGGGAAGTAGCACGACAGTTGAGCCTATTCCCTTTTCACTCGCTCAACCTCGACTCAGCACACGCAGCGATTAGTTGCCTGGCGTATTCCTGAGCCCGGACTTTTGCTTCCTCCCGCCATTTCCCGTAACGGCCTTTCTCTTGCTTGCCCAGCACCTGGGCACCTGCTGCGTAAGGCGATGGTTGCATGACTTTTTGTCTGGCAGCAGCCGGGAAGCCCTGCAATTTGCATGGCACACCCCAGCGACGCGCACGCGAGCCCATCGTTGCAGATGATGCGCTACGGGATACCATGCCTGATCCCAATAGCTAGGAGTGGGAGAAACAAAGGGAAAATCACATGGGAGTCGTTGGAAACACTGACGTGGGAATCGGGCCAATCAAGCGATTCACATACGGGGGGCCACCCACGCACCCGTGCACACACGCCTGCCGATGTGACAGCCTCACCTCTTACCAAAGCAGACCTCACCATGACATTTAACCTAACCTGCTAGCCTCGAACCGTTTCGGCGTGCTGGCCAACGAAAATCACCCAGTCCCGGTGCATCATGCCCCGCAGCCAATCGCATCAAGACGCGAACGCAAATACGGCCAACACCGTCTATCCGGATGGAAAGCTCTATGCTATGGAGACTGTTTCACATGGGACATAGCTCCGCACACCTGCACAACACACCTGCACCCATGGCCCGTCCTGTCTCATGACAGGGAAGCATGTAAGAAAAAAGCAAACAAGCCTGAAGAAGAAAAGAAAAAGAAAAAGAAATGCAAGACGCTCCATCTCGGAGGTTTTTTTTGTCCTGTCGGTAAGCAGCGGAAGCGAGATGCCGGGAGATGATTGCTACGGCGTCATGCAAAGGCCTGGTTGGTGCATTTGAGGCGAATGCATGTTGCAGCACGCGCTCTCTCGTACGACGGTGTGCTGGGTTGAGGCCCTAAGATGTGCTTTTTTACGCTTGCACAGGGTAGTTTGAGAAAATCCATCATTCGCCAAGCGTGGCGAGCCAGACACTTCTCACGTAGCATCACCTAATAGTGTAGAATGCAAAAGGATGTAAAGATATCTTTGTTGGCAATGAATGCCGCTTCTACTTTTGTCTCGGCGCCAAGATGCCCATGTATTTAGATACATCCGGTGACAACTCCGGGTTCCACACCGGGTCTAATCCCCCCGTCCAATATTCGTTCCAAAGCTTCTCGTACTTACCAACAAACTGAGCCGCCGACCCGGAGTCTTCACGACCGTAGTCAAGCCCCACCTCAACGAATTCCTCCTCGCAGTCGTAAAACACCTTGGGGCGACTCCCCCGCGGCTTGTGTTCCGCGACTTCGTAGCGGCCCCGGTCAATCAGCCAGATGAAGCACTCGCGCGATTGGAAAAAAAAAAAGGGCACCATCAAGTAAGCCGCAAATCCCCGTGTCAGTTGCGCCTCCGTCGCAAGCTCCAAAAGGCCGTTTTCGCCGCGGCTGTCGGGCCACTCGCTGTTCCAGCTCGAGTCAAACTCGAGGATCAAATTCCTGACAGGGCCGCTGACTGCCAGCTCTGACGAGGAGGATATGTAGTGGGGAAGATCAACCCAGTAGGCCCCCTATTCGGAAGTAATGTTGGTACAAGTTCAATAGCATCTCGGTGCTTGGCTTGAATGCGTCCTGGTCTGGTTGCACTGCAAAAATCCAGTTCTCCTTTTTATCACCGTGCGGCAACGGGGTGTGAACGACAACCGGAAATTGGCCAGGCTGTCTCCGCCGCTCTTTACGAGTTTGAGGAAAGCAGTTGTCATGTGTAGAACCGCGGGGTTTGCTCCGATTTATTGCGTCGAAGCATCCCAGGATGACGTCCCGAGATTCCCGGCATGCGTGCCAAAGCCCAGCATCCCACAAGTATGCAGATGCATTGGCTGCTCCATTGTGGCTAGCCGGTGAGGTGGTCGTATTGTGTTGTAAATAGGCGTTTTGAGTATTTTCAGACGGGAGCACTGCGCACACTCTGCCCAAATCAAAACGTCTAGTTTTAGGAACTGCGATGGTTTGTATGCCAGCGAGGTGAGGACCCATGGGGCGAACCGCAGCCTCCCATGTGATAAGTCTAAGCTCGGGAGGGAGGCAGGGGAAAGGGTGGAACTCCGTGCAGCTCATATTTTCGAGGTTGGTCAAAATTGAAGGGTGAGACTGAAGATGAAAAGCCAGGGAAGATGGGCAAGGGCTGTGGGCAGTTTGCAATAAGAAGAGATTCCGTGAGAAAGAACGCGAAAGTTTTCGTAATCGTTTACTCGAGTCAACTGGGGCTTGTTATATAAGTTGGTGTGATGATATTGCTGCTGGAGGAAGAAGAGAAAAGGCTGGCTTGAGAAGACATTTTATCATAACTGGGATGACATCAATGTTAGCTATTTCCGTTGTGTATTGTAGCCTGGTTATTATGTTTATTGGATGAACTGTGCCAATTTCCCTTATGGGTTGATACCAGGGGAAAAAGTGAGAACATAATGTTTAGTCAAGTTTAAAACTCACTCTACCACCTCTATAGATAATAGTGCGAAGTTGATACAGAGTGGCCAAAATCCACACTAGCAAATGTAGCCCCCCAAGAGTCTGAACAGTTCTGAAAGGTAGTGTAAAATGCATCGCCTTGTTCCCATCACACAGAAATAATACAGATGACCTCTTCCAGTAGACAAAACCAAGCCTCCTTCAATTAAAGTAAACTGGGGCTTGGCTACCTTTGCTGCGCCCCATTGTATCTATATAAATCTTGCGTTAGTCGAGCTTACAACTTGGGATGTAGAATGGATCATCGCAATAAAATGGTTTTTCATACCCAGAATAACAAGGCCCAGAGTATCCTCGGACTTCGCCAGTGCCTCCAACACCCATTTGGAAGTACACCTGGCCCCAAGGACACATGGGGGTAATCCCCGGGCAGCCCTGCTGTGACTGCTGTATGTAATAATGAGTGCATGTGGAGCTGAGATCGGTTGCGTAAGTGAAAAAAGAGCAATTCTCAGTGCCGTAGCATCTCTGGCAACAGTCTTTTGCTGTGTCGCTATTGACATTCTGAGTGAGTATATTCGGATATTCCAACACCGCGTCGGACCCTAATTGTTCGAGGTTATCGCACGGTTGAGCGGTCTCGGTAACAGTCACACCGGTGCTGGTAGTAGAAGTCATCGTCCTGATGTCAGTCTTTGTCAAGGTCGTGGTTGCATGTTCAACTTTGGTAGTCAGGGCGTGGCCAGTTCGAGTGATGGTCTCGGTAATGGTTTTCGTGACCCTTGGTGCAGAAACAAACTTGCCACCATAGTTTGTAACAATAACGGTATGAGTCACAGTCGGGGTCTTGTCACACTTTTCTTGAACAGTCTTTGTAACCGGCTGCACCTTGATAGTGGCTGTCTTGGTATGCTGGTGTATTTGGGTAGCTGTAATAAAGCAAGCTGCAATAATGTTAGCATGGCCGAAAAGAACGTTTAATGATTGAAAAGCAGGTTGGCGTACAGCATTCCGTAGGTAGAGGATCATACTTCCTCCTGAGCTTGCGTTGGGCCTCACAAACAATAGGGGTCCAGGGGATCACGGTTGTGCTTGCAGAGGTGCTACAGTGCGTCAGCGGAGAGTTAAACCAGAGGATCAATTAAAGCCCATGCTTACATTGTGGTAGTACTGGTTGAAGTCTCCTTCTTCGTAGTGAAAATTGTGGAAATCGCTGTAGAGGTGGTAGTGTCGGTGATGGTTTTTTTGTTTTTCTTGGTCACTGTTGCTGTCACAGTATTAGGGCGTGGGTGATTTCTAGATAGGTCAATATATGCTATTGGGATTTTTAAGTCGACAATACTTACCCCTTTCCATACCCGTTGACGGTATAATAGACGGTCTTGGTGTTTTTGGGGGGATAAATGGTGTGGGTTAGAGTTATTGTTGGATGAATTGTGATTGTTGTTGTGGTGTCCTTGGGAATCTGACATGCTGATGTCTGAATTTTCTTGGTATCTGGGCGAGTAAAACCGAATATCAGCATTTTTCTTTGCCTTCAATCGTTGGAAGCACCTACCAATGAGACTTTTGCATCGCTGGGCATGTGTCTTGTCAACATATTTACATAGCGTAGAAGGAGCCTTGCACCCAGGGAGGAACGCATCAGCCGAGGCCGCCACAGCCAACAAGGTACTGAATGTCTGAAGCTTCATGGTTGAAGCAAAAGTCGATCAAGACCAGGGGGATCGAAAGCCAGGATCGGAGTAGTCTCCTTGTGGGTCGATGTGCTATTTATCTACCCTTGGTGTTCCATCCGGTCTATTTTGCTAACTAGAGCCACGAGTTGGATGGATTCAGACTATGTGCGTAATTTCCAAGCTGCTGAAAAGCTTCCAAGTTGACCAGCCCTATTATGGTCTTGGCGCTGATGAAGACGGAATTCTCCGCCGTTAGCATTATGCATACAAATTGGACCTACCTCCACTCATTAGCACTCGATTGACCATAGTTCACTAGCACTAAGGCGGCCATTTGCCGCTGCTGTAAAAAGTACGGATACTTTTGTACAATGGCCGATATACTGCATGCTTTTCTCTCCTCCGCATGGCCTTGTCCCGCCTGCTCTGGTTGGATTTCAGGGGGACGCCTTCTTTCCCCCCCGACTGGATTAAAAACATCGTTATAACGCCATGTACTAATTCGCCCACTAGCTCCAGGGGTTAAGTTATCGAATCTTGACTATGATCTTGTGGCTTAGTTTCGCACATTATTTAGTACAGTCTGGGCCACAATGGCGAAGTGTGGGAGTGCCGATGGCCGGCTAGCCTCACATAGCATGGGCGCTAAAATTCAATATCGATTGCCTTTAAACCCATTAGAGATTTATAGTTCAGGTAGAAAGGCAATTTCATGAACTGCACGTCCAGAAAGCAGCACAGTAATCCAGTGCCAATGCCCCGGGACCCCCTTGTGCCGTTTTGTCACAGAACTCCATAATCACCTATTGCATCTCCCTACCAATGAAATAATAACCAGACTATCTGTCTATATCGATACTAACCCTGTTTGACTATAAACAGGCGTAAGCGAGAGCTGTATATCGTGGGGGGTTCAGCTTACTGCAATACTGCGCAAGGATTGGGTCTTGATACATTGGTGCCCAATTCTGTGGTACATTCTCAAAACCCATTACTTCATGAATTTGAATGTGCGATAGTATCATCAGACAAGCTAATATCATTCTCAGGCGTTTGATGCATATGCTTCCGTCATGGGTGATGTCGAAGGGAACCTATGCGGCACATGCAAAGCGATGTTCGACAATGAGAATTATATTCAGAATCATGTCGATTTTTTCAGGCCACAAAACACATCCTACCCATTTGACATACTGCATCACAAAACCTATCATGGTTTAATTATGAGCAAAGAAGATGGATGCTTCATTTGTACCTGGCTGTGGGCGGAGCTTCCGCTTATGGACAATGGAATACAGCCTCTGGCCGTCGAAGGGTTCCGGATTTATTGCCGAATTGCGAGTGGGTCCCTCAGCCAAACCAGACAAGTCTACTTTTATGTCAAATGTTCTTGGGCCCCTGATTTTGAACTTAATTGTAAGTCTCATATCGGTATCTCGTCATAAATGCTGCATGGAGGAGCTGACATATCCGTAGTGTGCATGGCCAAGGTAACAGAAACACAGCAAAGTGATTATGGTGCTCTTCCATGGAGCGACCTCGAGTCTCGGCCATGGGCTACGCAAGTATCTGACTTGGGTTCCGTTCAAGATTTTAAAACTCTTCAAGAATGGATATCTCTTTGCGGCAAAAGCCATGCACACTGTTGCCCTTCAACATCCGCAACTAGTACCTTCTTTCCAACCCGCATCATTGATGTTGAGGATGCTGAGCTTGGAGTGGTACGTCTCCGGAATAGAGAAGAAGTTGTAAGAAAACAAAACAATGATATCCATCCTGTGTACTGGACTTTGTCCCACCGGTGGGGTAATCAGAATATCATTCAGCTTACTAAAGAGACGGAGCATTCATTTCGCCAGGGCATCACACTTGACCAATTGTCACGGACCTTTCGGGACGCTGTGTCGCTGGTTCGTCGCCTTGGTTACAGATATATCTGGATCGACTCGATTTGTATTTTTCAGGACTTGATTTCCGATTGGCAACAGGAAGCAAGCGCTATGGTAAACGTCTATCGTCATTCTTATTGCAACATCTCAGCCATAAGCTCATCATCCGATCCTTCCACCCACGGTTTATTCGGTAAAAGATGTCTGGATTCGAGACTGCTGTACCCATTCAAAGTAAATGTGACAATGCGAAATCGGCATAATTCCGACATCAGTGAGGGGCCTTGGATGGTCTGGAATGACTCCTGTTGGAATACCGAGGTTGAAAAAGCTCCCCTGAGCTCTCGCGGGTGGGTTGTCCAAGAAAGATTCTTGTCCACGCGCGCTATACACTTTACGCGTAATCAGATTTACTGGGAATGCCTAGAAGCTGCGTATTGCATCACCGACCCCAGCGATACGCTGCTAAGTTTGGGCACCAAGTGGAGACGAGGGCCAGGGGTATCGGGTTACAAATCATCACGCCTAGATCTGGCTGAGACCAAGGCGAAACTCGCTGCGAGAGGGCAGAGCTACTCTGACCCCAATGATGAACGTTCCGCCTCTACATACCACAAGCAATGGGGAGTTTTGGTTTCGACTTACATTGCCTGTGATCTCACCAAGGAGTCAGATAGGTTTGTAGCCATGGCAGGCATTGCCAAGATCTTCGGTGAGATCAGCGGCGATACCTATCTAGCAGGCCTCTGGAAGCGTATGATATATACCGATCTCTTATGGAAGACAGAGGCCAGCCAGGGTATCTCAGCACGACGCAACACCTCGTATGCCCCAAGCTGGAGCTGGGTATCGATTATGGGAGGCCGGGTCCAACTTAACATTCCACATGGAAAGTATGCCAATCTTCCAGTTCCTCTAATCAAACTTGTCGAAGCCCGTATCGAAACGGAGCCTCCCGGCGGGGATCCGACTGGGCCCCTTCGGTCTGCAGAGCTTGATATTGAATGCATGCTGTATTATTACCGGTCGACAGGGCCGTCGAAGAAGTTTGCCGTTTACGGGGATGACGAAAGAAAAGAATGTTGCTTTGAGAAAGATCACTTATCCGGAAACCTTCGACTTGATACATCAGATCTGGTTGGAAGGTTTAGGAATACAAATCAAATAGAGGGCATTTGCATCCCGATCATCGGAGCATACGAAGGTTACGGGGGTGGGCACAATGAGTATCTGGTGTTGGAGCACGAGACACAACACAGGTATAAACGAATCGGCTTGCTCAGGGGAGGAGGAATTGGCAAGTGGATTAGCGAGGTTTCTGGAGTAAGGGTAAATATCACTCTTATTTAGGTGATTAATTTGGTATTTGAAGGGGCACTACCCTCATAAATAATAGTTCTTTGCATGTTAATTGTGGGTGTGGGTAGGTCTGGTATGAGATGGTGATGCCAGATTGCATGCACGAATGGTGGAATATCATCGGTTTTCTCTACCTGTATTGGTCTCGGAAAAGGGTTTGAAAAGCCTGTTGCTTTTTTTGCTTCGAGTTTAGACCGCAGTGACCATTGAGGTTGCAGTCGCCTTTGATTTCACAGGGTGTTTAAGCAGCCTGCTCCTTGGTTCCCGACATTGTTGAGCTCCTGTTATGAATAGTGAAGCCTTATTATATCACTTAAAAAAATACACCAATGATAGGCGCTACTTCTCACCCCAAGCACCCAAGCATAATGGATGATTTAACGACATCGACTTTTATTGGGGGGGGGCTGTGAGAGGATCTAATGCTTTAGTATAAGGCATAAGGAAAGTACAAAGAGTATTTCAGCTTGGTTGAATAACATTTGGGTGCTTTTAGAGTAAGACATTCCAGGAAGTGTGCTTAACTAGCCTAGCTACCTGCTCAACCTCATGAAATATAAGATGATAGGATGCTTTTGTGTTTTTCCGTCAAAGTCCTAAAGCAGAAGAGAAAATTATTGATGATGCCCCAGCCGTGCTTTGCTCCACGCACAGCCCAGTTCTACGCAAAAGAAGCTCTCGTAGCCTCAATTTATCAAGCGCTTCAATTTGCCCTCCAAGGTATTCCAATCTTCTTCGCTATAATTTCCCGTCCCAATATCATATAGGACGTCGAAAGCTTTGATGTTCTCGCCTGCAGCAACCTGGACAAACTTGCGACATATCTCGAAGCGATTTTGCTGATGCAACGCGGCAATCCATATTGCCTCTGCAATGTGCGATTTCTCGGTGAATTTCCAATCACCTTGCCACTCAAGGGCTTTGCCTAATTCCTTATTGTAGTGTGCTCGGTATCGTTCCAGTAGCTCTGGGGAATCTTCCGATTCGGTCATCTCTGGCCAACCGTACAACAGAGGATCCCAGTCGCGCGTGATCCATTCTGGGTATCTGGCATATCCCACAAATCGTGGCATTGTCTGAGTAAGGTCCCAGTCAATAAGCCCAGTAATGTTACCTTGGTCATCTACTAGGATATTCTGCGAGTCAAAACCGGATGGGCATAGAACAAAATCAGGCGCGGGATCGCAGGTTGGTAAGAGGTCCATAATAGTTTTCGATATCTTCGCCTCTGCCTTGCGCCATAAATTTCCGTTGGAGTTTGCTATTGAGTGTTTCTGAAGAAATGCCAAGGTGGAGTCAAATGGACCTGAGGCGGTAACCTGAAGCATGCCATCTTCATTTTCGTGCCAGTCATATACAGGGCCAATGACAGTTGAGTGAGTCAGATGCATCCACCATAATAGACCCAATCCTGTCGAATGTTAGGGAGGAGAACTGGGCCATGGTCTGTGATAAGCTCGTGAGAATCCTCAAGCGTAACTCTTCTTGTGGCAAGGTGCCTGAGCGGTTGAACCAAACATCATCCACCGGTTTCCCGGGTATAAAGCTCATGCATATGTACGGCGCGCCGATCTCGTTGTTGGTAGTCGTATCTAGGGCGTATGTTTCTGGTACCGGAATTGTTGTTTTGCTGCGAATGAGACGCATTGTGGCAACTTGGGATTCCATGGCTTGTGCCGCGGTCGGCGTCATTCCGGAGCCCCATCCTGTAACGGGAACTCGGATCACAAGATTAATACTGCCTAATGCAATGACAAAAGTGATGTTGTAGGTGCCACTGATCCGTGCAATAAGCTTGCCACCGGAATTCGATATGTGCAGGCATCGATTTGCGATATTGGAAGCGAGAAGGATGAGTGACTCTGCCGCAATAGCCACGAGGGGACCAAAAGTTTCGGGGTCTAGATCATCCATGACAAGGAAGGTGATATTGAAGACGTCCGTATTAAACTAGCAGCAACAGGAAAATTTGAATCAGATATCAGCCGAAAAGATATGACAGCTTCTCAAGTCTGAGGGGACGAGGATTGGTTTGGGATAGAAATCATTATCCTCCTTGTGCGACAAACGAAAACTAGGCGGTACCGTACCAGGCAATTATATTCTTGTTGCCTTAGGCCAGGCTTTGTCCCACTCCATGATGGTATAGACACAATAGGGCATTCCATTATACCGTGTATAATCCATTTATTACAATAGCGGGTACATTCCAAGTTGTATTGGAAACAGTGACTCAACAAACCACAAGAACCCCTTCATCTACATAAATATCCTTATCTGAGGATAATCTCTTGGGATTCTTAAGGCTTGTTTTTCGTTTAGATATCGTAATTATCTTAGCCAGGATTGATGTTGTGTAGCAAATACGGTAAAAATTACATCCGTTGCAATCATTCAAGGGTTAGATTGTGTGCCAAAACGCTGACAGGAACGCTTTGGTCAGTTTAAGGTGCTGACTTGCAACCAAGAAACAGCTCTCCTCGAAATACCACCACCACAACCACCACCACCAACCAACCAACCAATCAACCAACCCCGCCCCCCATACTCGGTAGTTTCAAACAGATAGGCCAAATTTGCAAAGTTTGGTGATAACAAGGGATCTTTGACCGAAACATGACCGACCTTGCTCGATTCCCCCACCGCCTTGCCAGGGCCATTCGCAATCGTCCCCACAGTCGACCCTGTGCCGCCTGCAAGCAAGGGTCATCGTGATAGCCGTATGTAACCCATCGCAACCAACGGCGGTTCAAAGAGACGGCGGCAGCATGAGGGGAAACCCAGAAACAGCTTCCCGCCTACGCCAGCTGAACCGTCGGCTCGCCCGTCAAGAGTCGACAGCCAGATTATCACGTAGCATCGGGGGCCCGCGCTTTGTGGAGAACGCATTGCTGCTGGGCTATTGCGATTCTAGCCGCTCCAAAACGGGGTTGACGACCGCGATCCATGGCCAGAGGGCCGTCACGTCATAGCTCTCAAGTGGCTCGTTTGGCTAGCGAGCAGTCTTTCTTCCCCATATAAACTCTAAAGCTCAGAGTAATGGAAATTCCGTTTTGGAGTCGATCGACTGGGTCTCTGCATGAGGCAAACCCGACCGGGATGGCGACATTCGCCTCTGCAAATGGCCTCGGGGAGCCTTCTCAATGGAGACGAGATGCAGCGCCTAGTGATAAGGAACCCCGTCGTTGTCGTCCTCATTCTCCAGCTATATTTCTTGGGCCATGTCCTTCCTCCCTCTCTCCCCCGGTGTTTCGTTCTGGTTTTTTTGGAATGCACTGTTGGTCATAATTCCCAGCATTAAGTGGCTTTGGTTTTGAGTGGTGAGCTAACTAGCTTCGAAACTCTGCGAAATATGGGTCAGTACCAATCAATGCTGGTGGCAACCATCTTTCTATATGCCGATAACTAACTGTTCGAAGGCGCCGTCTCAGCCCAGGAAGTTCCCACCCCCACGGAACCAAGAACTGATAGTAAAGATGCCGGGCTTGAGCTGAACCTGAAGGAGGTCGAAAGCCTCGACTACCCTCCTCCCTCGGAGGGCGAGCGCAAGTCGCTGCGAAAGGTGGCCGACAAGATCCCGTGGGCTTCGTATCTGCTCTGCATTGTCGAACTGGCCGAGAGAGCCTCCTACTACGGCACCAAGACCGTCTTCAACAATTATATGCAGTTTCCCCTCCCAGAAGGAGGCAATGGATCAGGAGCCGTAGCCAAGGGCGACTCCGAGGGCCATGCCGGTGCCTTGTAAGTGATTCATTCTCACAACACGCACACACCTAGGTCCTTATGCCCGTTGATTTGACTAACACGGTGCGCTGCAGAGGCAAGGGCTTGCAGTTCGCCTCGGCCATGGTGCTGCTGTTCAACTTCATGGCCTACATCTTCCCCATCTTTGGTGCCTGGCTAGCAGATGCCAGGATCGGTCGCTACAAGGCTATCATGCTGGGTGTTGTCATCGGCGGCGTTGCCCACGTCATCATGATTGGAGGTGCAGCCCCTTCCGTCCTCAAGGCAGGCAATGGGCTTGCTCCCTTCATGATCAGCTTCTTCCTGCTGGCCATCGGAGCCGGCATCTTCAAACCCAATGTGGTCCCAACGGTTATCGACCAGTATGTACACCAAAAGGAGTACGTCAAGACGCTCAAGTCGGGCGAGCGCGTGCTTGTGGACCCCGAGACGACGGTGCAGCGCATCATGCTCATCTTCTACATGTGCATCAACGTGGGCGCCTTCTTCGCCATCGCCACGACTTACATCGAGAAGTACTACGGCTTCTGGCTCTCGTTCCTAGTCCCCGCCATCGTCTACATCGCGCTGCCAATACTCCTCATCTGGCGCTACAACCGCATGATCAAGGTGCCCGCCCGCGGCTCCGACTTGACCAACTTTGTCAAGATTATCGGGCACACCATCAAGCAGAGCAAGGGCAAGCTCTGGGCCAAGGACTTCTTTGCGTCAGCCAAGCCGGCGGCCCTCGCAGCCCGGGGCATCCAGGTGCCGTGGAGCGACAAGGCCGTCAACGACGCCCGGCGCACCCTGTCCGTGTGCCAGATCTTCCTCTACCTGCCCATTTACTTCATCAACGACGGTGGTGTCGGCTCAGTCCAATCCAACCAGGGCGCCGCCATGACGTCCAAGGGCGCGCCCAACGACCTGCTGCACAACTTCAACCCGCTCACCATCCTCGTCGTCTCTCCCATCTTGTCCTACGGTCTGTACCCGCTGCTCCACCGTTACGGCATCCGCTTCGGTCCCATCAGCCGCATGACGGTCGGCTTTTCCCTGGCCACCATCTCGGGCGTCATTGGCGCCATCGTCCAGTACCGAGTCTACAAGACGTCGCCCTGCGGCTACCAGGCCTCGTCGTGCGATGACGTCTCCCCCATCTCCATTTGGTGGCAGCTCCCCAACGTCATGCTCGGCGCCATCTCCGAGCTTTTCTGCACCGTCACCGCTTACGAGCTGGCCTACTCGCGGGCGCCTCCCGGCATGAAGTCCATCGTTGTCGCCATCTCCTTGGCCATGCAGGCCCTGTCCTCGGCCATCGGCCAGATTCTGATCCCGGCCGTCATCGACCCCCATCTGATTGTAAGTGTCACCTGGCAGATCTACGTCATCTGTTTTCTTCATCCTGACAGTATCACTAATTATTCCCGTGTGACAGTGGGCGTGGGCTGCTCCGGCCATTGCGCTATTCGTCCAGACCGTCATCTTCTGGGTGAGACACCATCACATGAATGACGAAGAGTTCATGACATATGAGGAGGACAGCCCTGCTGGGTCGGCTTCTGAAGGCGAACGCACCGAACCTAAGCTGGGATGATCATTCCTAATTAGTCTGGCAGATGTCATTGGGTCACTGCCCAAGTTGGCCCAGTCAAAATAGCCCTAATTCCTAAAGCAAAAATAATCCTCAAAGAAAATCCAAAGGATTCTCTTTAGAATGATGTATTTATTTAGTTTTATTTATTTTGGCTAAAAATACAAAAACAAACAACCTTTTGGCAAGGGCCCTGTGCAGCAAGGTGTTGGAGTGACACTCATTCAAGGGCTGTTTTGTACATTAGCGTGGCTTCAATTTATAGCATGGCGGTTAGAGGCCGAGAGGCTCGGGAACTATTTAGCGAGGTGTTTAAGCTATTAAGCTATCAAGTGTCATATTTATACACAAGCGGTGTCTATCTATCAAGGTTCAGGCACAAGTGCCCTCTATCCAAATTAAAAACAAAAGTTCGTTTTCATCTATTTAACCGCCTAGATTATTTATCCAATCAAGACATAGCGCGGAGCGCCTCGAGACGTTCACAAAATATACTTTGCAGAAACGGCCACCCACAATCTCACTTTGACCACATGGCCACCGGAACCAGAACGGAGTGCGAATTTGAACCTCTTCATCTTGATCTGAATCTCCAATCTATCATGATGCAGTACGAGTAGCGGCGGGGTTTGTGAACAAGCTGTAGAAAACTCCCTCATCATCCAAGCCAGCGACCAGCTGCAGCATGTCTAAGAAACTATGGTATAAAAAAAGGTGGACAAGGGGGAAGAGAAAAAAAAAAAAAAAGGAAAAAATGATAACACCTTGCCGCCCATTCCACCTCCAGATAAACGTCATCACACAGGCAAACGGCCCGTTGTCATACAAAATCCGGCTTTTCCTCCCGTAACATTTTCCTTTTCCTAAGGCTCCACGGTATGAAGTTAAAATAAGTAAAAATAAAAATAAAAACACACATCAAGAAAAAGTGTGGCGGTGAATGCCCAATACCAATAAGGGATAATAATAGTAGGAGTAGTAGTAGTAATCATGCTGCGAGGAGAAAAGCATACAGAGGATAACCAAGAACAACATAGTATAAATGCCGGAAATAGAAGAATGCTCGCCTCCCGTGGCTGACCTGCCAGGTATCATGCTGCCGAAACCAGCGTACAAAGGAAATCGGGGATATTCGTAACAAAATAGGCCGTGCTATAGACGGCACCGAGTCAAGGGAAAAAAGAAACAATATAGTGTCTCGGCCGCTTTCAGGCCGTGAAGTTGTAAAAAACCGTATTAATGCGTCGTGGGGTATGTCGTCCAGTATTGCAAGCCTGCGCCATCCATTATGCCTGTGCCTCTGCTTCCGTCTTGGCCTCCTGACCATTGGTCATGTCCGTAATTGTGACTGTGGGAGTGCTATTCTCTTCCTCCTTCTCTTCGGGCCATGTCGGCGTTGGGATGGGCGCGTACTTGTGGCCATCCTGTGCTTCGAGCTCCTTCCGGAGGATCTCGATGCTTAGCTCCCACCGGCGAAGGAGTTTTGACTTGCGCAGGGCAAACGTGTTGGCGTGCGTTTCCTCCTCTTGAGCAGCCTGGGCCACCAAGTTGTCAATGTCTTGCTGGCCCTTTTCCATAAACTTTTCCAGCTCCAGCTCCTGTCGCTCCATGAGCTCTTCCATGCGCTTGGCCTGACGATCTCGCATCACGTTGATCTTGGCCTGGTGGAGCCGTTCCATTCCGTCTCGGAGGTTGTATTGTTGGCCAAGCTCGCGCAGGTCACGCTCCGTCACCACTCGCGCCGGCAATGCGTTGGGCCCGGTGCCAGCGCTGCGGCCTAGGCCATCACAGTAGGCTTCCATGTGCTTGAGTCGAATTTTGACGCTCCTTTCGCTTTGGTCCAGAGTCGCGCGCAGATCCATCTCTGCAGCCACCTGTCGATCTTCGAGGTGTCCAATAGTCCGGGCGTGTCGTTCCTTCATCTTCTCTTCCTGCTCGGCCTGCTTCTCTGCCATCACTTGCTTCTCCTTGACGTAGCGGGCTCGCATTGCTTCCTTGGATTTGGCGGCGAACTCGAGGAATCGGTCCATCTCTTCGATTTGGATGTTAGCCATCCTGGTGAACTCGGAGCGGCTCTTCGTTCGGCCTTCGGCTTCGATGCGCTCGGCAGACGCTGCTGCTGCTGCTGCTTCTTGCGCAGCCTTTTCCGCCTCATACTCGGCAATGAGTTCTTGCTCCTCCCTTTTCCTCCGTTCCAGTTCTTCCTCGAAATCACACAAGTTGGGGCAGCCCGACTTGGCGTCCCACATACCTCCGCAAGTGGAACAAAATTCGGCGTCGCACCGGCACGTCATTCGCAAGCTGCCCTCGGTCGGCTCAACCAGGTGCTGGCACTTGAAGCATCTCCTAAGGCCATCCTTGCCTCCAATCTTAATGGCCTGGTCCAGCTCCCAATCTTCTGGGCAGTCCTTTCCGGTTGGGTGAGCGCTGCGCTTGCACATGAGGCAGACTCGGGTGTTGCACTTGCGGCACGTTACATTGAAGGGATGCTTGGGATCCACCTTGTGGTGCGGCGGGATAAACTCTCCACATGATGGGGTATTGGGGCAGAATATTCTCGCCTGCCAGGGTGTGCTGTACAGGATAATGGCTTTTAGAAATTCCTGCTGAATGTCGCGGCTCAGCAGCTCTCGAATGATGTGACCTGGGAGCGGCTGCGCGCAGCATCGAGGAGGCATGCTCGTTTCGTCGCCCATGGCCTGCGTCACAATAGACTTCAGGCAGTCGGCGCAGTAGGTGTGGCCGCAGGGGATGTTGTATAATGAGCTTGGCGTCTTAAAGTCTACGCGACACATGGCGCAGGTCCTGAAAGCCAGTCAGCAATTATTCATTTTTTTTTAGCCTTCTGTGAAACGGCGCGATCCAGGATACGGGAATCAACACACATCATGACATCGAGGGATTGTGGCGTCTTTGGTTTTTTCCTCCACGGTATCCGACTTTTGAGTCCCGACGTCACACTGAACAGGCTCCGCTTGGTCTTGCCGCTAAAGACGCTCTTTGCTGCTGAGTCGGGGGCCGTGGGCTCCTTGAGGTGCTTGCTGGGGTTGTGATGGGGGTCGATGATGGTTAAATATCTCTCGTACGGGGAGAAGCTCAGATCCCTTGATTCTCTGGCGCTGCTGAGTCCTGTCTCGGGGGTTGTTGTGGAAGCAAATAACGAGGAATGCGCTGTAAGGGCGGTGCTGGTGGAACCAGCCGACAGCATGGAAAATGTTCGTGCATTGTAGACGGTGGATGCTGACTCGACACTGGAGGTGATTCGTTTCTCGTTGGGCGGAGTGGTGCTAATCCCGAGCGCATTTGCTTTAGCTACGATGTCGCCGTCGGCCTGGGACTCGGTGCGGCCCGGTGACAGCTTGAGGACGGCTGTGACGTAGTCGGCATCGCGAAGCTCGGGGATGGTGGTAGAGGCCGAAGTGTTGGCGTCGGGCCCGGCGCTCGGGCTGGAGGCGTTGGAGGTGTCAAAGGCCATGTCGATGGAGATGGTCGGGCTCTGGTGAACCAGCGCGGTGGCCATGGCGGGCGAGAAAATAGGCTGCACGAGCAACGTCGACGGTCCAAGGGAAAAAAGGAGGGGAGGGCGACGAGAAGGTGAAAAGGAACGTCTATCGTTCTCAAAGCATCCTCGAGTGAACAGGGAGGCCAGTGGCCGCTTCACGCACAATGTTGTTTTCAGAGGGACAAGAGGCGATCGGCGAGTCTAAAGTGACGGGAGTCGGTGGGTTAGGTAGAAGGCTGAGCTTGTTCTCTCGTCTGGCGCCGCTGTGGTGTACTTCGGTTCTGGTGGTGGCCGCCGGGTCGGGAAGTGTGCGCTGTGGGTGGGCTGGATAGTGGGCGTGAGGGCGAGGGAGCGGCCTGGGGGGGAGTGGGCGTAGGCGCTGGCGTTTGCGTAGACGGGACGGAAGAGTTGACTACAGGGCGTGGGGTGAGCTGATGGGAGATGGGGGGGGGGGCCGATTATTTTTCCCTTAAGCGCTTTCGGACAGCTCGTCGTTTTCTTTTTTATTTTGAGACTTGGGGGTTGGTTGAACTCGGACTGGTTTGACGCAGGTATTCTCTCTGTCTGGCGCAGGCGGGAAGAGGTGCGGGATTGCGTTTGACACTCTCCAAAGAGAATCGGGATTAAAGAGGCGAGGCGAGACACCAGGTCAAGACAATACCGGAGGGCAAGCCCGATAATTGAGGGAGGGTGGGCAAAAATAGATGAGGAATGGGTATCGAAACAGAATTGAGGAAAAAAAAGACAAGAATGAGTTCTTTTTTTTTTTTTTTTTGCCCTCTCCCACTTGGTCAGCCGTGACCAAATGTGGTGTGTTTGCGGTGAGTGGACGTAAAAGTGATTCGCAACTGCGTGACCCTTGGAAACGCCCTGGCTTTCTTCAGCGTAAAAGCAAAGAAAATTGTGAGCGCGAATGTGAGCCTGGGCCGAGACCACAACCGGCAGTCAAGAGCCTGCAAATGCAAAGCAAGGGAGGATTAAGTCGTAGAAATAAGCCGAAATGGAGTCAAAAGCCCTGAAGGGGAGGGGTCACAGTTGGTGAAAACCAGGATGAGAGAGACGCAGGACGCAAGTCGCAACACGCGAGACGTTCAGGGCCGGGATGCTGGGTTTCCTTAATAATTATTATGGGATGGACGGGCATGTGTATTCATGGATAGGCTCTCCACACCTTGCTGCAGCTCACCCAAGGACCCTGGGCCCTCTCTACCAACAAGCACAACTTCCGGTACATTGGCACTCGGTGCGGGCGACGCTACCAGCAACCAGTCCTGCCGTCACGTCGCCGCAGTGGAAACGCAACAGGCGCTACAGCAGCCGGTTGCAGGTCAATTCAGTCAATCGCGTCTGCTTATGCACCCGAGGGGGTCGCCGCGGGCCTAGTTGAGCTGTCCGTCTTATGTATGTATCAGTGACCATGTATGTCTTGTGGTGGGCAGCCAGGCGGAGCGTCCTTCTCGCAGTGCCATACCGGCGGTGCATTATTAGCTGCGTGTGTACACGACCACGACGGTGCCGTCCGAATACATGCTGCATGGCATCATCTTTGGTATACGACAGCGCATGCTTTCTTTTTCATGCAATTTTTTTTTCTCTTTCGTTCTAATTCTCCGGCCATTTCCCTCTCTCCCTCACCTTTCTTTTGGCTACACCACTAACTCCCCCTCGTCTCTCCACTCCGCCTTTTGTCGTCAACTTCGTTCGCCCCTCGGACCAGGAGCCTGGTAGACTAAGCACGTCCGCGCCAAAAGGCGGGCGCTACTGGGTGCCAACTATGGGCCCTGGCCTGACAAGAAAGGAGCGAACATCATCATTGCAGGGCCAGATAGCCAGGGTGCAGCCCAGCAGCAGTACTCAATCAAAACCCGTCGTTTCACGAGCGGTGATGGGGCGGGCCCGCGCTTTGCAAGGGGGGGCTTCCGTCAAGGGATGTCTTATCCCAACTCGGTCGACAACCAACAGGGAGCCGGGGCTCTGCGAGCTGTCTGCCCTTCCCCTTCCGTCCCTCAGTCATCATGAGCACTTTGGAATGCGGAACGCCGCCGCAAGGGATGCTGCAGCGGGACAGCAAGGCATACACGGAGCATAAAGCTCCGCTGCCCGGCAGACACTGGGGGGGAGACCGCATCCGGACCCCCGGCTTGACAGACTCACAGGAACCTTCTATATTAGTCCCCTCACTATTGCCGCTGATATTGCCGCCGTTGGATAACGCCAACCTGATAACCCTGCTCGGCGCAACCATACCTGATGGCGGTATACGGATACAGATAGGAAAGTAGTCATGGCACTGAGGGCCATCATTTGTTGGTTCGCTCCCTCTGTCCCTTGCTCCGATCACATCCATGCCCCCCCTCCAATCCATTCCGTTTCCACCCCATGATCCCATCAAGGCAACCAGCCCGGCAGTCAGGAGAGGTGGTCAGGCGCCGCCGTGACATGGCGAGAGAGAGAGGGGACTGCCGGTGGGAAATGATTGGAGCGCTGGGGGGATCGATCAAGAGCCGGAGGGGCGCTCCATTGTGATTCGAGCGGAGATTGACGATAGCTTGATTATTGTTTTCTTTTTCCTTGCAGGGCTGTGTGTGGCTAATTTCTTTTTGGTCTGTGTTGCCTTTTTTGCTTTTTTCTTTTTTACTCGTCCTTCCCTCTATTGTTTGTGAAGCCTATTCAATGCACTCGTCATCAGCGCCAACGCGATGGCTTTCCGGTACACCCTTTGTCCTCGCCTTGGCCGCATCCAGGACAACAACGGTGCCTGTCTCAATGCTACTGTACAACTCGAGACAGCAGCATGTAGGGTACAGGTGCCTTGCAGCAACCATAAGACAGGGTGAAATCCGTCCCCTGGTTCGTGTATGTGATAGGTATCAGCTCCCTGCCTTGCCGCTGAGACGGATTTCAACGTCCCCTTCATCCGCCCGTTCATAATGATACTTTATCGGCGCACATCACACAAATCTGGGCGCCCCGTCTTAAAGAAACGATGATCGATCTGGGGGCTCCATCCCCAATGCACCCATAATTATGCCGATCCTCTACTTGGGGGGGGAGTCTCAAGGGGGTGTCGCATCACATCCCGCGTCCGCCACCAGCCAGAGATGTCTGACCTTGTTAAGCCACCATCTGCGTGTGTGTTCCTCTATCAGATCCAGCTGCTCGACGTGTGCGGCGTCACCGCCAGCGCCTCGACGCTCAACGCCAATCGCTGCTCCCGGCTCTGGCTTGATGATGTAACGCCGGCATCGTCTCTGGCGTGCGCGATAAATGAGGGGAAATTTTGTCACGGAACCAGCTGAGAAGGACGTCGGGACCCTCTTCCCCAGCCGTGTTGTTCACGCAAAACAATAGCGTGAACCGATTTCTCCCATCGAAAGTCGTACGACCACAATTGTTCGCTGTCCTCTGGCACCCGAACGACCCACAAACCGCAAGCAGACTGCAGCATCTCATTAACTAAAGTAGGGCTAGATAGATATAATTTGTCGTTAAAGCCAACAGCTTCACTAATTAGCCTTTTCCACAAGGCCAGAGGCCCTGGACTTAGCGACCAAAATGACGTACTATGGAAGGCTCGCCCCGAGCGAGAAAAAAAAAGAAAAAGCTCGAGCACCAAAAAAAGACGTGACCCGCGAACGTTCTGTGCCCCTCACGCTGCGGTACCCGGCGAGTCCCACTTTGCACCCTCGTCTCTGTCCACAATAATCGGCGCCCGTTTGGTCATCAGCGAGGATCAACTCTCGCGAAAGGGCGCTGAGTGAAGATGCAGATGGCGTTGTCCTCAGCCGCATCATGGCTCCGGGGAGATTCACAACCCAAGCGAGGCGGCTCCGCGCCGTGTTAGCTGCAAACGCCAGCTCGCCGAGCGAGATGAAGCCGTGGCGATCCCTCCCTCATTTTCGCCCTCACCCGGATACCCGCGACGCTGGCCCCTCGTCGCAAGCCGTTTATTTGCTTTTGGATCCCACTTAGAGCAACCTCTTGGGCTTGGGCGGATCCAGTCTGCTCCGTGTATTGCACAATCCCTCAGGCACGACGCCGCATTGTCTCTCGGCAAGCAAACGGTTCACCAGTGTGCTCTCTGGTGGTTCCCCTCTCCCTTGCAGCGGACATTGGTCACGGAGGAGGAGCAATTCGGAGCATCACAAACGACGAGTCAGCCGGGGGCAAAGCACAGCAAGGGTCTGACACGCCGCGGGCCGGGGTCAATTAACAGTGAGCCTCGCGTTGCCTTGCCCCCAGTCAAGACGAAATAGCGGCGGGTGCCGGGAATGCGGGAGGCGGGCGGAGAGATCGAGTCGCTTACACCCGACGACGAGAACCGATTGTGATGCATCACCAGCTAGGATGGCACAGTATCAGCTATGGTACGTATGGCACGGATGACTTTCGACCTTTTTTTTTTCTTCTCGTTGCAACTCTATAATTCAAAGGGGGTATGCGAAGCCACACCACGTAACCCCCCTTGAATCCAACTCATCAAACGCTGCAAAGGCAAACGCAACCAACCGTTGCATCGCCCTCCACATTGGTCCTTGGCCAAGATTTCATCCCGTGAACTGAGCGTTCCACTTTCCCCTCCCTCTCTCACCCTCTCGCCTCGCCCTGTTGCTCTCGCTGCGTTTGCTCGGTGCTATTCCTGTCCAGTGCGGCATCCCTGGTCCCCGTTGGGGCACGCCGCTGGCTCTCGCTCCAAGCCAACATATGCAAATGATATGCAGGCGCATACACCGCACACGAATGACAGCACAAGCCTGGCACACAAGGCTTGTCACTCACCATTCACCAGCGACAACGAAGAGGGAAACAATTAGGGTTCAGCCAGGTCTCACTCCCCGCAAGCACTCAGCCCAACAATGTCCAGCCGCACGAACACGTCAGGCTATCGTCGTATTGTTACCACACGCTTGTCCGACGGCCTTGTTCTCTCTCTGTCAATCAATCACCAAAACCATGCTCTTCTTCTTCTCATTCAAGGATCCAAACAAACTGACAACTGCCGATCTCTTAGCGGCACGCCCAACCCACCGCCACCATCCCATCTCATCTCAACGCCATCTCGCAAGTCGTGGCTTCATTGGCGCTCCCGCTGATAGCGCCCCCTCGCATCCCGTCTCCGGGAGCTAGCCTGCTAGTTTGTGCGCCATTGACGACTCGCTCCAAGTCTGGCCCAAGCTGAGGCCATTGTGGATGACCCCAGCAGGTGGTCAAGTGGACATTTGGTTCGACTTTAGCACACGGCTTCGTAAATCATCTGCCTGCGTGACGAGTATGCAACATTCATGCACTGTACGGGCCATCATGAACTACTATGCAGCAGATTTTTTTTTTCTTGCACCAAGCGCCTAACAAAACGTTATCGTTGGTCTAGTTTGCCTTTCAGGTTGACACCGTCTCAACAACACTCACCGCATGCGCACTGCGCGCGTTTACTCAGAAATAAACCAGCCAACCCCGAGACGAACCACCGGCGATCTGAGGGCATACCGCAACTCGGGTAGTAAGACATTTCCCTTCAACCCAAGAGTATTTATGGACCATTGTGCAAGAGTATCTAACAATTAGCCTCTCCACAATGATGAGAACGCTTTCTCACGCTATCCTCCTTGTCCTTGCTTTCCTTTTTCTCCGAGGATTATGCTCTTCGCCCCGTTCTCAGCCAGCCCTGTTGGTGAACGCACAGGGTACCTCCATGTCCAAGTCGCGGCTCCCCCTATGCATTGCCATGATCGAGACCCTGGATCGATATCGTCTAGTTGTGTTTTTTTTCCTTACTTTTTATTTCTTAGTCACAAATTATTCTTCTTGTTGCCCTCTGAGACAGACACAAGGGTGAGCAATAAAAAGAAAAGATAAACAAAGACATCCTCGGGTGGCTCTTGATCCCCCCCGTCAGTCTCTTCTCTTGTAAGGCCGAGAGTGGATTTTGATCGACATCGCATCCAAACTGTCGGATCTCAGTCAGATGTTGCTAGACGCGGATGTGCTAGCATCCGCTCTTAGGTCAGGTGCATGTTCTCATTGCAGAGGAGGCAGATGAAGATGTACTCCCCGGTAACGTAATCCTGTCAGAGACACCAAAGCTAGAGTAGTAGACGAGACATGTCTCGCTTCCAGCTGCACATCACTCCCTAAACAACCATGAATGCCGTATTTGGGAATTTGGCATGCGTCGCCCAGACGCATTTGTCATTTTCCCCATAGCTATCCCTATTCAAATTGCATTCGTGGGCATTGCTGGATAGCATGCGTATGGGAACGCAGCAAAAAGGAAACGCCATTCGCCCATCACACTTTTTGATAGCCGACATTTCCGTCGATTTTCCGCACGCACACTGACACAACTTTCTCTTTCTCTCTCAACTATTCAAACTTAGAATCCCAGGATCCTATAATCCCAAAATCCTAGAACCAACCCATGCCCATCACCTCCGCGATCTCGGGAAGACATCCTTGCAACCTTGCAAGTGTCACCAAGCGACTCGGCCCGCTGCGTAAATCCCCTCCCTCGCTCGTCCCAAAAAAAACCTGCCAACCTCCCCCAGATCATCGTCAGAATATCCACAGCTTCAATCACGCATCTCGTCCTCTCGGTCAGAAGTCCCCTACAAAGGGCTCAAGCGAGATACTGATGGGCAAGCTGTCAGTTAGCGCAGAGGAATGTCTTGCGCGCGTGCGCGTAGGCCACCGTGTCATTGGGGAACTGCTCCCCTCCTCGTCCCCTCCCCCTTGATATAGCCTGTCTTGTCATGGTCTCGTGAATTAGTCATCGGATGTCTTAGTTTCCTTTCTTGATCCTATACCCGAATGCAGTGAGCCGAGACGGCCCTTTGCCAAAGAGGGAGGTGGGGAGGGGAGGGGAGGGGAGGGGAGAGGAGTTCGTCCGAGGCCGCGGCATTCCCCTTGAAGGCTGCTCCGTACAAAGTCGCAGCGACTGTAGACGTGTGAGCCCGGTCGGAAGGGTGCTCGGGTAGTGTTGATCATGAATTTCCCGAGAGGGTGTCTTGGTCAACCTACTTGATTTGATGTCTTTGACTCAACCGACGGCCCTTTCCCAGGGTCAATCACGTCCCGTGTCCTAGGACACTAGTTTTGGTGAGTATCAATTGTCTAGGGAGGAGGGGGGGTTATTTGCCGAGAATAACTGCGAATCGGAAAGTTCGTTTTTGCTGTGGGAATCTCTGCAGGAGAAACGAAATGGTGAGTATCAGCCTGCCACTCTGTTCCAACATAAACCCGTTGCCTCGTAAACTGCCGCGGCCAAAGTCTCTGCCCTGTTTCAGGCGGTAGCGTTGCCAGACCTGCGAGTTTCCCAGCAGATGATCGAGTCTCGGATAATAAGCTGCTGGATTACATTGCACAGCGAACCAAACAAGCCCAGGCCCCAAAGGACAATTTCCCCGAGGGACATCTCGGATGCCCCTTTCCTTTGTTGCCGCGCCAGCCTCTGTCATACACATGCGGATAGGGACGTCAAATCGGTGGCGTTGGGGGATATAAATACCACACATGCTCCCCTCATCCTACCCTTCATCAGCGAGGTCGAAGTTAGATTTGCGGCTAGAGGGGGGAGGGTATGGCCAATGGGCAATCCGCATCCCGTTTCGCTGATGCTTGGTCAGCTTGACAAGGGGGATGTGTTCGGCCTCTGGACGTCTGACGTCTTATCCAGCACACGCTGTAGGTGGCAAAGATACCGACAGCTTCTTGTGCTACGTCGGCTTCGGAGCCAATTGGAGCTTTCCCTTTCTATTTTAACGTTTATCAAGTTTCGGCTTGTATCAGCATGTCGACGGTACAGGCGCAGTCAAAACCAAGAGTCAGGATCGAGGCAGTGTCAATTACACATGTTGATAACTTTCACAAGCTTTGGTCCAGTGCAAGGTTGCTTTGTGCAGGTGTGCAATTAAATCCCAGGAGAGGTGTTGATCACTTTGTACCAAGTTTCTAAAAATGGCCCGATAGCCAGAAAGTAGTAAGTGATGACTTTGAAGAAAACCGAGCCTTCTTCCATCAGCGGTTCCTCAACGGCGTAGCAGATAAGCCATGGATCGTCCGGAGAGCTATCATAGTCCCCAAGGAAGGAATACACTTGGTAGAAGAAGAAGCAGCGGGCTTCATCTCTACCGCCTGGCCGTCCCCCGACAAATTAATGCTCGCCTACCAGCTGCGGCGCGAGTGCTAGGGCCGCGGCTACGCGAGCGAGAGACAGTGAGGCAGTTTCTGGCCGAGTACTGGACCACGCCCAAAATGGCGCCTCTATCCGAGATATATGCCGGTCGCGGGCCCGGGGGAGGAAGACCTGCACATGGCCGGGATAATACGGCCGGAGTTTCCGAGGCTGACGAAGGACGACTGGTCGAGATACGGCATCTGGTTGGAGAGGTCGACAAGGAGAACAAGGCGAGCATGCGCGTCATGCAAAAGTGCGGAGGCCGGGTTGTGGGGGTAACAGAGGTAGAGCTGCTGAAATCTGAGGGCGCGAGGCTGCATGTGGTTTGTCAAATAGACAAACCAGGGCGAGGGGATTGTTAACGCAGTTGCGATGGCGTGCTTGCTGCAGAAACCAGCATGCTGCATACGAGTGTCCAAATCTCGATCAAATAAACCTAATTCCACGTCTTTAGCTTGAGAAACAACATCAATCATCCGTTGTCCGTTTTTCAACAGTTCAATTGCTCACAATGCGAGTTTTGCTTCTAACAGTGAGCAAACGAGGTCGATATCAAAGCTTTTTGACATTTAATCCGAGGCCAGAAACTCTCGTGCCCACACAGTCATGCACGCAGCTGAAAAGGGAAGTCTAGCCGTCTCGCATTCGCCGTGTCACCTGCAAAGACTCGTCATAAGTGCACTTGCTAGCCTGCCATGTGCTCCTGAGTGTACACAGCACAGGCTGCAATACGACGTGGGCTCGTAAGCGGCGATCATTAAACTAGCATATCAGATACGAACCACATAGAAACCGCATCGTTAAAGCTTGACGCGGGTTGCAATAGCCATGTGAAGACTCATCATTTTGATACGCATGCTGTCGATGAAGATTTTTGCAGAAGCGTCAGAAATTCCATAGGGGTAATAGCGTTTTCAATCGGTCGTGTCAATGGATAATTTATAACCAATTACCCTGTTGAGGTTGCTTCCGGTTTTGTGATGCGGCGTCGGGTTGAATTCCTCGCTCGAGGCCACGGAATCAACTACGTTTGGATTCCAGCAAGGTCCGTCTAGACCCATTCAACGAGAAGAAGGATCAATTGCCAATTCATCCACCCTGTTTAGGTGATAAGCAGTCTGTGGAAAGCTACTTGTCGAAATTCAAGTGAATTAGGAAACATGCAAGGTGTACGAAACTAACTTTCAAAAGCCACGTAGATAGTATAGGGTGGTTACTTACTACCGAGCACTTCAGTGTCAGTCTGTAGACCGAACACCAGACTTGCGCCATCAATCGGATTCTTATTGCAGTTTTTTTTTTTTGAAAATATCAGTGTGATACGCAAATCTCGGGCTAATACCCGCCATGGCTGCTGTGAGGTCTTATTTATGAACGCCTCAACACAAAACTCTTGGAACGGGAATGCTCTGCCTTGAAGAAATAACCTCTTCCCGTCCTCTGACGATTGATTCAGGTAGAGATGACATGACCTTTGTAGGTGCGGGCAAAGAAAGGGACTTTTGAAACGCTGGTTGAATCTAGACCCTGGAAAAAAATATCTACGCGGCTGTGGCTGCATGACCATTCCTTCGACTTGATCGTCATCATGCAGGTTCACGATAACAAGGATAGGGTGAATCGCCGATTCAATACGGATAATTGCTGAGCAATCATTCGGCTGTAAAATTCCCAGTGGTTAATATGTTGAAAAGAGTGTTCAACAGAGTTATTCAGAGCCCACCAGAACATCATATCATACTACCCTGAACCTCGTCACCGAACACGCCATGGGGATGCGCACTGATACAGTGTCGCCAATTTCTCGAACAATGAACCGAAATTACAAAGGAGAGTAAACGCCCAGAGGTTCATGTTACCAGCGGCGCAATGCAGGTTGCGGCTCGTATTTGCTGCGATGCGCATTCGAGGCTGACTTGCATTTTGCCTTGTTCTCTCACTCTGATCTCACATTCCACCTGCGTGACCAGGGTGGGCACACACACCACACCACGCCCCGGGGCAGTTGATTGGTATTTTTTACCTCACGGCACCTCTCACCTTCTTCTCACTTTGGAGGAGGCCAAAAAAAGCCCATCTTCTTCCTTCCGTTTCCCCTTTGCATTTTGTTTTCAAACTTGAACCTTGCATCTCTCAACCCTCGTTCCTACCTGCTCTGCATTCGTCGCCTCGGCCCAAAACGGATCACGCTAGAACAGGCCCAAGGTCAAGCTTTCGGCCAAGATTGCCGGCTTTGGCCCATTAACAGTGGGCTTCTAGCGCCGCCGTTTCCCAAGCCTAGCGCATTGCCAGCGCCTGGAGGCTAGCGCACGCACCCAGCCATTTCCAGGCCTCTTCCCGCTCCGCTTCTCCCCCCAGTCGTCGCCCGTCCGTCATCCGTCATCCGTCCGTCGTTCAATAGATGCAAATTCGCCCACACCTCGCATCTCCGACCCGGACTCTCTCGGACTGCTGGAAACTCCAGCTTTCCTCGAACTGATCCTCGCCTCGTTTCCTCCGCCATTCCTCCCAGAAACACACCGAGATACCCCTTCGAATCCGCTGCCATGGCTGCGGCCGGTTTGATTGACCCGACCAAGACGGGCAATTATCCCGTCATTTTGGGCGATGGCCTCTTGGGCAAGACGGAGAACGAGATCTTTACCGCCATTCGATGTACGTCTGCTCCCCTCCCCCCAATTCATCTTCACCCCTGTGTTGACTGAATTCACAGATAACCATAAGCCCGCGACCGCGTCCGCACCGAGTTCGGCCCGCCTGAAGCCATCGACGCCAGGCAAGACCACCTCTTACGACCTGAATTACGCCGACGATGACGGCAAGTACGGCTACACTGGGACACGGAATACCGACGAGGGCCAATATGTCCTCTACTTTGACCCGGAGCGCAAGGCCTTTATCCTCGACAAGGTCGATTCCACCTTCAACATGAACTTGACACGCCTACCAGACAACTCCGACCCCGACAGCCTTCGCAAGCTGCACCCGCCCATTGAGCTCGTGTCGCGGCCAGCTCCTGCTCCGCCTAAACCCAGCAAGCCCGCGGCGGCACCCAAGCCGGAAGTTGAGAAGGCCGAAAAGGCCGAGAAGCCCGTGGTGAAACCAGCCGCGAAACCAGCCGCGAAACCCGCAGCGAAGCCAGCACCCAAGCCTCGCGCCAAACCTACAGTCCAGAAGAAGAAGCCCGTCCCCAAGGCGCCTCCAAAGTCGATCAATTTGTCTCTGCCCGTCCCCATACCCCAGCAGGAGAAGGTGCCCGAGAAGGAGGACAAGGGCAAGCGCCGCCAGATTGACGAGGAGGAGGAGGAGTATGACGATGACGACGGCGGCCTGTTGATTGAGTACCCCGACGGCGACCCCAGGAACAACCGCCAGCCCACCGACTTCTCGCCTGCGTTCCCCTCGGTCAGGCGCTTCGACGACTTCATGAACCAGCGCGAGTCTGAAGGCGACGACGCCGACGCCGAGTCCGACGAGGACGAAATCGACTTCAAGCTGCCCAGCCCCGTCAACCCCCACACCCAGCCGCACCATCAGCCCGTGCACAACAACCACCACCACCATGAGCAGGTGGAAGAGGACGACGACGACATGGGTGCCGAACTCGAGGGTGCTCTCGAGGATGCCCTCGAGAAGGAAATGGAGATTGCATTTGAGGATCTGGAAAACAGTCACGAGGGAACTCCCCACGACGGCGGCGATGAGAGCGAAATTAGTGAGGAGGATTAGCGTTTGGTTGAGCGTCTTTGTCTTTGTTTGCTTTGCCCCTTGGGTTTCTCTTCTTTTTTTCGTCCTTTTCCTTTAACTTTTCCTTTTGCGAATTGTTTCTTTTTTTTTTTGCTCTCTTTCTCTTTTCTTTCACTATTCACGTTACCGAAACACACGGCGTTCACAGGAAGGGGAAATATGAGCTTTTGATCTCCAGGAAACGAGATTTCATCATGTCGGCGTTGGGGGGAGAGAAACATTTGAACCTGCCACTACTCGATACCAGCTACACTGCGTACGCTACGCTGCAAATGACTTGTTTTTCGCGTGCTTCCTCTCTGTTCGAGGAGGGCCGGCACCATTGGTATAGAACACAAATTGAATTCCTAGTTTTTTCTGACTTGCTCATTTCAACATTCGAATCGCAACCAACGCAAAAACCACCACCAACTGACTTCTCTCCTCCCCCCTAATTCATTCTCTCAGCCCCTTCTCCTTCGCTGTCCTGCCTCCACTTCTCCCCTTGCAAATGGTCCGTCACACCCGCAATCTCGTCCTCGCACCACACGTGGGTCCGCGCGTCGGCCACGGCGGCCCCCCACCGGCGCAGCACGTCCTTGTCAAAGGTGCCGACGGCCATGGAGACGGGGGAGGACCCGGCGTCGGTCGCGGCGCGCTCGTCCCGCCAGAACAGGAACCCGCCGCACTCGCTGCAGAACCCGCGCGCCACCGGCGGCGTCGCGCGGAACGTCTTGAGCGTCTCCCGCGCCGAGTAGCTCACCGCCGACGCCGGCACCCGGTGGAACCGCGCGAGCAGCGAGCCCGAGTTCTTGCGGCACTGGGAGCACTGGCATGTCGTGCACTGCGAGGAAGGATATTTTAGTACGAGGCCTTGTGTGGGCAGGGGAGGAAAGGAAACACGCGGGGAAAAAAAAGGGAAAAAAGAAAAAAGGAAAAAGAGTTCATATAGGCGTTGGGATATCGGAGGGAATAACAATGGGAAAATTGTTTACTTCAGTTTTGAATGAGTGGTCTGGAGGAAAAGTGATTGTGTAGCGGACCGAGCCGCAGAGACAGCCGCCGGTGATGGATTGGGGAGTTTCTTCAGCCATTGTTGCTGTGGAAGAGAGCTTGATATGTTGCAGGATGAGTACGAGAGATCAGGATACGATAATACAAGTTATATGATATCATAAAGGAGGTCGACTTCATTTGCGACAGCTCCGTTGCTTGCGCGGCTTTATATACCCCGTGGCCAGTCGGCCATGTCAACGACGCCTTTCACGCCGCTTCCAGGCTCGCTATCATTGTCACAAAATCCCCACGTCGGTTTAGTCGCATGCGACGCCCTTGCCATGATCCTGCATGAGCCTAGTGCTGCAGATCATCGCAATGCCCACATCGAAGGCTAGCGGCTAGCTGGTTGTGCCACTTTCCTTGTGTAACCGGCCTTATTCTGACCATGGACAAATGCCCTCTCAGATAGCCTCCCACCTGGCAATCCAACCGACGTTTTCGCCCGCATTTCGCACAATGCAGAGTCTTCCTTCCTTTCCGTCTCGCTTCACATCTTCAAGGACCTTCTCAACTGCGATTGACCCAATTGCAATGCCGCGACCTTCTGCGAGGCAAAAACTTCCCGTCGTTACGAACCCGATGAGGTCTTTATCATCAGGAACAAGAGGATGGCCGCCAATGTCGGATTGGTTAGCTGGTAGAAGAGGGTATGGGCTTGGCTTGGCGAGTAGTTCTTGCGCGAGTTGACGCTTGAGTGATTCCATATCGTGTGGTTTGTTATTTCGTGTGTTTTTGCTCTTCAAGGACGTGGCTGGAGGGATTCGGGAGAGCCATTGAGCACGGAGATCCCTGGGCAATGAAGAAGATTCTGCCGAGGACTCTGGGGGTATCGTTGCTGGCACTTCGGCTTCTGGCGACGGTGGAGGCATGGTGGAGGGGGAAGGAAGGCGGTAGATGCGGGCGCAGGATGTAGCAACACCACGTCCTAATAACGAGATCCTGGTTGTGAGAATAGCGTTTTGTGGCGTGGGTGGTGGTGTGGCCGAAGTTATAATTGTGTTGAACAAACCTCTCGATATTTGATTCAGGTTTAGGAGAGTTTTGGTCTTTTGTTTTGTCGCAGAAGATTCATCTTCATCAACATCCATTGAATCAGGGTCATCTTCAGTCGAGTTGAGTGTTGACTCTGGCGATGCCCCGGACTCAAAGAGGAACTCAAAGTCGTTTGCAAAGCCATTGCCGACCTCCCCCTTTCTCCCTGCACCGAGGTCGAGCGACTCCCAGGCTGTTCGTTTACTTTTTGGTCGCCTTTCCCATGTCTTTTGTCGTTTTCTCCGCTCCTCGCGCTCCCACTCCACTCCGGCATCCGTTCCTATAAAATCACCGGGGAACCAAGGGAGACCTCGCTCAAATGCCACCTGACGAGCTTGATGAAGGCCAACAAACCTAGGGTTGCCTCCTGAACTGAGAGGAACATGAACAAGACTGTACCAGATGGGAAGGATACATTGCCATGGAGCGAGGAGAGTCCAACCTCCTTGGGTCTGTGTTCCAGAGCCAGAGCGGGTGGCGGTGAGTATGATGGGGATTGGGGGGTCAGATGCGGTAGGTTTTAGGGGAGCACCGGGGGTATTGTCGGATTTCCGCCTGTTGATGGACTTTTGGGAGGGTAAGCATGATGCTCGGTGGCGTATGTCTCGACTGAATAGGCCAAACGGCTCGAGATTATTTTCGGCTGGCCATGCGACGATTTTTTCCATTAGTTGAATTTGCGCATCTGGATCATCAGATGCTTCGACTCTTTTGGGTGGATAGCACAGCCGGGGATCCTGAATAGAAAACCCCAGAACGGCGTTAGCAGGCAGTGAAGCCGAGTTTGTTAAACCGGTCAATGATTGGAGGAGTTCCCCATGATGGGGGTTTGTTCTTTCCTTCCTTGTATATGGGCTCAACACAGCCAACAGAGTTTCTGTGGACCCTGGCCCAGTCAGTTCGATGCTGCCAATCTCGAAGCGCAAATCTTCGATATAAAGCCGGGGGCTCTCCATTTTCGACAGCCGGAGTAGTTCGTTGAAGAGCTCGAGAAAGGCCGAGGGGTGTACTCGAAATAGGACCTGTCTCTGGATCTTTGTGGGGTCTTGGGCGGCATCTTTCTTAGATGGCTCGGGATTCCATTGAATAGTGGCTGGACCGATAAGCCTTCGTGCTCTATCTGGTGCTCGGCTCACGAGGCCTGTCCACGATCGGCTTCCCATCCTCCACTTTCGGCCCTTTTCATTCCAGCAGGCGTCTTGTGACACACCCATCTTTTTCAACACCTTTTCAACACCAGATGAGCTTCCATAGAGTCCAATTGTACTCATGTATGAAGTATCCCAAAATAATGCGCCGCGGTCGCCCTGAGCTCGGTGAGTTGGCCGGTAGAGCTTTTCGTTCGGCGTTAGAGGAATAGCAAACCGCCACAGGGGATCTTTGGGGTCCGTCATGCGTGCGCGTTTCGCGTGCCAGAGGTGTGTTGGTAACCATGTCTTATTGATTTGTCGCTTTCGAAACTTTGCCTTGGGTGCGGGAGGCTCGTTGAGTTGGTTTCGTCGGATCTTGGGCCTGGGCGTTCTACCCACCACAGCCAGATCCTTGGGATCGCTTGAGCTTGTACCCTTTTCCTTTGCCTTCTCCTCCTGAGTCTTGCGTTTCCTTGCTGCCAATACTCTTAGTCGCTTTGCAGTCTCGGCCCGTATCCTGCCCCTTGTTGTCCTGGGTTTGCGTTTCCTCGCCTCCACCATCGGTGTATTATCGTCCCGCATCTCTTTCCACGCAAGGGCCCTTAGTCGACGAGGCACCCGTTTTGGGTTGTGACTGGCGGTGCGACGGCGCAAGCCGCGGGGCAGCTTTTGGAAGGCTCGACTGCTGCCCACGGCCTTGGAGGTTGCCATGCTCTGCTCCATGGACCGAATCTCAAACTCGTGAGCGGCCAAAAAGGCCTGGAGGTCCAGCTCGCCATCCTTTAGCGCAGCTTCGGCGGGTTGAGCGGGGATGTTGCGTGCAGCGAAGACTTTGGCGCGTTTCTGGGGGCCGTCGTTGCGACCGTTGGGGGCTGGGGCGGTCGACTGTCGCTTGTTGGCCCCATTTCCTCCTTGGCCTGGAGCCATTGCGAAATTGACGGCCGCGGCGGTGCGACAGTCGTGTTGTTGGAATGTCGTGATAGGGAACGTCGAACGCGATGCGAACGAAGATGGTTGAAAATAATTATGGAAAGCTTTATCGATAAAGATTGTTCGATGTGGATCCGCGTGGAGGGTAGTACAACAACGGCAACAGGGATTGGTAGGAGGGGCTGGTACATGCAATATAGCCCACGACTGTCAATCCGATACATTGCTGCATGGGCCCATGCCAAAACCAGAGGTCTCAGCATTTTAACTAACAAAAACATTCCCCCGAAGATAATCTTGGGCTTCTTTTAGGATCGTTTTTGCTTTAGAAATCGTGGTAATTTTGACTGGGCTGACTTGTGCAGCGGCCAGAGGGGAAGTACAATTGTTCGAGGGTGAGATTGTGCAACATGCCCCGCAGTCCCAGAGGCAGACTTGCTTGTTTCGTGTAGCTGGAGCCAAGGACGAGGCAATCTACAATTCCCAAGGGCATTAAAACCTCAAACACACAGATTTACCGTGGAATTTCACTTATTCCGCGCTGTTGCTATTTTATCAATCAGTATATTTCTGGATCATTGTCATTGTGTTCCTCCTGTGTGAGGAGTGAGATGGGGGCAAGGGCAGCCAGCTCGAGATGATGCCTGCACGCGACCCCCGTGGGTGTTTGTCGGTTTTATTAGTGAACAAATAAGGGACGTGCCTTTAAGTTCTCATTTATCAGGAACGGGCGAGTGCGGGAATGGCCGGGCATCGAGATGAGCAATGAGACAATCGATTGATTAATCTCATATATCGCCATGCCAAGGAGTTTTTGGCTTTTGGCTTTTTCTCCATTCCAAGAGTCTCTTGATATCGCTGGAGCTATCCGCCCGGCCTTCGTTGCCCAGCACCGTCCCTTGGCCACTCTATCGCCTCGTGCAAACAATGTCTTGTCTGTTTTGTTTACAAATTTAATATCAAGCACAAAGACGAAGTAAAATTTTGTCATTTATCGCATTGTCTTATTGTCACATGACGCCCGATGCTCGATTTCGTGGGAAGCATGGACATGCGTTTTTGCAACGACAACAGATATGAGAGCTCGCACGGCTGTGTCAGAAAGAGAAAGAGCCTTCTAATTCGTACAAGTTAGGAAGATTGAGGCATATTTCACAAAAGTGTGGAGAGATTGGTTCCAGCTAGTTGCTTCTTATTACTTGGTCGATAAAGTAATGTAATCTAATCTTCTTGAAAAGATGTTCATATGCCAATTACTAATTGCTCACATAAACTTGTGAGCTCCCAAAGCCGCTGATATGGCCGTCTCCCAAGCGCCTTAATCGTCTATACTAGTAATCCTGATCGCCCCTCCCAAAAAGATAAAACCGCCACAAGAACTTTCGCAATTACATTTGCTCACTGTTTTTTTTTTCATTTCGCACCCCCAAACTCCGTGTCCCGAACGAGCGCCGATGGCAGGCCTCGCGGCCCCAGTCTCAAAACCCAATAAAATTAACCCATAGCCGCTTCTCCCGTCACCCTAAATCATGTACGGATGGCCTCCGGTCTGGCTGGAGTGCAGAAGTGCTGACGCACCAGAATGGTGAGCCGGGTTGGCGGAAGACATTTCGAGCACAGTCTGTGATTCCTAAACAGGAGGGCAACATCAATTAGCAAAGGGCCTCCGCGGACGTGATCGCGGGGGCAGCACGCACCAGAACTCCGGGGGATCGACGACATTCGGGTGACAGGGTTTCTGGTTCTTCTCGTACTCGCGGCACCACTTCCGTACTAGCCAAGCGTGGTGCTTGCACCGAAACTCGACCTGTTTTGTGCGTATATGGTTAGCTTGAGGAGAGCTCGCTTTCGGGTATGACGGATCGCGTGTGCCACGATTTCTTGGACATACATAGAAGTAATCACACATGACGGGATATTTATTAAAGAAGTTTGTTTGTTTCGAGCGGAATAGATGGAGAAGAGAAAGGGAAAAAAGTGCAGAAGCAACCCAGGTTTTTGCATGTCTGCCCGAGGAGGACCATGGCCCCTTGAGGCTGGGCATTGATCGACCACCTTCTTGTTTGTTACTTAGTGCTCGATGTGTCTCTCCCTCTCACGAATCGGTGGAGGGAGGGTGTGGTGGGCGTGTCGTGCAGGGCGCGGTGTGTGCCAGCCTGAAGTGTGCGCATTGGAATGTCACTGCTGTATCACACCCTGGTCCGATATTTGCTTCTGGCCCATCTGCGACATCGAGACCAGCATGATGTAACCTAAACTAAGGACGAAAGGAAACGCGGGAGTGGGAGGAGGGCGACACGGACATGTCTTGGAAAACGTGGAGAGCTCTCTGCCTCTTCTCAAAACGAGACATTCGATGCTCGGACTTTGAAAAAAGTCGATGAGAACTGCCGGCGTTAGTGAGCAAGGTTCCCGTTTCGTTTCTTCTCAACTGACATGGCTCCCAATGCTGCAAGTGAAAACTGATATGGTTCAGTACCGTAAAGCAAATCGGGAATAACGCAGCTCATCGGACCCGTCTCCTCTCTGCACCCTGCAGCTATTTCACACGCGCTATGTGGTGTGCCATGTACCACCTGCTTGCCGCGGGCGGGCGTGAGCAGGTGACACAAAAGCCTGGACGAGGCAATTGAGGCCTCTCTTGCAAATGTGTTTCACTCGACCTTGGTTGGCCTTTGATAATGCCGCAGCGGAGCTCTGCTTCTCGGGGGGATGGGATGCTGGATGCTGGAAGCTGTAGCTTCTTCTGGTCCCTGGCCCTTGCCTGTGTTTGCTTGCTCCGCGGCCTTGTCACAAGGCCCGGTAGCCTGGTCAATGGTTTACTTTTAGAAGCAGTAAGCTTCTGGGATGCGACAAGGATGGGGGGGAAGGATGGAGAGGGCGGTCGGGACGAGATGGCGACATCCCAGCATGCGCTACTGCTGGTGGGTGATTCGCAACCAAGACATACATGTCAACCCAATGACAGCTTGGTGGCTGTCGAGGCGTGGCGCGTGGGGACCTTGTTTGTCCTCAAGCGCCCTCTTGGGCCGTGGGAAACCTGGTCTCTTGGGGCGACCAGTTCCAGGTCTGGCCGCTGGCCTCTCCTTACATGCTGCGAGCTCATGCCTGGGGGATTGCCGTCTCTGGGGCGGCCGAGGGAGATTTGATGGTTGAGGCCAGCTGCTGTGCTCGCCGACCGCATTCCACACTTCGATTAGTCACGTTGCTCCCGAGATTGGGAGACTCAGATCCTTAAATGCAATGATACCATATTAATCTGGGGTCGCTTGTCCCAGATATCAACAATGGGGCTTGGAGATAGAAGTGGGGACGCAATTGTCGCTGGGCAAACAGGCAAACTGCATACGCACAGCTGAGATCGCGGGGCCAGCATAGATGAGGTCCAGTATCTCACTAGACGACCCACTGACGATCCCGCAGCTCCACACAATGGGGGACTTCAGCCCTGGCGACAGGGGTTTTTACAGGGGCCCAACGGGCTGCCCCCATTTTCAGTGGTCCCTTGGTTGACTGGATTGTATGTTTTGCCCAGTGCCGTATTCACCTAGAGACGGCTCAGCTTTGGGATGGCTTGCAAACCACTTGCGATCAACATGATCAACATTTCAATGCTAAAAAATATCTCCAACCTCCAATCTCTTAACTTTTGGTGAGTTTCTTTCCTCCTCATGCGGCTTGTTAGCACGCCGTTTGTCTTAGATTGAGATGGATAGCTCAACTAGATATTACCTGAAAACAATACATATTTGCGTAGTTGCAACCCGCTGCCCATGTTCACGGATATCATAAGTCTCGCTTGGAGGATCCCGTGGCATGTCTGCGTACCCCGCTTTATATGTGCATACTGGTGATATTTCTCCTGGGTAAGATTTTATGGCGCTCCCTTGTCTTTGTGATGTATAGCTTGGTAATGAGTGAATGGACACGTCAAGGCACTGATACGTTTATTAATACAAGCTAGTAGGAAGCCGAAAATTTGCCGTTATTAGATGACCATCAAACAGACGGCAATGTATGTGTCTGGTAAATGAAAACTTGTTGGGAAATCCAAGCGTTGACTTAGGTTTTCTTTTCACACACAATGTGCTGCCGTGTGCCTTTCTTTCGCAACAGTCATCGCCACCAATCTAATTGTCGAGCCGAGCACCTGAGACTTGACGAAAACCTATCATGACATGCATGGGGTGATTGATAATGATCGAGTGGGCTTTGTAATTAAATAAAAGTTTCACTGCTGAAATATCGAGACAATTTGTATAAATTGCGAGAAAGATTGTCAATATAAACACAACGTTGATTCGTCCTCGACGGCTGGTTGAGCTGAGCTGCTGGTTGAATACTCAGTCAATTTCCCAACCACGCCGAGGGGCCCTGTTTCGCTGTTACTTGCATACGACTCTTCCGTGTTTATCCAGACCTATTGTGGAAATTATATTCGTGGCAAAGCAATCTTTTCTCACTCATTAGCTACGAGGGCAATTTGATTGAGGAGGGGTCGATCACTCTAAATCAGCACGGACAGCTCAACAATCCGTAAGAACTAGATGACTCCCGTTGTTGTATTGGCTCACCCTAAAAAAGGTGCTCGGGCCTAGAGGATGATAAACGCCTGTATGGACCCGTGGTAGTCAAATGACGACGAGAAGACAATATAGTATTGGGATCAGGGTCAAGTTCGACTTGCGACTGCTGCGCTATTGTATCCATGAGTTGAGAAATATTAAAAGAGAATATATGTGACTAGAAATCACATGCTATGACTTGCATTGTTGTTGGGTCCTAGTGAGCAAGGGTCAAGGTTGAGAACATGAGACAGCATCTGGCAGCTGACGGCCCAAGAGCCATATCCAGACACCAGGAAAAGCTGAAAACCTGAGCGAGAGGATTGGAAGAGATTTCCCATCCTTTTAGGATTTATTTATGGTCATCGTTGCACTTGAAAATAGAACATGACGACCGCTAGACTTATACTGGAGCTCACTGCCTCTCCACAAGGTAAAATACGGATGGATTCGACTATTAACAATGAACGATGCAGATTCATCATGATCTGCCTTGATTCTCAGTCAAATATGAGAGTATTGTATTGGTGGGCGACTAAGTATTGACAATATCAAGGCAGGTCTCTCAACCATCTTAGCATGCCAAGTCAAGGCCCAAGGTGGAGCTATGTGTCATGCACTTTTTGGGTATAAGCGTTCATCTTAACTGTGAACTGCCTATATGTCGATTTGGATCGAATACTAGTGGTAGATGTTGGGGAAGGGGTCATGGCGGGTGGATCTGGCCTGCGGTCCCGGTGCCGCACTCCACCTTGGGCTGCATGTGTTATGATGGGGCATCGGCTGGATGGGCATGAAACGGTCTCGTGCTGCTGCACCTTTGGTTGTGACGCTGGGCTCGTGTCTTTTGCTTGCTGCGGAGCATGCAGATCCGGAAGGGCAGTTTCCGCCAGCTTTATTGAAAGGTGGTCATGATGGCGAGATGCCGCAGATCCATGCGTTTCACATGTGCGTGGGAATCTTGGAAAGTTGCCGTTAGAGGCTGCATCGTCATGTCATGAGCGACGTTGCACGTCCTTGTTCCGCAACGTCATCAATATTTTGCTTGCATGCGCTTCGTCAATGATTTGTGACGGACCAATTGGAGCGCCTCGGGACACAATCTCTCTGCCTGAAAGCTTACGCCTACATGGAACAGCATGCGTCTATGCCATGCCGAGTGATTCAGGCCGACGCCACAGATGCGCGATCTTCAGGCTGCCTCTGGGTGAGAGAGGGGGACGACGTCATCACTGCGGCCAACACGATGGCGCCCAACGCCTACAAATAGGCCGTGGGGCGGCGCGCTATTAGCACAAGTTATGCTACTAGACAAACCAACATTCCACATACTTTTTTATTATCCAGCCTGAAGAACATTCATAAAAACAACATCCAATATGACTTTCGGCAAGGACAACATGGCTCAGGAGAAGAAGGAGGTAAGTCGTTGGTTGGTGACGGACGCTTGCGACGCCCGGCCGCGCTGTTGGGTCTGAGACACAGGCAACCGCAAACCGAGTCACTTTTCCCGACCGCAGACGCTGACCCGATTGTTTCAATCGACTAGGCCGAGAAGGAGTTTACCGTGCAGCCTATCCAGGACCAAGCGGACTCCAACAAGTTTTCCATCTTCAACGCTAAGCCCGGCCCCGCCATCCCTGAGAAGATGCCCGAGCAGGAGGGCACCTTCGAGGAGCGCCAAGCTAAGATGGCGGAATTGAACAAGAAGGATTAAAGCCCGCCGCAGCCGCCGAGCGGACGAATGAGTGTATGACCAGGATGCCGGATGGTTCGGTTCGGGATGAATGTGTATTAGAGATATGAATAGGTATTAAATCTCGGATGAATCCGTCCGATGCAGATCCAACTTTTTTATGCGATTTCATCCATATTTCCTGACTTCCCCCGTGACGAGCAGGGCAGGGCCATGTCTGTATTATCGTATCGTGAGCCGCCCTGCTTCATTGGCGCCCAGCTGTTCCCGGCCTCGCAGAGCCACTCGCCTGGTGCTGACGCGAATAATCCGCCCACAGCCCATGCAGGTGGAGCAGTGACAGCCACCCACCCCGGCCGACTTATCTCAGCGCATGTCGTAATGAAGGTGTGGCAGAAATTTCCAGAAGTAGGGTGCCTCCTGGAATAGCGCAAAACGTTGGGCCTTGATCCCGTCTCTGCAGGCGAGTGCGAACGCAACCAATTGAGGCGGTCCCTCTTCTTGCCTTGGCCCCCCGTCCACTGCCCACGACGCAATTCGGTGTCTGCGAGAAGCCGATATGTAGCTGCCTGCTTCTAGACGCGCGTTGGCCTGCTCCGCTTGACGCAAGGCATACATGATACAAATGTCCGGCTGAATAAGAATCTGCTTGGCGCCCAGAACCTTGGAAGCGAGAAACCCGGCAGCCTGCAAACCTAAGCCAAAGGTACCTGGAGCTGGCGTGGCTGAGCGCCGTCGCTCTCGCTGACTGCTTGCGCTTGCTTGTCCACTGTGGCTGGTGTGCGCCGCTGCCAGATGCCAGATGCGTGTGCTCCTTGCCACTCCTTGCTCCTCCTGCTCCTCTGGCTGCTCCGCTTCTCACTAAAGACGAGCGCGCGGGCCAGCCTGGCTCCCTGGCTTTGCTTCTCCCACGGTCCGACACCTTGACATGCGACGGCGACCCGTCCTGGCCCACGCCATTTCAGACGGTCCCTCTCTACCTCTCCACCCCGGAAGCTCGGGCTGTACATTCCTCTCGTCGACTACCTTTCGGGCCTCAACTGTCCCGCTACTCTTCCTCTCCAAAATTCAGCTCCCTCACGCGAGCGTCCACCGTTGACTCCGACCCCGACCCTCCGGCCGCGACAAGCTGCAGACGAGACCCCCCCGATCGGTGTCCATCACGTCACATGCTCACTGCCCGTCCGGCACCCAGCTCGCCTTGACACAACCTTTCTTTGTTTCTCCCATCAACTCTGGCGACCGTCTCAGGCGCCCCCCGCGACATCCCTTTTAGCCCCTTCGACCAACACCCCTTGTCCTCACCATGCCGTCCATTCTCAACGATGACGACAAGGCCACCGTCAAGCGATTCGTCCCTAAACAGTCCAACAAGATCCAAGCAGTAGCCGTTGCCAGACTCTACGTTGCTTACCCAAACCGCTCGAAATGGACCTACACTGGTGTGCAGGGAGCCATTGTGCTCGCCAACGATCTGGTCGGCAACACATTCTGGCTCAAGATGGTTGATGTCTCGGTATGACCAATGCGCCCCTGACCTGCTTGCCCCTATGCTAACTTGCACCAGCCTGCCAATCGCGGAGTCATCTGGGATCAGGAAATCTTTGATACGTGGTCATACAACCAGGACCGAACATTTTTCCACACGTTTGAACTCGAGGAGTGTCTTGCCGCTCTGAGCTTCGTCGATGAGAAGGAGGCGAAGCAATTCAAAAAGAAGATGGATGAGCGGGAGAAGAACGCCAGCCGAGCCACCCGATCAACACCGTTTGGCGGAGGTGCTCAACCTGCTCAGAAGCATAGCTTGCTTGGCGGGCTCTTTGGCCACCGACACTCATCTGCACCGACCCCAACACCGCCAGAGTCTCCCACGGCGAACCCGCACTCTCTCCAGCACCACATTGTCAACTCTACAGCAAGTCTCAATGGCAAACCCCCGTCAGAATTTGCTATGCTTGATTCATTTGACCCCATGTGGCGAACCAAATACCTCCCTAGCCTCCAAGACAATGGCTTGAACGAGGACTTCATCAAGCAGAACCAAGAATTCATCATTGACTTTTTGAGAGAGAGCGGGCAGAAGACGGACGAGCCTGCGCCGCAACGGGCCTCACCACCACCGCCGCCGCCCGCGCCTGCCTCTGCGCCTGCCGCAACTAACGGCAGAGGGCGTGCTCCTCCACCTCCACCTGTTGCGGCGCCGGGACCCAGGGTTGAGGCTCCTCCGCCTCCCCCAGCACCGAGACGGGGCGGGCCTCCCCCCCCTCCCGCACCAAGACGAGGTGCCCAGGGTGCGAGCGACGAATCTCCTGAACGGCCTCCTTCTCCTCCTCGACCTAGGTTCAATGCTCCTCCTCCTCTTCCTGATGCTGGCAAATTTGCCCGCGTGGAGCCTCCAAAGCGTGTGCCAGTTGCGACTCCGGGACCACCTCCGCCTCCTCGAAAGATCCCTCTCGAGAGCGAGCCCACTCACAAGCACGGTGTTCCTCCGCCATTCCCTGGAGCCCGTATCCCCCCTCCAACTCCCAGCCGTGGATCGGTCCCTCCTCCTCCACCGCCACGCTCGACCGACTCGCATTCGGCTCCCGTGTTCCCTACCGGCGCTCCTCCGCCTCTCCCTCCGAAGGTCCCGGCCTCCGGAGCTCCACCCCTTCCGCCCCCGAGCTCCCGTCCAGTGCCACCTCCTCCGGCGGTCAGCCATCACCCTCCTGCGCCGCCGCCTCTACCACCTACGTCGTCCGTTCCTCCTCTCCCTCCGCCGCTGCCCCCGACGCTGCCCCCGATGAGCAGCGCACCACCACCTCCACCCATGCGCCCCAATGCTGGACCGCCACCACCACCTTTGCCTCCTACCTCAGGTGCTCCTCCACCGCCGCCCCTACCTCCCATGAGCGCGCCTCATGCTCCTCCTCCGCCGCCGTTGCCACCCACCGCAGCTCCTCCGATGGGCGGTGCTCCTCCTCCACCCCCTCCGCCGCCGTTGCCACCAACTGGAGCTGGAGCTCCTCCTCCTCCCCCCCCTCCTCCAATGCCTCCAGCTGGCGGCGTTCCTCCCCCACCACCCATGCCCAACCGAGATTCTGGATACTCATCTGGTGTTCCCTCGCTCCCAAATGCGGACACTGGCCGATCCGCAATGCTTGGAGACATCCAGAAGGCAGGTGGTATTGCCTCACTTAAGAAGGTCGACCGAACCAAGATCCGAGACAGAAGTGGTGCCCAAGTTGGTGAGGGCGGAGGTAGCTCTGGGGGTGGTGGTGCTCCTGCCGCTGGTGGCGGCGGCGGTGGTATGGCGGACGCTTTGGCCGCTGCCCTCCAGAAGCGAAAGGAGAAGGTTAGCAAGAGTGGTAAGTTTTCACACCATATGGACCAAGTTGCAAATCAAGCGATGCTAACCGAGACGCAGATGACGAGAAGAGTGATGATGAGTGGTAAACGGGTTTCCGCAGCACCCGAAGAGAAGGATACGAAAAGCATGGCTTCAAAAGTTTCTGCCTTGTCGCTGGGGAGTTTTGGGATGTGCCAATGGAGCCAAGGTGTCTCCCAATACCAATTTCTTTATTTTCTTTTTACATTCTACGTGACTACAACTTGACCTCTAGCATTTTTTGTGTGGGGGTTTATTTCGTATTGAGCTTTCTTCGAGGGTACCCGAATGGAAAAAAGACAGAGGACAAGCTCTGGGGAACGAAGCCCGCATGGCGTTGGAGGTTGCTGCTTTTACTTTTGCGCGCGCAAGTCGAGGAGGGAAGAGAGGGGAAATCAAGCTAGTTGTAGATACGAGGGCCGAGAGCAACTTTACTCGTGTGCACTGATTGGCCCTGTTTGAATTGGTTTCTGGGAGATAGATGAATGGAAGAAAGAAGAAAAAAATCATTGGAATTTTTGAGTCTCTGTCTAACTAAAGTGCTTTTTTGGGAGCGAGAGCGCAATGATTTAAGATGCAACATGTCGTATTCGCCGAGTGCGAGCAACATACATTAGACAAGGAGGCGAAATATAGAAAGGGGTGACGAGCCGTGACGTCCCTCCCACCACGGCCGTCCAATTCCACAGCAACTCCTGTCGTGGGACCCGTGGCCGCGGGGCCACGGGTTTGAGAGGGAAGACAGTATCAACGACGCCAGCCAAGGCCGAACGGAATGGCAGCCTCGGCCGGGACGTCGGAGGCTCGCTGGGATCTGAGAAGGTTGGGAGACTGCGGGCGCTGGCTTAGATGTCGTCGATGTCGACCTCCTTCTTGCCGGCCTCGTCGTCGTCGTCCTCATCAGAGTCGGCGTCGCCGAACTCGAAGTAGGCCTCGCCGTCCTCGCCCTGGCCGAAGCTGTCGGTCTCGTTGATCTTGGCGTGCTCGGGGAGCTCGCCGTACGACTTCAGAGTTCGGGCCTCGTCGGCAGTGTACTTGAGGATGACGTCGCCCTTGCCGTCCTGGAAGTCTCGGAGGGACAGGAGGATGATGTCTCCCTGGTTGATCCAGACCTTCTTGCGCATCTTACCACGGATCTAAGGGTGTCATGTCAGTCAGGGGTTTCCTTTGGAAATTAACATAGCTGCACATACGTTGGCGAGACGCTTGGTTCCGTCGAAGCACAGGGCCTCGAGACGACCGTTTCCAAGCATCTTGATAACCTGAGCGTACTCCTGGCCGTCCTCCTTGAAGGTCAGCTCTCGGCGCTGGTCATCGTTCTCCTTGGTACCACGTCTGCGGTTCTTTCCACCCTGTTTGAGAGAAGACGAGGTTAGCCAAGACGAAATTTACGGCCCGGATTCAAAAAGTGACGCAGATTCAGGATGAGGCTGCCGTGTGGTGATGGCAATGCTGGTGATGGTGGGGGCGGGGCATCTTTTTTTCGCGGCGAACAGGCACGCGTGCGTAGTGGCATGTGCGATGCGGGGGAAAGGAGGGAGTCGAAGGGTGCGAGGGAGAGGGACCGAGAGGAACGTACTTTTCCCTTGTTCTTAGGCATGATGAAGACTTTGTCAGGGAATCAACGGGTTTGTCTGTGGTGTCGATGTCGACGTGTTGTTTTGGTTGGTGAGAAAGTGGATTTTTCCCTCGGGGGCGACTGAACGTTTGGTGTTAGGAGGGACCCGGGGCCAATTTATTTGGGCCGCGCGGTTGGGCTGTTGCAACTCTGGGTGGGTTGCGCTCAGTGCGGGATGACTCAAAACTGGGGACAAGGGATTGCATTGCGCATTGCCTGATCCAATGGGTTACACATGTACCTATGACTGTACCCATTGTCTCGTGTGACGCACGGTATCCTGCTAGCAGCACCTTTCTGAGCACATGCCTTTGATTTTGTGTGTGTGTGTGCCTTTCCTTTACAAAGGGACTGCTAGCACAGCCACACGTGGCGGCTGCAGCGCCAGGCTCGCCCTGTCCGAGTCCAACATGCGACTGACCTCATCCCAGAGTGGGTATGATTTTTTTTTGGCCGCCGTACGGTTCCGGCGAACAATTCTAGTCAGTCGAGCCGACATTGGACCTTCGGCAACGCCTTGATTGACCCCGAAAACTGTACCCCACGATACAAGCGGTCTAAGCCGCGCGCCTGTTTCCCGCTGCGACAAACCCCCTTGCCACTCGAGCTCAATTCTGAGCTATCGCCGAACCGACGTTGCACCATCATGCCGATTGCCCCAGCACCCCTCGGCCCCAGGCTGCTGTCAAGATCGCTCGCTTCCTTGACGGCAGCGAAGCCACGACCAGCGATACCCCCCGCACGAGAGATACCCCAGAGGCGAAGCAGCCCCCGGCGCGGGCCCAATGGGGAGAATGCGACCAGCAGTCGACCGCCGAGAGCAGATCAAACAAGCCGGAAACCAGCAGACAAGACAGGGAGGCCAGATGGAAATGGAACCCAGAAGAGCCGTGGAATTAAGATGTTTGTGCCATCGCCAGCAAAGAAGTTTGTCCCTAATGGCAAACTCGTAACGACGCCGGATGTTTGGGCATTCCTCCAAGAAACAAGAATACAGTACGACAATTCCAAGACAAGGCCCTTGTTCTTGAACGCCGAAGATAAGCACGTATACAAGACGTTTGCCTGCAGGACCGCCATCACAGACCAATACGTTATACACCCATACCACCTCATCTACCTACAACCACGGGGTCACCCGCTCATAGAGGGTATCAAGTCCAGATACCGCGAGAAGTTGAAGACGGAGCCTCTGTGGGTATACTTCCTACCAATGGACGACCAGACTGGTCTGGTGCGCACCCTGGGCCAGCGACGCCTGGCGAGAGAGTTTTGGGCTGCGTTGGAAGCGCAAGTCGACCCCAGGTCGAGGCCGCGGGGCACTGTGATCGTGACGATATTCGACTCCAGGAAGGCGGCCTCGGCCCCGGCGGCCCAGTTTGGCAAAGCACTTGCGGACGCGGTAATGGCGGACCACAAGAAGAAGAGGACCAAAGCATAGAAAGGAAACAGGGGAGCACCCGGACCCATAGACACTTAGACGGTTAGACGGAGGACTGCAAAAGGAATATGCCATGTTTTGCCAGAGACTGCTGGATAGTGGGCAGACTGATAATGTTACGCAGTGTACGATTTGTTTGATACCTACCCCCTGGATGTATTATTATTATTTAGAAACTCTTTTATTGCCATGGGCTGCCTGAGTTTGTTAGTTTCGTGTGGCTAAAAATAGACGAGCAGACCATGCCATATTTTGTCCGTATAAGTCGGCTGACTGCATATGTATTCTGGTCTATCGCTTCTCTATAAGGGGATGAGAAGAAGGATAATCAAAAGGGGCAAAAGATTTCAGCCACTTTTGATTTGGCGTACACTTATTTCGGATTGTCTCACCGGCTAAAGGTGGTGGAGGCATTGGCCAGACGGCAAATGCACCAAGTGGTTTACGTTGAGGCCACAAGTTTGGAAACACCCACAAACGCCACTTTGATCAATACGAAAGGTGTTGATTTATTTTCTAATAATAATACATAATTGAATTGAGTCTTTCTTCATAAACACATTTTCTTTTTTTGCGAATTGAAATTATTCGCATCATACTATTGAATGATATAAACCCGTTTGGTGGAGCAGACGGGTGATGCCGAGTGTGGTGTCTAATTGTACCTGACGTGACACCTGAGGCGAATCTCTTTTTCAACTTTATAGCATGTAATAGAAGAATAAGAGGGAATATGGATACTGGAAGCGCAATGGCTTCTTTTAATGTTTCAACTGGCCCTCGATCCGATCTGTGTGACTTATCTTGATACATTATCCTTTCACCAATTACCGCCTCACATATGTCCATCACCCGCCGCACGGGTCGGTCCCCGCCCCCATGCTACGGAGCCGCCTCAGCGGAAACGCAGCTCTTTGTCCAGGGGGCCCAGCCACACTGCACCACGGGCGCGCGCGAAACGGCACCTCAAGCTTAATCGAAACCTCGACGACAGCTTGTTCAGTTCTCAGGCAGCTAGCTATCCGCACGAGCGACCACCACCACCGATCCGATCTCCCCCCCTTTCTCCCGCCAGCCAGCCAGCGACGCTGCATACTTGAGCCAATCCACCAAATCACACGCCCGGCCCGTTGCCATTCCATCCAGCGCTCTCGCCTCCCCTTTTCTTGGCTAGTGTCGCCCAGTGGCAGCCCTATCTCCAACCCGTCTCCAAACCGCCCTCACTGCGACCCGCGACACAATGCTCGTTTCCCTCACCGTCGGCAAGGTCGACGCCGGCGTCACAGTCCTCCTGACGCCCGATAAGCGCCTGGTATGTTCCATTCCCCGCCGTACCCACGGCTGTGCTTGCTCGCTGACTTCCGGTGGGAAATAGATCGAGTTCCCGTCCATTCTCCTCCCTCCCAACATCTCGTCAGGTAGCATCGTCGACATCAACGTGTCCCAGAACGCAACCAAGGAGGCCACTTCCGATCGCGCATTCCGCGCCCTGCAGGACCAGATCTACGATGCCTTTGGCGCCGCCGAGCCCGCCACTCCCATCCTGCGCTGCCGCAATGCCACCCAGACGTCCGTCGTGCTCGAGTGGGACCCCATCGAGCTCGCCACTGCCGACCTCATCTCCCTGAGCCTCTATCGCAATGGTCAAAAGGCCGGAAACATCCCCCGCCCTCTCCAGATGCACAGCACCAAAATCAGCGGTCTCGCAGTCGACACCGAATACACCTTCCACCTGGTCCTGCGCACCACTGCCGGCACCTTTGTTAGCCAGCGTGTATCCGTGAGAACGCACAAGATGACGGATCTCAGCGGTATCACAATCACCACCGGCATCTTGCCCGGCTCCATCAAGGAGAACTTGACCAAGGCGGTTGAGCGAATCGGTGCCAAGATTGTCGACGGCGTCCGCATCGACACCACACACTTTGTGACCACGGAAGGTCGGGGCCAGCAATGGGAAAAGGCCGTGGAAAGCAACATCCCCGTCGTCCGACCAGAGTGGGTGGATGCCTGTGAAAAGAACGGCCGCATCCTCGGTGTCACCAAGTTCTACCTAGACGCAATGAGACCCGGACCTTCCGACGAGTCCAAACCAGCACCTCCCCCCGTGGAGAAGGAAAAGGAGCTCCCAGCTGCGCCGGCTCAGAACGGAGAGGGGTCATCCAGCAAGCCAGAAGAGAAGAAGGCAGACGAGGACAAGGAGACCAAGGACGTGGAGACGGAGGACTCTGACAGCGACGACGAGCCCGCACCCGCGCCCGAGCCAAAGAGCAAGGCGACGCCCAAGGAGGAGCAAAAAGTGCGGTTCGAAGACATGCAAGAACAAAAAGTTGCTCTGCGCCCCGGAGGCTCAGCGAGCAACGGCGACGTGTCAAGCGACGAGGACGCCAAGAAGGACAAGGACAGCGAGGACGAGAAGCCGGCCGGCACACCCGACGGATCATCGTTCCAGGAGGTTGAGCTATAGACGGCGGCAAAAAGAATATCCAAAAGAGACTTTTTTGATTGATTTCGGACCGCAAGCACTGAATGGTGACGAGGCGCGTGGGCATTCATCTTCATTTTTTTTTTCTGTACCATTACGTTGGCTGGTTAGGCGTGGGAGGGGAGGGCATCAGTACAGCGACGACCCAGATACTCGTTTAATCCAACTTTTTTTTTCAAGCTCTTGTAGTCCCTAGTGGTTTCTGTCGCAGTATTGTCCATGCTGTTGTAAATAAAATGCGGACATAAACCAACGATTCCAATCCACCCAACTGACCATGTGCCTTTCCTCCCCAATGCACATGTATATAGAGCATTTTTTTCCTAAGGGTTTCAATTTTTTTTTATCTTGTTTTGCCCCCGCTCCTCCAAGAGAAGTTGGCCCCTTTATCATTCTCTTCGAAGCCATTGAACAATCCCATCCCTCTGGTCCACGGCATAGGCGTGAACTCCCCAACTCAGGACGCGGATAAGAAGCGATGTTCTTGACGGCATTAGGTAGGCTCGGTACATGCCAGTCTCCAGCCCAAGGAGCAGCCCGGTCAAAAAGACGACCGTTTCAACAACCGCGATGACCTCCCAGTGAGGCCTGTGGAGCAGATGAGCCATGATGCCGCCGTTTTGGCGAGGTGGGAAGTCGCGGAAGCCTATCCACATGGAAGCCCAGGTGTAAACGGTGGCGATGCAGGGAGCTGTGAAGAACCACATGTTGTATGGTGTTGTCTTGGATGCCCGATGAGGATGGGCAGCGAGAAGTGAAAGGAGAAGGTCATGGGTTTGTGTTGCTTGCCTATGGTATCTCCGAGATTTTTAACCCTCCTGGGTCCGATGAAAAACAAAAAGTCAGAGGCGACCCGTGGGCCGAAAAATCCATCAAGTATTTCTTCGGACAAACCTTTATGGTGATGGTCTTGTAATTGTCCCACCTTGATAGCACATCCTAACCATCGTTGAGGATCTTGCACAATCAACAATAGGGAGATCAGAGACGCCAGTCTCTTCCAGGTCAATAGAGCTTTGTTAATTATTCATCGAACGTGTTGGATAGTTGTAAGAATTCCAACTCCTATGAGCCCTGCTCAACGTCACGTACAAGCCCTTGAGCACTTTCGATGTCGTGCCCAGACAAATTATGACAGCCTTTTGGGGTGGCGATTAGAGGCCACTAGGGGTTACATTGAATTTGGAAAACCAAGGCAGACGAGTTTACCGGAGCTTCGGTTTGGAGAGCTTTTGCTTGGGCAATTGGAGATGGCTTTGCTGGCAGCAGCCTATAAACACTTCCCAACTTCGCACCCTTCACTGATCAAGTCAAAAGCGCCCAACTTCAGGACTGAAAAAGGCTGGTTAATCCGGCCTTCTTCAGTGTCTTGGTGGTGACGAACGGCGTTCCGTGTCCATCTTTGGGGGGCTTCTTGCCTCCGATTCCGCATCGCACACTCCTGGTTCAAGAAATTGATGTCAGAGTGATTGGGGGGCTCACGCCGGAGCAGAGGGGAAGAGCTTGGGAACTTCTTCGAGGGTTCTTCAAGCACTTCCTCATTGCGATGGAAGATGAGCGCTTTCGGGCGTTCATCTTTGGCCTCTTTTTCGGCAACGCGACAGAAGCACCAGCACCGCACGCCTCTGCAACTCAGTGATGACGGAGCTTCATGACAAGCCCGGTACCTCCCTCCCTCCCTTTCGGGGTGGTCCAGCCGGGACCCCAACTGCGGTACTATTAGGCTCTGATGAGCCTTGTGAACGACTTTTGCTCGGATTTGATATGTATGATGATTATTTGACTCCTGCCACAGCACTATGGCCTCTTGCTAACTATGATGATTACCAGCCAACTCTTGCAGCGGCACTTCCTTGAGCACCTGATTGCACATGAGTTCACGACACGATCACCATTCGGTCCACCTGCTGCTCTATTCCTTCTTCTACGGTGTGCACATACGTTTGGCAATATTCAACCCTTGATCCCGCCTGCGGTGTTGTTGCCTCCCTTTGCTCCTTGCAGGCACCGTCGCATGTCGACATTTGGGCGCCCGGCCCCAACTGCGGTACTACTGTGTCTTCGTCTTCGGCCTCCTGACCCCAACTGCGGTACTATTCTCTTCGTCTTTTGCACACACAAACACCCGCCTACGCTCGGGCTCGACCACAATTACGTAACTGTTCTTCATCTCTCACTAGAGAACGCAGTCCCTTTTCAGCATCCAGTGTCCGACCCCAACCGTGGTAGTGTCCTCTTCATCTCTGGCACACGCAAACACCTCTGAACATTTGGGCACCCCACCCCAACTGCGGTACTATTCTCTTCATCTCTGGCACACGCAAACACTTTTACACACTTGGGCCCTGACCCCAACTGCGGTACCGCTGCCTCCGTCGATAAAGCTGCCCTCGATCTTGATGGCGGCCCCGTTGAAGCGCGAATCTCAGTCCGGAGCAAAGCATCATGAAGTGTTCCATTGAATTCCCGGTCTCATCATTGCCGGCCCAATCAGCTTTTCCAAAAAGCTTGACACAAACTAGTCTTCTTACCCCATTGAGAAAAGGAGTCGATTCTTCCCATTCTTGCGCAGTTTATGGTGGACATCAGGTTTATGGCAGGCGCTAGGTTTATGGCAGGCATTAGATTTATGGCAGGCGTCAGGCTGATCGTGGATATTGGGTTTATGGTCTTGTACACGGTTCGTTGGTTTGTATGGGATTTGTGGTCTTGTATCTGGTTCGTGGTTTTGTATGGAGTTTGCGTCCCGATTTTGGATTTGCGATCTTGTTTGTTGGCTGCAGGAAGACATTAACTTCACTTTTTCTCTGGATATTGGTGGCAAGAAAGACCCATGAATTGGAACGACATGTAAGAACCAGAAGATCGAAGAGTCTAAAAACAATTCATAAAGTCACACTAGTCTCGGATATATTCGCCTTATCTTTTCCAATTGTCGGCTGTGGTTTTGCATCCTTGGTGTTAGTTCATGTCATACCCACTCAGGATATAAGGATTCATAGGAGTTGGACAAACTCCCACAATCGTTCACCACAATCGTTCACCACAATCGATCAAAATTGACAAAATACCATCAGCCTGGAAGAGACTAGAGCCTTCAGTTCGCCTATTGTTGGCCATGGCTTTGCGTCACCCTTAGAGTTAGTTAGGATGTTCTATAAGGGCGGGACAATTGCTTGGTATCGTCTACCAGGACCGAGGTTTGCCCAAAAAACCCCAAGTATATTGCACCATGATGGACGGTGCAGTTCATGTACTTGGGAGGTTCAGAAAGAACGGAGATGTCATAGGCGAGCGTTATAAATACATGCCCTTCTCCCTCAATTTCAAGCCCTCAGAGTTGCACAGCCGCCATCCTTCAATTCTATATCCAAGCTCACCACATTTCTCAACCAAGGCAACAAGCCCTCCTCCCGCTCAGCTACGCCAAGCGACAAAGGAGCCCGCGAAACACAAGCCTCGTTGAATATCCAAGACAGCACGATCCAACATGTGGTTGTTCATGGGACTCGGCGTAGCCACCATTCTCGCCGTGACTATGATGTGGGCACTTCTCTGCGAGTTCCAACCTTGCCCCAAGGACGGCGGCATCACGGCCCATCTGCTCCATGGGCCTCACTGGGGGGTCTGGGCAATTGTCTGGGTGGCGAACTTTTCATGGACGTCACTTCTTATGTCTGAGATGGGCTGCACTATCTTTCGGATGCCGACAAGAATGTCACTAAAAATGACACTGCTTTTCGAAGTCTGCGCTTGGGTTAGTCTCGCCTACGCTGTGGACCATAGGGATGAGTATAACCCCTTTGGCTTCAAATAGAACTATAAAGGGGCTGCCTTCTCAAAAGAAAAAAAAAAGTGAAACCCAGAAAACCAGAGGGAAAAAAAAACGCTCGACATGAATCAGTGGAAAGGACTACGAGGCTTGCCCAAGGAAAAGACACGCAAACATGCCGTGCAACCATTAGTTTCTTAACCTTGGGAGGATTAAAAAAAATACTCTACATGCACGACTCCCTTCAGGGCAAAATCTCCTTGCCGTTCCAATCCCAGCACCTCCCCCGCTGCGCAACGTCGAGCCTCGCCACCACGTCCGCCATCCTCTCGGCGGCGTACGCGGCGGCGAACAGCTTCCCCTCGGGCACGCCGGCCCAAAAGTCCCGGCTCAGCTCCGTCCTCACCGTGCCCGGGTGGTAGGCCACGGAGACGGCAGCGTCGCCGCCCCGGGCCCGCAGGTCCAGGTCCAGCGTGCGGGCCAGGCTTATGACGGCCGCCTTGCTCGCCCGGTACGAGAACCAGCCGCCTAGCTTGTTGTCCGACGTCGAGCCCACGCGCGCCGCCACGCTGACCCAGGTTGCGTGCGATGCCGGGAGCTGTTGTTCTTGTTGTTGTTGCTGCTGTTGCGCAGCCACAGGGCGCCGGGGCAGAAAGGGCGCAAAGTGCTTCATGAGCAGCAGGGTGCCGACGGCGTTGACCTGGAAGCTCTTGAGGCTGTTGGCGGCGTCAATCTGGCGCAGGTTCTTCTCGGGGTGCAGGATGCCCGGCAGGGCGCAGGCGAGGCGCAGGTGGTGCGTCGACGAGGGGAACAGGTCCTGCGCCTTGGCGGCGGCGTCCCTGAGCGTCGCCTCGTCCGTCACGTCTGCGTGGACAATGTGAAGCCGGGAGGCGAGGGACTCGTCCGGCGATAGGCCGTCAAGCAGAGACTCCTTGATCCTGACTAGGTCGTGCCGAGGGCGAGCGGTAGCAAAGATGGGCGCAGATGTGGTCCGTAGGAGGTGGCGGGTGAGCGCACTTCCGATGCCACCAGTGCATGCGCTGACGAAGATCCACGGCGATGCCATCGCGAACTACTTAGCTGGCTGTGATGCCGTTTGTCTGTCTGGTCAGCGTATTTGGTATTCGATTCAATTGACTGGCTGCTTCGAGTACCTACCACCACTTATACGCTGCTGGCCAGATGAACGAAAGGAACAGCTGCGATGATTAAATGCGTGAGCCGTGTCTGAATTGAGTCGCTCTCGGCACACAATTGAACGCCTCGTCAACTCCCCGATGAGAAACGATCTCAGGATGCCGCATCCAACGTCATGTAACTAGACGCAAATCGGGAATGCTGATTGGCCAGCGCATTCCCCATTCCAACGCACATTGGCCTTCTTCGTGCGACATGAGTGACATCGCAGACCCAGGGTTGAACCTTGTCGATAAGTCAATTCCGACTTCACGGCTCGTTGCCGGGATTATGGTTGGAGAACAAATGTCAGTCATAAATTAATATGCACGCGCACATGTTACACCCATATCAGCGTCACACAGAATCGCAAGCAGGCAGGCATCAGAACAATTGGAGAAGACGATTTACCGCGGAAGGGGTATGTATTTATTGAGTGACAGAATTGTTTGGTGACAATTAAGAATACTTTCTAAAGTCATCATGTAAAGGCGTTAGTATGTAGGAAAAATAATAATAGAGTCAGGTGCATAGACTACAACAAGTTGGCTTTCCAAATCAAACAGCGCTCGCTCGTTAGGCTGAACCCTTTTCTTTCCGCCCCGATCTCACAGTGCTCTTGCAAATGTTGCAATGTATAACCTCCTCGCTCGCCACGTGAAATATGAAATAAGTGAAATAGTTGTTGTGTTTGAAGAAACAAGTGCGGGAATAAATAAAAAGATGCCGCTCATCATTCAGAAACCGCGAAAAAGATTCTCATCATCCTCAGTCAGGGCCATGGATCGGGCCTCAAAGCTGAGCCTTGATCGGCCGGCCAGCTCCCGCATAAGGGGCTCAATCGTGTCGAAGCCGCTCATATCATCACTGAGGTTGCCTGCCTCCAGCTCCTCCTTTGTTCGTACCAGATGCTCCAAAAACTCGCGCTCTGTAGCGCCAGGCCTAGGCATCATCCGGCTTCGGCCGCGGCTTCCTCCCATGCCGAATGATCGGCCACGGGGGGGGCTGAGAGAACCGACAAAGTCTTCGTCCGATACCCAACCCTGGGCACGCTCATGATCGCCGTGTTGGCTGCCATTGCCAGCGAGTGTTCGGTTGAGGTTCTCCAGAACAGGGACTAGCGCACGCAGCCAAATATCACCGTTGCGCTCCAGGCGGCGCAGGCGACGCTCCATTTCTCGGATTCGGTATTCGCGGTAAACGTCATATCGTCGTACAGCATCCCTCTCGCTCATAGGCGTAGTCTTGGGCTCCTCGATATCCTCCTTTGGCAGTACAAGAGGCTTGGGTAGAGACCGAGATCCAAGCCTGGAATCTCGGTTCTTGCGGTCTGTGTCACGGACAGAATTCCATGAGCCACGCTTGGAAATGGAATTTCGGTTGGCAGCTCTGTTGGCGTACTCGTTCGGGCTCTGTTTCGAGCTGCGGTCGACGTCAATGGAGCTCTGCTTGGACGACCGGTCAACCGAGACGGTGCTCTGCTTCGATGATCGATCAATGGAAACAGAGCTCTGCTTCGAGTGTCGGTCTCTGGTAGACTTCTGGGCTGGGGAGCCCTTGACGGAGGAGGGTGGTGTGGGGTTATTAGAACTGTTGAAAGAAACCACGGGAGAGGTCATAACCGGCTTCCCGTTGGAACCGGTTGAGGGCACCCTGGGAAGGGGCTTGTGTCGGAGCTGGGGCTTAACCTTGGGAGGCTTGGGGAAACCGTGGTCAAGGGGAGGGGATGCCAAAGCAGGCTCGATGTCAGTGGGAGACGTTGCCATGACAATTTGCGTCATGCCAAGCTGTGCAACTTCATCGTCCAGTCGAGCACGTGGCGAAGGGGCGGGTGTTGGTTCAGGGGCTGGCGATTCCGCAACGAGCGGTTTTTCGGCCTCCGTCTTGTCGGGTGAGTATTGCACTGGCGGCGACGGTTCTATGCTTGATACAACCATGATGGGGCAGAGGGAGTGTCGGCTGGGGGACTTGAGGGGGAGAGGCGGAGGCTTCGACTTGCGCGGGGATTTGCAGACTTCCTCCACAACCTCAATCTGCTTCTCAACTTCATCCTCCTCCTTCAACAGCTTGCCAGCGTCTGGCGTTCCAGGCTCGGAGTACTGGGCCTGTCGAGAGTTCTGGGTGCTGCGCAGCGCTTCCATGTCCCTCCTCTTCTTGTCTCGCACTCGATCTCGTCGAGATTGACTGGCTGATGACGCGATTGACGGTGTTGGCGAAATATGACCGTCTCCTCGCGCCAATGGGTTTTTGGTGATGACTGTGAGCTCATTCTCCTCCTTCCTTCTCGACAACAAGACGGGAGCATCTTCTAGCGGTGTGGGAGTCTTGACTTGCTGAGCTTCTGAGACAACGGGATCGTTATCACTGGACGTGTTGATGCTCTTGGATAAAGAGCCTTGGTACGATACTGCGTCCTTGCTGTCTTCTCTTGTCTCAACCTGAAGCGTGTCTGGAGCGGGGGCGGTCTCAGACACCACTGCGTCAATCGAACTGGTGGGAGGGAACACAAATCGATTGGCAACCAAACTGGAACCCCGCGCGGGCGGATTGGAGCCCTCCTGGCGAGATTCGTTGGAAGCTGTGGAAGATTGTCCATAGTTCTGCAGCTCCCGGGACGCCTCATTCGCGCGCTTGAACTGATCGGCGGGCCCCGCTGATGACCGCGGGGGACTTGAAGAAACACCGAAATACTCAGACACCTTCCCGCGGCCATTGCTGTGGGTGGAACCACTGCGGGCGTGAGAGCTTTGTGAAGCGGTTCGTGGGAGGGGCGGTAATGACTTGACGCGAGCAGTTTCGGGTTCTGTGAGCTCCTGTTCCTGGTCTTCATTGACCGTACGCAGAACTGTAACAACGCCCTTGTCGTTGAGCACAGCGCGAGTTGGACCATATCGAGTCTGCGGTGCCTTGCCGTTGCGGCCCTGGTAGACTGGGTACTGCGAACGGGGAGTGCGGCCAAACGGGGAGGCATCGAGTGGAATTGAAATGGCAATGTGACGATGGCCGCCGGTTGTCATGCCCGAGACAGCAGAGTCAGGCAGGCGTATCGGGTCTGGGGACTTGGCGCCGGACTTCTTCTTGCCCTTTGCGAGCTTGCGGATTTTGGACCAGGTCCCCTTGGCCTCGCCGTCGCCCGAGTCCGGGATGGACATAAAGTTGTCTGCGGGCGGCGGGTGATTCTTGAGAAAGTCGATCAACTCCTGGATACCATGGTGGCGCCGGAAGTTGCCATTCTCGTCGATGAGAGTGTGGGCGTCGAACTCGAACTTGGGCTCCAGGTGGGCGCCCAAGGTCGAGTACGACTTTGCCCGGGGGCGAAGATTTGAAATGTTGACGTTGATGGGTGGATCGGGTCTGGTGTTGAAGAGCGAGTAACCCGAGGATGCGCGAGGGCGTGAGACTCCATCGGCCGAAGTGACAGAAACCTCGTGGTCGACAGTAATGGAGTGCGCCATGACGGGCTTCTAATACTAAAGCCAAGGACCAGACTGCCCACCCGCCTCCAATGAAAATTTGGGCGGTACGGTGCTTGGATCCATGAAACCTGTCTCAGTCTCGGTCAGTTTCCCGTTGGCACCGAGGGCGAGAGGGCATCGAGGGCGAGATGCCCCGTAGTTGCGCGCCGTGTCTAACCTTGAGGTGGCGATCGCCCCGAGTCTCGGGCCTGTTTTTCTTATGTGATTTTGGCGGCGCCGTCTTTTATTGTCCAGCTCTGGAGGAGAGACAGGGCAATGCACCGAGAGTGTTGTCGTGTCGTGTCGTCTGAAAGAAGAAAAACCACACCAATGGAGAAGAAAGAAAATGCGACACCCAGCCCCAAAAGGTTGGGAGAAGGGAGGCGGGAGACGGTGAAGGAGGACAAAAAAGGAAGTAAGAGTTCGAGCTGTATCTCGGGGGCGCGAAAGAAAAGGCGTCGCCGAGTGGCCTCGATACGGAGACAACGCCTCGTTCCTCCTCCGCCAACCAACCAACCAACCAGCCCATCGGCCACTCCAAGTCTTGAGTCGAGATACGTCCCCAAAGCCATGGCTATGCCGTCACGACCCCAGGGCCCTGGGGCGCCACGCAAAGGGCCGGGCCCGCGCTAGCTTCCAGCCCGTTGATGGGGCCTGTGGGCATCCCAATGGCGTCCCCCGGGCCCAGGGGTGGCCAGCGACTAACAAAGTCTTTTGCACATTAAAACAGCCCGCTTCAGGGTCTTACAGCCAGCCGCCTTGCATCCTCCCTGGCTTGTCGCTCACCCGTCACCTACATGCGCAGCGTTGGACGTTTGTGTTTGGATCACAGATCGACACGTACCCTGTCTGCTTGCCCCCCTCCCGGGAGATCCTCCGCTGAGGGGCTGGCTGGGGTTGTTATCTCGCTCCATTGCCATCTGTCCGACTGCCTGTGGGAAGTAGGGCTGTGGGTGATCCCATTTCGTAGCCCTGGTCTGATTGATATTGGCCTGATTGCGCAGGCCTTGTTGCTTTTTTCTTGCTCAATTGAGCTAGTTTGTAAGCATCCAGTTTAGCAGAAAAAGAAAGGAAAGACAACAACGACAGCTAGTAGCGGCGTAAGATGGGGATGGAAAAAAAAATTAAAAAAGCAAATGCTTGTCCGCGTGAATACAACCCCGGTAGTTGATTGCTGGCAAGGATGCGCACCAACCTGGTCCTGGCCCTCGCTGACCTGGTTGGCCGCCGCAAAGCCCAGACCCCAGCAGACGAGCCGGTGCGTGCCGCGGGTGGGCTTCGTTACTGCGGATGCCGATTGTGCTCTTCCAAATCTCCGGATGCAACTTACCTCGATGTTAACGACATGGCACCAAGTGATCGGCGCGTTTCAATCTTCAACGGGGGGGACACTACACATGCGCATGTGTGTTTTTGGTGCGCGCAGGGAATCCACAGCATCCAGCAGAGTCTATCGCCACCAAACGCTTTCAATCCTCCGACATCCTTTTGATCTCTGATCCTCCCCTCCGCCCCGTTGCTCCCGCTGCCCCCCGTCCGCTCGCTTTTCCCCTTTAATGGCCTCGAGTTGGGCTACTCGACGGTGAGAGCGTTTTCCCGAACGCCACGCGCTGATCTCTGCTGCGAGAACAAGGCCCTAGTCTCCTCCCAAAGCCACGAACCAGCCCAGGCGATCTTCATTTGACCTGGCTCTGCGGCTAGGTCCTGGCGCCATTTCCCAGCCCGTCCTCACCAGAGGGGCCTCCTTGTGGCTCCTGCACGAGCAAGGGGAGGGGGGCGACGGAGAGTCAAGAGACGACAGAGCTGCATGCAGGCTTGACGCAGCTCGCCTCTAGAGACTAAGATTTGCTGCTCCCTGCCCACTTCCCTACCTTGTTTTTTTTTTTGTTTTTTGACCATGCTTGTCATTGGCAAACTGTTGCTGCCAGTGTTCCTGCCATTGTGGTCCTGTCAGTCTGTCAGTCTCGCGGCTGGTGCTCTCGTTTCTGCCAGTGCTCCTTGCTTCGCTGCCTCTCCCGCTTCTCCCTGCGTGTGATGCAGTCGCTAAGAAGCGAATCTCCCGTCCGCCAGGAGCCTCACTGAAGTTGATCCACACCCCAAGGTAACATGTCGTCTGCATTGTCTCATTTAATCTGAATTCTCCGTGTGCATGCATCCTCTTTGGCAGCGCACAGACTGTGCTTCAGTTGGGTCCGTGTTTTTTTGTGGACGTGCGTCTGTGCCGTTCCTTTGGGAAGACTGTGATGTGAAAAGGTATACATACATATCAAGTACACGTGATGAACATGCATGCCTCTCACTCAGGTCAGCATCGTACCTGGCGCCTCATCCCTTGGAGCTGAGGCGGCCTGCAGCCAGCCCGAAGCCAGCCCCGTTCGTGTCTAGTCTTGTAGTTGATGAGAATTTCCTGCTCTGGACCTTGCCAGGAACTACCCTTCTTATCCCCGGCAACGTCTTCTCCACCAGCTAAGATCTGATTAAGCCCATCGTGGTATAACCATCAACGCGACCTGGACATTGCGCCCGACCTCATTGTCTTCCCGAGGGTACCACCCCATACTCATACGATGGCCGTCCTTGGTAGCTCCTCGGCTAGCTAGCTACCTCCTCCGGGCACCTGAAACTCGGATGCCCGCACTCGCCGATGACGCCTGAATGCTTTCCTCGAGTCCGTCCCTATTCAACTATTCCTTGACACAAGATGCTCTCCGATTTTTACCCAAAGACTGCTTCCTCCAACGCCAACAAGAAATAAAAAACCCAAAAGCCGCAAATGTCTGATGATTAGTATACAGTGCACTCCAGGAGCTATGTCCAATCAGCGCCTCTTTGGGACAAAAAGGCTGGGTTTGCCCTTTTTTCGAGGACCTGGAGGTGGCAGGCTTCTTGGAGGTGGCTTGACGTCGTAGATTAGCAAAATGTCCGATAAGTGGGGTCGTTTTCAACCTACCCTATTATTGTTCCCAGCCTCATTTGCCTGGTAAGACGTTGATCCACCTGACGGCTTCGTCTGGTTCAACGGACCTGTCGGTATCGGGGGTGGTCGCTCCGGGGGTGTCATCCCGAGCACAGACATGGCAGACGGGTCCGTGGGAGCTTTAGCTGGTCGGTTTGGTCTCCCTCCGAACTTGCCCAGCAAGCCTCCCCGAGATTTGTCGCTAGCTATCTGTTTGTGTGTTAGACAAATTTGCAAAGTCATTGTGCTGTTATGAATGGCAATAGACATACTCTCTTGGGTATCGGCTGGTTGAAGTCTGACCCGTCGTTGGATCGCTTCTTGGCTTCCGACGGTTTCCCAGAAGATGTGTGAATCACAGGCGGTCCGCCAGACCGCGGGACTACCTCGCTTTTCTCATGCCCACCACCCAGGCCCGGTATCTGGGCTGGCCCGACGGAGCTCTGTCCCGAAGCACCATTGAACGGCTCTGGTGCAGGCGACGATGCCATCGATGGTGGTCCCGATGGCGCCTCCCTTTTCACTTCTTCTTCGGCCACAGTTATGGGAGCTCTTGGGACGGTAGTTATGTAGGTGCCTGGCTTGGCTTGCTCCAAAGGCTTTCGGAGCATTGACAGAATGTCACCCTTGGTATAGCGATCTCGCGCTTGCGCATCCTCGATTAGCTTGCGCCAGAACTCACCTTGGACTAGCGCTCTTGAGTCACCAAGAATCCAGAGCGAAGACTTGGCTCGAGTGAGACCGACGTTCATTCGGCGAATATCTGTCATGAAACCGATACCTCCAGTGGAGCTGGCTCGCACGCACGAAAAGATGATGATTTCACATTCACGACCCTGGAAGGCATCGGTCGTGTTGAATTCGATAATGTCGGTGATGTTTTCACCATATCGCGACTTGAATCGATTCCGAAGTTCAAAGAGTTGGGCCTTGTACGGCGTGATGATACCGATTTTGCCAGTCAAGTCCATCTCACGATTCTCCTTGCTGAACCGGTCGTACATTTGCATTGCAACCTCAAGCTCCTTGGTGTTGACGAGCGATTGGCCTCTATGGCCGCGTTCCTGAACACCCTGGACATCGAAGAAGCGATACGGAGCGAATAGGAGATTCTTGTGCCACGGCTGCTGACGGAGATCTGACATGTTTTGGCCGTCTTGAAGTTGCCCCTCGTAAAACTCTCTGCTCGGGAACACACTGATCTCAGGATGCATACGGTATTGCATGTCGAGCAGATGAACAGATTTGGGGTGATTCTGTTGCATTCGCACAAACAAACTTTGATCGTATCCGAATCTAGCAGCTGACTGCGATAAGACTGTGGGAGGAAGCTGCTTGGGGTCACCGACCAGGATACATTTGCAGCAGCCGTACTTGAGTGGAATCAGGGCGCTCAGTTCAACACACTGCGCAGCTTCGTCAATAATGACAGTTTCGAACTCGACATCAAGGTTTCGGAACATTTCGTGACCACTACCACTCAGCGTGGCACATAGAACCTGGGCAGAATTCAAAATCTCTTGCTGGACTTGGCGGCGCCGGAGTTCCATTTCACGGGCAACCGAGTTTCCGCTGTCCTTTTGCGCATCGATCTGTTTGCCAATCTGCATCTGACGCCTCTTCAATTCCTCAAACTGTCGAGAGAGGTTGTTATAAAGCGCTCTGTCATCAAGACCACGGGTTTCTTCAAGTCGGGGCCGCAATTGCGCCAACTCCTCCTTGATTTTTGCGGCATCCTCGTGCATCTTCTCGCGATCTGCTTTAGCCTTCTCCTTTGTGGTGTCCCCTTCCAAGCGCGCCTTGACAAGCTCGTCCAGAGTAACATCTTTGACAGCAGAATTGATAGCATCAGTCCTTCCCAAACGAATGACGTTAATGTTTCGAGTCTTGCCGCTAGTTGTCTTGATTCCCGACTTCAGTCGAAGCACCAATTCATCCACAGCGGCGTTACTGGGAGCGCAAACAAGGAGCTTCTTAGGCCGAGGCTGGTTAGCTGGGGTGGCGGCGCCACTAATTGGTCGCAAAGGAACTCCGACGGGAACGCCGGTGTTGCTCGGTTGGCTAAGCTGTTCTGACAGCAACGTTCCCACCATGGCGATAATAGTCTTTGTTTTGCCGGTTCCTGGAGGACTGGAATGTGTTAGCCCAAAGAGTTTAGCAAAAAAGCCAAACGCAATGCTTACCCCTGAATCAAAGTAAATCCGTCGTTATCATGGGCACCCAACACCGCCATCGCTTGACCTCTGTTCAGAGAATAGTTTTCCATGTAGTTGGAGACCTTTTCGTCGCCGTAGCGGAGAATTGGCGAGGGCTCGGCCTTGAGAATCTCGTCCATCAGATCATAATACTGCAAGCTTTCAAGTGCAGCGTATTCTCTCTCGATGGTCGTCATGTTGGTAATCTTGACACCATGGACAGCAGCGCCAGGCGTTAAGGCTTGCGCCAACGGGTTACCGCGAGACGCTACACGATACGTAACTTCGATGCGCTCCTTTTTGTAAGTGATGCGATGGACTCGCGCTAGACAATGCCGAGCAGCCTGCTCAGTCAGAGGCGCTTCAGCTTCTGAAACAAGAAGAATATCGCCTTCTGAAACGCCCCGCTCTCTGTTCTGAACGACGGGCATGGTAAAGGTTACCTCCAAGTAACTGTCTACGCTCGCGCGACTGACAATTTTCATGCCGAATGCCTGAGAAGTCACCTCATCCTTTGATGTGACAAATGACCGCCACGCTTCCGATGCCAGCAAGGGGAAAAAAGTCTCCTGGTAGGACCTTGGGTCGCCATATCTTGTTGCCACCTCAGAAGCAGCTGGGCCGTTGGGAGGGTCGTTGCCTTTGTGGAAAATATCCCATGCCAAGATAGTATTATGCAGTCGATCCATAGGTGGAATGAGTCTAGCTCTCATCTCCTTGACAGAACGCTGCTGCCTGATCTTCTTGACAGGCTTTCTCAGCTTGTCCCGCAGAGCTTGCTGCCGACGTCTCTCCATCTCATCAAGGGCTTTAGGGCCCCCAGTACTGAGAGCAGCAAGCTCATTGTCATCATCGGAATCATCATCCTCCTCTTCCGATTCCTCGTCAGAACTATTGACCATGATATCGCTTCGAGTGTGATCTTTTCCGCTCAGACCAAGACCAAGTAGACCAGAGCCTTCTCCAGGAACAATCTCTCCCCTGATCTGCTTGGCACGAGCGATAGCCTCGGCATCACGCTTGGCCTTCTCTGCCTTTGCTCGCTGCCTGCTCTCTTTGAGCGCATTGATGGATTTCTGATCCGGCAGCTTAGCTTTGGCGGCCTTGACCTTTGCTTGTCGAGCCTCAATCTGCTTAAGAATTGGGCTGTCAATCGACTTGCTAAGATCAAGGACATCTTCACGATTAGATCGTGAGCTTTTGATAGCAGCACCTGTGGAGGTCGAGGTGCCCGACTTTGACCAAGCATCGAGTCTGCTCTGCTTCTTGATCTTATCCTTTGCTTTTTGGGCCGCAAAATCTGCCTGTGACGCAATGCCCAACTGATAAATTTGGACCTCGTCATCAGTTTGGCCCAGGGCTTGCAGAAGTTCTGCTCGCTGTTGGTCAGTCAGATTTGTTGACCTAACATATTTTCCAGGGGTGGCTGTTGGAAGACAAGCATCTGTGATGAGCTTTCTTGATGCGGCGTGGATCTCATGGCCGTTTTCACGGAGACGAGTAAGAATTTTGCACAAGACCCGCACCGTAACATCAACAAGCCAGCGATCCTTGAGACGAATCATGTTCTCCATGCCGCTGAAGTGTTGTTTCGCAGGGTTGAGGATTTGAGACATGGTATCCTTCTCGCTCTTTCCCAGCGACTTTGAAATGGTAGATGCTATCAGGCCATCCTCTGCGACAAGTGCTTCCGCAAGCTCCATGATCTCACGGCAAAATTCCTGCATCACACTATTTTGGATATATCTAGACCAGTTTTCGATATTTTTGCATGCCGTAGAAACAAATCGCCACTGCTCACTCCACCAACGCAACACCTTGGCAGCAGAAATCGGCTCCAGAGTTTTGACTCGTAAAACACCTGAAGAGGGGTCAGCCAATCCGCGAAGCACGTCACGGCTCATGTTGAGAATGGGTCGGATCGGGCCCCACGGATTCGGGGGTTTGAGGATGTGCTCCAAGGACCACACAATCGAAGATAGTGTCTGGTCGGGGTGAAGCTGGGACATTTGCTCAAAGGCACTGCTTCGAGAGAGCTCGCCAGTCCAACTCTTGAGCAACTCGGATGCGGCCTCTGCAAGATCAGGCTCTCCGTGAACAGAGAGGCCGATGGTGTCCTGGAAGGCCAGCCGGTCGTTAAAAAGGGTGTTGAGATCAGTGGCGTCCAACTCAGATATTCTACCCAACGTGCTGCTAAGCACGTCAATTGTGTTCTCGAGTGCCTTGTTGAACAATTTCCCAGACTCTGTTAGCTGGCCGCTCTTCAGTGGCCTGATCTGCTCAACACCAATCAGGGGCTCAAGGGATAATAAAATGTCTCTGGCGAGGCCGACTTGCTCCGACGAAAGATCAAACATTTCCACAATACCCTGCCAGAATGTTTTTGAGCCTCGAACAATGGTAGACTGAAGTTGCTTTCCTTCGAGCATATAGGTGTATTCTTCAGAAAACATCTTCATATCCAGCTTCATTGCCGCTTGCATGAGCTGTTTAGCGGCAACGGCCACCTGAAATGTTTGCCACCCTTCACGGTTACCGGTTGGCGGTTGCATGTTCCTCAAGATGAGAGCCTTGTGTTTCATCACCAAGTTGAAAGCGCCACTGGCATATAGGTGAGTTGTTCCAAAACCAATCTTGGTCTCCGAGTCCAGGAAGGTCGCCATAGTGAAGCGAAGAGCATCAAACCCTGCACGAATGCAAGCCGCTTGCCCAGGCTCCCCAATACTAGCATCTTTGGCCAATGTTTCAAACAGAGTATGCATAAGGACTTCGCAAGCATCGTATCTCCGATCGCGGGTCAGTGACTGCAGCCAGGGGTCAACCCAAGATGTGGGAAATGGCACAGAAGAGGTGCTAGCATCAAATCCGGTCCAACAATCTTCAAGCGACTGCCTAAGTAAGCTCTTGTAGACTGGACTGCCAAAAAGCAGATCAGCAATAACGTTAGGGCGGGCGTCGCCAATGACATCCCAGAACGCCTTGGGCGATTTCTTGAGGAAGCCCGTCAGAACACGGATGGTAACAACCAGGATTCCTTCTGAGTGGCAAAACTGAATATGGCGGAATAGCAAATCATAGATATTGGGACACCCCGGCCTCACCTCAAGACTCCGAAGACGATGGAGAATGATGTCCCCGCTCAAGCTCCTGAGGACCTCTTCAAATCCCTGCCAGAACTTTTCGATCTCGAGGTATATCTCACTCGTCTGTTGTGATATGTCCTTTCTGTTGATGTCGTCCATGGCGCTTATGAGGCCCCCGCTTACGGCCCAGTCGAATTGCTCTTGTGACATAGCACCGCTATCGAGGTTTTTCCAATTTTCCATCGCCCATTTGCGACGGTCTTCATTCTTCTGGTCAAAGATGAAAAATGTCATTCCCGGGAGAGGGTCCTTGGTACCCAGCTTCAGGACACTCTTGCCTTGCAATCTCCGGAAAACAAACTGAAAGGTAGCACGTCTCTCGGAATCTACCATGTAAGGGATACAGCAAAGCGCCTCGTAGACTGTGATATGGACCTCTCCAATATGCTCTCCGAAATGAGATTTCTTGAACGCCGTTCCGGTTGCCTCAATCTTTTCAATGAAGTCCTTGGCCCAGCTGAGGTTATGGTCAATTCGAGCCACATCTAACCGGTCGAGCATCGCCTGGATTTGGGCAACAGCATCCTCATCCCACCGTCTGCGGGGGTCAGCATGATACAATTTTGCGACGTAATCCAATACTTACTCAGCAAACTTTTGGAGGCTTGCCTTGCGCTTCATATGCCAGTTCAAGACACAATCAGAGCAGGTCTTGAGGGTTTCTTCCAATCTCCCGGTGAAATCCTCTAGCCATTTTCCAGCTATTGACTTGTCAAAGCCGAAAATCAGGCTGTTCCAGTATGTGACCTCGATTCGCTCCTTTCCTTGGTCTATGCGTTTCTTCTTCTCCTCTGCCGAGATTTTGGAATCCGGGTCATCGAGGATCTTGTAATTCTCGTCATCGTCCTCGCCAGTTCGAGGGCATAGCAAATGGCAATCTGACGGAAACTTTTGGAGCTCCTCATACCACTTTGCCAATTCCTCGTTAATCTCAGTCATGGTATCGTGATTTTCCGCTGGTTCGCATGCTTCGGTCCGATGACTATCAAGGGATGTGTTGGCGTGGGTATACACTCGTCATGGGTGCCTCCGAGGGGCACGAGTATCAAATCGAAAGCGGGCGCGGGGGATGCGCTCGTGGAACTGTCGCAGGCCAGTAAAGGACGGAAAATCGGCGATGTGCGCGGCGCTATAACAAATGGAAATGGAAAGAGCGGTAGAAGGAAGTTGGTGTTGACGTCAAAGCTGAGAGGACAGACGAATCTGCCTGGAAATTGGAAAGATTCTTCGTTGGCTCGGTTACGGGAGCTCAAGGACAGGGAAAACAGTGATATGAAGGCCTCTCGGGCAGTGGGCAGTCTGCCAGTCTTGTATGTGTGGAGGTATCGCACTATTACCCGCACTCTCCGTCGAGGCTGCAGCCTGCAATGTGCCGTCGACGTTCGACTTTGAAAATGTACAGTTGAAGCTTTCAAGGTTCCCGATGGCGTCCGCGGCCCTTGGTTGGTCACCGACGCGTGAGCAGCCGCGTTCTTACAGGGGTTTTAATCGAAAGTGGGTCCGTGCGCGCTACCGGGCGACAGTGGGGTCGATTGCCTTGACAACTGTGAGCTCGGGGGGCCTCTGGCAGGGAGTTGGAAGGCCTCTCAGCGAGAAGATAGGACTTCCTGTAGGGTGGATGCGCCCAGTTCTTCACACAAAATCGATATGTCCCTGTCGTACGTTATGAGCGATAAAATAGGATGTGAATATTCTAATTTAGATCATCAACTCCAGCAAGATGCGAGATGGCTTCTTGCATCGTCACACGTGTCCGTGTGTGCCATCGGAAAAATGCATGCACGACCAAACACCAGCATCCAAGCGAGGCAGCTTGAGTGAGTGCTTCAAAATTACGCCACGCTTTCTATTATTTGGAGAGCCGTTCGTCAAAAATAGGCATTAATTACCCTAAGACAAACTAGCCCCTAAGGAAATGACCAGATCAGAAAAATAAACATGAAATACAGTGTACCACATTGTTGATTCAAGTGCACAAAACCAATATCATAGTCAACCAGCTTATATCAGCCCTCATCCTCATTTACGCCCCTTTCATCCTCCTCTTACCCACCCGATCGACAAGGTCTTCGATGGGGCATTCCGACTGGTTCCACTCTTCCGTCCCCTCCGTCGTATTCGATCTACACCTTACACAACTTCTACCGTGTTGCACAAACAGTTTGTGCAGCCCATACTTTAGATCATTGGGAACGCGCACCTCAAGGTGGCTGAAGGTCTCATCCCTCGATGCTTTTGGCGGCATCCACTTTAGCCAACCGCTTATGCGGTGTACATGCGTATCGACCGCGAAGCTAGGTTGCTGGAGACAAAACAGGATGACGCATGATGCAGTCTTGACGCCAATACCAGGAAACTTGACCAAAGCCTGCATTGCCTCGTCGGGGTGCATCCCGTGAATGTGGTCCAGCGATAAAAGCCCTTGCTCGGCTTTTAAGATTTCGAGGTCTTTCTGGCCCTGCGACTTTTCCTTAGCCCCAACGACATCTGCCACCTGACCAGTCTTCTTTTCTACGAGAAAAGCATCCCGTCGCATCATGTTTTCTTGATGAACCAATTCCAAAATAGCCTTGATGTCTCGGCCTTTGGTTTGCGCCAATCCACCATGTTTGATTGCTGCAACGATGGTTTCTACTGGTGCCGTTCGCACATTATCCCAATCAACACTCCCCTCCCCGATTCCTGATTTGACCACCCCGAACTTGGTGACCAACCCTTTGAATGCGGCATTCGAGTTGGCCGCAGAGGTATGAGCGCTCAGTCGCGTGCGGATCATGGCATCGAGAACTGATGGTACTTCCCCACATCCGGATACCTCCAGAGATGGAGCAGGAATCTTTTCGGGTGCTTTGGCAGGCCCGTGAACTTTGGCCAACCGAGCGTAGACTTCTTTGCATTCAATTGTCGAGGGTGCTGTCCATTCTGGAAAGGGGGTGATTCCGGGTGTCAGTCCATATGGGTTGTCCTTTGTCTTTTTGGATGGTTTCCTCTGTTTCTTCTCTGCCACAAGATCTAAAACCTTGTCTTCAATCTCTTTTTTGGGAGCTCGCTTCTTTGTCGGAGACCCTTTAGCGGATAATTGTGCCGGCTTCTTCGGGTTGGGAACCTCGTCATCGGATTCCAAGTAAGACTTCTGAACTATTGACCGCCGTGGACGCAAGGTTCGCTGGGGCTCAGTGGAGGGAGCCTGGGTCAGCGCTGCTGCTTCGGCAATCGACTCCAGCTTGGTCTCGCAGTCGTCACCTTCATCTTTGATCTTCTCCTCGCCTCCATTTTCTTTCTTGATAATACTCGTGTCTTCCACTGTTCCCAGATCATCCCGATACTTGGAGGTTCGGATACGGCCAAGGTTGTGTGGCAACTCTTCCCAGCCATCCTCCACTTTGGGGACCTCCCCAACCCGACTCTTCTTCGACCGTGCATGGGAGGAATCAGCCTCTGCTGCGCGTTTCCGAGACCGAGTCTTCATTATGATCACCGATCCCGTTGGGCTCCTTGGGAAATGGTAACTCTGGGGTGCTTGGTTATGGATCCAATGGCGTTCGCGAGCTAGGTGGCAAGATGCTAAGTAATGCAATCGCGCCTCTTTGCGTAGAACAAAGGATTTCTGTTTAGAGATGTGTGCTCCCAATAAGGCTTCTTGGTTCCTAGAAGTAGAGTGGGACTTCCGTAGGGTTCTCCTTCTAGAGTGAATGGGAGGAAATGAGGTCACAAATCAATGATGCGTCGTTGATGAGATCAACACGTTGGGCGCGCTAGCCCCACATGAGGAATAAGCAAAAACGGCACATCAAACAACAACATGGAAGAAACAAAGGAAGTGAATTCGATAGTAGAAACAGTAAAAAAAATTGTGATTTTTTGAGCGTAGTTCATTTTTTATCTTTATTTTTTGTACATGAGAACAATATGAATCATTGCACAGTGTGTCTGCTCGCTCGTTTCTGAGCCGACAAATTTACGCTCCTGTGGACTTCCTTCAAAATCAAGAAATGAGAGTACGGCATTATCGAGTCGAGATATTTCTTACAGTAACATTTTCATCCTATATGTATTCCTATTGACCCTCACCCCCCCAAAACGATATGTCTACAGCTTCATAGCAACACACTTCACAATATCCTAGTTTGACGCATTGTATAGGGTAATCCATTCAAACGCTGGAAGGAGCTTCTATCATTGACCAGTCTTGGTTCCGGTCCAACTGCTGAGAAAACCCGTAGGTATTATCATTTGAGTTTGTGTGTTTGTTTGGGGGTATTAGAGTATTGCCGATGTGGATTGGTTTGGTGAGGACTGAGGTACATGAAGTGAATGAGGTTTGGGTTTCCAAGTCACCGGGATGAGCAGCTCAACTTCATAAGCGAGAAACCCATAGAGCACTTAGTATTTCAAGCCAATTGGCTAGCCATATGTGGATTTTTTTTATTTCGCTGTAACATCAACCCATGCAAGGTCAGAATTCATATCAATCAGGATGAGACTCCAATCGAAGCACCTGGAACTTGTCGTGGCACATGTGGAGCGCCTCAGTTATTTGGCAGAGGCGAGGTGGAGAAACGCCCTCAGATTGAAAATGCACAGTGTTTGCCGACCTCTCCACGCCAACTTTCCAGTTTGGCAAACACTCCGCTCGTAAGAGTTATCATGTTCAAACAATTCATGCCATTCACTAGAAAGTGCTGACTAATCGTTTAATTTCTACCTGTTCTTCTTCTCGCTTCCTGAGTTTTCATCTTCAACCTTGTAACACCACCTCACCTCAAGAAAGCCGACAGCAATCTCCGCTGTCGCCTATTTCCTCGGCACCAGTCGTTGGTCTTGAAGCATTTCGATACCCGGTTATATTAACTTGAGTCCTTTATCGAGTTCAAAGAATTTGTACATTTTGTTACACGTATTTGTATCGTAAGTTGATACTCCCTTGACAACGATTTTTTGGCGAGTCTAAGTTGGGTGTGCCACAGCATCTCCCCGATAACACACTGCCTCTCATCCTCCACGCTCTGTGTGTGCACCGCCCTGCTGTTTTCGACCAGCATAGAAGGCGCGAGGATGCGAATCCACGCCAATGGCCTAGATATGGATGACATCCAATTTATCACCCAAAGGCCCCGTGTCCCTCCAAGGCGGGCCAGGGCAGGCTCAACTGTGACTCTGGATGGCAACCGTTCCCTCAGTGTTGAGAGCATTGCAGACGAGGTGATCGATCTCACAGAAGATCTCGGTACCTCTGGAAATAACTTGGTCCACGAAGACGAATTTATGCTGGAAAAGATTCGGGTGTCCAACATCTGGGTGAAGCCGGGCGCATTCCTTGAAGTCAACGAATTCCCTGTTGGCAAGTATTCGGCAAAATTCGTCTTGGTTCGAGCGATCAACAAGAACAAAACAACTGGTCACGTCAAGATTCGAGGTACCCCTTTCGCTAAGTCTTCATCAATGTTGGGTAAACTTCCAAAGAAATCGAACGAAGTTTGCATGATTCTCTGTTACGACGATGGAAAGCCTGCTGAAGATGCCGAGCTTGTTGACATCACCCCGGAAAACTTTATTAAAGAGCATGAATTGCTCATTACCAACGCTTTATATCCGGTCTCTAACTCGTCAACCATGAGCCATTCTCAACATCTGACCTGCCGCTAGAAGCTGGAGGTTTGTTTCACTGGCAGAGGAGGGACTCAAAAGCAGATCGAAGAAGCCTTTGTACGAATCTATGCAGATGACGTACCAGAACCTCGGTATCGTGTCTCGGAAGAAGCCCTTAGCAACCAGTGGCGGGGAACACGAGTAAGAGGCGGGTCATTTTTGCCTTCTCACTACTCTCAAACAGACTTTGTCAACTTGGACGATGATAATTCGGTCGAGACTCAGTCGATTCGAAAACCGAGTCAAAAATACACCGTTTTTGATACCTGCTCTGGTGCTGGTGGAGTTTCGCGAGGAGCTCAGATGGCAGGGTTCAAGGTAAAATTTGCTGTGGACAAGGCTGCGGAAGTTTGGGACACCTATAGGACCAACTTTCTGACCACCACACTTTTCAAGATGTCTGTTGACGAATTTCTTTCTCAGCATAAGGGGTACATGCGGGTTGATGTTCTCCATTTTTCACCCCCGTGCCAGTACTTTTCACCTGCTCACACACGGGAGGCGGCTCACGACGACGAGAACATTTTTGCCTTGTACAGCGGTAACCAGCTGTTCAACAAGACTCGACCGAGAATCGTCACCGTCGAACAGACATCTGGTTTAACCCATGCTCGCCATGCTGAGTACTTCCACATGCTACTGGCCGACTTTACCCAGTTTGGCTACTCGGTGAGATGGAAGATTGTGCGACTTTGCACCTGGGGTGCGGCCCAAGATCGTAAACGCCTGATAATTATTGCTGCAGCGCCTGGAGAGAGACTTCCCCCATTTCCTCGAGCCACACACTCTCAAGAGGGGCATGGCGGGCTGGCGCCTTTCAACACCATTGAGAAGACGCTGAGTACGGTTCGGGTTGGTGATGATCTTCACGATTTGGTCAATGTGAGACGGTATGAACCAAGAAGACAACCTTTTGATGCCAACAAGCTGGCGGGAACAATCACGACCGGCGGTGGAGACCTTTACTTTCCCGATGGTACACGAGAGCTGACACTTCGAGAATGGGCAAGCCTCCAAGGGTTCCCTCGAAACCATAAATTTCTTGGCACCAAAACCGAGATAAAACGGCAGATTGGGAATGCATTTCCTCCTAATACGGTTCAAGTTCTGTACCGACATCTTGAACAGTGGTTGTTGAAGGAGGATGGTATGAAGCCGTATCAACCAGACGATGATTTCATTCTCATCGACGACGACTCCGACAGTTCGAATAGTCCCGATGATGTTTTTGAAGCTCATCAAATGTCACCAGATATGGATGACGATGTTATGGAAGTCGTGCAAGTCAACGACGACCATCCCATGGAAGCGGACAACGAGGGCGACTGCATTATAGTCGACTTGACTTGATATGGGGACGCGGTACTTTGGACTAGGAGATATGGCTTTGGAGAAGGGCTTTGATGACGTGTCTTATGTGGACTGCTTAGAATACTGATGTTTGGGAGTGACTGTGCCTTATGAGGTGCGCTTGTTGTGTATGTGGAAGGACGAAGGGATGGAAATTTGATGTACCATGAGGATAGCATGGATGATTATGCAAAGTTAATAGGGATGAGGTAGTAATTGCAGGTAGAAAATGTGAGTAGGCGTTCAGATTTCATCAGTTGATTATTTTGTGACGCTGGAAGCTAGCTGGTTGGTAGTACATTGAAGACAGCGACGAGTTCTTGGTAGTTCACGAGTAGACTGGAGCAACAACTCCCTGAACAGCCACGCGACTTCTTATGTCACAAAATGCGTGCTCTGAGCCAATGTTTCAAAGCTGTCTTTGACACAAAGCATTTGATTGGCAAACTAGCACGTCAATATTCTCAAGTGCCCACACAGTCTCTGGTGCACCACATTGGGCGAATCTATCATCTAAGATAGCCTGGTTTCAGCATGGCGGCGAATTGTTTGCTTTTAGTGAAAAAAAAATAAGCTGTAGGCTCAACCGGGTGATCCAGGAACCAACACATAAAAGGGGCATACGATTGGTTGGTCGTGAAAATCTTACTGCCTTGACTAAAAGAACAAATAACTTCCTGTATCATCTTCTAAAAAAAGGGTTTGCCTGTGAATTGGAGACAAAGTTAACCTTTGACTACTGGAGATGCCTTTCTAGCTGCCTGAAAAGACCTAAAAGTAGCGAGCTGGCTGCCTAGACTAACAAATCAAAAATGCGCTCAGTACAAACGTGTGTGTGTTACAATTAGGGGCGATGGACCATATGCTACTTGGACCTCTCTCGGATGGAAATTCGTGTATGCACCCCTTGGGGAGATCACAACAGTGTTGACGATTGGTAAAAGTCGTGCACGTGGAGGGAAACCAGCACCTAAGGACCCTCCTGGTTGTGCGAAAGAGGATCACTAACTCCAGGGGCGCCATGGGAAGCAGCTGATGTACGTGGAGACTTCGGTCCAGGTGCTGGTACAGGCGCCGTAGGCGAAGGGCGATGGACTCGGAGGGGACCAGTAGGTGCTCTACCGTTATGGGCGTTTCAGGCCTCTTTTTTGCTGTTCACGCACATGATCAGTAGGTTCTCTACCGCTATGAACACATTGAACCTTTATAACGTTCACGCACATGTCAAGTTTTTCTTGCGGGACATTAAGGTTGGTGGCATTGTGGTCAACGCAAGGACAGGTGCCTCGTTGAATAATACCAGAGCTATTATTTGTTTCTGGTTTCCTCTTGCATAATGTTGACACAGGAGATCTATATATTTTTACTATGTCAAGAAATGTTATATCTTACCGTTTCACCCAATCCTAGGTACAAGATGCTTGTTGCGGTAGCCGTGATGCCACTGCTGCTGCCCTTAGTCCCCGGTCTTGATGGGCCTGGTGGTGATAGCCCCAAGATATCTGTGAACATAGGTACTTGTTGATCAAGGTTTTTGCTGAATTTTCACGTTTGCCTAATTTTTATCTTTGCTAAATTTTCTCTTTTGCTGGTTGTCCAACCCTTGTTTCCCCGATAACTGAACATAAATTAAGAGCCAGGCCCTTTGTTCTCGCCTTTGGATTTTTCCCCTGAACATCGCACTCGTTTGCATCTGCTGGTCAGTGATTCACGCTCCAAGCCTGCCTTATTTACCCCGCCAACCAGCTTCTTCTCAGAACTTGCCCCAAACAACTCTTCACTCTTTACTTTGCATTCTGCACTCTACATTCCGCACTCTGCGCGCAGCACACTGCACACTACACGCCATACTCTACACTCTACACTTTCCCCTTCGATCTTCCTGCAAATATGACGGACATCATGCCTCATCAGCGGGAACGACCAACTCTCAAGTGTCCGAACCCTGGCTACGCACTCGCATACTCCAAGATCACGAAGCCTATCCCTGCCATGCCCTCATTTTCGGCCCAAGACGTATACGTCTGGAAGCACGAGCAGGGAACCATCATTGAGATGGAGAACGAGTCAGAGATGCTGAAGAGATTCAACGAGAAGCGAGTCCCATTCAAGGCCTGGCCTATGGCACCCCTACCAGGGTTGACCACTTCGTTCACCAAGTCTTGGCTTTTTCTTGTCCAAATCCCAAAGTCATCAGATGAAATCATCTTTCCAGCTCTCACAGACCGCTTCAGCATCGACATGGAGTCTCGCATTGAGAAACCAGATGGCTCTTACTCGTTGACCAACCTCAGTGCCACTCGTATTCAGAATCCTTACGAAGACTTGGATGGCGTTGCATGTCCGCTTGTTTCAAAGTGTGCTGCCTTCAAGGTTGACGTACCACGTTCTTGGAAGAACGACGAGGGCGTCCATGTTGAGTTGGACCTCATGGCTGAGTTTCAAACCGTCTCTAGCCTTGATGCTCTCGAGAACTTGGATTTGAACCCAAAAAAGGTCCAGAACATTGCGATAATCTGGGATGAATCTTCCTTGACTTTTGAAGCCGAGCTTGCTGCCCTCCGTCGGTTTGTCGAAAAGCCTCGCCTGGAAGAGCGCGAGCTTAGTCAAAAAGCAAAAAATGCCTTCAAGATGATCATAAACTTCGAAGGTAGCGACAAAATCTTCTGCAACCTGCACAACGAATTCCCACACCTAAGAGACCCAACCAACCGTGCTCACCGGGTGCCGCGAAAACTGCTGGACAAGTTTAGAGCCTTCAATTCCGATCACCGCGCTGCCTACAATGCGCTTACCAGAATCCCCAACGGGCTTTTCTTTGTCAATGGCTGCCCTGGGGCTGGCAAGACGGAATGGAACATGGTCGTTTCGGCCTTGATTCAAAGCAGGCGTCGACCTGATACAAAAACAAAAACCAAGCGCAACCCTATTCTCTTTGTGGTTGATCTCAACAAAACTGTGGATGATGCAGCGGACCGATACTACAATCTTTGCAAAGAAGTTGGCCTCAATCTACGGATTGTAAGGATGCACGGCTGGCCTTATGAAATGAGAAACAGTGATCGACTGAACCAATCTCCATCTACAGCGAGCGAGGAAGATGTCGATTTCACAAGGAAATTTCTCACAACAGCCAGCATCGCTCGACATGCAGGTGGTCAAAGAAACCCCAACAAGGCACCCACACTGGATGAAGCCGCGTGGGAGTATTATGAAAAGCACAAGGCACAATGCTTTGTGATACTACGTCGCGTCCTTGAAAGAATGGGGTCAGGCGAAGTTCTAACAACTGATGACTGGAAATCTCTACGCAACCAAGTCTCTCTGCTCTACCGTGCTGTGCTCGCGCAGACCGACTTTATTGCTACCACACCTGTTGCAGCATACGGGAGCTTTTCTCGGATATTCAAACCTGCCGTGGTGTTTATTGACGAGGCGCCACATGCTAGAGAGCTGACAACACTGATTCCGTTGGCATTTTTTGATCCTCTGGCTTGGATTCTTACAGGAGACGTGAAGCAAACAAAGCCCTTTGTTAAGGGGGGGGACAAGCGTGACGCTCTCAAACAAGGGTTGAAGTTCAATCCACATGCGGACCAACTTAGGATGAGCTTGATGGCTCGAGCCGATCTTTGTGGTGCCGTCAACAGCAAGCTCCTTGTCAACAAACGCGCGCATGGAAATCTCCATCGTCTCCCCTCCAAGATGTTTTATGAGGGAGAAATGAAATCGGGCTACACTGGAGAACAACGGTACCCCAAGAGCACTCTCCACCTGAAGGGATATCTTGAGCGGCTGGGTGGCGTTGCTCAGGTGAACGAAAATCGTGTGGTTGTTCGTCTCAAGGACAGCAACGAGAAGATGAGTCTGAGCAGTTTCTGGAATCCGGCTCACCAAAAATGGATCCTGGAAGAAGTCCAGAAGCTTCTCAAAGACCCCAGCTTCCATGCACTCCACGGAATCAACCAGCCAGGCCTGGTCATGATTCAGACACCATACAGGCTGGCTGCACGCCAATACCTCGCTGAGGTGAAGCAATGGCCTCAAGAACTGCAGAGCCGAGTGGAGGTGTTGACAGTGGACAAGTCGCAAGGCAACCAAGCCGATGTAGTATTCTTGGACATGGTTCGAACTACCAAGGCAGGATTTATGGACGAGCCCCAGCGACTCAATGTTGCTATCACTCGCGCGCGTCAAGCGGAGGTCATTTTGATGCATCCCAAAATGGCACAGCGTGGACAATATCGCGGGAAACCCGTCCTAGCAGAGTACACCTCTCAGATTTGGAAGGATGCAGTGGAGGGTGGTCGCGTGTTTGAGCTCTAAGGAGAGTGCGATTTCGCTTGAGGTCGAAAGAAGACCGGTATTGGGTGGAATGCCTGGGATTGGTCATGATAGGTGCGGATGGACAAAGATTGTTGAAAGAAGACCCAGGTTGGGGCAACGGATAATGATTGATGACGATGGCAGATTGATTGTGCTAGATTTGGTTGAATGTTTGTTTTTGGCAATGAACGGCGTTTGGTAGAGTGGCTGGTACACCATGACGATATGACGACTAGAATGGACAATGGCCCCTGGGAGAGGAGGCTTTGATTGGTATAGAGTTTATTTTCGAATTCAAAGATTGTTCAGATCACTCATTGATTAATTTGTGGATACCGTGATTAACAGAACTGAGTATGATGATGCAAGCAGTTGTAGCTGCGAGGCAAACCTGGGAGCGCATACCCATACACTTCTCAGGGATTCGCGAATAATTGTTTCACCGTTTACAATGTACTTCGTAGAGCGCGCGACAAGCCATGCCTTCTTACCTAAGGTGCTTAATACCGATAGGCGATCATAATAGGCGATAGACATTCTCCTATTGGGTATGAGGGGAAGGGACTTTGGTAATTTGGACAAGAGGTGGCCATAGCTTCTGTTGCTCTGCAGGGTCTTGCAGGGTCCCTTTGTTTGCGAGAAGGAAAGCGAGGGTGAGGGTGGCGAAACGCAGATCTGAGATTTATGCGTGCGAGGGAGGACCTACGGGGCTTCAGGGCAGGTTTGTGGTGGGCTTCAGGGCGCGGGAACCCGAACCCGAGGCGCGGTCTGATTTGATCGCCCGTGGCTCGCGGCGCGGAGAGTTGCTGGCAACCGACATGGCACCGACGTGGACACCGACATGGGACGATGGGTGCCAGCCGAAATGGCGGACTCGTCACTGCTGCGTGCCGGGCCAGCCAGACATACGGGAGGCGGCTTGGCCTGGGCTTGGCTTTTGCTCTCTCCCCGTAGGGCTGGCAAGTCGAGCGAAACAAGTGGGGGTGGGTGGCATCGAGGGCTCGCTCGGAAAACGATGGGTGCATGCCCGGTCAGATCAGTAAGCGGCGTGGTGAGTGACGATGCAGTGAAGTGAAGATTTAGTTTCACTCTCGTTTCTTTTTCCTGTCTCTTCTTTCCGGAACGGTGAGAGAACGTTGCTACGTCACCCCACCGCCGAATCAATCGTATCATGGATGTAAGAGAAGGCTGGCCGGCTGGTTGGTTGGCTGGCTTGAAGCTCGGACGGTGGTCGCTCGCAGTGCACCATACGGCAGTTCGGGGCATCCTTTCTTGATTCCCCTTTGTTTTTCGTTTACTCTCACCTGAACTTTTATCCCCCCCCCCTTCCCTTCTGGCGGTCACGACAAAGCGTGGCGACGCGGAAGCATCGGCCTCAGGTGGCATTGGACGATAGATAGTCAAGCCAAACACACAGCAGGCTAGTGTGGTGTAAGACGTAAGCTTGCCGTTGGGCGATGGCAATTTTTAGAACTAATCGGAGACATGGCTTGCTCGCATCTGCGATTGCAGCAGTCAAGAGAGACATGCTAACAGGGCCCATGGACGATGGGCGCATCGTCTAGCAGTATCTGGCACCTAGCGCACGTGTGTTTGTCTGGCCAGAGCTGGTAGCTTGTGCTGGAGCTAGGTTCACATGTTTGTCACCGCCCCCAGCCTCTTTCTCTCTCTCTCTCTCTCTCTCTCTCTCTCTCTCTCTCTCGTTTGTCGGATTCGCACCGTGCGGCGGCGTATAGAGACAAAAAGCATAGGCTCGCATTGGGGACAATGGGGACGGCCCAGAAGGTTTGCAACGGGATAACGGGGGAGTTGTGCAGACCGTGGCTTAGACTTAGACTGTGCGGGCTCTTGCTGGCTTTTCGGTTAACCCGCCGCTCGGGAAGCGGGGCGCCGAGCTGACGTTGCTCTCGTCTCCAACCACGCCGCGGCCGGGGGTGCAGAGGATCTGAATGGCTGGCATCCCAATTTGGGAAACCAGATGGATGTCTGTGGTCGTTCTGGGCCGTGGTCCTGCGGTGGTAGCGCATTCCCATCTTACCATGGAGCAGCAAGCGCGTAGCTCAGAATCCTTCACTGTTCGGCGCGAGAGGATTTGAGAGAAAAAAAAATGCAATTGTGGCTGGGAGACCGGGGTCGGACATGCACATGGACGATGGACGGTGAGGCAATAGAATTGGAGCCCTCGTAATAAGTTCTGGATGTACGGATACTTAGACATGTCCATCATGCAGAGCCTGAGCCTCTCCCCAATGCGGCCAGCCGACTCTCATAGGTAGGTTTGTACCTACAGCCGCAACGGAACCCTGGCCCTGGGCACTGTAGCATCACTCCCTCCCGTCCCTGTTCTGGCCAGTCCGCCAACGTGCTCACCCGCACTGATCCACCCACGCACCCACTCCCACCCGCCTCCCTCCTTTGCAGCAGAGACAGACCCGGACCGAGACCCAAGCCCCAGGGTCGGACACCGGACACACGACAGCACAGCGCAGCGCTGCACAGCACAAGCTGCACCCGCCAAGCTCGCTGCAGCTGCCCGCGAATTAGCACTCGCTCCGCTAGGCCCAGTCGCATCTCGCCTGTGCGACCTTCTGCCCCAATTTGGTACCACCACCACCACCACGTCCCGCCCTCACACTTCCCACCTGCCGACGTGCGTGCGTCTTGTCAGCCCAACCCCGACACGCCCCAGGTTTTCTCTCTCTCCTAGTCGTTGCGTGGCTGCCGCTCTGCTCTCACCTCACACTCGCACGTCTTTTTACCATGATGCGATGATATCTGGAGCTGCTCGTTTTGCCGCCCCTTTTATCTGTCAATTTCTCTGAGAGCTTGTGCGTCTCATCGACCTCGGTCGCTAACTAGGCGAACGGGCCTGATCCCTTCTCCCTCACACTGCCCCAGTCGGCGGCGGCCTCCCAAACACACCTACCTACACTCCCCCAGCGCGCCGCGCCGGCCGCCCCGCCCAATCTACACCACGAGAGACGTCGCTACCAACAATTAGCCCAAAACCACCGACCACCACCAACCGCCGGCTGCTGGTGCTGCTGGCCACGGCCTCTCCCTCTTCCCTTTGTCACCCGAACACGCGCGCCGTCTTAATCAACCCGGCAGCATCATTTTCAACAACCCATTGCGACGGCCTATTTTTTGAGTGGAGGAGGAGGACCCGAAGCGATGGACGACATTGTCCCCAGGGCCGTCCTGGCTAAGCGCCAACTGAGTAAGGGAAGCATTGCCGGCGTCGTCGTCGGTGTCGTCGTCGGCGTTGCGCTCTTTCTTGTCTGCCTCTACCCCGTGATTATCCGCCGAATCTTGCAGCGACAGCGACAGCGACGACGAGAGCGGCGGGAGGAGAAGGAGAAGCAAGATGTCGAGGCAGGTGAGGTTCCCGCCTCAGGCGGCTCCGCCGGTACCGACCATGAGCGACGACTATCTTCGCAAGATTCATTCAAGCAAGAGGGGGATCTATCACGAGCTGTAGGTGTATTGGATGGTGGTTCTGTTAAAGATATGGGATGGACTCCGCCAGCCGATGGTATTCCTCGCACCGATAGCCAAAGACTGGACCAGCCGCCTCGTTCCGTCCCAACCAACGGCGATGCTCACGCAGTGCCCTACGGACCGCCAACCCGCACCGAGTCCCAGCTCACTGCTTTCACCGGTTACGAGGAAGAGTTTGTACCACAAAGCGCTGGTGATCCTCACGATGGAACTCTCAATGGCACCAGCGCCGACTACTACAACCCAAACGTTCCCTCATCGGCCTTTGGTATGGTGCACACTGATGAGCCTCCGCCGATTCCCGAACCTGAACACCAGCTCTCGCGCGGAAGCTCTTTGCGATACAATCTTAAGCAGATGTTCCGTCGAAAGAGCACACGCGACCAATCTATGAACTCTCCGACCTCCCCTACGTTTGGCTCAACTTTCGATACTACTCGGAGCATGAGCGCCCAAGATGCTCCTCTTGAGCGCATCACTACAGCCGAAGTAACGTCAGAGTCTCCAACGGATATGAATTTCCCGCCCAATGACTTGATGCCTCCGTCGGAACCGCGTGCTCTAGGATCGCCCATCAACCTGCCAGCCATCTCAAGCGAAACAACGCCTCAACCCGGAGTCCAGACGCCTCCTCTATCATCACCGGATTCCAAGTTTAGAGGATCTGCTTCACCACCCACTAACCCTGCCCCTGGAACCATCAACCCAATGGATATCATGCCTGCCTCTACCCAGTCTGAGATGTGGCATCGCACCGAGTACCAGCTGTACAACTTGTCCAACAACCAGTCATCATCACCGCCTAGCACCGTCCCACCTTCCGAGCAAGCTCGTCCAGAGGTACCGACTGATTCTCCCTCGCCGCTCACGCTGCCTCCCAACTTTCCGCACATCACGCCCATTATTCAAACTCCTACCCCCACCCAGGAGGAGGCACCGTTCAAGCGGGAGCCCGTGGAAGAGCATGACGACATCCCCATGGTCGACATCCCATCACATATTCACCTAACTCCTGTGCCGGATCGGGACGCTCGACACCCGAGCTATCCCTCAGAAGTATCAACTCCTCTTCCCGGGCCTGCATCTACCAACCCTTCGACCCTCAACACCCCTGCCACTCAACTCGATACGCCTTCGCCCAACTCCGAGGCTACTTCATCGGATTACCACCACAGCGTCTCACCAGCCAATGGACTTATCCATCAGTCTCCCAAGCACGGGGCCTACCCATGTGACGAGCCTGGCTGTGGTCAAGTTTTTGACCAGCCTCATAAGCTAAAGTAAGTTGTGGCTGGGATTGCGTGTCCCTGATATCTATGAAACTAACATGCGACAGACATCACCAGCGATACCACACCAAGGAGCACAAGTGTCCTTATCCTAATTGTGGAAAGGGATTCGGAACCAAGACTCATCTTCAACGACACATCAATGACAGGCACGAGAAGAAGAAGAAGTTCCACTGCGCGGTTCCTGGATGCGATTATTCAAGGCAAGGTGGCAAGGGCTTCCCCCGAAAAGACAACTGGAAACGGCACATGACCAAGATCCACAACATGGATCAGCGCAATCTGCCGGAACCAATCGAAGCCGACTCAGACATGACTGGCGTATGACGAATGGGATAAAACCATGGTAATTATCGAAGCTTTACAAGCTCCCCCAGGCGCCTTCAAGGATTGAGCGCATGTGGTACTCCACAAACTGGGCCGTCCCTTGGAACACTGTTTTACTAGACAGCTCTCGAAATAGCGATATGCATGGAGAGCGAGCATGAGGAAGTTGGCGTTGGGTTGTTATGGGCAAGGGATTAATTTTCTCAATTGGATATTTTGAGACGCAACACAGTGAGCGCATAGTTGCAGGCCAGATTGAGGCTGTTTCATCTATCATTGCTACTGCGGTCGCTTTGGACCTTGTGTCCGTTTTTTCCTTCTCTTTTTTACTTTCTCCTGAAAGCGCTGATATTTATTCTCTCATTCGAGCACAGCTCTGGTCGGCAAAGAGGGGACGGGATTAGGGAAACATAAAAAAACTCCGTCAAGAGACGGAGGAACTACATGGCGTTTGGGATCAAGGAGGGAAACAGTTCGTCAACCGAGATGAACTCGGCGTATTCAAATTCGGGGTATCTTATTTTTAGCAGCCGTGTATAACTGAGCTATTTGGATGAATGCATAACAAAAGTATGCGACTCCAGGCACCATGTTCCCTCTTTTTCCCCCGTAAGTAAATTGTGACGACTGTCTATGGTGTGTTTCTTTCGTGAAATTTTGATCGTCTCTTTTTTTTCTTCTCCTTTTTATCGCTCTAGCTCAACTCCTTGATGAGTTTCCTCACCAGCTTCTTCTGATCGTCCGCATCCAACCTCTTCTCGTCCGTCTCCTGGACCGCGCGCCCGACGGCGATGACCGTCTTGACGCTCTCGCTGTCGACCCAAAACTTGCCGTTCCTGCCGGTGGCCGTCTCGAACTGCAAGCCCGCGTTGCCGAGCTCCTCGAGCACGACGACCTTGCCCTCGAGGACGCTCTTGGGCATCATGAGGCGGCGGGCCATGCCGAGGGAGATGCTAAACAGCATGCCGCCGGCCAGGGGGCCCAGGCCCTCCGACTTGCCCGTCGACGACGACACGCACTCGAGCTCCGGGTCCATGTGCTTATTGGCAAGGGCAACGCGGGCGTAGACGAGGGCGCCCGAGGCCAGGACGGGCCGCGTCTTCTTGGTCGCGCCCTCGAACGAGAGCTGCGGCAGCAGCGCCGGCGTCGTGTAGTCGGAGAGGGTCACGTAGTAGACCTCGGCGGCGGAGTGGTGGACGGTTCCTATGACGAGTTCGCCGCTCCTGGGCTGGTACTAAAAAAAAACAAGAAAGCATTCGTGTTAGCTTCTTTTCCTTGCTCCTCCATCATTTTGCGACTGCGAATTGGATTTTGCGCTTACCCGTCCGCCAGAGTTTTCCACTCGAATGGCATTCTTGTGGCGATCCGTCATGAGCTGGCCGGCCAGCGTCGGAACGAGCTCGTTTGGTGGAACATGGCGCAGGCCGGGCCCCAGGCGCAGAGCCTTCTTGGGGTGCGAGGGGATGAGCGAAGGGTCGATCTGGTCGCCGGGGAGCACGAACACGGCGTCGGATGCCATTGCGGTGCGGTGCGGGCTCTGGGTCTTGCTGCTGGTGTTGTTTTGTTCCTGGACGCAAGCAGCAGCCTCTTTTTCCGCTGCAGCGAGGCTGACAACCCATGAGAAGAGAGCGGCGAGCGGCATGGTGGGGCTGCAGAGAAAAAGGTACGTACCTTTCCCCACACCCATCACCACAACTCTCCAAAGAGATGCAGCCCAAAAAAAGAAAATGTGGGCAATTCGCCATCACAATGAGACGACAAAAGTCCGTTCACATCACAGTGTATCTAGGATAAAACGTACTTTTTCGTACAGTATTGAACAAGGAATTAAATGTTAGATAGGATGATGAGGAAAAGAAAAATGTTCATTTGGACAGAGGTAAAAAGTTATTTCGTCCATTTTAAGCATATTACAGTGAGTTTTGGGATTTTCCTTATTTTATTTCCTTTTATCCTCCAGGCCTCAGCGTCATATAAATTGAGAGCAAATACTGTACGGTGTTTTGAGACTTTTTGTCCCGCCCGCAACTTTACCACTTCAGAATTTCTGCCAAAATTTTGGGCCTCCAGCGAAAAAATTACCCCACTACTGCCACTACCGCCTCGTTCAAAACTTCCCCTCCAAATTCTCCCTCTTCCACCCTCGACTGCCTCAAATCACCAAAGGGATCCCGGCACCTCTTCCTTTGCCCCAATAATCGAATAATTCAATCGATTCTTTATAACTCCGGACCTATGAGTGAAAACGCCGCCAAGGGCCCCGAGCCCGGTAACCGAGTTACCATTGGTATCACCTTCGGAAACACCAACAGCTCTATCGCCTACACTGTCGATGACAAGGCTGAGGTTATTGCCAACGAGGATGGAGGTTAGTTGGTTCCCTTTGTGTCTTCCGTGATTTTTCTTGTCTTGCAATCATCAAATGCCCGTTGTCCTCTGCATTGCGCGCCGAGAACTGTCGCAATAGGAAAAAAACCTAGATGCTAACTCCCACAAGACCGTCAGATTCCTACCGTTCTCTCCTACGTCGATGGCGACGAGTACTACGGTGGCCAGGCCAAGGCTTTCCTCGTCCGAAACCCCAACAACACCATCGCCAACTTCCGCGATTTCCTAGGCCAGGAGTACGCTATGCCCAAAACTGCCCCTCCACAACGACATCCACTAATTGAGTGCTCAGATTCAAGTCTATTGACCCTACCCACAACCACGCTTCTGCTCACCCCCAGGAAATCGACGGTACCGTTTCTTTCTCCGTAAAGGACAAGCCCGATGAGGAGAACGCCTCCAACGTCTCCGTCTCCGAGACTGCCACCCGATACCTGCGCCGCCTCGTCGGTTCTGCCTCCGACTACCTGGGCAAGAAGGTTACCTCGGCTGTCGTTACTGTTCCCACGAACTTTTCTGAGAAGCAGCGCGAGGCCCTGATCAAGGCCGCCAACGATGCCGACCTCGAGATTCTCCAGCTCATTTCCGACCCCGTTGCCGCCATCCTGGCCTACGACGCTCGCCCCGAGGCCATCATCGAGGACAAGATGATTGTGGTTGCTGACCTTGGTGGTACCCGATCCGACGTTGCCGTCGTTGCTTCCCGAGGTGGCATGTACACCATCCTTGCCACTGCTCACGACTTTGAGTTCGCTGGTGTTCACCTCGACCAGGCCCTGATGGATTTCGTTGCCAAGGAGTTCCAGAAGAAGCACAACGTCGACCCCACAACCAACGCCCGAAGCGTGGCCAAGCTTCGCCTTGAATCCGAGGCCGCAAAGCGCACTCTCAGCCAGAGCAACAACGCCCAGTTCAGCGTTGAGAGTCTGGCTGACGGCTTCGACTTTTCTCTGACTATCAACAGAATAAGATACGAGATGGTCGGCCGCAAGGTGTTTGAGGGCTTCAACCGATTGATTGAGGGCGTCATCAAGAAGGCTGGCCTTGATGTCCTTGACATTGACGAGGTTATTCTTTCTGGTGGCACCGCCCACACCCCCCGTATCGCCAGCAACATGGGCTACATCTTCCCTGAGACCACCACTATTTTGGCTCCTTCCACCAGCACCATCGCCATCAACCCCTCTGAGCTCCAGGCTCGTGGTGCCGCCCTCCAGGCATCTTTGATCCAGGAGTACGAGGCTGCCGACATCGAGCAGTCCACTCACCCCGCCGTCACCACCGTCAAGCACATCTCCAACGCCGTTGGTGTCATCACCATTGGAGCTGACGGTGAGGAGACCTTCACCCCCGTCTTGCCCACCGAGACTGCTGTTCCCGCCCGCCGCACTGTCCACGTTCCCGCCCCCAAGGAGGGTGGTGATGTCCTCATCAAGGTCGTTGAGGGTGGCACTCACATCAAGGTGACCCAGCCCGAGCCCAAGGAGAAGCCTGCTAAGGACGAGGACGACTCTGACGACGACTCCGATGAGGATGACGAGGAGGAAGAGAAGCGCGAGAAGATCTGGAAGATTGGCAGCCCCCTGGCTGAGGCCGCCATCAAGGGCGTCAAGGCTGGCGGCAAGGTTGAGGTCACGATTAATGTTCTGGCTGACCTGGGTGTAACCATCACCGCCCGTGAGGTCGGTGGCAAGGGTGGTGTGCGAGGAACTCTCAGCGGCCAGTAAATTCTGAGGCCGAGAAAAGGTTGAGAGTTGAAAACTGCTTGGGTCCGGAAGGAAGAAACAAAGGGCGACTCTTTCCGTCGTAGGTATAGAAGGGCGAAGGCACAAAAGTCACGGGTCTTTTAGCAGATTCTAGAGGGCACAATAGATGGGAGTTCTACATGATGTATAGGAACGCCCAAGAGACGAATTGAATGATAGAATTGCAATAGTAAAACAAACGATCAGCCCTCCTGGATTGGAGATATAAAACACGAAGCTTGGCTAAAATTTGAATGGGGGCCCATTTCATGTGACTGGGACTATGAAGCGTCTTGGCCGCTGCTCATTCCTTGGGGCAGGGGTTCTTCTCGGAGCTGTACATGGCCGGTAGGTGGTCTTTCTCACACAGCCAAGGCAGGCACGGGTTCTCGATGTGCCAACCCATAATTTGCAGGAGCAAATACGAGTGTTCATGGGTGAAGATTGCTTGGTTTGTGATCCGGAATGGAAGAGCCAGGGGCTGGGTTATGCTTCATATATTTCACAACTTTCCTCGTAGACTTTGGTCAACCACTATATCCTAAGAAACCAGAGATTATCTAGGCAGATAATTATCATCCCATAATCTTCACTCGTGTGATGAAAATAATGAACTTGAAAAAAAACCATTAAGGAGGTCAACGTGCCTCTCGCCATGTCATACGCGCTTTCAGCTCGCACTCGCTATGTGGTATATACACGATGAATATTCCAACACCCCATCTTATCCTTCTCATATATTGGTTTCGCTAAAAAAGAAAAATACACATTTTTGCTTGAACTGGGCGATTCCTCCCCTTTGGTTCTATACATCTAGTCCCGCACCACCTGGCAGCCGCCATGCGATGAGATCATTGCGAATGTCAAACTCGGGCACCTCACGCGACCGTTTCATCCCTGCGTCGCGGAGAGCATCGCTATCAAGCGTCATCGAGGATGTTAGGCTGGCGAGGCTGCGCGAATGGTCAAGCTCATGGATGCGGACATTCTTGCGTGACTGGGGCGTGACGGTGACGGTCGAGACGCTCTTATCGCTCGAGTTGCTGGGGGTCCGCCGGTGGGCACGCCCAGTCGATAGATGAGTCGATGAGGGGTTGCTTGGGAGAAGATGGGAGCTCTGGCTGTGGTTAATGCGGCGAATGTCGCGGGGCCGGAGCGTGCCGTCACGGAAATCGTCTCCGTCAATGTCGGCGTCTTCATCCTCCTCATCTGTATCTAGCGAGGGGATCTCGGTCTTGGTTTTCCAACCATTGCCACCATTAAAAATGTCCTCGATACATTCGTCGGCCGGCGGCTCATTGGGCTGGAGGGCCCACGAAGATGCGAGGCTGCGGCGGTAGAGGTCCTGAAGATCAGCGGCGTCTCGGGGTTTAGAGATGCTAGGGACGGCTGAAGGATATGTGAGCTGAGAGTTCATAATGTGAACTTTGGAAAGGATAAACTTACGACCAGCATCTTCGATGGATTCGTCCATGATTCCGCCAATACCACCAAAGACCGGTGCTGTCTTGAGAGCCGGGGCAATGTAACTACGCTCACCATCGACTTGGACCATCAATATGCCAATCTTGAGGGTGCTGTTGACTTTGCTGTCTTGCAAGAGGTACCTCCTAACAATACCATCTTCCACAACATCTGAGTCACGGCTGAACCTGGCGGGATCCGCATGGCCTCCGACAGCACTGTTACTACGCTTGCGCCCTGGCGAGGCTACGTCTTTGGTGAAGGTCTCGCTTTCCTCAACGTACTCGCTGAGGTTGAGGCGGACGAAACCAAGCGTCATCTTTTCCGTGGCGGCAAACTCCTGGATAATTTCCAGCTCAAAGGGACACTCAGCCAGGTTATTATTGCGGTCAATGGAAATGCGGATAGACGGCACCAGCGTGACAAAGCTGTAGTCGACGCGGTGGTTGGCAATGGAGCACTTGGAAGTGCGGCCGCGATGCTCCGCATGCATGGAGCCGGTGAGATGCCATTTTATGAAAGAGCTACCATTAACCAGGGGAACGTTGTTGAGATCGTAGACCTGGCAATCGTTAGTTGAGGTCTCACTGAGATGTGGCTGTGAGGTGAGGCTCGGTGGCGGTGGGAATGATAAGCCAGCATACCTTCAGATGGAGCTCGAATTTGGGCTAATGATGTCATGTTAGAAAATGGCAACCCCTGACTGAAATGAGTGGGCTTACCTTGCGAGCCTTGCTAACTTGTGGTTTTAAAAACTCCATGTTAGCCATGTGCACTGCTGTCCTCCTATGTTGAAGAAGGGTATAAGTTGCGGTCGGAGCTCCGGGGGTTCCGATCTCCTTCTCTATTCGACGGCTTGAACCTTAGGAGGTGGTTGCAATCAACACTTGACCCGCAGCCAAGCGCACCGCATCCCGGTCCTGCCACCAACAAGGCTGAGATCGCCCGCCAGAAGTGACAACGGCAGGGCAATTCCACACGCGAGAGAAGCCGAGAAGAAAAAGAAGGAGGAAAGGAAAGGAAAGGAAACAAGGAAATGACTCGCGCCGTTCGCTTGACAAACGTCAGTGGAGGTGACTTACTTAATGAGGACATGCTGATGTGCCGCCTTGGACCGGCCCAGTGGCGCCAATCCTAATAGAGGCCAGCCGGCGATGCCCCGAGAGCTGCGCTTCCTATCGCCCCACAATCACCGGAGGGGTGCCACGACGAGCTCGGAAGGCGGTGGACTCTGGTCTCTGGTATTTAAACGGCGTCGCGGCGGGCTGATGCCGGGGGAGGCGGGATGGGACGGGCTTCGCTGTGCTGGTCTGTAGCCGGCAAGAAATATGCCCGGTTCCGGGGCCTAGAACGCGCGTGTTCGTTTAGGTGATGAGGCCCCGCTAAAAATGGTCCTTGGCCCAACATTTGGGTGATGAGACATGGCTTGCAGTCCGAATCGAGCTGGTGGAATTGTGTCATCACATAATGTTATCTCAGATGCTAATACGAAGTCCGTTTTCGCCGTTATGGCTGGAGCTGCCACAGCCCACCACCGAGTCAAACCTAACGTTGGGAGCATGAAAGTCCAACGGGCAGCATCCCGTACAACTTGGCGACCAGTTGACGGATAGACAGAATGGATTCGCCAATTCTATACTTCAGGGCATGTTCTCAAAACCTCTTTTGATACACTTTGGAAGTCATGCCAACATCATGACTGTGATATGAATGTTTTACGAGTAGCTGTGGTCGTCTGCATTACATCGGTCTCAGCACAACTCAACGACAAAAAAAGATAGAGCACATGGAGAGAGCTTCCAGCCCTATGTGATAAGACACATAAGCGCTTCAAGGGGATACGAGGAAGCAATAATGCAAATCTATCACTATCACCCTTTATCACCGGGAAAAGGAAAACAGACAGCCCTACATTCGGCATTCATCATAGGAATTTTCTCTATAAATAATGGATCTATCCTCCGCTATTGCTTTCAAAATCATCATCCTCATCCAACAGTCAATTCACACTACAATAACAACTTCGCCACTTTAACAACCAACCACTACCACCAACCATCAAAATGCAGTTCTCCGCCATCGTCAGCATCCTCTTCGCCGGCCTTGTCGCCGCCAACCCTGTTATGGAGCACCCTGTTAACGAGCTCATTACTCGTGAGGTCAGCGTTCTTGAGGCCCGCCAGTTCACTGGTGCTTGTCCTCCTGGTCTCTACAGCAGCCCCTTGTGCTGCTCTGTCAACGTCCTTGGTGCTCTTAGCCTTAACTGCGACTATGGTAAGCAATGCTTCAGCCTCAATCAAGACCAAATTAGCCCAATATGTGCTAATAATAATACTCCAATAGCTGCCGGAGCTCCCTCTACCAATGCCCAGCATAAGTCTGTTTGCAAGGACGTCGGCAAGGTTGCTAACTGCTGCTTCATCCCTGTTGCCGGCCAGGGCGTCCTGTGCTTGGACACCCACAAATAAGCAACTACCTTGGCACTCTAAGGATCGAGGTGCTATTCCGAATATAGTCATGCTCGAGACATTCGATTCTTCACTGGTGGAAAAGCAATTAGCTATAATTGTGGACTTTGACCCTTTTTTATACCTTTTTTCTCTTCTCTTGCGATAAGGACTTAGTTCCTGTTTTTTTAAAAAAAAACAGTTTTTGGAAAAGTATTAGATACATAGTATCCGGAGTCTTTGCACCCCGAACAATACTACTTCAGCTCTCATCTTCATATTTCTCTCCCTCCCTCTCGTAATTAATCGCTGCAAATTCTGACTTGGTTTGTTTGTGTAATTCCCAATTTCGCCATAATTTTTAGTTCAATAAAATCTTGGTCTGATGTAATGGCTTATGTTTCACGCTTCGATAAAAGGACCAGTTGCGCAAGTGAACTTGTTGAAGGTCAAGTGGCCAGGCACGTGACTTATTTGTCGTCCTCCATTCCAAACATTTCAAATTGAGTGTATTCATGATACCCCGGCTGGAATACTTGCCAACGCAAATAATCGTTATAACAGTTCAAGTATAATAACTTATATTCGCCGCAGGAAATATCATCATATTCCTTCTTGCTGGTTTATCCTTCCATGACAACTCGGATCCCCCACAATCAGGCTGCACAGAGGGGGCTTAGCGTCAACCCCGCTATACCAACAGGGCTGCAACAAGAGGCAAAAATCTGGTAACTCATCACAGTGGACTTAAAAACACATAAGAAGATGTTTGTTTTATCGGGAATGTTTTTTTCTTCCTCATTTCAGCTTATCGTTGTATAAAATCTCAGAATTTGATATCTACATGTATTATCTTGTCCTAGGCTCGATAGGTCTCTAGCACGGCGTTATGTTGTCATCGGTACTTTACCCTGTAACTTTAGCGTCATGACCTCAGCTCTCGATTCACGCTCGCTTTCCTCAGCAACATCACCGTCCTTTTTAACCGGCCACCAGCACATATGTCGGCAACCAATGCGCCTCAACCGGTGAAGCTCTCACTTCCGCTTGTGCGTGCGTAAGATATCTATAAATTCTCCAACCACTTGCTGACCCTGGTAGGAATATCAACAAACTCTATTCCAAGAGCTCCGTGCTGAAGATGAACTCGTCGTGCTTGCCCGCGGACTCGGGCTGATGCGCCTCGTCACCAACCTCCTCCACTCCTACGATGCGGCCGGGAACAACCTCATAGTCATAGTCGGGGCCGAAGATCGAGAAAATGGCTGGATTGGAGAGGCATTGGCTGAGCATGCCGCCATCAGCATGTCTCCCAAGGCGCGCGGGCTCACGGTGGTCAACACCGACCTTCAAACCGTTGGCGCCAGAGAGAAGATGTATGCGGGTGGCGGAATATTCAGCATCACATCGCGCATCCTGGTTGTCGACCTCTTGACGAGCTTGCTCGACCCTGACACCATCACCGGCATAGTCCTCCTTCACGCCGATCGCGTCATAGCGACCTCTCTAGAAGCATTCATCTTACGGGTCTATCGACAAAAGAACAAAGTCGGCTTTCTCAAAGCCTTCTCTGACAACCCAGATCCTTTTACAACAGGCTTCTCGCCTCTCGCCACCATGATGCGAAACCTGTTTCTTCGAAAAGCGTCGCTGTGGCCCAGGTTTCATGTCACGGTGGCGCAGTCTCTCGAGGGCAAGAAGAAAGCTGAAGTCATTGAACTTGAGATCCCCATGACAGATTCGATGAGAGATATCCAGACGGCCATCATGGAGTGTGTCGAAGTCAGCATCCACGAACTGAAGAAAGGAAACACAGGCCTCGAAATGGAAGATTGGAATCTTGACAGCGCCCTGCTCAAGAATTTTGACATCATGGTCCGGCGACAATTGGATCCCAACTGGCACCGCGTCACTTGGAAAACGAAGCAGATTGTCAACGACCTGACTGTTTTGAGGACCATGCTCAACTCCATCCTAACCTATGACGCCGTCTCATTCCTTCAGCACCTCGATACCATCCATGCCGCCCACTCTCCCCCTCCAGGTTCGACTCGACAAAACCAATCCCCATGGCTATTTCTGGATGCTGCACAAACAATCTTTGAAACTGCTCGTCGACGAGTATACTCGGTCAGCGCCAAGGCGGCAGCCCAGGAACGGGATGGAAACATTGATTCGCTCAGACCCGTCCTTGAAGAGCTGCCCAAGTGGGCCATGTTGGCTGAAGTCCTCGAGGAGATTGACCGAGATCTCTACTTTGATCCTCCTGCTAGAGACGATTCAAATGGTTCCATCATGATCATGTGCTCCAACACCGACACATGCAGACAACTGCGAGATTACCTGCAGACTATGCACATAAAGCCCAAAGTGGAGAAGAAGGATGACGATGAAGAGGATGAAGAAGATGCCCATAAACCGACGGCGGCATTCATGATGAGAAGAAGACTACGGAATTACCTCAGGTGGAAGAGGCAGTTTGCGCAAATTAGTGCCACTCTCTTTTCAGAAAACCAAAAGGCCCTCAACGGCGCGACAGACCCGCGGCCAGGGTTCAGCGGAAGCAGAGGAGGTAAGGCGCCGGCCAACAAAAGGCGCCGAGTTCGGGGTGGCGGCAATGTCGGTACAGCACAAGGTCGCGCAGCCAACGGAAGCATCGTGCAGTACATTGAGAAGCCAACCGAAGTGGCCGATCTCATGGCTGAGATCCAAATTACAGAAGAGGAGGCACAGCAGAAGGACGAGGTCATAACGGATCCACTTGACAACATGGAGGATTACTTCCAATTATACGAGATGCAGGATCTTGTTGTGATCCACGCATACGATGGCGATCAAGATGAGCACGTCTTGGAAGAAATCAAGCCGCGGTACATCATCATGTACGAACCTGATGCAGCTTTCATTCGCCGGGTCGAGGTGTACCGATCTTCACACAACGACAGGAATGTCCGGGTGTATTTCATGTACTACGGTGGCTCTGTCGAAGAGCAAAAATACTTGTCGTCTGTCAGACGAGAGAAGGACGCATTTACGAAGCTCATCAAAGAAAGGGCAACCATGTCGCTGGTGATAACAGCCGAACCCGGCACCGAGGATGCAGAGGAGGCATTCCTCCGAACCATCAACACGCGTATTGCTGGCGGAGGTAGACTGACTGCGACTGCTCAGCCGCCTCGCGTTGTGGTCGATGTACGAGAATTTCGGTCCTCGCTGCCCTCGCTTCTCCATGGTCGGTCCATGGTCATTGTGCCGTGTATGCTCACGGTTGGCGATTACATCTTGTCGCCTAACATTTGTGTGGAGCGAAAGTCGATTAGCGATTTGATCTCCTCCTTCAAGGATGGGCGCCTGTACAGCCAGGCGGAAACCATGTTTGCGCACTACAAAAATGCAATGCTGCTGATTGAATTCGACCAAAACAAGTCTTTCACATTAGAACCTTTCGCCGACTTGTCAGGGCATCCAAATAGCATCGCGCCGAGCAACATGGCATCTGATCTGCAGTCCAAGCTTGTCCTCCTGACACTGGCATTCCCCAAGCTGCGCATCGTTTGGTCATCATCGCCGTACCAGACGGCTGAGATTTTCGAAACGTTGAAGGCACAGGAGGAGGAGCCAGATCCGATTGCAGCCGTCAATGCAGGCCTAGACAAGAATTCAAGAGCAGAAGATCAGGCGTTCAACCAAGAACCGCAAGAAATGTTGGCCATTGTGCCGGGCGTGACACCGCAAAATATTAAGAGCCTGGTACTGGAAACGGAAAATATTAGAGAGGTGGCCAATATGACAGAGAAAGAGCTGCAGCCACTAGTTGGTACAACGGCAGGACGGCAGATACATGGTTTCTTCAACAGGAATGTGATGGAGGAAGACGATTAGAGCCTGAGTCACGAGAGATGCATATTTCATGATACCCAAGAAACAAAAATGTTGGATAATGAAGCAGTAATTCATTGCAATTGAGAAACTATCGTTATGTGACGGGTATTGCGCCCTGTAGGACAAGAAGCATTGGGTATCCCAGCGCGTCGAAAACAAATCAAAGCACCAACCAAAGACTCATGCATCGTGCCGAAACCGTAATTCATGCTCTTCCCCTCTCCCTCTACCATTCGCTCACCCCCCTCTCATCTTTTATCATCGCTCGACGACAAAAGGGGGAGCCCGTTTATACTCTGCTCCTCCTCATCCTCCTTCCGCCGCCATGACGGCTGCCGCCGCAGTAGCCGCAGGTCAGGAACCTGACGATGATGCCGCAGAAGCGGACAATGGCGCTGATGACGGCCTGAAGGATGCTGCCGACACCACCAATGACGGCCATGATGGCATCGCCAATGGTTCGCAAGGCGGCCTTGATCTAGAAGCAGCAACATGTTAGCCTATGAGACAGCAAAGGGCGCGGCGGCGGGAGGGGAGCCTTACGCAAGAGAGGACTCCACCCATGATGGCGGTGTATAAAACAGTATTTTCTTTTTTTTCTGTTTTTGGTTGTTTCTTTTCGTACTTCTATTGGCAAGATTCGAACCAGATGCTGTATGTCGAATAAACAAGTCTAATGCTTCAGTTTGTTTGTTGTCCTTGGGGCTTTTTATATGTACTGAAACCCAACCTCTCACCTCCCCTCCCCTGCTGTTGCTGCTGCAGCCACCAAGGCCAGCAGCAGGCCCAGCGCGTCTCGCCAACCATTCCACGGCGTCATGATCCATGATCCCGCCCAACCAAACCCAACAAACTACCCCTGACGTCAGGCATTTTTTAAGCCTACCCACCCCTCCCCTCCTCTTCCCCCTTCTTGATACATGCCCCTGGCTGGGTTCGATTAAACGTCATGACATATCACATTAAAAAAAAATGATTTTTTTTTCCCGTCATAGCAACTACCTAGCTAGTTCTAGCCTCTCGCACAGGCTCTCCAACGGTATGTTTCAGGGCACCGCAGGAAAACCGTAAGGTAGTAGGAACCAATTCTTGCTCCACCGCCCTCTCAAAGTCCATGACGTAGGCGGCTCACATGGTGGCTTGCCTAAAAACCAAGGCCCTTTATGCAGCGTGCTACAACAGAGCAAACACTAGCGACATTGCCGCGGCATATTTTATTGTAGCAGCGAGAAAAATTGAATTTGGTACTTTTTTTTCTCTCCCGCTGGCCAGTGCGCCGTTGCAAGCACCATGGTTGGTGTATGCAGGCCCCTTGTGATTTCAGCTGCCAGCCATTGTAGGTGGCTGCTGCCGTGTGTGTTGTGCTGCATGGTGCAGAGAAAAGTCGTGACGTCACAGAGTCATGATGAGACAAAATCGTCGATGACACCCTTTTTGGTCCATCGAGGGGTCCCCAAGAGGGAAAGTGGCAGAGATAGGAGCATTCCTGATTTGGAGTCATGATGTCGATGCTCAAGGGTCTCAGGGTCCTTTCAACGTAAGACTGATGTAACGCGGACGAGGGGCGCCCGCCACAAGATCAATACTTTCTTTCGAGTTCTCTATGATGTTCTCTATGATGTTATATCTTCTAGGGGGTATATTTCGCCTCGCTCTAGCCTCATTGAGATGAGTGTCTATCCCGGGTACTACTCTACATGTGGGCGGTTCCTGTCATCTAATGACCTCGGGGAACGCCCACGCAACATATCGTATCGCAACATCGTACAATCAAATCCCGCATGGCTATTGTAACATTAAATAAGTGGAGAGAGAGCCCTTACAGCCACCGTCTCTTGGGTGGTTTGGGCAGGGCATTTCGGCGCATCATCTCCCGGTTTCTAGCATCCAGGAGACCAAGCGCAGTTCGGTCGTCGGGTCCATAGGAGTGTGCGCGAGGGAAGTGCGGCCTCTCGTCGCTCATCATCTTGATGCGCTGCACTCGTCTCAGTTTGGCGAGACCGTACCAGCATACCACGAGCGAGAAGATGACGGATGCCCCCGTGACGCCACCGAAGCCCCAGTGGGTTTCTTCAATGAAGTTCTCCAGGTTCATTCCGTAAAGGCCAGCAATAAATGTGCCCATGGCAAGACCAAGCGTTCCTACGCTGAATTTCAGGTCCAGCAACATGAGTGCGTTTCGGTTGGCATCGAGAATTGCGCGAGCACTAGTGTATTGTTAGCCACCATGTGTTATTTCAGTCATCAATAATATCCTTACATATCTTCTGTGTTTCGGATTCCCGACACCAGGTTTCCGGCCTCTTGAACGATTTCGTCGGTGAGTTTGTGGTACGACTCAAGCAGCATCTCCACTTCGGTGTGGTCGTCCATGCCTCTGTACAGATCATGTGTCTTTTCTGTAAGATACATGGCCGCCAAGTCATCATCCTCCTCGAGCAACTCCTCAATAGCATCTCGCACAAGCTTTGCCTTTTGTTCAAAAGTGCTAACTCGTTTGGACAAAATAAGCAGCACGCGCAACTTTTGTCGATCAATGTCGTCTTCAAGCTCACTGAGAATATGTATAATAGGTTCGCGCACTGCTTCAAAGTCGGCTTCCAGTTCTGAAGTCACCGAGGTCAAGACGGCTTCGAGGGCGCGAAATTCATAGGGCAGGGCGCCAGAAGCTTGAGAATTGACTGGGTTCTTCTGTTGCAGTTTTCCTTGCAGATCATACATGAAGGCTGACTGAGGGTAAGACGTCTTGGAACCATAGACATCAAAGAGTAGAACACGGTCGTGTTTGATAAGAACCTTAAGATGGAGCAAGTTCAACAGAATAGCAGAGGGGCGCACAAGAATATGTGGGAGATTAGATGAATCAATCTTGCGCAAATCTCGAGGCAACAGACCGTACTATCGAGCAATTCCATCAGCATCATGTTAAACTTTGGCAAATTGCTCATGGCCGCCAGTAACCTACCTTGGCAATAAGTTCAGTCTTCTTAAACTCGCCATCCACCAATATCACCTTTCCATTCTCGTCAACCTCTGTGCAACGCAACCGCGGTTCCGAAGCAGCCTTGGCCGCCAATGAGCGGCGACTGAACATGGACTCATCGTGGCTGGGAAGGTCATCGGGCTTCAATGGCTTCGAACCCTTTCTGGCTGGGCTACCCCATAGCCTTTCCTGCCATGTAGGGGTATCCTCATCGGTGTCTTCCCACTTGAACCACTTCTGCGTCGAACTAGTTGTGCTGAAAAAGGCTTTGGGTGTAGCGAGTTGGTTTCGGGGTCGCAATCGTCGCAGAGCGGGGTCCTGGCCCAGAAACGGGACTTCGGGGATCGCGGTTCGGCGTCCGCAGGAGGACTTCTTCGCTGGCAAACAGGAGCCTCGAGTCTTTCGGCGGGGGGCCACCGCGGCGATGGTGCTCAATGACGAGCCATTACTGCAGGTGACGAAGGCTCTCTTGGATTGTGAGCGCAGGAACCGGAGGAGCGTGCGGGACGGGACCGGCGGGCGCAAGGCGGAGTGCATCGCAGGGGAAGCCGCGCGTCACAGGAAGCGCGGATTGGGTTGTCGACATGGACGTGGTCGTCGGACAATTGAGGCTGTAAACGTCGTGGCGATGCCAGGCTTTGGCGTTGCGGGTTTGCAGTCGCATTTGCATGGCAATAATACATGGGTCTGGTTGGCCGAAATTTGCGCTGCACCACGAAAACCAGTTGCCTCTGCACGGGCCACGTTCCCAGCCAACTGGATACAAGACGACGATTGAAAAGGGCCATAATTCTTGGTATTTATAGTCAAAATAAATAGGAGTAATGCACGGGTGGGATTTTTTTTTTCCTTTTTCTTAGATAAGAATGTATATGATTTCCTACTGTTTATTATACCGCGACTCTTTTTACTGAGATTTATCTGGTACATCTACAATGGCGGGGAAGTATGCTTGTTACTCTGATAAGACGGTACATCTGAAGTAAGCCGCAATTCGAGAGATATGCAGAGCCAGCTGACCAAAAGAGAGGCTGTTTTTCAAATGAAGAGAGGCTAATAAAAGAAACGCCTCCTTTTCCTCAACGTGCGGAATGTTAAGGTTGCCATTTACTTTGGTTAGACGTTTCAAGGTGGAGCGTCTAAAGACGCGAGTCTCCTTTTGCCGGCCACTGGGATTACCATGGCAGGATCACTCCTTCCATCCCACCCGCATAGAACATAGAACCCAGCTTCAAACCTTTTGTTGCCCAACCATCAGGTTTCTTTAATTTTCGCAAGCCAAGGCCGTGATTTCTTTTTCTAGCCTGATCAATTGTTTTTTTCAACGACGCTGGCATTAATTCCAATCCGTTGCGCGCCATACCTTGTTTGCTCCTCCGCCATCCGTCTCTCCCAGCAAACAAACATACACCCAACGGCGGTCAACTACAGCCAACTGGCACGAGACTATGGGCATCCTCTCCTAGTCGATATAGCACCCCTATCGCATTCCCCCCCCGCCTTTCCTCATGGTCGGAAACCTCACTCCCGTCCGCATCCGAGGCAAACGGAAACACAGAGCCTCAACCGCGCCCACTGGACAAAAATCCCATTGCTTCAACAAGCCGCCCTCAGCCCTGGGCCGTGGGGCCGACATCAAGTATCCAGAGGCCAAGAAGATGAAGCGATCGCTCTCCGCCGTTCTGGCTGACAGATCAACACGCTTCCGCCCCTCTCTTGATTCCTTGCCCACAGAGCTGCTTGAGAAAATTCTCCTCTACAGCGCCAATCTATCATTACCACGGGCAGCACCCCACATAGGCGTCAAGCTGTCCGGTCGGGTCACCCTCCTCCGTCTTTTCATCTGGGCTTTTCACGACACCTGGGATCAATGGTTCGGGGTTCCTTGTCGGGACGACATCTTCTACGGACCGACAATCAAGAATCCTGAAGATAGGGTCTGCGGTGGAGACCCTGAATTGCAGGTGCGTCTTATACCCATGCATATTGCCATGACCGGAACATCTTTCTCCAGTTTGCTAACTTGACATATGACCAAAAGTCGGCTGTTTTGGAACTTCCCTGGGTCGATATTGACTTTATTCTTCAGGCCCAGCAGACATGGGCAGACACATATGCAAGACACCGCTGGTATCAACACAGCATCGACTGGAACCTTGATGAAGATGGAATCCCGCGCCACTACCATGACAACAGCCACGATTTTGGCGGTGGTTTTCACCACTTCGATTCTCGTCACTGCTTCGAGGCCGACTATCAACGAGCACTCTGTTGGCAGCCATTTGAACCACATTTCGAGCCCTGGGGGTTCCGAGACGTTCATCCGCGCACCCGTGTGCCTGTAAGCCTTCTCACAGGACCTTGGGATGATGAAAAACAACGCCGAGCCTTTTGGCTTGCGCGCGGTGGCGCTTTCAATTTCGGCGGCGTTGGATACGCGCCGACGCCTCCCTGGGAGGTTCGCATCGAGCTCCTCCGCAATGTCGCCATCAACGCCTCTGAGCCCAACACCCTGCTATACAAGTGCCTCGTGCGCTCTTGGGTTTATTGGGGTCTGCCTAAAGACATAGTCAGGGATGAAATGCGCAGGATACGTCAACGAGTCGAATGGGGTGGCGATAATGACACGGGAAGATCCATTCTCCGAGAGATTGGAACAGCGCTGAGCAGCTTCCTCATGTACGATGGATATGAAGCTTAACCCTCACATGAAAGTAAAGTAAAAAGTAATAAACTTATTTAATTTGTTTTTCTTAGGTAAGGATAGAAGGAGTACACATACATGAGATGGGTAGGCCACAGCCTCTTACTTTGAGATGAGGATGGACGAATTACACTGCAAAGTACACGAATATGAGGGATGGTTGGGTTTATTATACGGAGTATCCACAGGGAATGCATGCGATGCAATTGCATCTTTGCTATTTTGCTCCTGTCGCAATTACTGTCGATGTTGCTGTTGTTGGCAACTTTACAATGAAGGTTCACGAGAATACCCCCCCCCCCCCCCCCCCCCGGAGGACCACCTAATGCAAATGCCCAATGCAGGGGGCCGGCTGTTGTGATACCTATCTAAAAAGGCCAGAATGATGGCATAGGGTCGGGAAGATGTCCGACACCTTCACCCCATCCCGAGATCAACGATGCGTCAGCATCAGGATCTTATGTACTATACTACATACTTTATTCGAGCTGAGATGAAAGAAAATAAGACTTGTAAAATAAGAATCAACACATTAATTAGTCTAGTTGATTCTTTCTTTCTCTCATTTTTTTTTTCAACCACAACTCTTGGGTGTAAGCCCCCTGCAGTTTAGCCCTCATGGTGTGTGCAATGCTGTCAGATGTTGTGTCCCGCGTCTCCTTGTATCACTGGCAAGGCAAGTTCCGCTGCCAAACAAGCGGAGCGTTTCAACGACACGTCACACAAAAAGAAAAGAGGCAAGAAGAAGAAGAAAAGGGACAGCCAGCCACACTTCACATGATTGTAATCTTACGACAAAACACCTCAAAAAAGCCAACAACGTGGTTGACCGGCACCGCGCATGATAGGATGCAAAAAGGTGACTTCCCACCCCCGCCCTTCCCCCGCGCCCCCGACCGACCCATCCGACACGGACATGACATGCTCGTCGTAATCGGCGCTCCCAATCGCCAAATTTGGTTGCACATCTCGATCGCAGAGGGGGCAACGTGGAGCCCGAATGAGGGACACAAGGTTGTCTTCGGCACGAAAAGGGGTGGCTGTGTTGCATCAATGTCCTGGCTGTACAGCCTGCAGCAGCATTGTGCAAGTGATGTGTGTGTATGTGTGTGTGTGTGTGTGTGTGTACACGGATGGGATGGGATGGGATACGCCCAAAACGGCAAATGCTATTCCTTCAACCCTTTTTTTTTTTCTTTTCCTTTCTTTTCTTCTTCTTTCTTTGACGTGTGCGTCTCCTGTTTTTGCCATATTCAGCTCGCCGAAGTTGGCCGGTTAGTCACGGCGACGCTGAGCCAAAACACGAAGGGCCTGGACATGGTCGTATTGCCCCCTTCGGCTGCCCAGTTGTCCCTGGTTTGTCCCGGCGTACTTGCTCGCTCGGCCAAGGGCTCAAACAAACTCGCGGGCCGGTCACGATCTCTTTCATGATTCATCATGCATCATTTCGGCTCATTTCCCTCCTGCCTGGATGGATGGTGGGCGGTGGTGGGTGGTGGGGGGAGTGATACACGCCTCCTGATCCCCCATTTGTGTTGAGCGAGTGTGATCACAGGCCAGGCATCAATCAGAGAAGGGGAAAGGGAGACTGGTGCATCATGGTCAGGTCTCATTTGACCAGAATAGTAAATGGTTGTTTTTTTGTCTCTGCTTTGGAGTAGGCCTCAAAATCAGATGCTGATTGTGATGGGAGAAACATGGCTGGAGCTACATGTGCGAATAGCGTCACGGAACAAGCCACTACGCTTCCACGACCGTGGCATGTACATGATACTGTGCGGCAAGGACATGGCACACTTGGCGTTCGTCTCTCACCTACCTATTCCCGTGTAGGAATATCAACCCCCTTGGTATTCACGGACACTTACGCCCATCCTTACCTATCTCCCCACCCCACCCTCGTAGCTACGCCGAGAGTCATCACCAACCGGCGGATCAACTCAGCCGGCCAGCCCACATGGCCAATATCATGACAGCGCCAATCCAGCCAGTCGCGCATCACAGCCTCCGTCTCCCACGAGGCCGACAAAATCTCGGTTTCTGTACTTTGAGGTGGCTCCCTCACACACCATCCCCCCTCCTTGCCACACGTTACCCCATACGGCAAGCTTCCGACCTCAAGCGGCAAGACGGCGGGTAAAAAAAAAAAAAAACACAAGCGTGAGATGCACGGCCAAGATGAATGACTCACACCCCGCGCGTGCACCAGCCAGGCAAAAGCAATCACCACCACGAAAAGAGCAATAGGGCTCCCGTTTCTGCCCGGTTGCCTCACTCCGATCCCGGGAACACCACGGCAAGATGATGAGATTTTTTTTTTTCTCATCTTCTTCGGGTCATTTGCAACCGCCCGCTCGGCATCGCCATGTGGGCCGGTGCTCGACTCACTTCCATCTCTGGCGTGATCGATATGGACCCGGTTGAGAACCCGGATGTTTGAGAGCCATGCATCCGGGGACACCACCACCTTTGGCCTTGCCAGGTGTCATGGATCCGGTCTTGTTGGTAGTGTAGTCTTGCTGGTAGCCTCGCAGGCATCGACGAGGGGGGGTTCACCACAGGCCAGCTTGTATTGCTCGGCTCTGTAGTCACAAATAGTCACGGGGGCGTGGGTAAAAAAGCCCCATATTGAGAAAGAATGCTGGCTTCACACCAGAATTGTTTGTGCCAGTAGTAGCAGCAGCAGCAGCAGCAGTAGTAGTAGTAGTAGTATCGGTAACACTTGTGGTCATCAAAAAAAGAGTATGTGATTTAAGCATAATGTGCTTTTGATATTCGTGCTTGTCTTGCTTTTCTCGCGCGTCACGTCTTCTTCAGAGACTTCGTTTTCTAAGGAAGATGAATCCGCAACGAGTCCACTATCGCGAGGACTGTTTCAAGCTAGCTATTAGATTTCGCCATAGCGTTATCGCTCTCCTCAATTCAGATCATTCCGGGGCTCCTCAAGTCCGCTTCCGAAACTTGTAGTCTTTGCCATGTAGAGTTCCCAAAGTCTGCCTTTGACGAGGTCGAGTGGATTCAAGCCCTTGGCTGTCTTGTCAGAGACATCATGCAGATTTTTTGACCCTTGTCTGGTTGTAGTGAAAAGGCAACTTGAACTCCAGTTGATGCGAGAAACCGAATATGTGCCATACAGTTCCGTGCTTCGACGACGAGCGCGTTGCATCTCGGTCGTCGCAGTTCACGTCTGCTCGGTTTCCATGGCGAACCAAAACCAATTACTCCCCCCGATTCTCTTTCCGTATCCTCCCCTCCCATTCGGCATGTTGCCAGATTACCACCGCGTCCAGATCCATCTCGGATCCTGGAGCGAGTAACGCAAAACGATGCCATTTATAAAAGCAGCAAAATATCAAAACAAAAAAAGCAAAAAGGTGTCTTAGTCGTACAAGATCCACATTCATCACCTTCCTACCGCCCTCTTCGAAAATGACTTCGCCGCCATCTCCTCTCCTTTCCTGATGCCCGATCCTGGATATGCATGCAACAAGAACACGCTTTTTTTGGCCCCAGATCTTGGGCAACATCGACCTGCTCAATGAGCAAGGATGAACGCTTCCAAGATGGTGGTATCAAAGCCCCCATTGGCAAAAGACTCCTTTCTTTCCGGCCTCCCAGATATCGATGATTTCTTGACAAAGGAAATAGATTTTTGTTTCCACATTATTCTTCACATGTCAAAAGGGTTTTTTGTATTTGCGTGGTTGATGGGTAACAATGTTGGATTGATGCTTATCAAGGCCAACACGTTGATGATTGCAAAACTTAATTGAGAATACCTTCCCACATTCCAGGTCCTCGGATGCCAATGGCAGGGTGGACTGACGAAACTTCGTAGCCCTGGGCTGCCTCAGCAGAACAACAAACCCGCTTCTGAGAGCCGGGAAAGTTGGGAACGGGAACCTGGAGGTTCGCCCCGGAAGCAGCACCCCGAGGGCGAACCAACGTATCACGCCAAGCAGTGCGCTCCGAGCTGTAGTAGCGGCCGCTGAGCATCTCACGGACGTTCTCCTGAAGAGAGTTGTCCATGGAAGCAGTGCGACCACGCTTGGTGCCGGTCTTCACGGGAACCTCAGTGGATGCGCGGTAGTGCTGCAGCTCCTGAAGAGCTCGAGCAGCATCTGACGCGGGGTCATGAGCCATCTCGTCGAGCTCCTGCTCGCGCCTTGCCAGAGGAGTCTCCAGCGACAAGTCTCCGAGCTTACCAACCGGGCCGGTGTAAGACTCAGGAGACGAGGTAAAGCAGCGCTCGACATAGTCCTCGGGAACCGAAGGGATCGTCGGCTTCTGGCTCAGCCTCTCGTTACATTGCTTCATAGCTCGGAATCGCGACGACATGCTCAGCTTGTTGCTGACGGTCGCGCTAGCGAGAGACGATGCAGATGAGATGGAGGAGGAGCGCGAGGAGCGCGAAGAATCCGAAATCATCGATTCGGGAGAGGAGGCAGTCGAGACTGAGTTGGCGAGAGAGGATCGACGAACAGGGCAGTAGCTCTGAGGGGATGAAGTGAGGGACATGGGAAGACGGTCCAAGAAGTGCGAAGCGTTGGTGGTGTTGGCCTGGGCCATCGCCATACCCATAGCAGAGCTCTTGCCCAGGATCGTGGAAGCGGCGCTCGCGGCAGGAGTGCAGAATCCACTGGTCTGGGGGCTGGGCCGAGGAGTAGGCAGCAGGCTCATAGCCGGTGCAACAAAAGCCTTGGGAGCGGGAGATAACTCTCCGGTGCCGTAGCCAAGACCGGTGCGGGTCTCCTGGGGAAGGTTGAGGATGCTTCGGGGGGACAAAGCGCAAAGATCGCTGGAGCGAGAGCTGACACGAGTTGCGGGAATCAAATCCGCAAGGTTTGTCAGCTCCGTGTTGAGACCCAGGATGATTTGCTTCCAATCAGAAACCTGCTGGGACACAGTCTGAGAGATACCACCAGGAGATGGGGGGCTGGGAGGAGGGGTATACTTGAGAACGATTTCGGTCCATCGCTGGAACACCTCATCGGCGATATGGAGCTTCCAGTTGACGGCGAGCAGAAAAGCAATCTCGTTCTGGTTGATTTCTTGAGTGTTCAGTCCAGAGATCTTGCTCCAAGCCCGAGCAGAGTAGTTACGGTCCTGGAGATACTTGGAGGCCAGGATCAGAGCGGCCAGGAACATGCGGCGACCGCACTGGAGGGCACGGTCGGCATGACGGTCATCAGGCTGCTCAGTAGTAAAGTTGTGCTTGGGAACATGGGGCTTGATCAAAATCAAGTAGTACAGAGCGACCTGAAGGGTCGAGTAGCTAGTCCGCGACCGGCGTAGCGTCTCTTGAATGAAGGTACGCAGCGGGAGAACGGCTTTGCTTCCCAGCTCGTTTCGGCATACAACCGAGGAGAGGGGCCAAATGGCCTCGACAATCTGGGTCGATGAATCTGCAACGGTAAAGGCTAAGTAGGAGAACATGGCGGGTGGGTCGAGTTAAAACATACCAACAAGGCTATCGACGAAGTTGACCTTGCGATCGGACTGTCGGACCAGAGCGGGGGGGCAGGCAGCGCGGGGGCCTGTCGAGGTTCGTCGGGGGTTCTGGCGCTGTTCCAGAGGAACCGCGTCAGACTGAGTCTGGTGGGCGCGGCGGCGGTACTTGAGGGCGTTTTCGACGGAGCTTGCCTGCTTAGAAAAACAGTATGCTTCGCAAGAATCAGAGTCGGATGAGTGTGCGGAAATAGAGGTGTCGTCGGAGGAGAGGGAACCCGTGTCGGACCAGACCGAAGTGGTGGAGGTGGAGGCGGATCCGGCTAACGAGGTGTTGTAGGGCGCATAGTGGGTGGGGAGGATGGAGGCGGGCGAAATCTGCGCGTCGCAACCCATCTTGAAAGTAGTTATTATAAAAAAAGACCAAGCTTGAGAGTGTAGTTCAAGCTAGGGTGATGATATCCAGTCGCCGTCTGCGGCTAAGTCAACCAATCAAATCGTGGTTATACCGGTGAGCAATTCGCGAATTCCGAGTCGAGTAGCTTAACTTCACAACAGCGTGCAGTAGGCTGTGGCGAAGTAATTCCGTTGATGCAAAGAAGGCGTCTAGACGAGCGAGTCGAGAGGCGACTTGGTTACACGAAGGACAAGACCGGAGGACGAAGCGAAGACGGCGACTGGGAGAAGATAGTAGGTTGCAACAGGCATTGCGACAATGCTTCGAAGCTCGGCGAGTTGGAAGCGGGTGGCCTAGAACAAGGCTACCATCGGGGCGGGATGATGAAGCTGCTGTGGTTGGTGGTGCGGTCGGTGTTGGTGGTAGTGGTTGTGGAAGAGGATCAAGCCGTTGATCGTGTTATGCAGGTACAATGCGGCGAGACTCTTGGTGTGGCTGAAAAGAAGAGGACCCGAGGGTGGTGAGTATTTATTAAACGGGCCAAGAGGGTGACTCTTTAGAAGGCGGCCTTAGGGGCGAGGCTTGAGGCGTCAGTGGTGGTGACAGCCTGGCGTGGTGGGTTTGTGACTCTTGCACGGTGGCGAACCCGAGCGACGACAGCGGGGGGAGTGGCAGGTGGCTGCCAACTGGCGATCTCGGAGAGAGCGTGCGCGGTGGTAGCCTGGGCCGGGGGGAAAATGACCAAGACCCTCGTCACAGCGGCTGTGGCGAAGAGGGGCAGAAGCCTAGAGAACGAAAAAGTACAGAGAGCGTGAATGTAAAGACAAAGAGACGCAAAAATAGAATAGGGAACGTGATAGGGAACCGGGGGAAACAAAGATGAGGATGAAAGGAGGCCGGCGAGGTGAGTAACACCAGTGAAGAAGCAGAGGCCAGCGAGTCCGGAGAGGACACAGAGCAGAGTCAGTGGATGGCGACAGTGGAAGAGTCACAGTCAGTCAGTTGGGCACTGGGGCGTGGGCCTGTGCTGTGCCTGGGAGAGCGGATGACTGTGTGCTTTTTTGCTGGGCAGCGGTGCTTAGATTAGGCCTGGCAAGGATGAGGTAACAAGCCTGTGGTAGCCTTGGGCTGAGGGACTGGGCTGGACCCGGGCTGTGCTGGGCTCGTGGCCGCGAGGTCGTGGCGGAGGACGGCGAGGGCGCGTGGTGAGTGCGAGAGAAGTGGCTCCTCTCACAAAAAGTCGCAAGGTGCAAGTCAATGCCGCTGCGACTCCCGGGGGATCAGGAGACGGATGAGGGGTGATCGAGAATGAGAATGAAAATGAGATTGAGCTGGGATGAACAAACAAGCAAAGACGCCGTGGAGTGGAGAGTACGGATCCAGAGCAGACTTCGAGAGTCGCTGGGGACGGATTTAGAGGGCGGACTCGAACATGACGGCGACGGCGATGCAGTTCGATGGGGAGAAAGGCGGGATCGAGGCAGGGCGGGCCATGGCATAGTTTTGAAGGGGACGAGAGAATCCAGAGTCGACCACCACCCAGACCAGGGAAAACGACTTGGACGAACCAGGACGGGCCAGTGCGAGCCACACGCACGCAAGCTCGCAGGGCCACTGAGGCCCCCGCTAAAACGCCGCTGCGAGTCCACTGAGAGGGCTACGCTCCCCAGCGCTCCCGACGGCCCCAGCACGCCCAGCACCCTTCGACTCCTGCATTTTGACGCCGCCTGATTGGCCCCGTCACACACAAGCGGCGCGTTGCCCCCTCACCTCCACCATCCCACCCCCTTCGCTCCCGAGCCTCCCCCTCACTGGACAGTTCCGTGACAGCGTGGAGACGCCTCTACCAGGCATTCTCAGTGGTCGGCCAGCGTCCAGCGTGGAGTTCAAGTGTGGTTGGTGAGTGTGTCTGGGGCCAGTCAGGGTGCGTCGCGGACCCTCCCCCAGCATGCCCCGTCTCTAGTTGCTGCCAGAAGACGGACGAGAAAGCGTGCTTTGCCCCTCCTTGAGATACCCGGGGGCGCCGCTGGAGATGTGCCAGCGACGAAACACCACGAGGATGTCCGAAAAAAAAATCCCATCTACAGCTCATGTGCAGTTCACCGTTCCTTTAGCCTCTCTCGCCTTGGGGGCCGCACACGATGGCGTCCCAGGAGGATGAGAACTTCCATGACCAGGTCAAGGGGAAACGCGCCCCGGCAATCGTGGGGGCCATCACTGATTGCTAGCTGCTGCCTTCCATATTACACTCCTGCAGGTGAAATGGAAGGGACCCGACACCTCACCACCTCTCACACGCCGGCTGCACTCTGCTGCCATCTCCACCACGTCTCCTACACATTCACGCACCGATACACATGCACGCACACACGCCAGCCAGTTCGTGCGTCTCGCGCATCCCTGCCCTCCCGACAACCCCGGTCACCCTCCCAACCCTCCTGTGCGCTTCGCTTCCCCTCCCTAGCCCAGCTGTCGATGGCTCACACAAAAATTGCCAATCAATATTATTAGCAGCATCCTGTTTTTGCATGCTCCGGCTTTCTCCCTCACCCTAGCGAGCATCCAGTGTCGTGTAGAGCTGCACTACACTGCCGGGGAAACCTTCAGGTCCATCCCGAGTAGCCCAACCAAGAGGAGATACCAAGCTTGGCTTGTTCTGGGTCGACCACTCGCCCAACTGGCTGAACTGGGCTTGGCCTGACGGGTGATGAGCGATGACTCTTCCTGATCCCTCTGGCCCTCCACTTCACTTCTCCACCTCCACCATCTTTGTCTCCGCCACCGCCTTAGAACTTGTGCCTTGGCCAGAATGACGATTTTGCCTTGACGGGGAACCATGATGCCCCTCGCCTGTGCCTAAAATCTTCTCTCAGCCTGCTGAGGGGTATCTGTGAGGTTGGCATCTGCTGACCCGACATTTCAGCCTTCCAGGATTCAAGGACCCCGCAACACACGAGACAGTAACTAGTTCATCATGGCCCCAACATATCATGGCCAGGTACGGCCGATATGATACGCGTTGGTCGCCCAAAAGATGGGGGAAATCTCTTTTCTTTCTTCTTTCACAGACATGACCTGTCTGGGACCTACTTCCGATGCTACCGGGGTGCGCGGGATGGATGGGTGTATGGATGGATGGATATGAGAGGCTTAGGCTGTCTCAACAACCCGCCCAGCATTGAAGCGCGCCATCGCTCTCATGGCCAATGTGTCTAGTACACACCGACATATGTAACATGACACAAGAAGCCATGTACCAGGCACTCACTACATGGGAGGGGAAAAGCTTGGATGCAAGCAAAATCTTGCCACAGCTCGCTCGCCTCCCGAAATACTATGCAGAGGGAAAGGAAAAAAACACACCACAGCGCCCGATCGATAAAGATTGGCACCCTGGAACCAGGGTCGTTCTTTGATTGCCTCCCGGAGCTGGCGGTCCATGTGCGCAAATTCCCGAAGAGTCTCGCCATTGTCTCCATCCGATTGTTAATCCAAGGACACGGAGCAGCCGTAGGCCAGTCCAGCTATGACCTCACACATTGCCCTGCACTGACTGTTCAATTGTGCTTCGTCAGCCCCGTCGCCAGCCGACACGCAATGTGCTTCGCCGCTGTTGAAGAAAGGCAGTATATTTTGTCCATTTTTAGTTTTCACTGCCACTGAACCCTGACGTCCCATTTTGAAGGCGGCTATCTGCCGAACATGGGCACGATCTAGTATGGGGGGGAAAGAGGCTGTTCACTGAATAATTACCTTAAACAACCAGCAAGCAGAAGCACACAGCCATTATCCGCAAACGACCATCTAAAATTGGACACAAGGCGTTTGCAACCTTGCGGCACCGGCATCCACATCTTTATCTTTCTTGTGGCTAGGGCACGACCAATTTCGGGAGAAGTTGGTAATTGCACTTCAGTTGCCCGGAGACACTGAGGCCTTGAGGGGTGGATTCTGCCTGGTGTCTATTTTCTCGACTCTTCGCGAGGCCCTTGCGACGATGACGAGCATGGCTTGACGGCGATGGCGCATGGCACAGAGATGTGCAGCCCCTATTGCCTCCTCATCTTACCAAGTGCATGCAAAATGATTGAATCTGCGCTGGTGATACATTCTTATCCTTGATGGATCATCCTGACACCTGCCTCGCGCTGGAACAATTGCGTGTGCGATCCCCTCGAAGCTCAACCGCGCGACCCCTTCCACTCTCCCACTATCGCACAGTACATTATATGGTCCGTGCTCCCACCATGTGGCTGCGCTACCAACCCCTTAACGAGGCCCCAATCTCCTTCGCGTTACCGCGATAGCGAGGACGTGACTTGCATGTACTGGTCTCTACCGCCCGCCGGACAGAAGCACCAACGCGACACTCGCGGGTACCAAGGAGACGCGTCCGGCAAAGTGGGAGGTACTTCAGGACAAATCATTACCTCAGCACCCCAGGCCACCGCCTCAATGATCAATGCGTCTCGGCAATTGGGGGCGGGCATGACTCCACCGGGTACCCGGATTGCTAACAATTCCGAGAGAACAGGTTCGCCATCATCAATTTTGCTGGGTGGTAGGTAGGGTTGTGTTTCCTTTCATCGCGCAGGGTTGCAATTCGCCATCCAATATCTCCCCGCGCTGCCGTCCATGAAAGAAAGAGTCCGTGTGGTATATGCGAACCTGTCGCCACAGGCGTGCAACCTCGCACCAAAAAAAGCCCAAGCCCAGCCTCGAGTCTGGATAGGCTTCCTCGGGCGATGGAGACCCAACTCGCTGAGGAATGACTGGAGGTGTCAAGTCCGACATGGACAAAGTATCATTACATGGCACCTTTCGATCCTTGCACACCATTCCCGTCTAGAACACACAGCAGGAGCCGCTCATGAAGCTGCAGCGGAGTGTTTCCCCGCTCCTATGGCATGCTAGAGTGTGCTGATTGGACCCGGTCCGGTGTAAGCATCCAATCTGTCTGCCCATATTGGCCAGTTCCGAGCAGCAAAACGCAAGTGCCCGTCATGGCTAAACGCTGAGGTTACCATGATGGCAACCTTCGTGTGCATATCCTTTATTATGAGGCGGTAGTTCTTTGCCCAACCCTTACATCATTATCATGAGCGAGAGTTGATAGGGAGCCAAGGCCCTGGTCAATGGTGGGGGAACCTGTTTGGGTGCCAGCTGGAGGCGACAAATGATGACTCCGTCCCCTCCGGCCGATTCTCATTCATTGGATAACAACGGCTTTCCACTTTGGGTGCCTCCTGGGTTCACATCAGGGCGAGTCAAATTATCTCTGCCAGCCCTACCCTGGACCATGGGTGAATTCGTCTTGTTTTATTGGCCCGATGTGAACAAATGTACCTAGTCTACTATTCTCCGCCTCATCCGCACAAGGGTCATGTTCAATGTCGCCCCGGTGATTCACCGCCGCCAGATTCTGGCAGTGCTGGCATTGTTGGCAGAGTTGATGGTTGTTGATGCGGTGACGCTGTTTGCTGTCACTGTATCCAGCTTAGACGGTCAGGACTTGGAGCCCGCAGGCCTATGAAGCACATCAGGGTCCAAGCTAAGGGGGCGCCTAAATTCGGTAGCCTCCTCTCTCGAGGAAACGGCGTGGCAAAGTCACATTGATTGAATGGTCAATGCAGTCATGGCAGCGTGTCACAGATCGAACACATTCGTGCTTCATTCAAGGTCGGGCCATGGATCCTCCTCACCCCACTTACACATTGCTAGTGGACCTCGCTGCCGCGCGGTTCTGGCCCACTCATCAGCCTTCACGTCGTGCTTGTCGTGCTTGTGGCTGACTCACCGAGCGCTCACGCGGTATCTCGACACTCCACATATCCCTGGTTCGGGGTTATCCCTCTCGTGTTCTCCCCAGGTTAATGGCGTGGAGAAGCAGGACTGGAGTCAGGCGAGGTCAGTTAATGCCCCGGCACACTCAATCATGACATTGTGATGACACTGAGTGCTCCGACAACTGGCGTCCCAGATGCTGCGGTGCAGGCAGCTGGCCAGGCGTTCAGCCAGCCGCCTCCCGCCTCCTACCAGCCCCGGTCTTATCTCAGACGGACGCTGGGCACCCACTCGTCAAGGTCTTTTCTGACAGGGGGTATCGAGAAATGGAATCCTTTGCGTGTCGTGCATGAAAGGTTGTATGGAACTCTGGCAGCAGAGAGATCCACTAGGCTTCACCGTCAGATTGACGAGCTGTGAGGTGAAAAAGAAAACACCGTGGTTGCCTAAGCCGGCTGAAGTTCAGGGTAAGTTGGTTCCCCGGATAGGCTAGGTGCCCGACGAAGGATGAGCTGAAGTGCCCGATTAGAAGAAGCACGGCATCGTACCGCATCGTACCGCAGCGCAGCGTACTGCACTGTACCACACCAGCCAAGGCAGTTGCGGCGAGAGCTTGGTTGGTGGAGGGTGTGCAAGGCAGCCGAATCCTACTCTGCGCAGTGTTTCATCATTTCTGGTGCTGCCAGGCAGGCGGGGAAGCCGCCGGCGCCGTGGAATTCGGGAGAAGATTGACGTCTGGTCACGATCAAATCAGGCATTTTTCGAGACGTCTCTGGAAATCCAGACAAGTATTCCTTGCCATGCTTCGGTCCCGCCGCCGCCGAGTCTAAATTGCCCTGTACCGTGTTCCCCTCAGATGAGTCCCCGCATGACGACAATGGAGAAGAGGAGGGGATGACACGGCCACCCGTCGAATTAGCATGAACCACTCAAGTCCACGCGGGCAGCACCGCCTCCCCCTCCCGCCCTGCGTGTCATGAAGACGGGATGAATACACTCGCCTTCTTCGCCTTTCGGTAGTGCGGGTGCCGAGGTGGATTTTCCATGGCAGCTTGAACAAGCCTGTCTGCAAATGTGAATCATTGGCTGTGGTGGCGGTTGTCGATCCAGGTGGTGGCTCGGTGTCATTCACCCGTTGGGCACTCTCCATTAAGCAGTAACGTGTCCAGTCTGCGCTGCTTCTCCCGCCGATCAGACGCCGAACTGGCTCCGTAGTGGGTTCCCTTTACCCCTTTGACCCAATATCATGCATGCGTCTCCTCGGTGCCAAGGCGGGGCAAAACCAAGACATACATGAATGGCCACAGCCAGGGCAAGGCGGCTTGAGCCTTGTGGCCACGACGACGATATGATGCATCAGCTTGTTGGCTGCTTTGTGCAGATGTCAGAGAACCATTCGGGATCCAACCTCGGGCAGCTTTACTGGGTCGATGCAGCAACTATTGCATCCAAGCACGTGGTTTTCGTTTACAACTCGGTAAGCGGTCAAGCCCAGGTTGGGCAGACCGACAGGTTTAGGGTAGCCAACTCAACGACATAGTCCGAACACGGACACTATGAGGTTTATGAGATGGCTTTGACATAGTCGCTTTTTTCTTTTTAAGCGAGCGGGTCATTTTTGGCTCGGATGCGATCTTCTCTGTTGCGAATGGACCTGCGTCTTAACATGCAGGTGGAGGGTGCTGTGTTAGACATCGAATCACCTGTTGCAGGCAGGCGTAAAAAAAAACACCAGTCAACGACATAGAGATCCGCGAACTGCCCAGACTAGCTTCAGTACCACGACGTGTCACCAGTCAAACATGTGAGACGTCGCCGAGTGAGCATCCAATCCTGCAGCAAACTGGAACTGAAGCTGCACATGCTAGAGGTCAAAGGACGAAGTGCGAGAGGAGGAAACCAATCGTGCCCCAACAAATTCAAAACCAAGTGCCATGCTACCAGCTTGAGGTTGTTATTGTTTGTAAACGTGACCTATCCCCGGACCCCTTTTTTTAAACTTGCTACAGTGTTGTGGTGGAAAGCATCGAAACATGACAACAACTCAATCAATGTTAGACTCTACAGCTCCCCCCATAGACTAGGTCTGGAACTTTCCCTGGGCTCCTCAACAAACAAATAAACACGCCTGCCACATAAGCAAACTAGCTAGCCAGCAATGTCTTTTTTTTAACCGACTCAGCCGCACTGCCACGAACATGCTGATGAGCCTATACGCACTGAACACAATCATCGGCGGATCGTCGTCATACTGCTGCGTAGAGCAGAGGGCATGGCATGGCATGATACGGCGGATGGAGGGCGAAGGAAGAAGAAAAATCTGCCATCCGCGTGCATCATATCGGCGTGACTTGTCTGACGATGATACAGAGTTGAGCCGAACTGAATCGCTCGTATGAGACAGCCACGATGTCACGAGGTGTCAGACCGACACAAGCTTCAAACTCAAAAAAAGGGTAAATGTTTTGTTTTAGGCTGTAAGTGTGTATGGGCCAGGCCATCCGTCATCGAGAAAAAAAAAGTCAAACACAGTTTGCCATCACATCACAAGGGGCATAGGCGACATAGTCCAGATTCACATTTTCATATAACGACTCAATACAAGCACAGCCGGAAATTTCGCAACTTTTCCATTTCGCCCCGTCAATGTCTTGATACCATTCTTTCGCTTCCCAAATCTCTCGGGAGCCCGGCGGCGAAAGCGTTTGTCCCATCTTGTAGCAAAAATATTCCCTAAACACAAACCGGCACCTTAAGAGGCCATGTAGGTGCTGGCGTCGACACCCTCCTTGGGGAATTCACTATCGAGTAGTGTTAGTAATTGTCAGAAAAAAAGGAAGCCGATTAGGAACTTACGGAAGGGCAACCTCGAATCGCTTCTCAATCTCCTTGAGGACCTCCTGATCCTGGTCGGTGCTGACAAAGGAGATGGCCAGACCCTTGGTACCGAATCGGCCGGCACGACCGACTCGGTGAAGGTAGGAGCTGGCATCACTGGACAGATCGTAGTTGATGGCCAGGTTGATACGCTCGATATCAATACCACGACCGAACACGTCGGTAGCAACGCAGATGCGCTTCTTGAACTCCTTGAACTCCTTGTAGCGACGGATACTAAACACACGTTAGTTAGACCTGCAATCCGTAAGTGGATGATGTATTGAACATACCGCTCCTCCTGGCTGACTCCAGAGTGGACAGCAATGGAGGGGAAGTTGCACTCTCGGAGAAGCTTGTCAAGCTCGGTAGCACGGACTGTGCTCTTGACAAAGATGATGACCTGGTTGAACTGGAGTTCATCGAGAAGCTCGTTGAGCTTGCGGTTCTTCTCCTTCTCCTCAAGCTTGATGTAGTACTGCTGAAGACCGTGAAGGGTGAGTTTGGTATCCTCATCCACGTAGTGCTCAGTGGGGTTCTGCATAAACTTGCGGCAGATGGGCTTGACCTCCTCGGACAGGGTGGCCGAGAACATCATGACCTGCTTCTGCTGAGGAGTAGCACGGAACACGTCCTGGACATCAGTACGCATGTCTATCGCGGGGTTAGCCATCAAATGAATGCCCATTGGTCAAGTCCAAACTTACCAGGCTGGTCAAGCATCTTGTCGCACTCGTCAAGAACGAAGATGCGGACGCTGCCGAGGCGGAGAGCCTTGTCGCGGACGAGAGCCTTGAGACGACCGGGAGTACCGACAATAATGTGAGGGCAGGTGTCCTTGTTCTTGAGGGTCTCCACATCCTGCTTGATGGGAGTACCACCGTAGAAGACACCAGTCTTGATGTCGGGCATGTACTTGCTGAAGCGGTTGTACTCGTCACGGATCTGGTAGGCCAGCTCACGAGTGTGGCACATAACGACAACGGAGACTTCGCCGTTGACGGGCTCAACCTGCTGAAGGGTGGCAAGCACGAAGACGGCGGTCTTACCAAGACCAGACTTGGCCTGGCAGATAATGTCACCACCGAGAAGAGCCTGAGGGATACATGTTTGTTGGACTGTCGATCGAATCGATGTTAGAGTTTGTTTCCAAGAAGCAACGAACGACGGGTGTAGCGTCAAGAGTCCGTCCATCGTCGCAGCTTAGCCTGTATATAATTTTGCATCGTCTCCAGAGATGGAGGAGCACTTCGAAATGCGGAGCGGATTCACTTCAAGGCTGATGTCTTGAGGAGATGCGAGTCGCACTCGTCAATTTTGGCCGCCAACCAGACGGCATATTGCGCGGGCACTTGATGGCCCGCGCAACTCTCATCCGTGTCCACCAATATTGTGTCAATCCGTTCGTACCAACCGCTCATGTCATGCGCGCTTCAGCGCGATCACAATGACATGCGGGTTGTTTTATGCGACAGACCACCTTTCACCAGTGGTCTCTCTCGCCCGGATGTTGCGGATGCAGGGACCGTCTCTCAGGTCCAAGTTTGGTACGCGCTCGGCGGTCATGACAACGACTTTGGTGCAAGAATTGGCCTTTCTTTTTTTCTTGCTTGCGAGATGGACGGACGCTTGAAGGGAAGGGAGATTTGATGACTTAGGGTATTAGAATTTCAGGACTGACCCTCCGAAGGATGTTCGAAACCACAGTCGCCGATAGCGCGAAGCAACTCGGGCTTCAGAAGGAAGTCACGGAAACCGGTCGAGTGAATACCGACATAGCTGCCCTTCTTGTCGACGTTGTTGCCGGCAGCGAGCTCGCCCTTCTTGCCATTGGAGGTGGTGGCGGCGGTCTCGTTGCCGCCGATCTCCTCGTCGGAGTAGTCGATGAGATCCTCCTCGTGGGACATGTTGTCGATGGTTTGGGGTTGGTTAGAGATGGGGGGATTCAAGAGCTGTCGCGACTGCCGCCTGAAAACGAGGCTGATGCGCAGACGGGGGATGCGACTCCGAAGGGACTGGCGCGCTGCTGTTGGAGTGGAAAGTACCTCGCGAAGGTGCGATGGTACAAAACAAGTACGAAAAGGAGAAAAGGTTTGCGAGGGAGGATGGTGGAGTGTGTAGCCTGGGACTCGTTCCGGGATAGACTCGAAAGAGGTTTTGTTTGTTGAGGCTGAGAGGAGGAGATGCCACCAAAGACACAAGCAAGAGCCGCGCTGCGCCCTGAGGCCAGCAAGGCCCGTGCGCCGCGTTCTTTCACGTGACATGCTTTAGGCAGCTGGATGCTTACAGTGTCAAAAAAAGGATTGCGGCACGGAGTCTCCATGGTGCTTTCAGATGAGTCTTTGAAAAGTTAGCATTGTGACACATCGGCAATCAAACATCGCTGCAGCATCCTGCGAGGGAAAAAAAAAGCCAATGGCCAAAGCGAAGGGCCCGCAAGGGGTCCAGAACAGGCATATTTACACCAGGGCCTCTTATCTTTACCAAGCAGCAATATATCTTGCTGCTCAGCAGCATCGTCTCACGCCTGATACCTCCAAAAATTCATCAACCAGCCATGAGCAGCACAGTGCTGAAGCACAAAATTCTAACCAGCACACCACGATGCAGAACATGTCTCGGCACATGGTTTCTGGCATGCGAGCAGTGAGCCTGAAGGCTCAGATTCGACAAACCCCGGCCGTGAAGCGCACAATATGCAAGTTTTGTGACACTTTGCTTGTTGAAGGCCAGACGTGCACTTCTGTCGTGGAGAACGCGAGCAAGGGCGGAAAAAAGCCTTGGGCTGACGTGCTAAAGATTCAATGCAAGACGTGCGGAAATGCCAAACGATATCCGGTTGGAGCTCCAAGGCAGAAGAGACGAGCACTCCGGCCGCAGGCGCAGCAGGCGGCGGATTCGGCTGGAGATGAGCCAATGAAAGACTCAACTCCAGCCTCATGAAACAGAATCCAATTGGGATTTCTTTTACGAACAGTACCAAATCACGCCGGGAGATATACAGAAGAGGGGCACTCCGTTCAGATGACAACAAACTTGTTGGACAATCTACCCTTCCCAATATGTCAGAGCCGAAAGTTTGGTCTCATTCTGCACAGCCCAAATCAGACTCAAGTATAGAGTTGGTAATGAGGTGAATCCTACGCGAAGAGTGTTGTTCCTCTGGATATTGGACATCATTCCGCGAATATCACCGTGACCTAAAGTTACAGCTATGCGGCCATCTTCAGCACGACTTTGGGCTCCAAGCTGGATTCGAATGGAGTGATGCATGTGCTCTGTATGAGATGAAGATAGGCACACTTGAATTTCGTCTTAATATGTATCCGATGCTCGTGTACGGTGTATGGAGAATTTGCCCTCCTTGTTGGTTTTAGAGGTAGACACCGATAATTCTCCTAGTTGGTTGGCCATTGCACAGTCTTGACTGCACATCAATCCGAATAAAATCATCGAGAAATAAATATCAATCCTTTTGTGAATCCGAATCATGTAATTATCGTGTTGATTTCGTTGATGTATTATTGGTTGATGGCTCATATTCTTCTACTTTCCTGGCTGCCCGGCCTCCTTTACACTTTCCTCCCCAAGCACCTTACTCGCAGACATAAATCTGATGGCGCAGTTAGGAATCTCTTCAAGATTATTGTCTCCACGGGATTTGGGGAACATAGGGAAAAAAACAAGGACGGAATGAAGACGGAAATGAGAAAAGAAAGACTCACAGTCCGCCATGCCAGCTTCCCAGACCTCTCATGGCCTCTGCCTGGACGCTGGTCATGCGAAGCAGGTTCTCAGTATCTGAGAGATTCACAGACAACTGAGCAAGCTGCGAGTTGAGTTGTGCCTTTTTCGCCCAGCGTTAGCATATTGATTTAACAACAACAAAAAACTACAGTGAGGGCGACATCCGGGACTCACCAGTTGTCTCGACTTGAGGGCGCTGCCGCTCGACATCATGCTCTGCCGCGCCTGCGAGCCGCCGATATTGCGGGTCGACATGTTCTCTCTACTTGCTTGACCGGCTTGTTTGGAACCGGGACGCAGCCTGGAGAAATGCTTCGGTTGCGAATTCGAGTCGCACTGTCCGCTCGTTTGGAGCACGGGGAGCGCTTGGCCTTTATGCAGTCGCTGAGTGATAAGGTCAGACTCCGAGGTAGCTGACTTCTGCACCTGGGGTAAAGCGACGTTGTTGGTCGCTGTTAAATAAACTGGGGGTGGATGATACTAATGGGTACGGCAGAATGGGGTGTAATCTACATGGTGTAATCGAAGTTCTCAATGCGCTGCATGTCGCGTCGTGAGGGGCCTGTCTCCGCGCAGGCTAAGGAGACTGGTCCGTGCGCACATATCTTTTCAGGGTTTGGGACAAAACATCAACAAACAAGCAGTAGCAAAGACATTGCAGTATGCATGTGATGGTGCTTGGGGCTCTCGCCATCTCAACCTCAAACATAATAATAAAGGAAACCATTTAAAGACTAAGAAAAGACAGAAATTAGGCGAAACTGATGAATAGGGTGATACCATTCTCTTTCGCAAAACAAGGAAACCGAAGGCATCATGCTCATGATTTTGGCCTTCACCATGACAACTTTGGCACAACAATGTTTGAAGAACTCGATTTTTTTTCATCGTTAAGCCATACTATACATTATGCTTTTTCAAGACGCCAAGCTGACACTGAATTTTCCGTTCAATATGAAAGGGATCGCTCAGTGGCATATCCAATCCAAGACACGCCTCCAACAAGCCACTCACTCACTACCTCTGCATACCCGTGCCGTTCAACGCTCTCACCTGCAACCCCACCCAAAATTCACTTTGAATCGAGAATTATTTCCTTCATCTTCGACTGCTGCAATCTGAGGACAAATCAGTCGTCGTCATCTCCATTTTTTCTGTAAGGTAGCTTTCATGCTGTCTATGTTCCTTCACCACGTCATCCTTGGGGTTTCCTGTCGCCCACTAAAACAATCCGCAAAACAAAACAATGGGAACCGTATAAAACAAAACGAAGTTAGAACAAAAAAAAAAGAAACCGTCAATAGTCTAATTGCTGTGTCCCGCCATAAAAAAAACAATGCCTGTCATAGCCCCCCCTTTGCCATATCGACACATCCTGGGTTTCCACAGGTTGCGATAGACGAATGGAGGGGACTCAAACCAGAAACAAAAGGCACAACTGGTTTTATACACCTGCAATGTTCCCAAGCAAGCATCCGCATCTTGGTCGCTAATTTTCCGGTGTCGTGTCTCCATCGATGACGCCTCCCGCAAGGTTCAAGCCCGCTGGTCGGCACCCACGCAGTACGCTGAAAAGAATGACAGGGAGACGCTGATCCGAAACTCGTGACGGCCCAATAATCAATTATACGCTGTAGCGAAAGGACATGAAGTCCGATACCAATGCAATATTACCAGAAAAGGTTATTTCGGGTTTGCCGTTCCAAAGTATATGTACAGGACTATACCGAGTCCATAGGAATTATGAAGACATCATCTTCCTAGAATAGTCCAAAGTGACCCTGACCCAGTGTCGTGTATCGTCTCGTGTGTTGATGGAGCTGAGTATAAAAAAACAAGACAAAATGAAATCGCTATCCGTTTTGGATGTATGTCGTTATGACTGCATAGGCCCAACACATATTGGTGGGGCTATTTTATAACTGCGAATTATACCCAACAAAAGGTGAACCGCATCACGTTGGTCAAGTATACAAACTTGCTTTCCCGTCCGTTCTCGGTATTGGTTGAGACGGCCCAGTATTGTTGCCGGGCATGTGAATTAAGTGTGACGATTCCCGCCTTTATCGTACTCCTATGGGCGGGCGCTGTTGCAAACTACCCTGGCTGCTGTGTGCCGATGGATCCGAGTCGAACTCACCACTGTCCGCGCTAGCACTCGCACTACCCGTCAGACTTCGAACATTTCTAAGCTTCTTTTGTGGGAGAGTGCTCACCCCGGCATGTTGCTCAACCTCTTGAGGTGCCACTTGGTTGCCCTGTCCTGGGGGATAATGAGGAACGGGCTGACGAACACCATTAGGAGGTGAAGGCCGTCCGTTCATTCCAGGACCGGGTCCATATCCGTTAGGGGGGGAGGGGCGTCGGTTGCCGTTTCGAATAGAAGGGCTGTATGGGTTACCAGGAGACTGGCTGGTTCGTCGAGGGTATGCTCCGTTCATACCAGGGGGGCCGCCGGGACCTGGACCGTATTGCATATCGTCCAGTCTTGATGTAGTGAGTGAGTTGGCGCGTGAGCTGGCTTTCATTTGGGTTGTATCCACGGCACCGTATCGATTGGATGAATAATTGAGAAGAGGGTCGTCAAGAATATTGTCAGTCATAGTAGGCGCGTGGCTGAGCTGGCTGGAACGGTTGCGAGTACCAAAGCTGGGTCTAAACCTGCTGCGAGGAGGGCCTTGTTGCTGGAGGTCATCCGGGTTCCGTCGGATTTGAGCCTGAGAAGGTCCAGGAGCCTTTCGGTTCTTCTTCGAGGTCACGCTCATCATGTCAAAGTTCTCGGGGTCGATTAACGGAGGCGCAGGGTTCGCTGTAGGGTCGAAATAGTCGTCATCGTCGTCGTCATCGTCGTCGAAAGCTTGCTTGCTGCTTCGTGGAGGGGGAGGTCCGCGACGAGCTGAGGGAGGCGGCCCACGGCGCATACGCATTTCCTGCTCACGCACTGCCGTCTCGCGCTGTCGGAGATGCATTTCTCGGTCACGATGGTTCAAATCACTGCCAGGTTCTGAGCCCTCGGGGATATTGTCATAGAGAACCAGGTGCGAAAATTCTTCCAGGCTGCTCTCCTCCATAGATCCTCGTCTTGAAGGCTGCCTGGATCCGCCACCATTCATCATGTTCATGTTGTTCATGGCGGGGGGTAGCCGCCCATAACCGTTTGGTGGACCGCCGTTCATGGGAGGTGGGCCACGGCGCATACCTCCTTGGCTGAGGTTCGAAGAGCCCCTAGGCCTGGGACCACGAGGTGGCATGCCGTTGCCGTTCATCATCGGAGGGCGATGGCCATTTTGCGATGGCATTCGAGGGGGCAGAGGAGAGGTGGCGGTTGGGGAGCCCGGTGGGTGAAGGGCGGGGGCTGCTTCACCTGACCTCGGCTTGTTTCGGTTGACGATGTTGAGATTGTGAAGGATGGCGTAGAGGGATTCGATTCGGGGGACAGGAACCTTGGAGTCGCGAGCCAGCTTAATGGGCGAGCCGAGGTAAATCTCGACCTCCATTGGCCTCCTGGCAATATAATCCTGCCACATTATGCTCTCCCCGGTGGTCTTGGACATGTCATCAATCGTCTTCTGCTTGAACTCTCCATCAAATTTACAGCCATTAGCACTAGCCAGTGTGAGAAGCTCGTCGATGACGCCAGTCACAAGGTCCCGCACGCCAACCTTCTCAAGGAGGACTGCATGGTTGGGTGTCTCAAAAATGACACTGACAGGGTGGAAAGAGATCGGACTGTAATATTCGTTAGCTGAGACACGAAAAGGGCCAGAGGGCTGAGACATACCCAATTACTCTTTCAAACTGCTGTTGGCGAATGTTAGGAGAAACCTTACAGTCTACCTGCCCAGAACTAAGTGTCACTGCCAATGCCTGCGCCATATCGCCTTGGATGTTGGCAGTAATGTTGTCGTTCTTGTTAGCAGGACCAACCCAGATGTCGGTGGATCCCTTGTGTTCAAATTCGCTCTGGCCGAGTTGCTGAATTTCAGCGCCTGAGACCAGAGAGAGAACAACATTGGTAGGGAATCGTTCCTCGATGGCAGCCTCGACGCCAAGTGTGTGTGTGGTGTTGATAACAATACATGTGTGGTGAGGGGTGACAACGGAGTCGATAACGGCGGCGAGGTCATAAACGTCGGGGAGGGCTTTCACGCAAAGAACGACATAATCGAAGGGGCCTTCTGGGGAACGCGCGGCATCTTCCGGGTTTCGTACAACTGCGATCATCAGTATATTATTGATGGGAAAAGTTGGTCATACAACGTACCATGTCGCGGCTTGAATCGCTCGTTGCCAAAAACGCTGGACCTAGAAATATCAGGTCAGTAAAGAAGCGACGCAGAACCAAAGGCATCGACCTACTTGAACGATATTCCATACTGAGAAACATGCTCAAATCCCGATTTCCAGACAAGAGTCACGTCGCAGGCGTTAGTAGCCTGAAGTCGCCATGACAAGAAGGCCGACACGGGATTGCCTCCCACTGAACAAATTCGCATTAGCTCGCTGTCGTCCATATTGTGCAGTGATTGCACGCCGCAGTCGCAACGATATGCGGCTACGTCGTAATGATAAAAAAAACGATCGTGCTAAGGACGAATTTTTGCAAGTGACAAGAGGGCAAGTACGATGGAACAAACGGAGAGGAACAATGGGCGGGACTGTGGTTTGTAATGACGTGCCAGGGCACGACTGGGGGGGACAAGCTAAGGTATGAAGGGAGAATTGCAGGAGAGGATGGACAACGGACCTGATAGAATCTTGAGCCTGGACGATGCAGGCGCCATGGTTTCTGATGGGCCCCAATATGGATTAGTGGGCTCTGGCTCACGTCTGAGGGTTTAGCGGAGCGGCCTCTCACGATGGGCCCGTTGCCTCGGGGCTTGGTGGGTGCCACACGAAGGGGGTGTCTCCTGGAGCCAAGGGATTGCTGGATGGACAAAGCACACCTAGTGGAGGCGATATATCGATTATTGCAAGCCGTAGAGCAGGGCGCTCCGGTGATTGTGAGGCTTGGAAGGCGAGATTGAATCAGTGGTGCATGTATCTAACTGTTCTCGACGGAGAAGCCGGCGCGGCGTGTTGATAACGAGAGGCAGGCAATGACGACGACGGGCGTCAGGGACGACAGTGGACGCAACGAGGGACACGCCAGAGTCGTAGCGGGAGGACAGCGTGCCGGGGTGTGGTGGGCAGACAGCGGTCGGCGCGATATGGACGGCGGCGGGAGGTCGGGAGCGCTGGATCGCACTGCACTATAGCGAATGAGTATACGCCCCCAAACCAAAACGAAACGAGCGTGGTCGAGAATCTGACGGGCAGCGGTGGGTGGGACACAAGCTGAGCAGGAGTACTGGGCTGGGGGGATGTTTGGGGTTGTCGGACAGGACGGTGGCTTTGGGCTGGAACAGCGACTGTAGCTGAAGGCCGGTGCGGATCAAAGTCTGGCAGAGCGGCCCTGAGTCGAAAGGGGGGTGTGCGTGGTGGGAGGGAGTGGACAAGAGCGAGCGCCGGGTTCACTTTGTCAGAAAGTGTAAGAGAACGTACCTGGTGCACAGCAGAGTGCCTGCGCTAGGGGGTGTGTGATGGGCGTGGGAGTGGACTTGGGGCCCTGGGCGAGCTGGAAGGACGGGTTGGACTCTGTGCTTGTTCAGGTGAATCAGCGCAAGTTGATGAAGAGGGCCCCTCCCAACCAGGATGTGGATGGGACGGATTGCTGGGTTGGCTCTGCTTGTGATTGATTGGGAAAGGCGCGCAAGGGCAGAGACAGGGTATACCGATGTACCTCTCTCAATAGTAAAGGCAAGGCAGGCACTGGACTGCCGGGAGACACTGTTCCAAAAGCAAGGGAACCAAAACAAAGGGTGGGATATGGGAGCGTGCAACTCAAGAAAAAAATTCGACAGATGGAAATGCCAAGTGCATGGGTAGATGGGAACACGAAAAGGGAGACTGGAAAGAGGGAAAAAAACAGGGCCACACAAGGACCGGGCTGCTCGGGAGTGGCTCAGTGTGCTCGGATAGATTGGGCGAAGGGTATTTTCAAGGGCAGGGGAATGCCTCCCAAAGCTCCCCCGTCATCCTGTGTCAAGCAAAATGCCAATGGGAGGATGGGTTTTGGGATGGATAAGAAACGATGGAGGGTGGTGATTGGGGGTGATCCGGAGTAAGGAAATGCGCTGGATGGATTCAATGAGATCGATTCTTGATTTTTCTTACCGTTGCTTGAAGATTGAGTGCAGAATGCACTCTTTGAGTTGAGGAATGGATGAGCTGAGTAGGGAAGGAGAAAAAATTGATCTGCTTCTCTATCTTTCTCTCTTGCTCCGTCTCGTCGTATTTTCACAAAAGCAAAGTGATCGTACGCCAAAATTTGAGCCAAGTGGGGTGCGAACAAGAGTGCTGACAAGAAAAGAAAACTTGTGCCAACAATGGAGCTTGACCCTGGAGCTAACGCGGAGCTGGCGGAGCAAGCGGAGCGAATGTGTGAAACCGAGCGAATGCCGCAACGGGAGATGCGATGTGATGTGATGGGATATGTAAGTCCCGTCCCGCGCTACACTGATAGCTTGCTTTTGTTGTCGTGAACAACTTGCTCAACTCGCCGTTTGTTGCTTGGGCCAATCAATAAACGGGCGCGGTCGCAGCTGCAAGACAATCGTGACGGTGCCTGGATGTCTTATTTCTACAGCGAGAAAACGAGTGACTGAGTAGTTGCAATTTTTGCGCGATAAGGAATCACCTTCTAAACATCCGCCTTATTGTTGCTGTTCGTCTAGCGTCGCCAAGTCAACACCGAATTTGGTTGCCGATTAATTGAGTTAGAAGGCTCGAATGTAATGGAATAATTAGAGCGTGGCGGTCAAGGGCGTCAAGGTAGGAATGGTGAGGCGGGCGCGAGGGATTCGATATTGATTGAAATATGAGCGCGAGTGCGTGGGGCGCCGAAGGTTCCTTCTTTTTCGGATTCGGATTCTTTCTTTTTTTCTCAATGCATGCGTTTGGTTTTCGTCTCGAATCGTTTCGTTTCAAGGTCGTCTTTCCTCCTTCTTCAGCTAGGATCCAAGTCGGAATCAGGCGCCGTTGGTAGTTCGTCTCGACAAAATGGATCGAGCGAGCGAGCGACACGTCGATGACGAGGGGAGCAGCGGCGGCGTGATCTGAAAAGAAGGACACGACACGGTCCGTTGTTGCTCGTTGCAACCGCTGTACAGAGCGAGGAGGGGAAAAGAGGAATGAAAAGAGGACAAAGACAAAAAAGAAAGTCACGAGCAAACGAAGCGAGGACCCGATAATACGGGCGGGCAATCACGCAGAAAGGTATCCTTTTCCTTATCCCACCGACCCATGAACACTAACAACTGTGCCAATCCCTATACCATCCCCATCCATCCCCATCCGTCAACCGCAGTTCAATCCCTATCCCTAATCCCTACAGATCCCCATCCACTGACTGCTATGCCACATAGCTGCTGATGCCCGGCGGCCGGACGCCTACGCACTGCGCACCACGCACTACGCACTACGTAAGTCGACCGCGGTGCCAGCCAATGCCTCCCCGAGCACAAAATAGAACGGGGATTGGGACCTGGGTACCCAAAGAAATAGTCGGTATGGATCCCAGTCGTCGCCATCGTTCACGCATCATCGCCATCACCATTCTCTCGCTCCGTGGCGTACGCATCGCGATGATGACCCAATCGACACAGGGTTCCTGATCTCACAAGCGGATTTCACGCTTCGAATTGGGTCCAACTCCATTCTTCTCACCATCCGGCTCCCTCTCAACATTGTAACCCTCTCGCATCCAACCCCGACTCCCCTACCACGCTCTAGTGATAAAAGGGTCGTATTCAGAGATCAGCCTGTCCGGGTTCAAAGTTTTCCAAGGAATTATCCCACCACCACATACAACCCTGCACTGCAAACCCGGGCGGTCCAAGCTCCAACCATGCAATAATCCAGCCTAGTAATTCCTCGTGTTAAAAATGTCTGCTTGGCATGCCGTGCTAATGCCGTGCTGTCTGCTTCTTGCAACGCATTGGGGCAGGGCCCGGCATCCGCGACGGACCAAACCCACTATTTTCATACGCGGCGAAGGGCATGGCTCGTGACAACGAACAAGGGCGACGACGTTAGTGGATTAGGGTGGACAGGGCAGATGGATCTTCTCGCACGATAGCGTTGGCCCGCCTCGGGTGGAAGCCTCCGGGTCAACACCAGTTACCGCCCTGCGCCTCAATGGGCCGCGTATGACTATTGGACGGCGACCGCGACCGCATGTAATTACGAACACCTCGTAAAGCAGAGGAGATGGTAGGGTCATGATATGCTGCCAGACTGGCGGGTTCAATCCAATCCCATCCTCTAATCCAGCCTAGTTCAGCCTAGCTGGCCAATCCTCCAGCAAACGGCAAATCAAGCCATCCCCAGAAATGCACATTCCTCCAACACGAGCAAAGTGTCACAGTGTCATGGCACCATAATATTGAGACACGGAAAGCGGGAAACCCGGGGCCCGGGAAGAAAAGTGATCGGCTCGTACTCATGATGGTAACTTGGCATGCGACGACGGTCTGAATTTTGTTTATTATGCGTATTTTTACAATGTGCACATCGCAATTCTTTGCCACATCCAGGGCTGGGCGAGAAGGGGGAACACTGTCTCAAAGACGAATTCCTCAACCAGGCTGGCGGGGCCACAAGAGCGGCACGCCACAATGGAATATCGCAATGTACCTTATGCTGGCCTCTGATGCTACTTTCACTAGGAGTGTACAGAATCCCCCGGACAGTGGTATTCATCGACCTACGCGTGCTATATTCAGATCATCCCCCCACAGCTCATCTACTTGGTACATTCCCAGCACCCACACCTCGGGTGAGGCGGAGAGAGTCTGGGGTTGTTGAATGAAGCAAGTTGTGGTAGCACAAAACACTGCGGGTGTACATGGCATGGCGTGGCGGATACACGCGCGCCCTGTTTCTGGCCTCATTGTGTGTGCTTCTTGCTTCCGACAGCCGTGCTACCCGTCTCAAGCAGGGACTCAAAATGCCATCCATCGACCTTGTCTTTTTTTTCGGGGGTACTAACGTGGACGTGTGCGCGTCGACACTCGCGGCTCACTCCACTAGCCGCTGAAAAGTGGTACCCAGCAACTGTCCCGGCGTGCTCCCCACCGTGACGTGCTCATCACCATGGCGTCCCGGGCACCGTGGGTTCCATCTGGAGGGTCAGGATGAACGGGAGGTGGTGGCCTGGATACCCGACGATGGTTCAAGGAATGGCCCGCAAGTAGATGGAGCCGTTGAGTTGGTGCTCGACAACCTGAACGGAATCAATTTGGGTTGCTTCTCCACCGGTCAGCGCCGCCAGTCCACAGATTGCCCCCTTTCCATTAGAGTTGTGCACTTGGCTCTATCCACCCAGACTCTTGGCCTTTCTTGACTTGGAAGTGAGATGCATCCCGCGGTGTCCATCAATGCGGGACAAATGTTGGAGTTGTATACGCGGACTGGAGTCTCCGACCGCCAATGCCTTCGTGATCAGTACTAACCGAAAAGGGACCAGGCGTTCCCAGGTTTGGTCAGGGGTAAAACTGACCCAACGCCTTCTTCCTTCCCGCAGCCACCGACGCCACTTCTTGTGTCAACAAAGAAGTTTAAAAAAAAAAATACAGTGAAGACGGAATGGATTTATTGGTCATGTCGTAACTTCCCTACCCTATTGCAGATAGTGCTTCAACGTGTTTTCCAGTGTTGCATATTCTCACCTGCAATTCCCCCTTTTTTTCTCCTAATCACAAACTTAGTGTAGCCACTCTCACTTTCGGAATTACTTAGTATCCTGCCTTTACTCTGCCAACAACTAATTCTCGCTACTAAACGTCAAGTTCATTCTTGATGCGTGCCTAAATTTGGGCGGTCCCTGAGCCCATGCGCTCCCGGCATCGCCGGCTTGCAATCTCGATTTACAAGGCCTAATCAGTGACGTAAACTTTCACCATGCCATTTTTTTCTGGGCTGACAAAGGCATTGTTGATTGTGTTTACAACAGTGTCCCTGATGTGTCACAATTTTTGATATTTTGGCATTTTGGAATATATTTTATTTTACCCTCCGCTTTTTTGTGACTCGGTGATTTTTTTTTTCATCCGGTATCCAGCCATGCATGCCCATGATATGCACTAACTAACACCTTGGTCCCCAGTTCAACCTGCAGCCAAAAGGGGCATCGCTCCATCGGCGCCCAAGTTTTACTCTTCTCAGCTGTCTTGGCTCCTTGCACGGGGCTTGATTCGCTGTCGCCTCACCCTGTGCCCCTCCTGGAACGAATTCCAGGCCCTCCCACCGACCAGCAATGCCAGCTGAACTCTCGGCGCTAGAAGCTCGCCTAGAAACTTGCACATTTTTGGGCCCATGACACTTGGATTGGTGCCCTGTGCCCTGTGGCCCCCTAGGGCAGTATGTACAGACAAACTCAACCTGGGGGAGGGATCGGTGACATTACGGCTCCATCTGATGGAAAAGGCAGTGACCGATTTGGTAGCCTGTCATTCGACTGCACTCAGGGCCCCCCTGGGTTGTTCCTTGGCCGGGGCCTGCATCCGCGACCAAGGGAAATTACTAAAAATCTCTTGTGCTTCCGGTGCTTCCTGAACTCATCGTCTGCATGCCCAACGGGCGCTGCACTCGAACCCGAGAAAAGACGTACGGTTGTTGACGGCATCGGCATGTTTCTTGTATCCCGACGGTCCGCTCGGTCGCTAGCCAAGCTCCCATCTCCGCACCCTCAAGTTTTCTCGAGGAAAATCATCCTCTGGCTGCTGATCCGAGGGGTCTTGGAGGGTCGCCTTGTCGATCTCATCGCGGCAAGGATCCTGCCAAGTTTTTGCGGCAACCTACAGTTTGATAGCTTGTGTCCTCCGCGCCTTGAGAGATTCCATCCTCATTTATTTCAGCCCGCTGGGCCGCAGTATCAAAGATGCTATCTGCGTGCTGTCGGCCCGTGGCTCACAGGGGCACCCTGCCCTGTGCTCCCAGCGGGACCTGATTGACATATGCCTTTGTTGCCACCTGGGTGGGGGAACATGCACACCATCCTGCCTAGTACCTTGCCGGTGGCTGAATTCTTCATCTCCGGCCATGCGATATCACCCACTGGCGCTCAGGAACCGCTCTTGCGTTGCTTTTGCTTATCCAGACTTCCTCTCTTTGAGTTAGCCACTCCGTATTTCACATAGTTTGCTCCGCGGATGCACTCCTCAGCAGCCGCACAACCATGTCAGGCCAGGAGGAGCTTGGTATAGCCATCCACAGTAGGGTTCCATCACCCCTAGCCAACAGAGAGGTGCCCTGGTCGACGTTACCCCAATGACTTGGCCGTGAGACGAATCACAAAAGCCAAGCCTCATTCACGAGAAGCCGAAGTGCTAAATTTGACATCGCCAGCCGGGGCAAGAGCGGGTTTCGGCATGAGCTCTCCGGCAGAGTCGCGGCCTCGATTCTCCAAGACCCTCACACCCGCGTTGCTCCCCCCGCCCATAGTACGAAGCACCTTGGGCTTAGCTATAATGATCAGCAGTGAGATGTTTGATGACATGTCCATATTTCAGCCACCTGCATTGCTTTTCCCGCCTCTGTGGTCAGGAGTTGATGTCATGGGCATTGTGGCGTGAGAATCGTAATTTCCAACGCTCACCGAGGCAATTTCTAATATAGGGTAGTTGGGATACAACCGCAACAGATGGACACGGGCTTATGCATTCAACTAACAACCTGATAGGTGCTCAATTTTTGGTCTAGCTGTGATAATATATATGTTGTGATTTTATTGCAATCACATGTAGGATGACGTGCATTGCATTTTGCTGCAGTCATTGTCTATCACCGTTGCACCCAAACATATTATACCCCAGTCATGGGTATCACTCGGGTCTATCTGGGGTTCTGATATGCCCAACATACATGAGTTCTGCCAGATAGGAAGCAAGACACACCCGATGTTGCACCGAAGCTGAAGGCATACCCCTAAGATATCGGGCTTCATCAACCTTAGTCATGACACATGTCAGTAGCAGAGGGGTTCGAAGCTGAGATGATGTGCGTGTGACCGTATGCGTTCAGCCCAACCTGCAGGACATCAAAAGGCCCAATCTAGAACTGGCTCTTTTGATTTTGCTGTAACCGCTCATGCGCCACTGATACCATACAGTGCTCACTACTGGGAGGAGAGCCTACCGTGGCTTGAAACTAGCTTGACGAGAAGCCTCGATCCTGAACAAGCCAGATCTAGTCGATAACGAAAGCCCTATCGTTTACCCTCCCCTCCCCTGCCCGCCAAGTCTCATGACATCTGAGACATCAGGGCTGGGCTGGGCTGACTTGGCCTGAATGTCGCCAAATAAAGCCATGTTTTGACTTCAAACAGGCGGCTACTCGCCACGCGAGCGGAAATGACATCCTGTGTCTAACATCTGAGAGCTGAACAAAAAGGAAAGAAAACAAAAAAAACAAGCTACAGATCTGTACAGCGTGGGGCATCATATCATGCTTCCAGGTGGTCCTGTTGTGGCTGAGAAGCGGTGTGCATGTTTCGGTTTGGGATCCCCTCCTTTGCTGAGTCAAAGCGCGCTTCTGCTGGAAACGCGGAGGCCGAGAACAAATGAAAACAAGGTGCAAACGGCGTTTTTCGATGATCAGTCTATTTGTTTCTTTTGCTTTTTTGTTTGTTTGTTTCACTGCCTGTGAAAGGGGGGGTGGTGGTGGTGGCGTGAGCCGCTTATTGCTTTTTGGAGGTTTCGGGATGGATCAGGTGGCGGCCAGTATAGCCGAGGCGGTTGGGCACGGGGATTTTTGAATGGCGTCAAAGCAGCGCAGCAGCGTGCGGAGATTGTCATGTCTCGGGCAAATACAAACCTGAACTTGGAAAGGCTGAGGGGGAGCGGGGTTGAGGAAAGATTCCGAGGTCTCGATCAACCCACTGACGTCTTGGACTTTCACGATGTAGCTAGCCCCATGGGCACGGGGATGAATCGGCATCATGGAACTCCCCCACCAACGGATGTGTCAAGATCGATCTGCAATGTATCAAGCTTAAAAAAGAAGTGTGTGATGTGTGTACGAAATATCTGTTCCCGGAGGTGAGTGTGAAGTCTTGTATATCCGTCGCAGTTGACTTGAAAAGAAAACCGAAGGCATCTATAAGCCGGTTTGAGTCGGATTCCCAAAAGCAGCTGAGTGAACCTTCCCTTTCTTCTTATTTTGAGTACGATCTTTAAGTGGACAGCGGTTGTTGTTCCGCCGAGACATGATTGTAAGCCGATACTGTCTCTTGCGGGAACAAGGCCGGGGGCCTGGGTTGGGGCGCGCATCCCGCGAATCTCGACGATGATGTACTTGCGCATGTTACGGCGAGAGACACGCAGCCCTTGAGATATCTGCCTGGTTTGTCTTGCGATCACGTGCTACGTTGACAACTAAATGTTCATGTATTCATACGTGTGTAGTTTGGTGATGTTATGCCTCTGCAGTATGAACAATCCTGCTATGCCTAGGATTTGAATCTGAAAATATAATGAGAAAAGAACGTATTTTATTAATATTAGTTTATCCTAAATATAGTTGAGGGCTTGAGAGGAGAGTGTATTTCGACCATCCCCGTCCGTGGTCATGAGATATTGTTGGGGAGAATATAGTCACTGTACTTGTAGTTACGAAAAAAAGTGTTCCCGCCTTTGCCTCAGCGGTAATTATAATATACTTTTATTCATTTCAATGTCACTGCGGACATCGTCATGGTCTCACTTGAGTTGTATATGGCGTTGTTAGTTTAAATATCTGGATGCGCACGATGGCAAAGTATTTTTTGGATATGATTTGGGTTTACCATTACCCCCAAGGCGAAGTTTCAATTAAAGTCTCTGCTGCTACTCGGCATAGACCTAGAACTATGAATTCTGTAGACCACAGCACCGATATGTGTAAAATGACTATACCTGATGGACAAAGTGTCCTGAAAGCAGGATTGTGTTTAGCCATCACGAGACAAGCTTCCCTATTTAAAATAGCAATGCTCCGACAGAAGCGATCGGCGAATCTTTTGCATTCCTTTGGAGCGAGACAGACAGTTGGGAAAAACAAGACAGAATGTCGCCTATGGAAGCTAGTTGCTGGAAACCATTCCTCCGTACCTGGTCAACAAACACTACGAACTGTTTCCTCGACCTGCACAACGCCGTATCTTCCGGATTCTTTCAAGATGTGCTCACAGTCTATTATCAAAGAGTCGGGGGTATTTGAACAAGGCTCAATTTTTGAAGGTTACGTACAATGAATTCTTACTGCAACGCAATGATCCAGGCCAACCCTCATACTACCCAAAGGAAAAATAACTGAGCAGGCCCAAGATGTTATCTTTAGGTAAATATTTTTATTTAGATGTTATCTTTAGGTAAATATTTTTATTTAGATGTTATCTTTGTTCATTTTGGCCGAAAAAGCTGAGATGTGTGATCTTTTTCAGAGTGTCCGACTAACAATCATTCTAGGGTTGTATTGTATGCTTGGGGAGGGGTTGCAACATACCAGAAAAAATGCCTTCACTGAATAGAGCCTGCCACGTCGAGGACGAATTCGCATTCACTCGGGCTTGCGGCCTTGGAAAGGTGGGTGAGATGTTATCTCAGAATTGTCCCAGAGTGGAATCGGGACACAAATTCGTTCTTGGCTTGGCGTTGTTTTTTTGAGGTGGTTCCCTGGTGAATGTTCAGGGAAATGATCGACGGTGTGCCTTTTGAGATTAGGTTGGAGGATCAGATCTCCATCGTGCGCTCCTGCAACCTCCCGACGGAAGCCGAGTTAGAGCAAAGTCAGTATCGCCATGAGGAAGAGGTGTTTCGTCTAAATTGGAAGGGCTCCCCCCTCTTGGTTGGATGCAGTCATGATCACGCCTGGAGAAGTGATTGATCGGAATCTTTCCCCTATGCATATAAAGTTCCCTCGCCTATCCTCCCTATATTTTTTTTTCGCTTCGGACGGCGCAGCTGTGGGCGTGCTGGAACCTCCAAGCTGAAGCTGTGGTTGGTGTTGGCGGACTCTAGGATGAAACCGCGTTGCAGCTAACAGCTCCACTTTTGCGAGGTCGATGTGTAGGGAGTGATCGCCGCAGGCCGGTGTCTTTGCATACGTAATTGTAAACCTGTTTCACCGGGCTTTTGGGATACTTGCAGAAACGTCTCTTTGAGAAATCTTTTGCAAGTCCCCATTCCCACCCCACGACACTCCCGTGTGTGTGTGTGGTCTCGCCTGGACAAATCGAAGCCCGGAACCCAAGCCAAGCCCCCTTGGATCAAAAGAGACTCGGGAGTCGCTCTGTTCGCCATGGCGGACCAGCCGCTCTACACGCTCCACTACTTCCCCTTCTCGCTGTATTCGCTGATGGTGCGCTTCGGCTTTGTGCTCGGAGAATCCCTCAACCCCGATACGGCGCCGCGAGTGAGAGTCCGGCTGGTGAACTTGCACCGGGAGGACCACCTCTCGGAGCCCTTTCTCACCTTGGTCAACACCAGGGGACAGGTGAATATTTGATCTCGCCCCATTTGCTGCGAGTGGCCCCGGGCCGGTGCTAATCCTTGTCCCAGGTCCCTGTGTTGACTTCCCCTGCTCTGCCCGCCTCGTTGGATGATGGCCAGTCCATTTCGCAGTGGCTCTGCAGTAGGCAGCCGGAGCTGGTGCCCATGAAGCACGAGGAGACCATCTGCCGTCTCATGGAAAAGATTAACTCCTTCGAGGTGATACCACTGGTTGTTACACCAGAAGAGGGGAAGTATGGCATCCCGAACGAGGCCGCGGCCCTCCTCGAGAGGAACGGGCTGTCTCCAAAGTACCGCCGTGCCCTTGAAATGAAGAGCATATTGTGAGTGAGCCACTCACCGAACAGACTACGTATCTCATCTAACAAGCGAAAAAAAGCCATGAATCGACACACAGCGGCTCTTTGGACCCTGACAACGTTGCTGAAGCGGAAGAAGGGGCACTGGACTTTATGCATGATCTTGTGGCAGTCCTCCAGGAGTACAACCAAGGAGCAAAGACGTGGATATTTGGGGATCAGCCCACTATTCTGGATGCACACGTAGCTGTATTCGCAGCACGCCTCATGGACGTGAGCCGGGGCTACTTGCTGCCCAAGGAAGTGCAGGCGTACGTGAGGGGGGTTCTCTCAACGCCCGAGTGGAACAAGGTCACCAGCGGAAGGCCGACAGTCTGGGACGAGGCCCTGGGAAAGGTTGCTGATTTTCACGCGATATGAAGGAGAGAGAGAGATGGGGGGAGAAGACGGGACCTGCCATCAAACCTCGCTACAGGTCTACAAAAGTTTCCGTGGAGAAATGCCAACTTTGTCTGAAAGGAGCAATGCAAGGATTCCGAGGATGGGGAGTTGTATACCAACAGCCACTGAGCTATACGAACACACGAGTTAGATGTACGAGTTTGAGAAGAAAAAAGAGTCTATTTCGGACAATCATGAAATCCCGAAACTGGCCAAGGATAGGGAAGTGGGAATCTCGCTGCTTTGAGCAAGTGCATGTATATGGTCGTCGACAAGCGATCCCTTGCATATGTGGAACTCTCGTACAAAGCTATCCGCATGATATTTCAAAGAAAACCACAGGGGACTTTTGCAAGTGCATTGCTAACAGAAAATGAAAATATTGGTTTGAAGTGATTAGATTTGGTAGTGATCACACTTTGGACGTTCGATTTTCTGGCGCACCTTTGCTGTATGCTACATGCCAAGATTGTTGGATTGGCTCCCTGGTAACCACGTGGGACAGAGGCCGCTATTAATGCTGCGCACGTTTTACGAAGAACCCAGTAGCTGCGAGTGCTGGAAGCGTTGAAACGTCGATCATGAAATACAGGCGAGGATGGTGAAGCATCTGATGGTTGAGCCGGGGAAAGGACTCCACTGGGACAGGCAGACCGGCTTTATTTTATGGATATGAAATGCAAAGGAACCAAATTTCCCTGTCAAAAATGAGGCTCACAAGGATTTCAGTTTTGCCCATTACGTACGCACTGAAAGAATGGGACGTCGTTCATCGAAAAAGGTTCATCGCCTCACAACAAAAGTTCCCAGAGATCGGAGCCGAAATCCGGAGTGTCGGCGCATGCAGTTGGCTGACTTCGGGGGCGGACATAAGCCACGGGTCGTCGATGGTGGCCGTAATTTTTTCCCGCTTCTTTGTTGGCCTCCAGGCACGCCTCAGAGGGTCCCCGGGCCCGACTGGCTGGTTTCTGGGCAAATGGTTGCAACTCATGCGACTTGGAGTGGGAATTGGAGTGCCGGACACCTTGGTGGGAAACAAAAGTTCGCTGGTGACACACATTGGGACAGGACCTTTTGCTGGGCCTCGCGCAGGGACCATGTGTGAAAGGTCCCGTAACATAGCCAACGGCAGTGGCAGTTGGCTGCATCTTATTTTTATTAGGGTTGCTTTCTTGGTTTTTGGTTGCGATCCATGATGAAATACGATGGAGCATTGGCGCTGTGCGCAATCATGTTATGACTTTGAATTGGAATGGGGTAGTGAGGAAAAGGAAAAGAAAAGAGGGAACATGTTTGCCGGGCCTCTTTGTCTCGCCCAAGTGATGCGCCACACGGAAGGCTACATTCGGCTTGTACCGTGTGTACCAGGTGTATAGTGCCTTGTGTACCAGGTGTATACGGCATGACTCTGTGCGCGAGAGGAATTGATTGTCATGTTGCAATAATAACCGACGACAACTGGTGGAAGAGCTGCGACCGGCCGATACATGAGAAGTACGCGTCCCAGGCCGATAAGCTTCTAGAAATTCCTATATCCCGACAACAAGCTGGCGGAAGTCGACTGCCTTAATGCCTCTCTCGGCACGGAGGGCGAACCTTTTCCAGTTTGGCACACGTCTTAGTTGAAATCATGACCCGGGTGAAACACAGTGGTGCGGACCGAAGCTAACACCAGGTGGAGGAGATAAGGGCGTCGATTCGGGGCTCAAGGCCGTTTGCAGGGCTGTTTATTGGTTGTGGATGGAATGGCGTGCGTTGTGCGCCCGGTGCGCTGCGCGGGATGGGGGGGCAAGTGTGCGATTGTGAATCTGGCCATGTTGCTGTAGCACAGCTGCAGTGTAGCACGGCGCGGGTGCAACATGACTGGCGAGACAACCGAGGGTCTTTTGATCGCTTGACCGATTAATTGATTAATTGCCAAGGGCCATGACGACGACGATGGCAATGGCAATGGCAATGCTGCACCTGGTGTTCTTCATGCATGGTGCGTCAAAGCAAAGAAGCAAAGCAAAGAAGAACCATGTTGAGACAGACGCCTGTAGGTATTTCGCCTCGGCCCCTATGGACCTTTTTGAGGCGCCATAGACAAAAGGTCCGAATTTGGACCCAGAGGGCAGACGGGGAAAGCAACTCTGGCTTCCTGCCTCGACTGGTCCCTTGTCCAGAGTCGCCCACCCCGGCAAAGGCTATTCCCGACCGGGAAGGTGTGCACGAACTCGTTGGTGCCGTTCCGTGATAGCACCCGACTCGCACACGCACACCACACACACTCAAACAGAAGCACCACCACATCGCAAGCCAAGACAAGCTCAAATCTATGGGGCCCGGGCCAGTCTAGTCCACTTCTTCCAGACGCCTTCGCCCACGGTGCCCGGCAAACCCCTGCCGCCCGCTGCCCTGGTGCCAAAGGGCCCTACCCTCCCCCTTCAGCTGCCCTTCAGCTCCCAGCGGATCGCCCAGTGCGCGCCGCCCATCATCGCCCATCGTCCAGCGTCCAGCTCCCACTGTCAACGCGCTAGCGCCACTGTGCCCTCGGTGCCACCCACTGCGTCTGGCCCTCTGTCCCACCATTCCTGCGGGCTGTCTAAATACGGAAAACCCCAGCCCGCCGGTGCCAATCTCCATCGCCCTGGCGTCTTCGCGGGGGAAACCCTCTTTCTCCTCTTCCTTGCTCGTGCTCACTCCTCGTACCAAACGCTGGGTCTGCCCGGCCATTCTTTGCGCCTGCGCTGGTCCCTGTACCGAGTAGTATAATCACGCCCGCCCTGGCTGTTTGGCGCCTCGCTCGTCTTTTCCCTCCTTCACATTGCATATCGCAGCCCATCGCAATCACGTCGCAACTCCCATCGGCTGTCGCTTCAGAATACGTTGCCGACCAGCCCGCGGGCGTCAACCACCACCATGGTCCTCCCCTCCATCTTTCGCAAGCGCCACGAGCCAGAGGATGTCACCCCGTTGCCCGGCCCTCTGGAGGCGGCTGCGGCAGTTTCCTCCACGTCCTCTGGCATCGACAGTCTCGAGAACCTGAAGCAATTCGAAAAGGCCCATAAGCTCGATCCCAACCTGCCCATCGACGACCTCTCCGACGTTGACGCCGCCATCGCCACGGGAAATGCCGAGAAGGGCATCGAAATCGAGCATGCGCTCATGGAGGACAACAGCCCATACCCTGAGGTGTGTAACCGTCGTTTTTCGCTCCTTGCTAACCGGCTGTACTGTTGAGGCGGGCGCGCCATTCGCGACTTCGCGACCGACAGCGCCCGCCTCCAACGCACTTGTCTGGAACCACGGATGAATCGATGGATCGGGTTGGCTAATTTGTTCCCGCCGATAGGTTCGAGCTGTGGTCCGCAACTTCGATGTCGATCTCCCGGCCAATACCGTTCGTGCCTGGGTCATTGGCTTGCTTCTCTGTACTATCGGCTCTGGTGTCAACATGATCTTTTCCTTGCGCAACCCGAGCGTCACCATCACCACCTACGTCGTTCAACTCGTTGCTTATCCTATCGGTCGCGGTTGGGATCTCGTCATGCCGGATCGAGAGTGGAACCTGTTTGGCCTCAATTTTAACCTCAAGCCCGGCAAGTTCAACTACAAAGAACATGTCGTCATTGTCGCCATGTCCAACGTGAGCCAGCCTTTCACTTTTCCGCCTTCGTTTGCGCCAGCCATTCGCTAACTCGTTACCAGGCTGCCTACGGTGGCGGTGTTCTTTATGCTACTGATGTTTTGATTGCTCAGCAACTCTTCTATGGCCAGCATTTTGGTTGGGCTTTCCAGCTCCTCTTCGGCATCACCACGCTCTGCACTGGCTATGGCTTGGCTGGATTGGCTCGTCGCTTCTTGGTCTGGCCCGCTGCCATGATTTGGCCCTCGGATCTTGTCAACTGCGCCTTGTTCTACACTCTTCACGACCACTCGGGTTCCGACCCCTCCAAGACCAACGGCTGGAAGGTTGGCAGATATAGGTGGTTTCTCATTGTTGCGTCTGCTGGGTTCATTTGGTACTGGTTCCCAGGCTGGATTTTCAAGGGTCTCTCCTACTTTACCTGGGTCTGCTGGATTGCTCCCGAGAACGTCACCGTCAACAAGATCTTTGGTGGCCAGTCTGGCTATGGTCTCATGCCCACTTCCTTCGACTGGACAGTTTACAGCGGTTACCTGGAGTCGCCTCTGATTCCTCCCTTCCACGCAATTGCCAATGTGCTCCTGGGAATTGTCGTATTTTTCGTCTTCATTTCCATGGGAATTCACTTTTCCGGCACGTGGTACGCCGATTATTTCCCTGTGCAGTCTTCCGAGTCATACGACAACACGGGCGCCATTTACAATGTGTCTCGAATTCTCGATTCCAACTTCCACTTCAATGAGACTGCCTACAAGGAATACTCGCCCCTCTTCCTCCCGACTCAATTCGCCTTGGCGTACGGTCTCTCCTTCGCTGCCGTCACCGCTGTTATCGTTCATGTTTGGCTCTACCATGGCCGTGAGATCTGGAAGCAGTTCAAGATGGCTCGTCACCAGGAGGATGATGTTCACATGCGCCTGATGAAGAAGTATCGTGATGCTGAGGACTGGTGGTATGCTGGTATGTGAAATTTATCTCTGAGTTTTGTGACTGGTCATTGATCTTTTGCTAATTTTGAAACAGCTCTTTTCATTGTCATGGTCAGCATTTCATTTGGCGTTGTCGCAGGCTATCCTACCGGGTTCCCTGCCTGGGCTTTTGTTATCTGCATGCTGATTCCTATCATTTGGCTCATCCCCATCGGTCTGATCCAGGCCATCACCAATATCCAGCTCGGCCTCAACGTCCTTACCGAATTCATCATCGGATACATGGTTCCCGGACGTCCCTTGGCTATGATGATGTTCAAGAATTACGGTTATGTGACTATGGGCCAGGCCCTGTACTTTGCCCAAGATCTCAAGCTTGGCCACTACATGAAGGTCCCCCCTCGAGTCATGTTTTCGTCCCAGCTTGTCGCGTCTATCTGGTCTGCCATTGTCCAGATTTGTGTAATGAACTGGGCTTTGGGGCACATTCCTGATGTCTGCTCGTTGGACCAGGAGAACAAGTACACGTGCCCTGGAAGCCGAGTCTTTTACACTGCCTCGGTTATCTGGGGAGCTATCGGCCCTGCTCGCATCTTTAGCCATGGTGCCATCTACTCTTCACTGCAGTGGTTCTGGCTTGTCGGTGCTGTTACCCCTGTCCTGACCTGGCTCCTGGCACGCAAGTGGCCCCGATCCATCTGGCGATATGTGTGTACTCCGCTCATCTACGGCGGCTCCAACATGCTCCCCCCTGCCAGCGTCTACATCTACCTCTGCTGGGGCTTGGCAGGCACTGTTTTCAACTACTTCATCAAGCGGCGATACACCGGTTGGTGGCTTCAGTACAACTACATCACATCGGCTGCCTTGGACTGTGGTTTGATTCTTTCGACACTTGTCATCTTCTTCACTCTATACATGACGAGTGCAAACGATCCCAACTGGTGGGGAAACAACCAGGCCTTGCACACGCTCGACCTGAACACAACCGCAATCAAGACGGCGATTCCTAAAGGAGAGTTTATTGGACCCTCTTCTTGGCCCTGAATGAGGTTGTTTTGGAGTTTTTTGTTTTGAGTGAACTGGTCACGGATGAATCTATGGATATGCAAGCTGCAAGCTAGAAATTTTTGAAAGAAAGCGGGTCTCTCTGTAAATGCTCATATGAATGAGTAGGATGCGGCGTTCTGGGATTGGTGTAATTTATTGGGTTGGGTGTACGAGATACCTTAATGATGATTTATGCTCCTAAGGGAATGTGATTACAACTCTCAAATAAGTCAGGGTGACTGCTGGTTACAATTGAAGTCGTGAGGATAGCCCACAATGCGCAGGAGTAATTTTCTCTCAAACGACTTGGTTGATCAAGGCACTGTGTCCAATAATTTTGTGTCGTTTATGTCCTCGTATTGCCCATTCATTGCCTATCTATCGTTTGTTGGTAGTTCCCACTCAGCTTATTAGTAGATTGGCGCTAAACTACGAGACGGGGCGGGTTAGCTGTGCCCCGAGTCACGTGCGATGGCAGCACCACGTGATCTAAGCGGAACACACTGAATCCCACCATTAGGGCTTGAAAGTGCCAATTCGACACTCCACCAAAAAAGCCCTCCAAATTGAGAATTTCTCGATCGCCATCCAACTAACCGCCCAAACACCACAGCCAAGATGAGTACGTCGCCACCCTCGAATTCGAGATGCGCCAGCGGGATTGCTAATAATTCCAACAGCGAAGGGTACCTCCAGCTTCGGTAAGCGTCACAACAAGACGCACACCTTGTGCCGACGATGCGGTTAGTTCTTTGTGCCCTCAGTCCCCAACCTCATATCAGCCCTCCTCAGCAAAAATTTCCTCGACTCGCCAGCAAAGGAGCCCAGCGGAGGGCAATGGATACCGGATAAACGAGCGACGAGGAAATTTTTTTTTTTGTGTCTTGAGGGGATCCGATATTGGGGAGAAGTCATGACCGAACTGAAAGGCTGATGGAATTACTTTCTAGGTCGCCGCTCGCTTCACGTCCAGAAGCATGAGTGCGCTTCTTGCGGCTACCCTGCTGCCAAGACCCGCAAGTGTATGTGAACTCCCTCGCTGCTTGAATCTCGTCGGCCGGAAACGACTGCGGTCCGACGGAGATGTCGGCAAGCAAAAGAAGAAGAAGAAGAAATACTGACCTGGGCTTCCCCTTCAGACAACTGGTCCGAGAAGGCCAAGCGAAGAAAGACCGTCGGCACCGGCCGCACCCGCTACCTCAAGGACGTCTCCCGACGATTCAAGAACGGCTTCCAGACCGGCCACCCCAAGAACGCGCGGGGTGCCGCCAAGCAGGAGTCGTAAACGGGAAATATTTCGCAACCCTCTAGAGCCCTCGCATCTTGCATCGCCCTTGCCTCTCCCTTCCCCACCCTTGTGAACGGAACATCATCGCACGCGGAAAACAAGGCGACCATGGCCAACGTGAAAGACTAAAAAAGAAAAGGGGAGTGGAAGCTTGTCGGCTCCTTCCCCCCTTTCGATCTGCTGTGGAATATACCTGGGTTTGGTGGTTAGTGGTCGAAAGCTTTTTGGGGACGGGTGGTGTCGAGCGGGTTCGCGTGGGGTGAAGAGGACCTTTAACGGGGCGGCTTGGAGCATGGGCATGGTGTTTTACATGTTTGAGCAAGGCAAAAAAAAAGGACCCTTTGCTTTTCTGAGATTCCATAGGGATTCGGTGACGAGGTTCTGAAATGGCATCTTGATTCTGCATGAATGTGTGCCCTGACCATTGGCGGCGGACGCTGAACGATTGTTGTTCTGGCTGGTGGCTCCGCATGAGCGTTTGCAATGAGAACATGAGACGACGGCGTCTTGCATTGAATATTTGGATATATACCTGCAATGTTGTCATGATGTCTGTTGAGGCTCTATCCTTTCCAGTGTGGGCAAGCCTTCTCCAGCCGCAACCCAAAGCGCTGGTTTCCCTTCTTCTATTCTTTTCCTTTTTTTTTTCACATTAACGCAGCCAAATCACTAACTCACCCTCTTCTCACTCAACCCCTCACTTCAATATTCTATCTCTCTAAGTTCCCCTCTCAAAAACCCTCACCCCTCCATCAGCAGCGACATGGTACAGATACTCGGCTGTCTCGCCGCCGTCTACGCCAGGTCCTGTGAGACGCACAACACCGCTGACATCTCGTGCGGTGCCCGTGTCGAGCATGCGCAGCGCGAGCACCCTGTCAGCGACGTGAGTTGTCGAGAGCACCAGGCTCGCGTGCTCCCGCTCCAGCGTCGTAGCCTGGACAGCGACGAGGGGTGTGTCTGCTGAGAGGGTTGCGAGCGTGCTGTGGACGAGCTGTGTTATTTTGTGTCAATGTCTTCTTCCGTTTTTTATGTCTTGAAGCATTGACTTACGCTGCGGAGGTCGAGCAGGAGGTTCTGCAAGGCCATGCTTGTGGTGGACTCGTCGGTGATGGCGAGGAGGGCGTCGAGCTGGTCGACGACGAGTATCTTGCGTGACGTACCAAGAGCTGCCACGGCGGCCTCAATGTCCCTCTTGATGTCCGGGAGCCTTGTGGACCGCAGGAACCTGTCCTTGCGAGCACTGGCTGCCTGGCCGACATCCCCCGTAGTCAAGCCCGTCAGGCCGTCGACGAGGACGAAGCGTCCTGCCCTGCCGAGGGCATCTAAGTCGAGGCCCTGGAGGCGTGCATGCCATTAGCAATCAGGAAAAATAAAGAGCACCTCTATTATTTCAAAATATGTAGGCAAAGGGGAAAATGCCGAAGACAAAGACGCAGAGGAGAATAACTAACCAGCTTGGCTGCCCCATCTCTCCAAAATGCTCCGTCCCGCATGAAGCTCACCAGGACCACACCAGTGTCCCTGTCACTGTCCTCGCCAGCAGCCCCGCGCAGGTACGAGTAGAGGTGTCTGAGGACGAGCCAGTTTGCGCCGGCGCCGAGCACGCTCGTCACCAGGACGAGGGACGACTCGTCCGGCACGGCAATGTACGGCTCCAGCAGGTGCGGGATCCTTGAAGAGGACGCCATGATGTGCTCTTCTTCTTAGGAAGACCGAAAAAAAAAAAGTGTCGTAGTTTTTTTTTTTCTTCGTTGCCATACTGGTGCTGTGACGTTGGTGGGTGCGGCCATGGTGGGGGTGGGGACTGTGTGCGTCGACCATGATTACACACTGTAATCTTGGCCTGAAGACGGAACATGACTTGAGTTTCGCTGATTGGATCTCACAATTCAAAACAATTCATATATATGGTAACGATTTGCCTTAGTTGGACTATGTAAAACCTCTTCTTGCAAAGAAACTGGTCTAAGATCCCTTATATATATGCATACCATACCCTAACCAATGGTCCAGTCTCTCCAATGCAACCGTGAATGCATGTCTCATTAATTGTAAAAAAAGGAAAGTCATTACTCGTTGAACAAGAAAAGAACCAAGCCAAAACGCCTTAGAACTTCTCCATAAAGTTCATGCGGACCGTCCACATGCGCGCCCGCTTGCCGTAGATGTACATGGGAATGGTGAAGAGCATCAGGATCAGCTGGATGATGCCGATCCAGATGTAGACCTGCTTGGGGCCGTCGTGCTGAAGCCAGTGGGTAACGAAGAGGCTGAAGACGAGGCCGTGGAAGATGTTCTTGGAAAAGTTGAGCGTCACGAGCGCCTCGCCGGCGTACTGGCGGTAGCTGTCAACGCAGAAGGTGATGGACGTGGTCGAGCCCAGCGAGCAGCCGAACGAGAGGATGCCGAAGAAGACGGTGGGCACGATCCAGAGGTCCTTCTCGTCGGCGGACCACCCGAAGCCCATGATGCCAACGCACGTAGTGATGAGGATGGGGATGGCCATGACGAGGCGGTACTCGGGCTCGTACAGCCCGCCGTTGCGTCGTGCCATGGCTTTAACAATGACATCGCTCACTCGTCCGGCCACACCGGTTCCCAGGATGCCGCCGACAAAGGGGGAGATGTAGACGAGGCCGGTCTGGAGCGCAGTGAAGTTGTACGAGTCGGCGTTGCGGTAGATCATGGCCATGGATTCGGATATGACAATCAGCCAGCCGATGGAGCAGGCATACACAGCCGAGGACCACAGGACGGCCGGGTACGCGAAAAGAACAAACGGCCTCAGCATCACCTTGAACCAGCTGTCGTGGTTGAGGCGCCCGTGCCAGGGCCTGAGCTGCTGTGTAAACGACTTTTGCGGTTGGTTGCGGAGGTTGTGAGTGTAGACGTGGATCTTGGGCGGGTTGTTGAGCATAGACGCGGGAACCTTCTCGTTATCAAAGTCGAAGTGGGCTGCGTTGGAGATGCTCGCAGCCGGGGTGCTGACGCCGGGGGACTCGGTTGCTGAGCCGTGTTTGTAATCGGGGTGTACTGCCGCAGGAGGTGTTGCGGGTGGCGCAGAGGACGACTCGGTGGAATCTTCAACGTGTGCTCCCGTCTCCATCTTGCCGTGCTCCTTGTCATCTACCTCGGGAGCGAATCCAACGTGGGCGCCGTCGTGCCTTCGGTGAAGGGAAGTAGGAGATGCAGGTGTGATATCATCTGGGACCGCGGCTCGGGGGCTCCTGACACCCGGAGCATGGTGGCGAGACGACAAGCGGCGGAGAAAGCTGGGCCTCCTGGAAGTGCGGCGGGACTTTGGCATGGGAGTTCTATCCCAGAAAGTCTCGGGAACAAAGAGGAACAGGAGAACAAAGCTGAAGGTGACAATGATGGCCACGATGCTATTCTCAGTGTTAGTCGGCCAAAATATGCGAAGACGCAAGCAAGTGTCTTTTAGTTTCTACTCACAAAAAGACCCATCGCCACCCAAACCTGCCGATGATGGCAGCGCTGACCAGAGGCACCAGGTTCTTGCCTCCGAGGAGGAGCAGTGTGTAGATGCCGATGCGGTACGCTCGCTCGTGCAGGAAGAAGATCTCGGCAATGGTGGCAGAGGGCAAGCACTCGACGGGGCTGACGGCGATACCCTGGAATATTCTGGCAACCAGGAGAGAGTTGTAGGATGGCGAGAATCCAGCCCATAGCGAGGTGCCAACAAACATGACGGAGCTGGCGAGATAGACAGGCCGCTTGCCGTACAGGATGGCGGTGGGCGAGGCAATGACGGAGCCAACACCAAGCCCCATCATGTAAAGCCCAGTGGTGAGAGAAATGGACTCGACCTCGACGTCGTAGGTCTTGGCAACATCGTTGAAGCCAGCAGCAATGATGGGCGTCATTCCACCACCCAGCATGCAGTGGAAACCAAGACACAGCAAGGCAAGATCTCGCCGCCAGCTGGACCAGTTGAGGGGGTCGTTGGCCGAGTCCTCGGGCTGGGGGTCCAAAATGATGGCTCCATCGGCAGTCTTCTTCACATCGTCTTCCGCCGGAGGCGCGGCAGGACGAGCGGAAGATTCTGAGGGCCTCTGGCTCTCCACCGGAAATCCAGCTGGGATAGAAGAGTGCGATGTTCTAGCGTGGACGTTGCGGAGACCAAGAGGCTCATTGCGGTGTTGGGCAAGGAGCAGCACAGAACCTGCCCTCGGGTGTTAGTTCTTTCTTCATAAATGTACCGACGAGCCAATTGGCAAACCTGGGACCTCAATCGTCTTCTTGTCGTTTAGAATTCCCATGCTCCATTTCGCCGGCTTGGATACATTGTCTGACGAGTCATTGCTGGTGGAGCCGCTCTTGAAGAGGCGGCGCCAGCGGGATTCCCCAACGTCACTGGGCGTATCAGAAGCCATGGCGACCTTCTGAGGGATATGACCAGATGTTTGGCTTTTGGCTGGTTTCTGGAGTGTAAAGATTGAGTACAGAAGGAGAGGTGGAAGAAGGGTAGGATGTAGACAAGACCATATAAAAGGGCCGTAGCATGAGGGGGGTGCCTTTCCAACTATCAGGGCGTGGGTCCACCGTGGTGGGGGGAGGAATGAGCAGGGATGAACTCGGGGAGTTTATAGGTTGGTGACCATTTTGGAGTAGACTGAGGTTGAGGGTCGGACCTTTTGCAATCAAGGCGGTGTCCAAGAATATGAGAGAATACCAACCAGCCTTGCGTTTTGTTATTCCGCAGGAAAAGATGTCGGGTTTTCGTGGTTGAGACCCCCGGAGCTGAGGACGAGGCGATTCAGAAACCAGGGAGCGCAAGACACAGGGTGAAGACAAGAGAGAGCCGAACGAGAGTCTGGACCACGTAGAGTCTCGGAGGTATTGTTCAGGGCTTGGAACCATGTGCCCAATCAAGTGCAGCAGCAAGAGCAAAATGGCAGCGCGTCTGAGGGCCACAGGGCGCGGGGAGATATGTGGGTGTGCTAGGCTTGTCTTTGCCGCACACCTTTCAAGACGCACGTGTGTGTGCGAAGCCGTAAAGACTGGGAATGAGCTACTTGAAACCCTGGCACGGTGGAGGTAACGTATCAATAGACGAATTCCGGGGTGCTCAAAAAATTGGACGTATAATAAACCGTTGGCAGGGGGGGAAAGAGGAGCTGCAGCAGCCTCTTTGCGCCAACTTCGGCTGCGTGTGATATACGCGGCTGAGAGAGCTCTCCCAAACCAGCCTTCAATAATGTGCAGAACCCAGGAATATGGAACAAAATAACCATGTATTTTGCCTTCGCTGTTGAGCCTCGTCTCCCCGTCAAACTCCCCACAAGACCCAAAAGGCAACCACAATGACTCGAACCACGGAAGAGAGATGCCGGCTTGAGTCCTTAGCGTCGACATGATGAGTATGAAACAAGGTGAAGAAGATTGCACATGGGCTGCCCCGTGCCCGACATGGCGTCCCATGCAGAAGCACACCACCCCATGTTTGCGCCCCGTCAGCAAGCAAGTAAGCGCAGCCATATTCCACCAGTGCCCAGCGGGCAACTGACGGCCTCGACGACGGCGGGAGCGACGCGGAGCCCCCCAGCAGCAGCAGCAGCAAGCCCAGAGAGGCCGCCCCAGCCGCCCACGCTACAGCGGCACTATGACGCAGCAGAACCCTACGCTTAGGGGTCCTCGTGAACGTTTTTTAGTGGGCATGTGCCGAGCCCGCCTCCCCAGTTACATCAGCTAACCCGGGTTTATTCCCAATGACATCCAGCCGCCTTCTTTTTTTTTGCCTCCTCTACCCCAAACTGCCATCGTCCGGCCCCAAGCTCCTTCAAGCCAAGCTTTCCAAAGCTCCAACCAGAATCAACGACAACACAACACAACAACGATCAGCACACAGCACAGATGCAACCCTCTCCCGCTCTCCGCTCCGCCCTACGCCCGCTCCTGGGCAAGCCAATTCGCTTCCCGGGGCGCTACAATTCCGTCGGAGCCGCGGCTGCCTCTCGAGCCTACCTCTCCACGTCCGAGCCGCGGCGAGCTAAGAATCAGATATACGCACCGCAAGTCTCCACCCAGCCAGCCCACCCACCAACCTAGATCTCTCTTCTACATAGTACATATGCTAGCAGCCATGTTCCCGGCTGTCAGGCCCTGTTACATCATATCTCTCCACGCTATTCCGTCATATTGCTTTTGCTTCTTTTCCTCTTCCCTCCCAACGCGCATATTAATCGTCAGATGTCTTGCTCTTGCTCCCCCCATGCTGCAGGTCATGCTCCTCGGCTAACATTGTAACCTTGCAGCATCCGTAACTCAGATGCCTTCGCAACCTATCTCTCCCTGTCCTCGTCGTCCCGCACCCCGCTGCTCACCCTCTGGACCGCCTCCTGGTGCTCCACATGCCGCGTCGTCTCGCCGCTGATCCGCCAGCTTGTCGAGGATGGTGTTGGCGAGGACGAGGGCGGCGTCGCCTTCGCAACCGTCGAGTTTGACTCGCCCGACATCATGTCGGGCAGCCCAAACCTTGCTCTTGAGTACATGATCACCTCCATCCCTACCCTTCTCAGCTTCGACGCCGGCGAGGCCCAGACCTCCACCAAGCTCGCTGATGCCAGGAGGATGTCGGATCGCCAGTTCCTCATCGAGTGGATTCGCACCGAGGCCAGACGTCACGGAGGTCGTGGCGGCGGTGGTGGTGGAGGAGCCACTTCCGTCTTTGGAGGGTTGTTTAAGAATTAGCCCTTTCGCTGTCCCTAATAATCTGCGTATGAAAATAAAAACGACGAAAAGTATGTACTTGTAATTGTATAGACTAGTAGTATCCCACACGGGAGCCTCTGGACAAATACAAAACCGAGCTGAGGTCAATGCGACACCCCATCTTACACCTTCACCAATCCGAGCACATGCAGCTCGATACTACCCCACAATCGCTAGTAGCTTTAATACAAGCTACTCCCGTCTGTGATACTTACGAATCTTTTTTGCCACAGGCTCCAAGCCAGATAATGAAGAAAACAACACCAACCCATCTCTCCTCAGAACATCACAAGATAGCTTCGCAAACGCTTTTGCTTGCTCATCTTCACCATGGCGTCAACACTCTCAGCTTGACATGTTTACAATTACAGAGTCTGTCTGATTTGGACGGTTATCAACATCTTTCTGCCCCTTTATCCAGGTCACACACCTCCTGCGAATCAGATCGTCACCCAGACTCCAGCCATCGAGTCCTATGCCCGTGAAAGAAAGAAGCATGCCCAGTTAAAGTACACCAGACCCAACGCCTACCCTCATACGCTCTCTCCCTGTGTATCTCTTTTTTAATACTCAAACATGAATCGCAATTGTGCGGCCTCTCGTTTTGACAGTTGCGTGTATAAATGTGTATTGGTGTGTCATTGGCGTCGTCATCCTCCGCATAGATATCATGTCCTCTTATTGATTCTTCGCCGTCTTTGAATTGAGGTGCATGGTCGTATTCAGTCTGTCATGAGGAGCCTCACATGATTGTGCAGTCACCTTCTTGTTGCCTCTCAATCTTGCTTCGTGAAATGCGCTCTCGCTGTCGCTGGCCACTCTTACCAGAACGTTTGAGATCCTCCAGTCGTTCACGAGCTTTGGGGAATTCCTGGGCTAGGTAGGGTGTTAGCTTTTTCTTCCTTGATCATTGGGCACACGAGATAAAATCAACTTACCAGCGGCTCTCCAGTACCATCGCTTTGCATCCTCCAGATTCGCTGGGACACCAATGCCCACCTCGGTAAAGTAGCCCATCGCATACTCAGCCTTGGCCAGACCTGCCATAGCCGCTTTGCGAGCCCACAAGTATGCCTCAGTATCGCTCTGGTTCAGGACGCCATCGCTGCCGGTCAAATACCAACCGCTCAGTGCCAACTCAGATTGGTGCTCTCCCTGGGTCGCTGCGCGCGAGTACCACATAATGGAGTGCCGAGGATCAATTGGGCATCCCATCAGACCATATTCGTAAGAGCATCCCAGTCTATATTGAGAGAATTTGTAACCCAATTCTGCGGCCTGGAGGAACAAGTTGTAGGCGTATTGTTCATCGCGGATAATCACGTCATTGGCTTGAGCAGATTCGTACAAGAGACCCAGTTCGTGCAGGGCATGGGGGTTTTCTGTATCAGCTCGCTCTGCTGCTCGCTTCAACCACCCAACAGCTTCCCTAACATTCTTTGGCTGACCCAACAAGCCCTTTAGTTGGATCATGCCCACTTTGTACATAGCGGGAGGGTCTCCCAACGTTGCGGCTCGCTTATACCACTGAATAGCCTTCAGAGGATCTCTGCGAGTGCCACCACCATCCTCGTGACCGATTTCACAGCACACTGCCGTTCTGTAGGCCGCCGCCGGATGCCCAAGCTTAGCCGCAGACTGGTACAGAGTGAAGGCTTCCTTATAGTCCGGCTCATGGCCGAAGAGACCCTTGCCGAGGCAGTCTGCGTGAATGAACATGGCTTCCTGGTTCTGGGCATTTGAAAGCTTCTTGAGAATCTTTTGGCAGTCAACCAAGTACCTGTCGCGCGCTCTCGCTCGCTGCTTGGGATCTGGGAGTTTGGGTGCGAGCACATCTGTGGCCTCGAGGAGTTTCTTGGCCAGCTTCAATGCAGAATCCTGGTCAGATGGGTTGGACTTGATCACCTGTCTCAGATGCTCCAGTTCCTGCATAGACACGGGAGGCTCGTTACGTGCCGGGTTCTTAGGAGGGTTCGGCGGCTGGAGCTGCTGTGGAGGTGACTGCTGTTGCTGAGGTGGCGGCGCCTGATGTTGAGGCTGCATCTGCTGCTGGGGTGCGGGAGTCGGGGCACCATAATTGCGAACCGGAGCTGGCTTATTGTTCATATTGACCACCGAGTTGGCCATCAAGCCGGGTCGCACAGGGGTTGGGTGCGATGGCAGATTATCTCCATTTGAGTACTGCGGTCCGTTTGGTCCGCCTGGTCTCATTGGTGCAGGCGTTGATGACATGGGAGGTCGGTCGAATTCCTGCCCAGGGTAATTCTGGTCATACCCTTGTTGGAACCCATTCATGGAGGGCATAGGAGGCGCATCGTTGGCCATTTCGAAAACCGCGGCCTGAGGTTGTCGAAGGCTGGGCTGCGATTTTGCGTGGTAGAGCTGAGCCGTTTGGTGGGCTCCTTGCTGAGGTTGTTCTTGGGCAGGACGCATTGTCTGCTCAAAAGAATCTCGTCCGCTTTGTGCGGGCATCGCATCGAAATCGGGCACACTTGTCCGGCTATCACGCTGGTCATGGCCGTAACCTGGGTTACTGTCGCGGTTGTCGAAATAGGCGTCATAAACATCATCATAGCCACCGTTGTACTGAGCTACTGTGGCACTCTGAGGTTCGTCGGGATACCTCCGCTGTGGAGGAGGTCGATGCCCAGCAGCAGTCGAGGGCCGTTGCGGCATCGCCTGTCCAGGAGGACCATTCACAGGCATTGTACCCACCCGCTGGAGAGGCGGTGGTGGCATGTGGTTTCTAGCTCCGGGGTCTTCGACCGGCATCGTCATGCTTCGTGCCGGTGGGCCAAATCCATTCCTTGGGGGTCCTTGTCCGCCAGTGTTATATCCATTGTCATATTCGTTGTACCCGCCTAGTGGCCCGCGTCCCTGCGGAGGGTAACCGCGAGGCGGTGGCCCACGGCCGCCATTCATCGGCGGTCGCTGCTGGTCAAAACTAGCTCGTCCTCCGTTCAAATCCATACCAGCCATCTGATCAACCATTTGCTGCTCTCGGCCTTGGCCTGGGAAAGGCGGATAGCCACCACCAAAATTACTGCCTTGGGGGCTCATCGGAGGCTGTCGGCCTGGCATGTTTGTAAATATTTGCGCCAAGAGCGCGGTTTCTTCGAAAACTCACCTGCTGGGTCCGAGTGCGCATTGTGCGGACCGGGTCGCATACCTCCTCGTCCGCCCGCTCCATTCGGCATACCTCGTCCGGGGCCTTGGGGAAGTCCTCTGGGCGGTGGCCCTCGGCCCCGGTGCGGATCGGCTGTCTGCGGGCGAGGAATAGGTCCTCCACGTCCTCCGGGCATTGGGCGTCCCCCGCGTCCTGGGCCAGGGGGGGGGCCACGCCCAAAGTTGGGATCCTGAGAATGACCACCGTTGTAATCATCATATCCATATCCATTCTGGTTGTCGTACTGCTGGGGCGCACCGTACTGCTGTGGCGGCGGTCCGTTGCCATACTGTCGCGGGGCAGGGCCCCCGTATTGGTGCTGGCCGCCGTAGCCGCCTTCGTACGCCGCCATGGCTACGGTTCAGAAATGGCCGATCGCAATCGAAATTCGGGTTGTGCCTTTTGGCAGGTGTCAAATAATGTGATAGCGGTTGCAGGAACAGGGGGGGAATCAACAACCCCAAAGCCCAAAATTGCACGCGAGGGAGGTGTCGGTAGGCGCAGCTCCAGGTAGGGCTGGCTGTGCTACAGTCGCATTGCAGCAGCTGCGCTGCCGACGTTTCGGAAGAGGGGTGATCGGCGGTTGCGGTCGGGTGACACAACTGCACGAGGTTCGACAACGGCTGTCGACGATGGCACGGCGCCAAAGGGCAAGGTGGAGGATTCGAAAAGTCAGAAGGGTGAGAAAAAGTTAGAATGCGCGTGGCGCTTGTCGTCGCGAATTGCGAGTTGCTCAGTCAGTATGAAGGTAAATGAGTCGTTAAGGTGCGACAGGACGAGCGGAAACGACTGGCCAATGTCCAAGGGCAAAGAGCACACGGCACAAATAAAGGTTGCGAACGGCGGCAATAATATAAAAGAAGGGATAAGATAGGATCGTAACAAGAAATTGCAGCAAAAGCAGCGCAGCAGGGAGCCTCGTTGGGTTGTCGGAGGATCAGCCAGTCATGAATCAACTCGGCAGTGGTGGGCCAAGCCAGCCCTTGATGTTAAGTCTGGCTGGACAATGCTAAGTGCACTGGGCACGCGCGGACACAGACTCGCTCAGCGGGAACCGTCCTAGCGGAAGAAGAAGGAGGTGAAGTAGGTGAATGGGAGGCGAAGGTCGGTGGGAACGGGTAAGAATTCCCTTTATGTTGGGGTGCGCCGAAAGATGAAGGGAATTAGGAGCTGGATCAAGTCGAGGACGGGCCCTCATTCACTCGGGCTCACTGACAGATGGACGGCCCTGACCTTCCCTTTCTTAACCTTACCCCCACCGTCCCCAGCGCAGTCGCAAGGCGCCTTGCGACTGGTTGTGGAGAGCGCTCGCTAAGGCAAGGTACCTGTCCTCGCCAATGTAAGGTACCCAGTAGCGCGCACGACACTGAGGACTTACAGATTCGACCAGGTCCCGAGTGTCAATTACCAGGTGGCTGCCCCAGGACCAGGGCCGCGCCCGTTTATTTCAAGACGACTAAAACACACAAACAAGCACGGCGCGAATACGCATCCGCATCAAGCAACGCAACTCGTGCGCCAAACCGCGTCTGGTCGCTCGGGTGGTCGCAGGCAAGCCCCTTGGCCTACCGGAGCCCAAGGCTAATTAATTACCTGCTGCCTCTCCAGACGAAGCCGGCACGCGCTCCAGGTACATCGTGCTGGAGTCCCGCTGCCCTTCCAATGCGACTCTCTGGGATGACCTGGCTTCCCAGGGGTCGTTTCTGCCCCCCTCCGCTCCGGATCATCCCCCGCCACGATCCGACATTGACCACAGTGACAAGATGCCAGCTCTGTAGGTCAGGCGACGAGGGAGGAGTGTCAGCGCGAGCTTGAGGGAGGCTGCCACACACGTGCACCAGTAGCGTCTCCGCCGCAATACCTCTGCAAGGTGAAGGTTCACATTTCCCCAACCGTCCAACGACGTGGCGGCGTGACCCCGACTGCATCCACGAGACGCCATGTGCCTCACTCTCACAGACTTGACAAGCCACCAAAAAAGAAACAAGCCCAGCGCCCATCGCTCCCCCCTCCCCCTCTCCTAGCCTGCGCTCTCCCCTGGCGCTGTTCCAACAGTGGCTCCAGCAGCAGGTCGTTGCGCCGCTGCCGGCTTGGCTTCTTGGCCCAGGGGAGTGGACCGGCCCCTTGACTAGGGATTGGCGCCAACACGCAACAAGAAGACCGTTGCCCAACCATGCCCGTTGTGAAAAATAAAAATTGTTTAAAAATGGAAAAAAGGAAGAAAAAAAACCGATTGCGAGCCCGAATGGGTTTCAGAGACAAGGGATGTGGAGCGATTATACCATTCCCGATGCGACACAAAAACAACACACACACGCAGCTTGTATGCCGTCCACCTGCGACTCTCCGACCACTAACCAACCAGCTTCCTGCATAAGAGCAAGTCCAGTGATGCAAACTCCATCCGCCAAACTCTCATTCGGAAGGATTTTGGCCCGGCAGCTGCTTGATTTTCTTTTGTCAGAAATTCCCAAATCCTTCCAGCATCCAAAAATCAATGCGCTTGCCCACCCAAAACAGCCCTGCGCTACCCTGTCCCGCTTGGGGTATGTCGGGGCCGGTTGCACCAGACAAAGCATTAACGTGCATCAGAGTCGCCCTCCGTGCAAGTGCTGTGAACTGATTGGTCACTCAGTCGAATTGACCATCTTGCTCACTGCTGCCACGGCCGCTCAGGGATGAGGATCCGAAACAGTGCAACTCCGAATCCTAGTTGAAGGGAGAGGACAAAACGAAACAGCCGAGAGACCAGAAATCCTGCATACATGCATTTGCATACGCATACGTGTCTCTGTCATCTCAGTGCTGTTCGGCCTCTCTAACTTGCCTCATCATGGTGACACCCCGCAAGGCGCCGTCATTGGTGGATGCGACTCAAAGAAGCAGCCCCTGTGTCGACGACGAACGGACTTGGCACTGGCCCCAAACTCTGCGAACTGACCAAGGAGCAAATGAGCGGCCGTGTGCGCAAAACTTTTGTTTACCTGGCGCCTCGCTCACAGACCTGATGGATGAGCACACCCGCGGGAAGTGTGCGGATTGGCCCATCTTCAAATATCATGTTGGCTGAGGCTGAGGCCTCCTAGGATTCATGGATCGCCGCTGGGGGTGTAACTCTAACCACTTAAATGAAAAGATGAAGAAAAGGAACAAAAGAAAGAAAAAGGCGGCGTCAACGGGTCTATGACATCAATTGACTGTTTATACGGGCCGAACTGGCATGTTCATGATTTCCCGACTGGGCATAGTCCACTTCAGCATAGGCCAGACAAAGCCATCTTTGAGACGCGATACGCCCAACAAGACCTCCCGCTGACGTGCCGCATCGGCCAGTAAGATGCTCTGTATCATTTTGCCCCGGCGGATTCTTCGCCACCCGTCTCCAACTCCCGAATTCACCGACTCCGACTCGTTCTAGCACTTAGTCTAGCAGCATTGAAACGCGCCTGGAACCAGGTTGGGCGGCGCTCCTTTGTCGCTTGGCTGTCTGATCGCTGCCTCGTCGTCTCTTCTCGGCTCCGCACATTACGATTACCATCCGCGCGATCGGTGGGCCTGGCCCATTTGCATGCCGGTCAAAGCTCGCCATGATTATGCCAGACCTCGTACACCCAGCTTGGGCCACGGTCTGTGCAATGCCGAGCCGCTGTCTCCTCGCGACGGCCCACGATGTCAACTGCAGATCACCAAGCAGTGTCCCGGCTTAGCCCTGCTTCGCCATTCGTTATCACAATCCACCACCACAGTGCCAGGTTAGGAGTTGAGTTTCTTTTCAATTTAAGGGTCCTGCCATATCGATCTTGGCTTGGGAAGCGCGGTAATCGACATATATCGAAAACACTGGTCAATGAGTGCAACTAAAGCCAAACAACGTTACACTGGGTGGACGTAGTCAACAACCTTTCAAAGTCCGTGAATGAAAAATAAATTTACGCCGAGACCGCCAAGAATTAGCCATCATTGGAGGCAAAAAACTAACATCACAATCAACCCTCACAACTTGGCTGCTCTCCCTGTGGATCAGCAACATGGCAGCAAGTAAACCTGGCTAATTATACCCCACCAGGAGATTTTACTTGCTCAAAACTAGATGCTCTCAACCCAAGCACTGTTATATAAACCCATAGCTAAGGACGCCGGTTCTAGACCTTGTTCTAGCACCTGCTCGCGGATATCACTGATTCCTAGTGTTGGTGCAAGCCACAGGCTTGTGCGTGATAACTTACCCTAGAGCAATGTCTGGAACTTTAACTCGTCTGTTCCGTATTTGAGCGTTGGATGTCTCTAGTTACATGGAGATGTGGGCGTAATTTGAACTTGAACGAGGAAGGATCTGCATATACATGCTTGCTTATCTAGACACGTCTGGGTATTGTCAAGTTATCGAGCCCATCCTCATTTCTGGACTGCAATTTCTGCGGGGATTCGGTAACATGCGTTTGCCCGAACACCCTTGTCCGATGCCGATCAGCTCTAAATAATCAAATGACATGAAAATGGAACTAATTCTTGGCTGATGATAAATTAATATTGCGTTTTTGACAAGCACCCTATCCAATTATAATGATGGAATGCCCGAAACACCGCACAGCCCTGTTGCCACAACGATAACACTATATCACAAGGTTGACGATAAGGCTTAACTTTCGAAACCACCAAAATCCCGAAGGAAATGAAAAAACCGGACCTCATAGTATATGTCAGAATTTTACAGATGAAGTGCTGTATTTAGTCGGATGCATCATGACTGCTTCTAACTCCCGGAACCACCTGTGCCCGGACCTCCACCGCCTTCCGCATCAGGACTAGCAGGAAATGGAATTCTGCCCAATCAATGACCGATCAATTGTGAAAATCGTCATTGGAAGAGATCGTCTTGAGCGTATTCAGACTGCAATCGCCTTCCCCAGGACACTATCTACCGGAACCTCTGGGAAATCTGAAAATATGGCGGCAAAGAAACCCACGAATTGGTGGTTATGGACTAAGGTGATACTTGGGTGAGTGAAATTCAATGCCAATGGGGTATGAGAGCTGAAAGACTGACTCCTATTTGCAGTGGCGCTGCTATGGCTGTTGGCGGACCGGCATTCACCATGTGGTTGACACCTACCGAGGAGGAATTGCGATCGAGATATAACCCGGAGCTCCTGAAGAAGAGTCTAGAGGGCAAAGAGGAGAGACAACAAGAATTCAACGACTTTGTTACGAAACTGAAGGAGTACTCGAAATCCGACAAGCCAAGTACGTAACACGGGAACGAAATAACGGCAAAAAGGAAACGGAAGAAAAATTACTGACGTGCGAGTAGTCTGGATTGTGGTCAAGGAGGAAGAGGAGCGAAGAAGAAAGGCACAAAAGGCAGCCACCAAGGCATCGCAGCAGGAGACAGACGCTCGGCGAGAGGAGATGAGACGAGAGGCTGGCTTGGAATCCAAGTGATGCATCTCAGCGAATACGCGCCCTGAAGACGCTTGTAAGAGTATTCGGAGTCGGAGTGAGAAACTCGACGTGTACATATACCATGACGGCAGAGGGTTGATGGTCCCAGGTCAGGAAACGCATTGGAAGTTATCGGAACGGCTGGAAGACATTTACGAACTTTTCGCAGCTCGACTCGACTCAGTATAAAGAAAGTATGACAACACGAATGTCTCAAGCCCCATATTCTAAGTCATTATGAGATTGAAGCGGCGTGCCCGCAGCAATCTGAAGTCATTGGTATGCAGAGCGGCTTAGGGCTTGTCTGACCTAGATGATGGCAGCATCAAGACGAGGCTCCATGAGCGAAAATCCCGAGAGGGAGATGCAAATTTTGACAAGAAGCGAAGTAGAGACAAAGAAATAAGAGGGAATAACTCGTATCAAATTGCGACAAGGTAACCAGTATCGGATAATGACTTGCACCAAGCATCCATTGCCAGTCGCGGCGCAAGCCGGGTGTGGGGTTGCTGGTCTCTGGTCGGTGCGTCTTTACCCCACGAGACTGGGTGCATCCATGGCGCAAGCGTGAGGGAAGGGTGGTGGCCCCTCGGCGAAATGGTAGTTCCACAGGCGAAAACTCTTGGCACGCACAAAATCTACTCCAATCCATCACCATTGATTCAAGCCGTCGGCGACAACAGCTCGTTATCAACGCCTGCATTACCGGTACGTCGCCTCTCCCGAGCCCCTTCGAAACTCCCGACCCGTCGGCACCGATTACTCGAATTTTTGCCGTCCGAATCTTCGTCCGCTAACGAGCCCTACCACAGTTTGTTTCTCGGATTCCCCGCAACCGAACAATACAGCCCAGCATGAGCACGTCGGAAATTCAGGAGCGCCTCAAGAAGCTCGGCGCGGCTTCCCGAGTCGGTACGTTAATTTTCTGATTTATTCCCGCGCCTGAGCTGTATTTTGGGTGAATTTTTTTACTGACTGAGAAATGCAGGGTATGTCGATTCATGATTGTGTAAATGCGACCTCCGACAGACGGCAGCTAACCAAAATGCCTACTTAGTGGAAAGGGTACCCCCCGACGCAAGGTCAAGCGTGCGCCCGCCCGCTCCGGCGCCGACGACAAGAAGCTTCAGGCCGCCCTCAAGAAGCTCAACACCCAGCCCATCCAGGCCATTGAGGAGGTCAACATGTTCAAGTCTGACGGCAACGTTATCCACTTCGCTGCCCCCAAGGGTTAGTCATCATCCACAGTTGTGTTCCGCGATGAGGGGTCGTTGGTGTTTTCCCACACATATACTAACTGGGTGTTCCCCGCCACAACAGTCCACGCCGCTGTTCCCTCCAACACCTTTGCCATCTACGGCAACGGTGAGGACAAGGAGCTGACCGAGCTTGTTCCCGGCATTCTTAACCAGCTTGGCCCCGACTCTCTCGCTTCGCTCCGCAAGCTCGCCGAGAGCTACCAGAACATGCAGAAGGCTGAGAAGGGTGGCGACGATGACGACGATGAGATTCCCGAGCTCGTCGAGGGCGAGAACTTCGAGAATAAGGTCGAGTAAACGTGCTCCACACCATCCAGGGCGGAAGGGCGGTGATCACGTAGGTCTTGTTCAGTTCCGAGAGGCTGTCTAGCTCCTATAGGGCGAAGTTTATTCCCCGGAATCTGAGAGATATGGTCGTTCTCATGATTCCCAAAGTTTTTCCAACGGTAAACTGGGATTGGTACGCAAAAGGTCACGGCTGGCGAGAATGTCGTGATGAAACATGCGACGGCATTCGGGTTGGCTGAGGTTGATTGATTTGTACAAAAAAAAAAATTCGACTTGCATCCGGGAGAAATACCAATCTCTAATGATGTCAATGATTGCAATGGTCCTATATCCCAAAGTCAGAGCCCCCATCGTTCTTGATCCAACCGGCCAATGCCGTCAGTCGAGTATCATCCTTGACCCGTCTCCTTTCTACCAATAGCGGGCCATTTTTGATGTCTTGATATGTCCCGGATCTTAGATACCCTGTCGTACCGGAGCACCCTTCTCCAAGGCCATCAGAAATGTCCCGTGCCGCCTCCCACATGCCTCTTTTCGACATTCGACTTGCTCCTTTAGCGATGAATGGCTTTCTACCTTGGATGACGCCACCTAGAATTGACTCCTCAAAGCCGGAACGTGACCATGCCGCAGCGAGGTTGCTGGCGGATATCTTATCCGAGCGCTTCTGGACCTCTCTTTTCGAATATTCAAACTCCAAGTCCGTAGTTCCCGTAGCAAATTCCCTGAAGGAGTAACCCCCAGCCCATGTCCGTCCCACCATGGGCTTCATTCTGCCCTCGGCGGAGAATGCCCGGCGGCACGCGGTTTGCGAGTACTGCGATTCCGGCAACACGAGGCTGTTGATGTAAGCATTTGCAGGGTCGATGAGGAGTGATGTAAGCGACGAGAGCAGAGAGGTGCACTGCTTGAGGGCAATCTTGTCTGAGCAAGACTTGGACAGGGTTGGCGGTGCATCTCCCCGAGCAGGTTTGCGACGGACGATTCCCAGCTGGGAAAAGTACGCTCGGCCGGGAAGCGACGTTTCAGTCTTTTTCGACTCGACATCTGCTGATTCCCATGGAGAGGCATCTTCTTGTGCGGCCATTGTAAGTTCCATGCTGGCATCACCACCTGCTCCTAGTCAGCCTCAAGGATATATGACGTATGATACTCAATCGTCTTACAGGGCGCCTCGGAGCAGTACATGTGAAACTTTACGTCGTCTCTAATTTTGAAAGGCTTTACATGCTCGCTGGGTGTTGCGGTTTGGGTTCTTTTCACAATATCGGATTCAGCTCCATTATTGAGCAGGCTGTGACACTCGTCTAGCAAGAACCTGTTGAAGGTCCTGATTGCTAGGATTTCGGCATGCCAATCGTGAATGCCTACACCATTGGACCGTGGTACTTTGGAGGCTGGCAGACATTTCATCCCTGTTCTATTCCACCTTAGAATGTCGTGTTCTACAAGAGGAATTACGGAGCCGCCTTACGCCAGTGCCAGGCATGTCAGGATTCCGTCCCTTTCAGCAACGATGCCGCTCAATGGCACCCATTCGTGAAGGCCATTGTCACGAATGCATGGTTTCCTCTTTGCGGGAAGTTTCTGGAATTGCTGCAACACTGCCTGCGCGATGAGGTTTGATTTGGACATCATCTAGTTATGCCCTTCAATAATCGATACCCACATGTACACACACACAATTACGAAAAGATGAGGGCGTATACTTAATCAACCCTGACTGAGCCAATATGCGTCACAACTCGTCAATTGGACGCGCCCTTGTGTAAGTGGACAAAGCCCCGGCTCGAGCGGGGGGCTCGCTCCGAGAATTCGCCGATTCTTTTTGGTGGGGAATAAAGCGAGTTAACGCACGTGATTTGACCGGAATTTCTAGATCCGTGCCTGCCCTATTCGCTTAGTCAGTGGCACACACCTGCAATTCGAGAAATTGACCGTATCACGACCCTCAACTTTTGACATCGCCAATCCACGGTCCACCACACAAGACCTTGTCGCCTTAACCAGCACCCCAGCGACAAGATGCGAACCTACGACGACTCCTTCTCCGGCGAGAGAATCTACCCTGGCAAGGTGCGCTCTCCCTTTATTCTGTTGCAGCTCGTGCGATCGGCTCTCCGATAATGACGAAACCTCCTGCGCCCGCGACCCGTGTCGCCGCCGCAGGACGGGATATCAAAGACACACACGCACTGAGCTGGCATTTGGTTCTTGGGATTTTTTATCGCAACAGAAGGCTAACGGGTCATTGTCTCATTGCAGGGTAAGCTCTACGTCCGTGGCGACAGCAAGATCTTCCGTTTCCAGAACGGCAAGTCCGAGTCTCTGTTCCTCCAGCGCAAGAACCCCCGCCGCATCTCCTGGACCGTCCTCTACCGCCGACAGCACCGCAAGGGTATCTCTGAGGTACGAATCAAACAATCCCACAACACGCCGCGGCCTCGACGGTTTCCCTCTGCTATGAGGGGGCCGTCAAGCTGGGCGCTTCGTTGTCGTTGAGAAGAAGAGGAAGCAGGGCTGACAAATTGAACAGGAGGTCGCCAAGAAGCGCACCCGCCGCACCGTCAAGGCCCAGCGTGGTATCGTCGGTGCTTCCCTCGATGTGATCAAGGAGAAGCGTAACATCCGCCCCGAGGCTCGCTCCGCTGCCCGAGCTGCCGCCATCAAGGAGAGCAAGGACAAGAAGCAGGCCGCCGCTGCTGCCAAGAAGGCTGAGAAGGCCAAGCTCGCCGCTACCTCCGCCAAGGGTGGCCGACAAGTCAGCAAGCAGGGTGCCAAGGGTGCTGCCCCCAAGGTCAAGCCTACTAGCCGATAAATCATGACTGGGGAGAAAAAGTGAGGGGAGTCCGTGGTTCTTGTGTCTTTCTCCGGCCGGTTCTTCTACAATCTCGGGTGCATGGGATGCCATAGGGTGCATTGATAGCAAATGCCATATCGGTGCAATGGTCAAAACAAAAAAATCAAGCCTGTCCCCTTGTGCGCCGTGATTTAAAACGCTAGTCAGTAGTAACTAGCATGTCTTGGTTTGGTGCGTTTGGTAGGCAATATTCCCTCAACTATGAAGACATGATAGACAGCATGCAAGACCTTTCCACCCTGCTTGTGTTGGTATCAATGGCTCCACAACATGTGCAACTGTCGCAGAACATTCACGAACTGCTCCTTTTACTCCATGGTGACATAATCGATCAATCACATAATATACAAAACAACTTGGGGATAGCAACAAAGTGGGGTGTCCCTTCTTGGGAGCTCTTTCATTTAATTTCTATCGTCGTCTATCGTGTCTAAGTTTAATTCATTTTTGGAGACTTTCGCTGCGCATTTACAGCTGCTTCAGGACACCGAGAGCACCAGAGGTCTCAATGCTCTGGGGCTGGTCGTCCTTGGAGGCGTAGGCGACCTTGCCGTGGTCAATGATGATGGCGTAGCGGCCAGTTCGCTCGTCAAAGTTCCAGCCAATGGACTTGGAGAACTTGGCGTCCTTGTCGGACATGAAGAGCTGATGGCGTTATGTCAGTATTTCTGCACTAATCGAACCCCGCTACTGCAGGTTGAACATCGAGCTACTGGGGGCAAGGAGGGGTCAAAAAGGAAGTGAGGGGCGGTCAAAACGTACAATCTTGTCGTCGTGGACGCCGTTGGCCTTGGCCCAGCCGGACATGACGAAGGGGTCGTTGAATGCGATAACGATGACCTGGTCAACACCCTTGGCCTTGATGGCGTCGATGTTCTCGGTGTAGGAGGGGATGTGGGAGCCGGAGCAGGTGGGGGTGAAGGCACCAGGGATGGAGACGAGGACGACCTTCTTGGTCTTGAACTCTGTTGTAGGCAATTCGAATCAGCAATTGTTCACTCGGTGAGAGAAAGAGCCGAGATGAACGCGACGCAGACAGGAGAGAGGAGGGGGGCCAATTCACGTACCCTCGCTAGCGTTGAAAGGCTGGGGGACACCGCACTGAGAGAACTTGGCGATCTGAGGGGTGGGAGGGATGTAAGAGAACCAGACACCCTCGGGGAAGTCGTCGCCGGCCTTGAGTCCGCTCATTTTGGATAGATTGCGTGGAAGTTGTGTTTGGTGGTTTGAGTTGTGAGGAGAGGTTGTTGCGGAGGGAAGGTTGAAGCTTTGAGGTGGAGGAGGTGATAGGTAGTTATGGACATACAGGCTGGGAAAGAGGGGCACCTCAATTCCCGCCTCGACAGTTGCTATTTATTTGCGTTTTACAATTGGGCGCCCGCCAGAACCGCGCCCCTCCATCACTGTCACTCAGCCTCCCCCAGTCGGAAAGCAATCGGACTGAGCGGGGAGAAGTCCATGGAATAATTGGACATTGGCGCCAGAGGGGGGAGGGATGAGGTCAGTTCTTTGCACAGTGGGGTGTTGGTTGTCGGGAAGGCAAAATCAGCTCGGGGGGGACCCCAGTGTGGAACCGGGAGCTCAGTGGCATATCGCCCTTTCAACAACAGCAACCTTGAGGGCGGCTGACGTTGATAGGCGCGGTGCCGAGCCTACGGGGCAGCGAGGTTCGGCTACAGGTGGGTGGTGGGCGGTGGGAGGAAGCAGGGGGGGCCATGTGGCACCGGAAAGAGGCAGGTCGGTGCCAAAAAAGCGAGCATTTTCGGGTTTTCGACAGGCTTCTACGGTGTAGCATTCGGGGCGGCGGCGAGCCTTGCACGCTGTCAGAATGGGGACTTGACCGCCGGTGCAGTCGGGGCCTAGGCTGGCGGGGGAGGCTCGGATGCAGGTTCGGCGCCGAGGAAGCGTGGCTTGTGTCCCATGCTCTCTATTTTGGAATCATTGAGGCCAAGATTTGTCATGGACCGCCGCATCTGATTAGATCATCGCGGATCCCTCATTGCAGCTCTCTGTAGCGTTTTCGCTCTCGGAATTACGACGAAGTTAGACGCGCCGGAGGAGGCAAGCACATCAGGTGTTTACGGAAGGCCAGTTTCCGGCATACACTGGTTGTCGTGATGGAGGGGCACGGGAGGAGCATCGTAGCTTGTTGCGTGGAGGGGCCCCATCATGACGTCCACCTATTGCATAATCAACTCCCTTAATTCCATTGCCCAATTGCAAAAAGTCGCCACCTCCGTCAATGCTTGCCTTGCATTGATTCCACATAACCCAGCAACAAGATAGGCAACGCGGTCCAGGGCGCAACTCCTTCGCCGACTGCGGAGCATTGAGGCTGGGGAATTAATCAGTGAGGCGAAACTCAAACCATACAATTTATGTGGCGGGGTTCTTTTTTCGCTTCATCCTGGGTTCACGGTTACCGTTCTGGATATGTGCACCGACAAAGATGATGCTGACGGCATGGGTCCGATGTGGAATCAAGCACCATTTGGAATCAATTCCTCGCAGCTGATTTACGAACATGAAAATCCGCGTACGTCACCATGGGCCTTACAGCTAATAAGGCACAATTAATATAACGTGCGAGGTTGCGCGGCCGGGTCGCGGGCGCGAAGTGGGGGTTCATCGGGGGGTTTTTGTGATAAGAGTGAAGATAAAAAGACTCCCGATGCTCCCCCGAACCTTTTAATATTTTTAATGTCCCTTGTTATTGGGATCGGTCAAGATGGAAGATGCGAACCGTCGCAAGCGGCCAGCTCCGTTCCGATTTTTTTGCTGTGGGTGGCCAGCCGCATGATCATGACGACGGCACTTCACGCCTGTGCCTTCCAGGGCGTAACGTAATGAGGTCGGCATTTGCCAGCAGGGTTGCAGCAGGGGAAACGGCAACTTGAACAATACCCATGAACAGGAGCAAGGAGTTGATACATGCGGCTGTGATTGGCCGCGACCAGCCCCCGCAATGGACATCCCTTCATGAGACGAGACGGATGAGAACGACGGTGCATTTGCTTTTGCGGGTTAGGAGACGAGACGGGTTTGATATCTAGTCCCGTCTGGACTCGCTCCAGAGCTCCCTCGATCATGCGCCCTTTCAGGAACCCACCATGTGTGTCTCGCCGTGCCCGTTTGTCTCATTGTCTACTTCGTCCCGCGCCAAGTGGAAACAGGCAAACTACGCCTCGACATTGTCTCAAGATGTGTGTGTGTGCTAGCTCATAATTATAGTCCATATATTGTGGTGCGAGGACGGTCTGGACATGCGCAAGACCACTTTAGGCTCTCGTGTAGGCAGTAGTGACATTTTACGAGAACACTACGAGTTAGAAGTATGCGAGGTTCAAAATTGACCCCGCGCAACATGCTTCCAACATATTGGGCACATTCCAGCTAAAACCGCACTCACACGAACAGGCCATGTACATACGTCACGCAATGAAATCCAAAAATAGGAAACCTGGAGTTGAATCTAGCTTGAACCGGTGTCATGTTTGCGTAAGTTTTACTTGCGTATATCGGGTATGCGGCTCGTGATTGACCTGAACGAACCTTGCCTCGCATGCCACATCTGTCACCAGCTCGTCACCCTCGCATAAGCTCTTGCTATTCGATCATGGTTCTTTTTTTCACCTGCCCAAGCGTCAATTCATAGTCAATGTGATATCAAAATTCACAAAAAACGTTTCTACGCACTCATTGGTCCCCCAACCGAACAAAAGCAACATGCTTCGCCAGCTCTACAGGGTAGTATCCCAGACAAAACAAAGGTTGCCACCATCGCCATGACCACGCCTAGATTCGGCGACGACGTCAATTGCTTGTCACTCTATGTCACTCAAGGTCCTACCGTTCGCCGCTAAGTGGACGCGGAGTTATTTACCCTAGCCCGCAGAGCTAAAACATAAATTGACCATTTCCATTCATCCTTGGGGCGCGCCTTAGCCACCCTCCAAGATGATCAACCGCAGGGAACGGCTTTGGTCTGAGCTCCAAACGCAAAATTGCGACCCGAGACACACATCTCACATGGACAATCTGTGGGGGAGACGGGGGGCTTGACAAGGTGCGGAGCGAAAAAAGGGTCTGAATATTGGCACGAAATGAGATTGGGGCTCGCCGTCCCAAGTCTAGTTTGAGCTGTTAGCCTACCCACCTGTTGTCCATGTTGCTATTGGTGCTGGCCGACTTTTACCTCGCAAATATTTGCTGGGCTAGCGGAGGTTGTGGCCCTGTCAAGCTGTCAGGCTCCCTCAGCCGCGCAGGGGAGAGTGGACTCCTGCTGTCCTCCACCGTGGGAGGGGGGGAGACATTTGCCGTTGGGTGACGGGCATTTGTTCTAGTTCAATATTTGCTCAGGGGAGATCGCCGATGGCGTCTCCAACCGTCCCACGAGAGGGAGAGACACCACGCTGGTAACCATGTTTACACGCGGCCCATGGTGATCCACAGGTCCACGAGGGCGCACACGTTTGCAGGAGCGGAGATCCGGCGATCCTCTCAGGGCAACCCGGTGCTGTGGCAAGCAGTTGAGGGATCAGCGCTGCAGAACGCAGAGGCTGGCATTTTGACAGGTGGGCACTGATGTTGCTCACATGTTAGCTCTGTCAAGCAAATGCTGAACCTGAGCTGGAACCTAGCACCCACACGCTTCGGATGCCGTGCTTCTGTCGGGTTAGATACGCACATAGGCCAGCGCCAGGGTTGATTCCTGGCGCCCTGGACAGCACGTTATTGGATGAACCAGCGCCCAGATGCCAAACATGCATTAATCACAAGTTAGCACACGTAGGCTTGCATCCACCACAAGGTGCTCCGCAGCGCACACAGACACGGGTGTCAAGGGCTCCGGCTGTGAGACCTGCACTTATTCTGTCACTGACTGGCGTTTGGTGCCTCACTGCCTCGCCGCGGCAAGGGGTCTCAGCGTTCTGAGTCAGAAAATGATGGGATTTGGAGAAGTCGGTCGTGCCAGAACGCACTCATGATGGCGCCGGTGGCCCTACGAAATAGACCATGGCATCTGAGTGTGAAGTCAAAATCCACCGACGGCAATGGCTTCGACGGTGGTCACCACCATCTCACGGGGCTAGGAAAATTTGGATGGTGAAAACAAGATACGAGAGACAAGGACCCAGCTGAAAAAAATATCCATCATTTCCTTTCTTTTCCTACAGTGGGAACTTGACCGAAATGGATAAGGCTTGGCCGACAGGTGCTCTGAAAAGCCATGGAAAGCCACAAAAGCTGCACCGCGGCCGAGGTGCTCGCTGACTGGCCGGCTCCCCCGTCGCTGGGCGGCACATAGCGGCCACTAAGATCTACGCGAAAAAGCAGCCTGGCCCCAATGTCGATCCCCCGGTCGAGGCCGTCGCAGGGGGCCGCGGGCCCGCCGCGCCCGATCGAGTGGACGACGTCCCTGCACAGAGCACAGAGGGAGGGCGCTGCACTGCATCTGAGATGCAAATTTGACATGGATGGCAAGGGTTGCGATCCGGGCGGGAGGAGCTCTCGCCCCCAGCATGGCATGGGTGGTTTTGATTGCTTCGTTGCTTGCTTTTGTCCTCGTCACCGTGCATACCAAGACAAGCCAGGCCAATATCGATGCAGTCTAGCCCGCAGCTGGAGCAAGATGCCGTCGGCGACGCATCCGCCTGGACGGCGCCTGTCTCTCTCCCTGTAGCACCGCTGGTTTGGCCTCGCCCGCCGCACCAGACGAAGCAAAAAACAAAAAAAACCACTACCCGCATTCCTTGGTGTAGCCTCCGCGGACTCGGCTTTGCCACTACCCAGAAGTCGTTGATGCACGACGCCATTGTTCGACTCAAGGTTCGCGACTCAACCCAGCAGCTTGAGCTTTTCCATGGCCCACCTTGCTAGTTTGCTTGGTCCCTTGCATCCGGGCCGCCTGTGTCCAGTGAAGTGGCATTCTGGCATGTCATTTCTATTGTGCATCTGCCAAGTACATGGTGGGTGGGTAGCACGTTATGGGTCTATTGGGACTGTTGCTCCCCGTGCCCTGCATTGGAGGGTGCCACAATCCGCCCCAGCAGCCTAGGCTTTTTTTCCTTGTTTTTGTCGCTTCTGCCCAAACGGTTATTTAACTCCATCATCCTTCCCTTCCTCTGGGGCATGGTTGTTTCGCCAGGACTTTGCCTCTTCCGCGTAAATCACCAATTCCTAGCCTAGTGTGGTAATACTTTGTCGCTTTCTATACGCTCTCTTATACCAATTCGACGCCATGGGTCTTCTCCCTCTCACTTACACCCGTCCCAAGCACGTGGACGGGGAGAACTGGCGCAACAGTACTCACAGCGATTCCACTTCCATCTCTGATGAGAAGAGCGAAGGCTCTATCAGATCTGGACAGTCCGGTTCTTCAGCCGGTATTCCTGAGTCGCTTGCCTTTGACAAGATTGTCAACGGCGGAACTTGCCCTGTGAGTTGGAATACCCGGCTCTGCATGCACTCATTGACTAACGCCAATAACTTCGTATAGCCCATGACTGTCCGTGACTTTATGACATACCTCATCTACGTCGAACACGCTGCCGAGAACCTGCAGTTTTATCTGTGGTACAAGGACTTTGAGAAGCGCTTTGAGGGCGCCGATATTGCCGACATCAAGCTCGCCCCCGAATGGACCGAGGCCATGCATCAAGAGGCTGTGGCCAAGATCCGAAAAGAGACTGTTGATAAGGCGCGCAAGGAACCCAAGGGTGCCGAGATTCTCAAGGGAACCGACTTTGAGAAGCAGGGCAATGATCAGGTTGTGGAGGGTGGCAACCCGTTCCACACACCACCGCCCGAGAGCAACGAAACCGAATCTCTGTATACTGCTTCAAATACCGTCACTTCCACCAATGCCTCGAGCTATCAGAGCTCGGCCGCGGAAGCCTTCACTAACGCCGGTGTTAGTCAACCCTGTATGTATATCGTGTTTTGAGTGCCCTTCATCAAGGCAGCCTCGAGCTAACACCCATTCCAGTCACTATCCAACCATTCCGCGAGGAAATTAGCCGAGTCATCGTGACCTACATCATGGATGGAGCACCTCGACAGCTTAACCTGTCAGCTCCCGAGCAGAAGGCGGCTTTGATGGCCCTGTCTCACACCACCCACCCCAGCGCATTCCGAGGCCTCATCAGAACCATCGACGCAACCCTTCGCCACCAGGCTCACCCCAACTTTGTGCGATGGTCCATCTGCAACGGCAACCCTGCCCGTGTCACCTTTGCCCGAGCACTCGGCGTCGGCCTCATCATCGCCGGCCTGGTCATCGGTATTGTTCTCGCCGTGAGCGGTGCTGGACGAGGCTACCGCGCCCTGGCTGCCATTGCGCTTGTCCTGGGCATCAGCACTCTTGTTGCTGCTTACAAGGGCATGTGCGTTGTGCTTCACGGCATGCACCACCGCCACGTGCGGCCGTGGGAGCTCTTTGTCGACAGCGAGAGGTCTGACAGCCTGGACAAGCGAAGCTTTGAGTCGTTTGGATCCAGCAACAGCTACGAGGATGAGCCCTGGGTGGTCAAGTACGAGAAGCGCAACATTGTTCGCAAAGTCTTTGACCGCGAGCTCTGGATTCAGGAGCCTGCTCTAAGACAGATCCAGGACACAATTTTTGTCCAGGCAATTATTGCATCAGTGGTGCTCGGCGGTATCCTCACTGGCATACTTGTTGCTGTTCCGTCTGGTGGCTACTTCTAAGTCGCTACACAACAGACGAGAATTGTTGGCGACGGTGACTATTTTTTTTTCTAATGCGTCTACGTTCCTTATCATTTTTCATTAACTTCGCTTCTCCTTTTATGAAAGCCGATTTTGTTGGTGCGCTGATCGGCTATTTCGATAATACCCTTGTTTGGTTAATTTTGGGCTAGGCAATCTCGTTGGGGAGGCGTCTTTGGATGGGATGGGATGGATGAAAATACCAAACACTAAAACAATACAGAGAGTGCTGATTTGAGCCTCGAGTCATGTGCGATTTACTTTCTCCCGAGATGGGTGGTCTCTTGGGTTGTACGAATATGGTAAAAAATTATGTAGTATTTAATTGCCAACTTGGTATATTGACAGACACTCTTGGTCGTGTGCGCGTGTACCCCAATTGATGAGGAGGCTGTGACTTATTTGGCCCATGCTCAAGCTCAACCCCACCACTGATTGTCACTCGGCTCATCGGGGTGGTCTAAGACGTGGAGGTGATGACAGCCTTGGGACGGGCCACCAGGCCGAAAAGAAGCTGGTAGAAACAATGACCCCCCTCCCCCCCCCTCTTACGATTGGTAACGTGCACATTGTTCGGATGACACGGAGAAACAAATACACTCGATTCGAGTACAAAGGCGGGCTGGGGCCGTGGCACGACCGATGCCAGTGCCGCAAAGCACCACCGCATTCCTTCACACCGTGCCTCGGTCCACCGGCTTTTCAGTTTTGGTGGGCAACGGGCCTTATCGATAGAGCCGAACCCCCATCATTCCCCAAAAACTAGCTGCCGAAACCAGCCTAGGCACCCTCTACAAGACAGCCCATGTCTGCCGAATACATGGATTGATTAGTTGCCCCTCCATCCCATCCCGCTGTCGAGGTCCTCTGACGTCTGCCCCGAACCCCATTTCCCCCTTTCGTCTTATTCCCCGAACTTGTTCTCCTTCCTCTTCTTCTTCTTCTTAAACCTTTGCACTTCTCCCGACCTTCTTGTCACCTGCGAATTGGCCTGCGCATTTCCTCCTCCCCCCGCCGTTGTCGCGAAACAGTCTTGGCCCCTTTGCGCACCAGCCCATGCACGCGCTCGTCTGATCCTCCGCATCTCACCACCTATCGTCATAATACCCCGACTCGAACTTCTCTCGCTCCCCGCGGGAAGAAGAAAAAAACAATAGAGGCCATGACGCCCGCCTCCGACCACGAAGACGTCGCGCAGCCGGCGACGGTCACCGCGCAGGACTTGCAATCGCAGGGGGCAGCGGCCGAGGGAGACGTGCAGCAGTCGCCACTGAAGCGGCGCCTGCGCACGATGACGTCGACCGAGGAAATCGACAGCACGATTCACCGCCCCGGCAGCGTCAAGATCAACTTCCAGGGCGCCTTTATTGTTGACCCAGACACGGCCACGCCTGCATCAGCTGGCGGCGCAGCCAACGGCAATGGACGGGTCAGTCCGACGCACCCAGAGACGAGCGACATTCGACTGCCTAACCACACGGCCGTTGTGAGCCACATTGCGATTGATGTATGTATTGCGACGGCGCCCACGGCGTGGGGCACTGACAAAGAACGTGGGGGACATTTGGGGTGGGATGGGGTCACTTGAAGGGCGTGGGATGTGCTTTTTTTTTCTTTCCCACGGGGGGGAATTGAGAGAGAGTGGGAGAGTGAGAGAGAGACATGGGCTGACGTTTGGTGCAATTGCAGATTGGCGGCTCGCTGGCGAAGCTCGTCTACTTTTCGCGCGAGGTGGGCTCGACCGACCCCGGCGGCCGGCTCAACTTCCAGAGCTTCGAGACGGACCGCATCGATGACTGCGTAGAGTTTATGCGCCACTTGCGCGACAACCAGCTGACGCTCAACGGCTCCAAGCCTGGCGAGCTCTGCGTCATGGCGACCGGCGGCGGCGCATACAAGTTCTACGATAAGATTCGCGAGGCGCTGGGCGTCGACGTTTTGCGCGAGGAGGAAATGGAGTGTCTCATTATTGGTAAACCGCAAACTGCGCTCCCCGTCTGCTGCCCTGCCACTGCGCGCATAAGCTGACCTGGCCTGGCTACGTTGTTTAGGTCTCGATTTCTTCATTACCGAGATTCCCCGCGAAGTCTTTACCTACTCCGAGTCGGATCCGATGCAATTCGTTGCGCCGTCCGAAAACATTTACCCATACTTGCTCGTCAACATTGGCTCTGGTGTGTCATTCCTCAAGGTGACGGGCCCGCGCTCGCACCAGCGAGTTGGCGGCACCTCGCTCGGAGGCGGTACCCTCTGGGGCCTGCTGTCGATGCTGACCGGGGCGCGCACGTTCGACGACATGCTGGAGATGGCAGCGCATGGAGACAACTCAAAGGTTGACATGCTGGTTGGTGATATTTACGGCACCGACTACGACAAGATTGGCCTCAAGAGCACTGCAATTGCCTCATCGTTTGGAAAGGTGTTTCGGATGAAGCGCGCAGCCGAGACGGCAGCCGAGGACTCTCCCGTGCCCCGCGACTCCGAAGCCTTCTCTGCCCCCGACGTCTCTCGATCTCTGCTATACGCTATTTCCAACAACATTGGACAAATTGCCTACCTACAGTCTCAGATTCACAACTTGTCCAACATTTACTTTGGCGGGTCTTTTATTCGAGGACACCGCCAAACCATGAACACGCTCAGCTACGCCATCAAGTTCTGGAGTAAGGGCGAAAAGCAGGCATACTTTTTGAGGCACGAGGGCTACCTCGGCTCTGTAGGCGCCTTCCTCAAGCGACAGCCACACAACTGGGGCCGAAGGGGAAGCCTGGAGGGCATGGATGATGCGGCCGAATGGAGGAAGAATCTGCGCCAACAGTAGGGGACCGGAGCGGGTGCGAAGTAAGAGGGGGGGGAATCACAGGTCCAGTGTGTGGGACAAGGGAGGGGTTCGTGAGGTTACGCGAAAGCGGAGACTGGCGGGAGGTCGGCCCAAAAACCTCGCATTAAGCAGGCCATCGGCCGAGGCTATAGTCGGAGAATGGCCATGGGGCACGGCATTTTCGCGTGGCGGCGGTTGTGCACAACTCGTTGGCGCGCAATTGGATCAAGTGGTTGAAGCACCCTTTCGGATGAAGGCACAACATCATCACACATGCCATGACGCACCACCATGACACAGCGCGAGTCGAAGAGGGAAGAAGGGAACAAGAGGCGATGGCCAATGGATTGGAATAATTTAGCGGAGGGATTGTAACATACCCAACAGCCGGATGTCTGCTGTACTGTACAACGGGAGGGTCACGAGATGTGCCCCTCTCCTTATGAATTGGATTTGCAATGGTCCGTCACTCGTTCTGGGCGCCGGGGTGTTTTGATTATTTACTTTACTTTACTTTATTTATTTCATCTTATTTTTATTTCATTATTAATTTCCGGTCCGTTCTCCGAACCTGCGTCTCGCCTTATTTCTATATGCTGTGCTCTTCGGTGATGCTGATGATGATGATGAGGGGGGTGTAGCACAAACATGGCTTAGGTCGGAGAGATGAGTTTACCCATATTTGAGTCGCTCGATTCCCTTTTCCCTCTTTCGTAGGAAAACGAACTCATCCTTTCTTGAGTCTTCGTATGTACTTGCTTTTTATTCTAGAATATTCTTAAAACCAAAGCAACCATGACTGATGGCATTGCCGAAGTAGAAGGCAGCCCCGGGTTCTCGGGCGACGGCCCGGCCGCGCTACCCCGGCGGAGCGCCACCGGCCAACACCACCACCACCGCCACGCTGCCGCTCAGCATTGCCCTCCCGCTGCCGATCTTATCCAGCGTCCGCGGTTCGGTAGCAGTGGCTGTAGTGCTTGCCGACTTCACGGCTATGGGGACTGCGACTGCGACTGCGACTGCGAGTGCGGGGGAACTCTCTGCTGGCTTCGCGACGAAGGCTACTTTGAGCCGGGCGAGGAGTGGGAGGAGGTGGCCAATGACTACTACCACTTGTCCAACTGGCGCCGAGTGAATCTGCATGATGTACGTTGGAAGTATTGGCGTCTTCTGTTAGCCTTGATTGCCTGTTTCACTTAGACTTACATAACCTAGCAATACCGTGGGCACATTGCCGGGCCACCACCTTGCGAGTGCGGCGGCAACCATTATGTCCCGCGATATTATAACCATGGCGCGCCGAGCATGTCGGAGGAGCTGCTGTGCCAAAGCGCAATGGCTGGCCCAGGACCATTCAACACCCGTTTCTCTCGCCCGCAGGACCAGTTCCACCACCATCACTATCATGAACACCATCACCAGCATCAGCACCAGGCCGAGCAGCGGCGGGGAGGGCTGCTACGCTTCATGGCAGACACGGTGGACCATGTCCGGCAGAGAAGTCGCTCCCGCTCCCGCTCCAACGCTGAGCGTGAGAGCGGGACAGCGGCTAGCGCCGTCATGAGCGGCGCATTGATGAACCATGAGCCCGGGTGCGATGCGAATGGCAATGTGGCCATCTGCGGGACCGTCTGCGCCTGCGACGACATGAGAGAGGGGAGACGAGACGAGGTTCGCACGGGAGGGCTGAGGAGGGACACGGACGGACGGCGAAGACGGTCAGGGGCTCGGAGAGTCAGATTTAGCGAGTGATGACGGCCTTGTGAGACGCCAATGGCTTTGTTTGTTCTCGTCATGAGGCATGTGGGTTGCGAATCATGACGGCGTCGAAGCATCCTTCATCATGTCATCATGAGTGTTGTATGTATCCAGACACAAATCGTCTCGAGTACGCAGCAAGATGAATAAACAACCCAACTAACCAATTGGATGGAACGGACCTTTCAAAAAGGAACAAAAAAGAAAGAGAAAAAAACGACACCATCATTCTCATCATGACTGGGGAAATCAATCTACACACCAAAAAGAAGGGTCTGGCCGGGGATTGAACCCGGGACCTCTCGCAAGCTATGCTGTAGGGTTTTCCCTAAGCGAGAATCATACCACTAGACCACCAGACCGAGAAGGCGGGATCAGATGATCCGCCTTGTGGTTGTTGTTGGAGGACGGAGTCATATTGTAGGTTATAAGGGGGGCCAAGCCTTGTTCTGACTCATTTTGGCTTAATTTTTTTCTGTGTGTGGGTTTTTGTGGGCGGTGTGGGAATCGCTGCTCTTTTTTTCCTTGTCTGAGTGGCGCCTAGTGCAAGGCGCAGGTACCATGGGCGTGGAGTGGGGCAACCAGAGGCAGGGTCCTGGGCTGTTGCCGCATGTGGCAATGCTTTGGTTGTGTGCAGTCTTGGGTGGGAGCGGGAGCGGGAGCGGGGAACGAGAGAGAAGGGGGAGAGGGGGAAGGAAGGCGTGCTGTGGGAAAAAAAAGAGGGAGGAAAGTTAGAGCAGAGGCGGAGAGTAACCCCTCAGGCAGAAAGGCCAAGCACATGTGTAAGACACCGCAGTTAGCCCAGGAACGAACGGCCTGTCTGCGCGAGCCATGTGTATGCTCCTCTCCCTGACATGCAGCATTGCAATTCGCCAGCCTCACAACGACGCCTTGCTAGCGACTGCAGTCAACATCTATTTCTCACTAGTTGAACTAATTGTATAGTGGATATTTTGTCTTCATATCATAACGTGGATTGAACCCGAGCCCATTGCATGTTATTGACATTAATGGCCAATGTCATGGAACTACACAGGAACATCTAACTTGTACAGCAACACTCGACATCGTTTTCAACATGGAATTAACGGACCACAAATTAGAAAAAAAAAGATTTGTATCTTTAATTGGTATTCGCTCAGTTGTTTTGGGGAACGTGCAAAAATGCAAACATATCCATGCCAATACTCTAAATCGGGCCATCTCGACCAACTTAGTTTGATGAACCCCGTCCACCCTGTCCAACATCGGGTCCTTGCTTGATGCCCTGGCTGGACCCGCCGCTCGCATTCATGCCGGGGATACCAGCACCCTGCTCGTTTATACCCTCGGGAAGGTCTGCCGTCTTGTCGGCGCGGGGCACATGGCTTGACTGTTTGGGACAAGGAAACTGGCGTCAGCAACTTGGAAGCACCAATGTGTGACAATGTTCAAACTCACATCGACAGGGTCAGAGCCGTGGACAATATCGTGCTTGGCCTCCTCAAAGGGGCCGTTGTTAGAAGAACCGTCTCCGTTGCGAGGCATGTTGAGTGATGTGAATAGAGGCTGAACGAGTTTTGATGTAAATTGCTTGGGTGTGGTCTGAAGTGAGATGAGAACCAAGACAGCCCTTTGCGGGTAAACACTGACCTTTAAATAAGTCGACAATATAGATTTGAATGAGATTGTCTATGCTGCATCCAGGCCATGTTGAAGTCGTCGACGTCATATCATCATCAACGTCATGATGCTGTGGAGAAAACCTCAAAAGCACCACAGCCAACACAGCCAACACAGTGGCATTCGGATCGGCATGCGGCTCACCGAAACGTATCATTATTCATTCTTATGGCAGCCCACAACTCAGTCTACTAATAAGTTGCAACGGCAAAACAAAATGCAATACTGTATATGGGTATTGTCATTTTTTTCTTGTGCTTTCTGTCATTGTCATAAAAACTATTGAGACTATACACCGGATAATAACAAACTTAGGAATTCGTCTTTTGCTTTACCTGCAGCCGGCCGTTCTTAGAAAGACCGGCCTGCAGCATCCTTGAATCGATGACACATCCAACCCGACCAATTTGCAAGATGAATCCAAATAAGTTGCTAGCTTTTATTTCTTACTCATACTGAATACCGAGAATTGTTAATCATCCCTGTGCATAACCGTCCTTTGTCAATATCCAGCTTACCCCTGGGATCCATCACACCTGTCTGTTGCCAGCATTATCCATCCTACACTGTAGTAATTGCACACTCCCCAACTCTCTGCGGCCAGTACCTTCGGCCTCGATGTGAAAGGGACAAGGAAATAAAGCAAATGTACAACATGAAGAGCCAATCTCAATCTTCAACGTCATCTCCGCCCGCGCAGTTTCCATGAAACGCCTCAAGCCTTGGCAGGGCGTCCGCGGCGGCGGGGCTTCGGGGCAGGCTTCTCTTCCTCAACAGCTGGTTCCTCTTCCTCGGGAGTGGGCTCCTTCTTTGCCGAAGCTCGGCGTCCGCGCTTAGCTGGAGCTGGAGCTGGTTCCTCGACCTCCTTTTCCTCCTGGGCCAATTTGGTGGAAGAGCGGCGTCCCCTCTTAGCAGGAGCCGGCTTTTCATCCTCGACTTCCTCCTCGGCCTTGGGAGTGGCCTTGGGAGTGGCCTTGGGAGTAGCTTTGGGAGTAGCCTTGGGAGTAGCCTTGGGAGTCGCGACCTTTCTGCCTCTCTTTGCCGGGGTTGCCGCCTCCTCCTCATCGTCTTCCTGGACCAACTTGGTTGAGGATCTGCGCCCCTTCTTGACCGGAGGCTGCTCCTCGATTTCATTTTCGTCCTGGGTCAGCTTGGTCGAAGACCTGCGTCCCCTCTTAACGGGAGCTGGTTCCTCAACCTCGGCCTCGGCCTCAGGCTCAGGCTCTTCTTGGACCTTCTTGGCCGCGGACTTACGTCCCCGCTTGGCTGGCGCTGCTTCCTCCTTCTTTTCTTCCTTGGCTTCAGGGACGGCCTTAGGGGCAGCCTTGCGACCACGAGCAGGCTTGGCTGGGGCAGGCTTCTCCTCCTCTTCCTCTTCTTCTTCAGTCTCGGCGGCCTTGGCGGCCTTGGTAGCCTTAGTAGCCTTGGTAGCCTTGGTGGGAGTCTTCTTGGCTTTCTTAGGCTCCGGCTCATCATCCTCATCATCAGCAGCCTTCTTCCGGCCACGCTTGGCCTTCTTGGGAGCGGGATCATCACCACCAGCGGCCTCAGCTTCGGCCTTCTTCCTCTTCTGCACAGCGGTCAGATGGATGCCTTTCTCACCGAGAACATTCTTCTCGGGATCCTAGTATCATTAGTCGCCGAAAGAAAAGGATCTCGAAGACACAGCACATACCCCGTTGAAATCCTCAGGGTCAATGAAGCCTTGGTTCACACAGCGGCGGACCTTCTCCTGAACCTCAGCATTGCCGCTACACCGTGTTAGTTTGGTTCACGCAAAAGAAGCGTGTAGGCGACGTACCTCAGTTCTTCGAAACCATCGATGGCATCGCAATCAAAAGAGCCATCTTCCTGGGCGCAAAGCTCACGGATATTGGCAAGCTGTTGACCTGACACGCACCCCCTACAATCAACTGGTGAGCGGTGCGGGCAGACGCGTGAGATTTCAGGGTGAGTTCTTACCAGTGCTTCCACGACCAGCTTCCATGCTCGTTGATTTCGACCCAGCTGCCCACGCGGAGGCTTCCCTTAGTGATTTTGTCACCGCGCTTCTTGCATTCAGTGTCCTTGCAACCTGCGCGGTTGTTGGGCGAGACCTCTAGTGTGGGTCGTCAGTGATCGATTCTGTGGCTTGTTCGCGCGACACCGGCATTGCGAACGGAGACGGTGGTAGCCACGACGACAAAATCAACAACTTACCGATACGGTACTGCGGCATCTTGACGGCGCGTTAAAGGCTGGTGCACTGGAAAGCTTTGGGAGAGAAGAGTGTGAGATGGGGGAAATGAAGAGAAGCGAAATCTCGGCTGCGAGAGCGCGACGTTTGCTGGCGGCTCTTGGGTGGATGATTTTGCGTTGGCGCCCCCCGTTAGGTCGGGCTCTGTGCTGTCCTGCTAGGAGGAAGGAATGACAAAAAGCTGACTAGCTTCTCCAAAAAACCTTTGCCGCCTGGCGATAAAGAAGCCAAGAAAATAAAAAGGCCCGACGAGCTTTTGCGATGAAGATGGCAATTTTCAAATCAGGCAGAACAGAGCATGAAGGAGGTGAGGGAAGGTGAGGTGAAAATGGATGGGTGGGAGAAAGTGGGCAGGAGCCAACATCCCTCTTTCAAGAAAAAGTGCTGGCCCGCGCGCCCAGGCACTGGTGCAGGTGCACGCAGGTGCGGGCGGGTGCAGACGCAGACGCAGACGCGTCGCTGCTAAGTTACGAGGTGCAGCGGGCGCCCGTTAGGCCTGGCAGCTCTCAGCGCAGTCAGGCCGTTACACAACCGCTGTTCAACGACACCCATGCAATCTGCTTGTTTTCTGGCGCAATTAACAGGGCCAGCCAGCAAACACATGCAGCCATCCGTTCGATAATTTAACAACAAATGAGCAATCAATTCTGCCTCCATCGGCGTTTTGTCCTTACTCGAGCCATCACTTCGATATTGTTCTACGCATTCTTCCCACCTCCCGACGCCCCCCGCCAAATAAGAAAAAAAAAACAAAGAAATACACCAGGCCAGCCCCCCAACCCCCTCTCTTACGAAAAACCAGCCATCCCAGCTTGGTGATCCCCGACCACTCAATGCCACCTTCATGCAGAGACATCACAAAAATGGACACCACCCAATATACATTGCTGCCAGGTTTTTCGGATCAACCGCTTGTTTAATCAACTCCTCCACTTGTCCCTCAACTCCCAGCGGGATGCTCTCATTAGGAAGCAATCCCTTAACCTTCCGCTTGATGCTGTCCACTACGCTTTGTGGTTGAAGCTTGACGCCTGCATCTCCACGGCGATGTGCTCGCTTCTCTTTTTGAAGGTCCAGCGTTGGGTCGTAGATGAATGCCTCGAGAATGGTCATGAGCGTTTCCTCCTGCTGCCGGAGTATGCTCAGTGTAAGCTCGCAGGACCTGCGGAATGGTCCTTCAACGCCGTAGATGCCCATCGCTGCCACCATGTTGTGCGTGAGTCTGAAAGGAACACGCTCCGGCTTGGCAAATGTAAGACCTTTGTCAAACAGACAATTGAAATCGACGTGGAAAACTCCACCATTGCCTTCCTCCAGGTTCACATTCTCGCCATGCCGGTCGCCCAATCCTAATATTGTGCCCACCATGGACATGACGGCACAGGAGCGTGTATATCTCAAACGCGCACCGAACCACGCAGACGGGTTTGGGAACTGCTGCGTGAACCAAAGCTGGAGCAGCGGCGGGAATCTTCCCAATACTTCATCCGTGAAAATCCTGGTCTTGCCATCGGACAAACATGCCTCGTCCATCAATTGTTTCAGCGTGTTGTAGTCTGGGTAAATCTTGCGAGATGAATATAACCCCAAAAGAATGTCCCGCATTGTTTTGATACCTGGAACCCATTCGATGATACCACACTCTTCGTTCAGAGGGGTCACTGCATATGTCCGAATGTACAGCTGCCTTCGACTTGATTCTGCATCGCGCTTTAATGATCTGTTGATGAGGCCGTTGAACTCCATGAGTCGCTGATCCGTTCTCAGGTCATCCTTTGGCTTGACTAAAAGCATGTAGGTCTCTCCGTCACTGCCTCTGGCTTTGAGGCGTCTTGGCTTCGCTAGAGAGCTCAGCACCAAAACGTCGTCCAGGAAGGACTCGATGGTCACCACATCTCTGGAAAAGGCTTTGTGTTTCTTGACATATTCCGAGACGGCTGGAAGTGTTGCCGTTAAACACCCCTCTACAGGCACCACCAGCGGACACGGTGTGCACTTGTGGTTGAATCGCAGATCTTTAGTCAAGCTAGCATGTACCGTCTTGTTGCCGTGAAAGTCGCCGTTCGTGCATGCCAGGAGCAGCTGTTCCGCCAACTTTTCCCCCATGCGCAAAAGATATTTGAGATCATATGATGATCCTTCAACCTTCCTTGAAACGTTTCTTAACGTCTGGAGGATTTGTGTACCGCGAGCCTTGCGCTCCGATACCTGTCTAGTCGTCATTATGCCAATTAGACTCCAAAGTGCCTGTCGGGGATGTGCCTCGACAACCTTAACAATAATATGTGTGAGCCGATCGAACACGTTTGTGTTTTGATGGGCAATTCGTGCCACAATCTGAGGCAAGGCCGTGTAAAATATGTATGCGGGTAGCCGATGAATATACTTGTCCAAGAAGCCATGCAAAAGGTTGAGTTGTTCAACCCTTCTTCGATGAAGTTCGCGTGATAGAGATACTTTGCCCTCGGGGGCCTTGTCGACCTGCGCTCCGAGGTCTAACCACAGAGTCAGGATCCTGGGAAGGGTTTGGTACAAGTATTTCGTTCCAGAGTTTAGTGATCGAACATAGTTTTCGATGACCAACCTCGCAATCTCGCCAGTAACAAAATTGTCGCTTTGGTCGTCCGCCTTGAGCGGTTTTTCAGATTCCAGAATTTTTTTGTAGTGTCTGCCCAGGTAATAGTGTCCCTTTTCCCAAGTCGAATAAGTCTTTGGTGGTTGTTGATATTTTTCCCGCAGCGCACCCGCATGTGTTTGTCCTGCATTATCAAGCCACTTGGCTAAGAGCAACTGTGCTCTGGCTGTCAAAAGTTTCTGTTGTGGATTTAGTTTTGTTGAGCCCGTGCTTGTGGCCGTTCCAGTCTGAGTCATGAATTTGTTCCCCTGAATAGCGCCTTGAAGCATCTGGATTGCTTTGCGGTGCTGATCTTCTCTCCAGAGCAGCTTTGCATTTTCGATGGTTGCGGCATCATCGCCAAGCCGGGAGGCATGAACAACGGCGTTAAAAGATTGACGGAGAGAATTTGTCTTTCTTGCTAATCGCGCACTGGCTAGCCATAACCCTGATATGTCCACATTTGTGAATGTCGGCCTTGTTTTGAATAAATTAGTCTGTGACTTGATATAGTGTTGGAGGGAATAGAGATTTACCGGGCAAGTTCCATGGCGGCTCGACGTACACCCAAAATGTACTGCTTATCGTCGACATATGCACCCACGACCTCTAGCCGCCTATCGAGGAGAGCCATAGTTTTTTGGTGGGATGGTTCATTCTCTGCCTTGGATGTGAAAATTATCTCCAAGTCGGTGAGAATATGGCACTTGAGTAAGTGATCGTGACAAGCTTGGAGTGAGGCGGTCGCAGAGGTGTTCATTGCGGATGAGATGGCTTCTCTCATCTCTCGGATTGTTCTCAAGAATTCCTCGGAATCGGGGTTTTTGTGTAGGTTGTCAAAAATAATTGCCAGTGATACATTAAAATCCTGAATGACATCTCCATTGAATCTTTTCGTGAACTTGGAGAGACTGGGCCATCGGCTTGTGACCCACGCCGCTTCCACAGCAAAAGGTATGATTCTGTTGTCTGCGAAACAATCCGGTCGCATGCCTTCGATATGATTCAAAAGTACACCTGAAAGGGTAAGCGTTGAGCCAAATGACAACAAAAGTAAGATCAACATACCATGCTGGCCCGACTGCTTGAGGCAGTGTAGCAAATCGACTTTGGCATCGATATTGTCTGGACTCTCAGCAAGCTTCATCTCGTACCAACTCTGCACAGAGGCCCAGCGACCAGCCTTCCTTTGACTCAGAACCTGCTGGTTCATATCAAGAACAGGTAGATGAGAAGATATTCCGTCTAAGCCATCAGGCTCGTCGATATGGGCGTAAATATCTTGAAGCCTCTCGAGAAGGCGAGTGCGATCACCGGGTTCTCTCTTCCGTTGTTCCATCTTTTGGGCGTGCTGCTCAAGATGGAACAGGGCACGGGAATACTCATCACAATCGATGGCTCTTTGTGAGATGAGCTCGGCAGGTATTGAGTCCAATGTCCGTTGAATGTATGCCAACTTGGCCTTGTCTTTTTCATTGAGACGCCCAGCCGATCGCTTGGCTTGCATCCACCGGAGTGAGTAGTCCACCACTCGAAAAGCAGCCTGATGGCAATTAGTACGGAACAATGCATGGAATCATATAACCTACTTGGCAAAAGTGTTTCATCTCTTCCCGTTCCTGATAAGACGCGTTATCCGCTGGTTGATGCTTTAGAATGCCAAGCAATTCGGCAATGATGTCGGACCTTTCTTCCTCAGTACTTCGGTCACCCAAGAGGACGTGCATCACCAAGTAAGGTAGAATAAATTCTGCGGTTGAGATATCCTTGACGCGGATAAGGCGAGAGAGAGGCGCAAATATCATGTCACCGCCACTGTTTTGCCCTTTCCGTAGTAGGTCCACAACGAGCGATTTGATCCAACTTCCGTACGGCCTTCCAGGGCGAAAGATGGGATACTCGACCGTCGCTGCAGTCATAGGAGCCACCAGATATCTCGAGGTAAGGAAAGGCGTCAGCACCTCACGGGTGTGTTCCGGGATGGCCATCCATTTCTGGTAGACCTCATTACCGCCGACCAGGCCAGTGTTTTGAATGGCGCATGAGGCCTTGATGTCTGACTTTTCTAAAAGTTCCTGCATAGCAAATGATAAAAACCCTTGGAGCCTGACGTCTGTCGTAGACAGAAAAGAAGGCACGAGAACCTCTTGGAGTAGGAAGATGACGAAGTCTGTTACTTCTTCGCCTTTCTCGAAGTTGTTCAAGACAACAATAGACCGCTGCTCTCTCACAGTCTCAACTTTGCTGGAATCCAAGCAGCCAATGAGGCCCATAGCCTCTGTACAAAGACGAGCAATATCCGTCTGAACGTTATGGTACTTGCACGCACAATCCAACAAGGACCTCATGAGTTTCGCAATTGCACTGTCTGGTTGTTGGCCGATAGTGGATGTATGTAGCGCGCCTTGGTTTCTTTGTAGGTATTGCACCAGTTCGGTCAAGGCCTGAAGAACGACTCCTGAATTTTCATGACATATCCTTTTGGCAAAAACCTCCAAGGCCTCCTCCACAAGCAATGTTGGCCGCATGGCTTTTAACCGAGACTCTACTTCCTTCAGTCCGTCAAGGTGCTTGAGGGAAGGGAGTTTGGTGATGTATTTTAACACAACGGTTTCATAATGGTCTAGCACGAAGACCAACATTTGCTTTGCCGTAGATGAAGTGTCTGGGCTGAATGAAGTCCAGTATCGGTCTACGATGAAGAATGTGGTTTCAAGAAGCGCTTCAACATCATCTTCGTCAAGGTGAGTGAGCATCGCTGACCAGCTGGACAAGCTTGCATCTCGGAGTGTATCTTGAGAGAGAGCGAATAAAAGACACGCAGACATCTAGGCGGAAATTAACAATAGAACTACGACTTGAATGCGTCAAAAGTATACCTGAGGGCGCGCAATTCTTGCGTAGTCTTTGCCCAGCCTAATCATTTCTCCCATTGCATTAATGCATCGGCGCTGCTCTTGAGGAGGGGGAGTGAGAGTGGAGTCGTTCAGAATGTCTGTAAGTCGAGCCATAAGCCCCAATATGTGCGATTGAAGAAAACGGCCAATCACGTTTCCTTTCTTTGATTTCTCTTTGTTTGCAGTCTGCATAATTAGGGCTACAGTGTGAAGAGCTTTGCGTATCTACAGGTTTGTTAGAATGTGGCAAGGGTTGGGCAGGGGTTGTGATTACAATCGGTTTTCTGGACTCATCCGCCTCAGCGGATGCTTTGAGCAACTCCATGGCAATGAGGACTGGCTCGCTTTGAACGAGCTCGACAAGTTGCATCGAATGGAAACTCTCAGAGATGGCATCTAAGCGCGACTTTGTAAATCCCTCCATATCATCTGCGTCTTGCACAAGAAGCAAGGCCAAGATGGCAGCTAGATTTGAGCCGTCCATCAATGGGGCAACGCAATCCTTCTCTTTTCGAGCTTCTGCGATTCTCTGAATCACATCAACTTGCCTTTCCAGGACAAGCCATGGCAATGCATGAGTCTGAACAAGATTCAAGAGCTCATTAATAGTCATCCTCAACAACTCTGCAATCGCTCGACTCATTTGTGGTCGGTGGACCATGTCCTTGGTCGCCATATACGCGAGACTCGGCCAGAATGGCTCGAATAGTCGACGTGGGGCAACCTGTCTTGAGTCTGCAAGATTGAGGAGCTCATTGAATGCGAAGGCAGACACAACGCTGTTGCTGCTTCCAAGATACTCGAGAAGTTTGATCAGGACTAGATTGACTTCATCTTCTGAAACGACCCGACCTAGTTGGCCCCAGGCCATTACGCAACTCTCAACCATGTTTGGCTGGTTCTTGTCTGATATTGATCGAAGGAATGCAATTGAATTCTTCCTGTTGCGTTGGACCACATCGTTGTCAAGGAAGGATAGTGGCCTGTCGAGCGAAAATATCGCCAGAAGCCTCCCCGAAGTAATCCTTAGTTCTCGAATAGAACTGCTCAGAGACTGAAGACACCATTGCCCGAGACTAGATGTTTCTAAATCTAATAGATCGGGCTGGTCGTCGGAATGCAAAAGCAGCCTCTGCAATGCCAACATTGCTGCTACTCTCATCCGTCGAGATTCAGCCAGCTCGGGCAAACGAACCATTTTTTCGAAAATGGCTTGGACTCGGAGACTGGAAGGTGTTGCTTTAGCAAAAGTTCGACCTTCGCCGGTTTTTACGTCACAAATTTGACATCGGAAATTCTTCACCGTCTGCATGGGCGAATCGTTTCCGTCTAGCTCGATGCTGGTGGTGCAGCATGTTCGAGATAGAAGCTCAACCGCAAGACATTGATAGGATTCATCACTACGTGGGATGGCATTCCTGATTCTCGATTAGCTAAGGAAGGATGGATATGGTTTGGTTGCTTACAAGAACTCTTGCTCAGAAAGAGCAAGATCCTGATTTAAATTGACTGAAAGGTTTAGGCACTGCCTGATTAGGTTCGCCACAGAGACGTGGCTTTTGGACGATTCAATCTTCCGCCTCTTCCCTTGCCCAGAAACAGCGGTCTCTGGATCTTCGTATGACAAGGAGAGAGACTCAATTGCGTTGCGAATTTGCTCATCCTGGAAATTTGATGGGTGGATATTCGCCTTCAGAGTCTCTGGGAAGGATGGCGAGGTGACTTGTCTTAGAGTTTGTATTGCTCTCTGCTTGTGTTAGCTCACACCTCACAATTAACTGGAAAAACCATACCCAGATATCAGTGTCTTCTGACAAGGTTGGATATAGAACCAAGGTCTTATCGGCCAACTTGGAGGCGGCAAGTCGACTAAGAGATCGATCTTGAACGGAAGCCTGTGCGATAGCAGCTACTGCTGCACAGTAGATACGTTGCTCTTCCTGAGAAGCTGGATCCCGGAGAGGCGTCTCATCTGGGCTGGAAACCACATCGCTGCATAGCAGCACAAGTAGAGTGACTGCTTTCCTCAGAAGAACAGGGAGTGCGGTTTTGTTTATGGACAAGGCTTTTACAACTTCCAGTGTTGTCTGGACGGTGCGGATGGACGAGCCGGGCGAGATAAAGCTCCAACGTCGCTGAATGGTTCGTATATCGATCAATGTATCCAGAAGCCATATCGCACTCTCAGAGAATGATGTAATTGCTTGGAACCCGGCATCTGAAGAGAGCAATGGGTAAAACAAAACATTGCTTAAACTCTTGATCTGTTGAATAGCCTGCGAAGGACGTTCGATGTGGTATGTGAGTTGGCTCGAAGGAAGTCGATCGCCCAAAATTCGTTCCAATGTATAGGCTGGCGGGAGAGGTAGGAATATGGAGGAATCATCGTAAGTGAGAGTGGTAGAGGGGTCTTGGAGATGGCCAACAATGCCTGGTTCATGTTAGCTTAACCTGATTGACCCCGGGCGGTCCACTTACCAGACATTGTTGTTCGCAGGTAGAGCAGCAGCTCGGAGGCCAGATCCCATAGCGATGGCGTTTGCGTTACGACGAGGAGGACATATTGGAATAAACTTTCGAGCCCTTCAATAAGATCCATGCACTTGGGTTGACCTAAGAGCCTGAGCAATTGAGGGAATAGCCATATCCATAGGGGTTCCTGTCCCCGAAACAGGAATTCCTGTGTGGCAGGCTTATACGTAAGAACCCCTGGGGTCTCTTTGATCACGAATTTGAAGAAATTGATAGCTTTGAGCCCTTCCACCCGAACATGGGCTTGGTCGAGGAATGGATCATCAAATTTGATACCCTCAAGAACCACCCGTGAATAGACGTAAATGAGCATATGGTTATGCTCAACCCGCTCAGCTGGGGATTTGAGGAGTGATGGGTCATCTTTGACACGCTGTATCACTGTAAAGAGGCCCTTGAGTTGGCTCTCCTCGTCAGACTTGGCCGACTTTGTGGATGCAGAGATGTTCTCCACCAACTGCGCTGCCAAGGTTGACGGAGGAGGACCAGACATGGCGGTCCTGTTGAAAGAGTCACCGGCCATGGTGCATGCAACATCCTGCGATTTTCTTGCAGGCTGACTCCGACAGCTGATGCTAGGCTGGAGCTATGACGGCGAGGGTGACGAGACGAGACGCGACAACATGCGGGGCACGACGCGGAATCACGTGACCGGTCCAAAATGTCAATTTGTTCAATGTCTGTACAACGCCGTATGCTCCACACATGCTTCCTGCATGCTTTTGGCAGATGCAACTTGCGCTATATGCTACCGTTATTATCCACAACGCCAATATCACAAGTATATTCTCCAAACACGATTCAAGACTCGTTCTGTTTCCCAATTTACAATCACATCTCATCTACCGACTTGATCTCTCTATTCGTACCGAACAGTGATGGCGTCGTGTGTTATACCTATACGCCAAGTATTAGGACAGGATCTGGCAGTATGATGATACTGGAATTGAACTTACCTCCAAGCTTGATACTGTAGGTGATGTTGGCCGAGCCGTACCTAGCCTCGATGGTTCCCTTCATGCAGTAGTATCGATGCCAACCCATTCGCCTCTTCTTAGCATTCCGGAATACTGATGCGGGAATCTTGTTCAAGTTGAGCGATAATGTTCCCACGTGCGTCGTCGACGACGTGAGGTGGACCGGAGGCGCTTTACTATCATCATCGTTGCTGTATATGTCGATCTCGGTTTGCGGGGTATGACCCAGCATGACAGGGATATCGCACTGATATTCGATTGACGATGGCTTGCCCTCAGGGTATGATTCACCCTAATTTTTGGTGAGTAGTTGGTCGTCTGTGCAATACGAGAATACATACCTTTTGGATAAACCAACACATCTCGATGACCATCATTTCTTGCTCCTTTTCGGAGAAGAAACTATCGATTGTTAGCGTGAGCGGATCAAACAAGTACATTTTTACGTACGCCTCCTTGGAATTATGCCTCAACATATCGTACTTGGTTAACAAGCACGTTCCGTACGATCGCCTAGCAACACGAGAGGCAACCTCGATTTGGGTTAAGGAGGGAGCATAGCGGCTGAGGCCATAAATGGCAGCGCCTTTCACGACGGCCGACCAACCATTCTCTGGCTGCACAACCTCGGTTCCTGACGGGATGGCCTCTTTGACCTGGGACTTCAGATACCGGCTCTGCCCAAAACCACCTACGAGAACCACTGCGGCAACTTTGCCACCTGCCATGGAGATCTGCTCCTGGATGAGGCAGACCACGTCTTTCATGATGGGAGCAAAGATTTTTGTCGCCATGTCTTCTTGCGACATTGTGTACCTGTTGCGCTTCAACCCCAGGCTTGGCTCAACCCTCAGCGAGATGGGCTCGCCTTTTGGGGTAAAGTATTTCTTGAACTAAGGCGCTGTTAGCTATATCACCCCTGGGAAATGACAGCAACGTGAGAACGCACCGATTCGAATTCGGCCATGGCGGGGACAAGCCTGTCATCAGTCCAGTACTTCTCTCCATGAGTTTGTTTTAAGTGGCGGCGGAAGCGCATGTTGAGCATTGAGGAGCCACATTTTCCACCAGTGCCTTCGGTCACCTCTTTTACCTCAACCTTGCCAATCTGTGATACTTCATACGAAATTAGGTCAACCGTGCCGCCACCGGCATCGCAGACGACAAATCTGCGCCCGACCCTCAGAGTGGAGGGGCTCAGGTTTTTGAGGGTGTACAATGCGGCCGCTTCCTGCATGTCGATCAGTGCAATGTCCTTCTCCACCTTTCTTGTCAACATACCGGCTCCGAAATGAGCTGTATTCTTTGATTCCCGCAAAAACCTGCCATTGCAGCTGCCCGCTCGGTGGCATCTTTTGCAGCATGGGACCAAATTGCCGGCACTGTCACAACAAAGTCCATTGGCGTGGACTTGACAATGCTCGGCCCCAATCTCTTCTCGAGAACACTGATGAAATGCGTATGGAGGCATTTTAGGTACGTCTTTGTCAAAATTTCCGCCGACTCCCCATCTTTGGGCTTCCCATTTTCCTCATCCAACTTTCTGCGCGGCGTTGTTTGGTTAGCCTGGGGCCGCTTCCCCCGGATTTTGGGGGCACACACAGCTTGAAATATTTGTTTCTTTTGGCAGACTCGGGGATTTCAAACCCCCACTGCCATCCCGCAGCTACCTTTCGGAGCTCGGTTGGCACCTTGGGGCTGCTCTTCAAAGAGTCGCCGACCGCAGGCCAGGCAGAAATGACATGCTGAACATCGGGCTAAGGCAACTCAGCACACCGACTCCAAGAATTGGCGATGGCATCAACTTACCCGACTTGTGTCCGCCCAGGCGACGCCTGAGTAGGTCGTCCCAAAGTCAATCGATACAATGATTCTCCGCTGCTGGGACATGGCCGCTGCAAAGGTCCTCAGGGTGTCCTTGCTATGCCCGTATCATAACCAAGGTGTATCAGTGTGATGGTGGTGGTGGTGGTACTAGGCGGCTAGTACCCAAATTTCAAGTGCGTCAGGCAAGCGCTGACAAAAAAAGAGGTGGCGGATTACACAAGCTGTGATGTCTGAGCCACTGATGTAACCGAGTGTTGGCCTTAGTCGATTCTTTGGCTGGGACGGCAGAGATCATCAACCCCGGATTAACTATCATTAGTACCCGATGACCTGGTAGCCGCAACATTAGGCCGGGCCACGATGATTCGACCCGACGGATAATCACACGCAAAGGCCCCAAGCATTGGACGGGACGAGGTCCAGCACAGCAGGCTTCTGACTGTGGGCTATCACATTTGGAGCACCGTGCATCCCCTGCATCGAGTGCCACTATTCAGGGCCACTCAAATGGCTGGGGTGGAGCATTTTTTGACGTTGCAGCGCTCGGATGCATTAGGCCGCACCCAACTGGCGCCTAATCCTTGGGCACCCGGCATCCAACCACGCCCTGGGGCTGGCATTTGGGCCTTTGTCAGGCGACCACGACATCCGTTGAGGATGGGTCCAGCACCAAGCCGGCGATGTGGCTGGCTTGGGCCCGCGGCAGGTTTAGGCGGTAGCATTTGACACAGTGGGTTATCGCCCCAAAGCGACATCTACGACTCGTTGGAATTACCTGCTGCACAGCGACTGAGGAGTGAACCACCCTACTCAAAAGAAGAAAACAGGCGAATTAGGATCATGGATCCCAACGCCGAAGCCGACACCACACCCCAGGGCATGGACAAAAGCGAGATCAACGGCTCTGGTGATGAGGCTTCGGTTCAGGAACTCTCGTCTGAAAAGGCGGACCTCGAAACCAAGCTCGCCGACGAAGTGAACCTGCGACGCTTCACTGAGAATGTTTTGGACTCACGACAGCGGGAGATTGAGAACAAAGAATCCCAAACATATATGATGTCGTCCAAGGTAGAGGCTCTCAAGCGAGAGCTTGCCGAAACCCAGCACCAGCTCGCTGAAGCCCGGAATCAGACAAAAGCCAAGAACAAACAGCTACAGGAGGCCAGAGAGCAGGTTTTCCGCCTCCAACCTCGAAGAAACGACATCACCGACTCAGAGGCCCGAGACGCCTACAAAGCACTGTGCAGCAACGTTCAAAGATGGGTCGAAAATAGGCTCAGAGGAGTGTTGGACGACATGGACCACGGGCGCCTGAAGACTCGCCCGCCTCCTCCTCAAGCAACGCGCTTTGTTGGATTCCTCAGGGAACCCTCACGGCGATGCCTTACCCTGGACGAAACAGACGAGTACCACGTTGTGGCGGTGATCATGAACTACCTTTGGCTTGTTTTGTTTTCCAAATCCTTCTACATACCCCTGGATGATTCACAAGGGGACAGCACGGTATTGTGGATCGATGAACTGGAAAATACAATGTCGAAACTTTCAAGAGGTATGACTAATTGGGCTCGATGGGGATCACGGATTTACTGACCGTTTCAGATGTTGGTCATTGTCGCGAGTGGAGGTGTGAGACGCTCACCGCTATAACAAGTCAGCCTGCTTTCAAAACCCGACGGGTACAACACCTGAATCTCGTCACCGACGATTTGACAGCCCTTCTTTCAATATTCGCTCCCAAGGCTACCCCGGCGGAGCTTCACGCTTCCGTCCGCCGCAACATTGTCGAGCCGGCGGCGGATCTTGCTCATCGTCTCCACCTTGCTCCCAGTATTTACTCATTAAAGTGGCCGGCTCGCACGGCGCCGACAAGGCTGGAGGTTTATGAATGTCTCAATCTCGCTAGCGGCGGGATGATTTTGGATCTTGCCAGCACCAAGCAAGACTCTCCATCTCGCCGCGACGTGGTATATCTGTTTGATGTCTGCCCTGGTCTCTTCGTGGAGAGGGTTGAGCTCGGCAAGAAGCTCGGACTCAGGGCTATTGCAAAGCCGACAGTCCTTGTCAACAAGGGCGATGGAGAAGTGCCCAGGAAACCCACCATGGTCAAGTGGCTGTGGGACAGCGCAGCGTCGGCCCAAGCTCCTGGAAGGGGGTCAGCACCAAGAGCTACTGCTACAAGCGCAAAGAGTAAGCTCGCACCCCCCGATTTCCTGCTCAAGCTCTAATCATGTACATAGGATCATCCATAGGGGCTGCAATGTCAACAGCTGGAATGTCGACGGCGGCAAGATCAACCACGGGGAAATCAACAACTGGCAGGTCAACCAGGTGACACGGTGACGATGGAGCATTCACTTATAGACAATTATATCATACGTTAGAAGGGGCAAGCGATTATTAGGGAACAGTCTTTTATAGAAGAGACGCACCAGAATGATTTAATTAATCCAAATTTATGACAAAGAAATCTATGGCGTGTAGGGTATATTTAATATCGTGGGCAATTCAATTTGTTCTCATCTCAAGCGGGTAATATTAATGTGACGATCATCGAGGATGATGACAGGAATGCTTTGCATCCGGCGGGGCGGACGGGGCGGGAGTGGCGGAGGAGTCGGTCCCACATCCGACCTGGCACGTCTCCTGTCGCTGGGGACTGCGAGCAGGTTTCTTTGAGGACGCTGAGGATTGCCTGCAGGCGGACGCTGGAGATTACCCGCAGACGAGCGTTGAGGATTTCCTGCAGCGGGAGGCTGCAGGTTGTTCGAAGACGGACGTGGGAGGCTAGGTGCAGAATTCTTCTGCGCGTTGCCAACAGTGGAACGCTGGGGAGATGGGTTGGCCTTGCGGGACGAGGCTGGGGCCTTGCGAGGTGGCGATGGAGTCGTGGACCGCTGAGCGGTTGCGCTTCGCTTGGTTCCCTGAGCAGCAGTTTGCTTTTTCTTTGCGGGCAGGGGACTCGCATCCCTTTTCGCTGAGGCCGAAGCCGACGTCGATGCCCCCGATGCTCGACCCCCTCCGGCACCGCTGCCGCCGGCACTACCGCCTGCACCACCTCCGGCAGCTGTCTTGCTTGCTGCCTTGTTTGCTGGTGTTTTTGCTTTGCTAACAGGTTTTTTCTGGGTTGGCGGGACGAATGGGCGAATGCAGTTGCTGATGTAGTCATCTCCAACGCCGAGGGCCCTTGCGTCAGCGACTCCCAGGTTGATGCGGTTTATGTACTCCTTTTTGGGCTCGCTGTCGGTGATGTAATTGAGGCTGATGTACACGAGAACATTGCGCTCATACTGCTTCTCCATCTGGTCAAGGTTCGCGCCCTTTGCGCTGGCAAGCTCCCGAACCTTGGCCGGGCCGCCCTGGTCGACGATCCAAGCCGTGGGTCGGCGGTATAGGGGAGCTTGGGCACGGTGAAGAATGACGGTCATGTACTGCTTGGCATATGCATTTTTGGAGACGCCCTCGTTGATGTCGAGACGGGCCTCGTCCTGCTCACCGATCTCGTAGACGAGACCGTCGACCCAGTGACCCTCGGCCTCAACAACATTGGCATACCCTCGCTCATTGATGTGCCAGCGGTGGTTGGGGAGCCTTGCCCAGCCGATGAACTTGCTGTCAGGGCATCGCCGCTTCATCTGGCGGAGGTGGAGGTTGCTCCCATATGCGAAGTACTGCTTTGTGGGCGGCGGGGATTCAGTGGCCGGAGCCCGGGCCGTAGCCTGCGACACCATGTTCAGAAAATACCGGAGGCACGAGGCGCCGGACATCCGAGGGTGACGGGGGAGGGGGGGGGTTTTGGAGGTTGGGGACGAGGGGAGAGAGACAAGAGCAGTCAAGACGAGTCCAAAAAAAGGTTCAAGACTAGCAAGAAGGAGTCAGACTTAGAGAGCAACGGCGTGTGCTAGCTAGGAGGGATTTGTGGACGGGAGAGAAAGCCTCTCAAGTTGTGTACTTGATGGTGTGCCATGAGGCCGCCGCGGGCGCATAGGACGGCGAGGCGGGAGTGGGTGGATGCGCGGCCCCTGCATGCATTGGGCAGCAAGGTGACGCCTTGTACAGCGCTGGAACAGCACCGCCAGGCCGGGTCGGCGACCAATTGGCCGTGTCCACGTCTGGGGGCCGAGCGGGCGGGCAGGCAAGGGAGTCATCTGTCACTGGGCCGTCGCTGGAGCATCGCTGGAGCATCACTGGAGCATCGCTGGCCCATTGCTGGTCCAGCGCTGCAGCGTCCATGACGCCGGCGCCGCGCTCGTCAACGTTGGGCTATCCCGTTGGACCCCACCGCCCCCGAGGCGCCCCGCCCCCGGAGACGGTACGAGCCAGTCCACGGAGTCGCCCATGCCCAATATGTAATCTCGGATGTCCGCCCTGGATGACTTGTGACGTTTCTGTTGTCTCTGTTCTCCTGTGCAACGACACGTTGGGAAATTGTACAAGTCAGGTGCCTTGGAGCCACGAGCCAGGAGACGGCCGGAAGACGATGCAATTCGTCCCCCTTTTGCCGTTGGCTGACAATTAGGTTATTCCGACCCAAGTTCCTGCCTCGTTATATCTCTCGTTTCACCTTCTTCAAACTCGACAAACTTCAAACACACACACACTAGTGACAACACAGTCGCACACTACAGTCACACTTGCACACTTATACATATACACACACACAAACTCGCACTCAATCAACCTGTCCCGACTTTCTTTTTCCTTTCCCTCGCTTCTGCCTTTTCCATCATCATCAATCACCATGACCAGAGAATACAATTTCGGTGTCGAGATTGAGGCTATCGTGAAGCCCTACGGCGGCTGCGAGACCTTCACCAACGTCGATTGGTACCGGCAACTTGCCGCGAAGCTCAGAAACCGTGGTATTGATGCTGTACATGACGACAATTCTCGATACAGCAAGCACCCAGAGTACTACGGCGGAAAATGGTTCGTCACTCGTGATGGCTCTTTGAAGAGACCTCGTCCATATGGTATGTAAAGTTACTTCACATCCACCCTTGTCACTCACTAGTACACGGTTCGTTGCATTTGCATTTTTTCTTTTTTAATGCATCGAACTTGTGAACCACCGCCAATCCCTCACCAAAAAAGGAAATACACACTAACACATTCCCAGTCTGCATGGAAGTTGTCTCTCCCCGCCTTGACACTACCCAGCCCGTCAACACCATCCTGTCCGACTTTTGGGAGGCTATGCGCGTCCACTTCACACCCCAGGCGGACCTCTCATGCGGTGGCCATGTCCACGTCACTCCCGTGAGCCGCAACAACAAGTTCTCGCTCCGCACTCTCAAGAAAATCGCCTTCGCCACAGTCGCCTACGAGGAGTTCGTCGCTGACATGCTTCCTCCTGCTCGCCGTGAGAACCAGTACTGCAAGCCCAACAGCCGCAGTGAGGACTCGGGCCTGCGCAAGGCACTCGCTTGGGGCAAGGACTCCCAGGCTCTCGCTATCGTGGCCCATCAGATCCAGGCCTGTCCCGACGAGGTACAGCTGTACTTCTACATGCAGGGAAACCGCTACGTCCTGTGGAACTTTCAGAACATTTTCCCCAACCCCAAGACTGGGCGGTGTACCGGAACCGTCGAGTTTCGCGGTGGCAGCCAGTTTCTGAGCACCAAAGGCACACTCGCATGGGTCGCTTTCGTGCTGGGGTTCATCACCCTGGCTTCCGAGGAGGTAAGCGAAATCAATGCGCTGTCTTTTTTTCCACACCGCAACAACCGGTGCTAACTAAGCCTCTTAGGACCTCATCAGCCGGCCCCCACCGTTCGTTCACCCCACTGATCCCAGCTATGAGTACCGCCTCCAGGAGTGGTGGAAGCGGCTCCGCAGGGCGGCCAAGAAGTCGAAGCTTAGCCGTTACCTGCCTGAGGATTACAAGAAGATGCATACTCGATAGATGCATGGTAGTCAAACCGAGATGCCTTCTGATAAACCTGATCGACCAATTAAGTGCCGATTGTAGAATGTTTGTTTGCTTCCATTTTCTTTTTTCTCTCTACTTTTCTTTGTTACGGATCAATGCATATGCATGAATGGGCATTACTGGGGCGTTTGATTTTTTCTTTTTGCGGAAGCAGGATTGGGATTACTATAACAAGATACGCAAGTTGGGCCATGTGAGCATTACAAACAGAACTGCAGAGAGCCGCTGGCCCCAAGAGGGCCATTGACGGACATTCTCAGGTGTGGATTACACTATATTTCATTTTCATCATGTTTTTTGTCATTTGGTTGTTTCAGTTTCGATTCGATTCAATTCGTCTCAATACAGATCATGTACAGCCAGTTCATTTCATACCGCAACGCCGGTCCCAGATTCGTTCTGCTTCTATTCTTCTTTCACATCACCTTCTTCAAACAAGACGAGAACGGTGCCAGCTTTGCAAATGTCCTGCACGGCTATGTTAGCTAGATGACAAATTTACGACATTATGCTTTGGAAACTTACTCCTTCCTTGTGTGCCAACTTCTTGATTATGCCATCCTGTGGTGATCGAATGACCGTCTCCATCTTCATCGACTCGATACTACGGGGACAATTAGCATATTTCTCCAGGCCATCGTAAAGTTTGCGCTTACACAACAAGGGGTGCTCCCTTCTTCACTTCTTCTCCCTCAGTGACCTCATTTCTCAAGATCTTGCATGGCATGGGTGCCGCAACGGAAGCAGTCGCCTCTTTGATGCCGAGTGCCTTCTCAAACCACATGGGAGGCAACAGGGCAAGGTCAGTCTTGACGCCGTGCTGGAAGATGGTGATCTTGGTTTCGCTGTCCGTGGGCTGCGGTACAATGGACGACTCGATTCGTTCAAGAGGGAAGTATGACTCCAGCTTCATGACATCACCACTCGCCTCTGGCTGACAGGCGACGTTGACGAAAACCTCTGGTGTCTCTTGTCCTTTGCGCGTCACCGTCACATTGTACAGGTTGTGGCCCGTCTGCGTGACGCTTGCCTGAACAAGCTCGCCGTCCTCTTTGCTGTAGCCGTCGAGCACCTTGAAGCTGAGCTGTCGTTCGCCAATGGCATCGACGTTCCCAAAGCCCAGCGTCTGGCCGTGAGGCGGCGAGTTCCGGATCTCAAAGTTGACCATGCCGAGGGCTGCCTGGGCAAAGACCTCGTTGCCAATGTGTCTCGGCTTGAACAGTTCATCTCTCCACTTGTCAATGAAGCCGGTCTCCACGTCGCCTTCGATGAAGGCGTCGCTGGCGCAGAGGCGCTTGAGAAACTCAATGTTGGTGCTGACGCCTACAATCTCATACTTGCGCAGAATGCTTGCCATCTTGGAAATCGCCTGCTCGCGAGTTTCCCCCCGTATAATGAGCTTAGCAATCATGCCATCGTATGCTTCAGAAATAGTGCTGCCAGATCGGAAGCCCCAGTCGAGACGCACGTCCTCGCTGATGAGGTCAGGAGGCAGGTACGCATGAACAAGTTTGCCGGAATCAGGAAGGAATCCCTTCTCGGGGTTCTCAGCATAAATTCGCGCCTCAATGGCAGCGCCCCTCTCGTTCATCTGTGTTTCAATTTCCTCCTGGGTCAAAGGCAGCTTCTCGCCACCAGCGATTCGGAACTGCCACTCGACAAGATCCAGGCCAGTGACCATTTCTGTGACGGGATGTTCAACCTGCAGTCGAGTGTTCATCTCCATAAAGTAAAACTTGTTCGTGTCCTTGTCGAGAATGAACTCAACAGTGCCTGCGCCAACGTAGCCGACAGCAGAGGCAGCCTTTCTGGCCTTGTCCCAGAGATCATGGCGGGTGGCATCGTCTAGGTCTGGCGCAGGGGACTCCTCCAATATCTTTTGATGCCTGCGCTGGATACTGCAATCTCGTTCGCCCAGTGCGACGGTGTTCCCCCACTTATCAGCAAAGACTTGGACCTCGACATGTCTGGGGCGGATAATGTACTTTTCAACAAGCATCACCTCTCCGCCCTCGCCGAAAGAGGCCCTGGCTTCGGCCCTGGCGCTCTTGAGCTGGGTTAAGAACTCATCTTCGGTCAAGACAATTCGCATGCCCTTGCCACCGCCACCTCTCACACTTTTGAGAAGGACGGGGAACGTGATGTTCTTGGCGTGCTCGAGAAGCTCCTGCTCGCCTTGGTCGGCGCCATGATAGCCAGGAACACAGGGCACATTGGCGGCTGTCATAATCTCCTTGCTTCTGGCCTTGTGACCCATGTCGGCCATGGCTGTGGCGGGCGGCCCAACAAAGACGATGCCCTCTTCTTCGCAGCGCTCAGCGAATTTTGAGTTCTCTGACAAAAAGCCATAGCCGGGGTGGAGGGCCTGGATCCCATGCTTCTTGGCTAGAGCAATAATCTTTTCGCCGTCGAGGTAGGCGTTTGCGGGCCCAAGGGCCAGGGACTGGAAGCCTGTTGAGGCATGCCAGCTCCCCGCATCCACGTCGGTGTAAACTGTGGTGGCACGGATGCCGAGGCGCTCTGCGGTGCGATTGATTCGGATGGCAATCTCGCCACGGTTGGCGATGAGCACAGAGCTAATGGGGGTGTGTGTGGGTGTCGCTGAGGATGATGAAGGAGCGCGAGCAGCGGCTGTGGTGGAGAGGAGGCGAGGCAGCGGCCTCAAGGGAAGTCGTCGGTTTGCGCGGAGGGAACGCATGGTTAGTGGGCGATAGAGGGGTGTCAGAGCCTCTGGTTGGGATAACAAAGCGGATGAACAAGAGCTGGGTCAGCAATTGTTGGCGGGGCGGGGGAGCATTAAAGGTAGAGGTGAGGCGACGGAGAGCCGAGAAGCAAGGACGAAGCCGTGGTATCGTTGCCGTTGCTATGCCGCTTCGTTCCTATGCCGTGTCCCGGTTGAAGGTCGTGGCGAGCGTGACCGTGGGGAACCGAGTGTAGCCGGGTCGAGCTCGGTTCGCTTCCCCAGATCTTAGCTGCGGGCATCGCAGGGCTGGGGGAAGCTTTGGCACTACGTCACTGCCCGCCCGGTGGATCGGCCCCCTGGAGCTCCCCTGAACCCTTGTCATTGCTTCCCCCGAGGCTAGAAATGCGAGGCCTGGTTCCAGCGTGCGGGCATGTGACTCGAATATGTCTTACAACGTCGAAAACGGGCCATTGTGTTCCACGGCCTGGGCCGGTGCAGCTTCGGAAAAGTACCCCCAGAGCTTCCAGCCGAGACGTGAGACGAGCCTGTCGGGGTCACATCGCCGAATGATGATAGAACTACGAGAAGGGAATAATGCAAGAGCTTGAATCATAGCAATCTATTTAGTTGCACAAAGCTTTATTCTATTTTTATCAGACATGATCAATTCTGGGGCATGTTTCTGTTGTACGCTTTCTCATTCACTGGCAACCCCTGTTCAATAGCTAGCGCCCTGATGCTGGACGCCTGAGCCACATCTGGCCCCTCCAATGCTTAAGCTGTCCTGTGGCTTTGCCTTCATTATGTCATCATGGATGCCGGGACTCGCGGCAACACCAACCAAATCAACCCATCGCCACACCCATCGCCACTACACCACGCTCTGCCAAAGCACAACTATACCGCCATGGAACAGCAAATACCTCTCAACTCGGAAGCCTCCGAGGGCGACACCCACAAGCAGCTCACCGCGACGCTCCCTCCTGATGTCATTCAGTGCCTCGAGAACGCTCGCTTCGTATGTCACCTTGAGCCCCTCCCCCGCACTGCAACTTCAGCGACCGCCTGATACAACGCCCCGATAGAGGTGCCCTGGCTAACTGTGGCTTCTCAATTGGTTTTTCAATAGCTTCACCTCGCAACCTGCACTGAAAATGTGCCACACGTGTCCCTCATGAACTACACCTACCTGCCGTCGTCGCCGTTCTCGTCGCGCCCGGTCATCATCATGACTACCAACCCGGCATCGCGCAAGATGACCAACCTTGTTTCAAACCCCAACGTCTCCCTCCTCGTCCACGACTGTGAGTAGAAGAAAAAAGACATGACACATATGAGCTCAATTGGCTGCGCAAAAGTACACACAACTTACACTCTGAGCAGGGGTATCGCATCGTCCCCCGACCCAGGGCCGTCGGCCCTCAGGCGGCTCCCCTGGCCCCGAACACCGCTCTAGCCTGGCTTCGCTGCTCCTCAACCTCAACACTTCTGCGCTGTCTAGCATCAGCGCCACCATTGGAGGTGCCGCCCGTCTCGTCCCCAGCGGCTCCGATGAGGAAAAGTACTACCGGGAGCAGCACCTCGAGAACAACACCTTCGACGAGGCGGCCCAGCCCTTCCCCCGTGATTCCGACGGCGTGGAGGATGGCGGCCGCGGATGCTTTGTCGCCGGCGAGGAGGTCCGAGTTGTCATTGTCGATATTAAAGATGTGCGAATCAGCGATTGGAAGGGAACTGTAAGAGATTGGTCCCTGGTGCCGGACGAGAGCCTTGTGAACGGATCTCGGTAGAACACGATACCTGCGTGCATTACTGCTCAGCATTTCTAAGCAAAAAAAGTCATCATTTTTAACTTCATCTTGTGCCAGAAACAACCACGTTATAATTCCATCACGTGGGGATGACAAATCCATATCTTATTTAGCATTTCGGAGCTACTTGGTATTACAAAAGGAAACTCAAACTATACCGCATCGCTCACGATGCCTCCTTCGCCTTGAGGCCCTATCCAGCAAACCCAGCCCAATGGCGGCGCAAAGACAACTAATTATGTAGCTTCGACACAAAGGTCCACTTTTAACTCCGCGTTTGTACACGCCCATATTGTCCTAAACAACCTCTAACCAAACGCCAACGATAGTTACCGAAAAACCAATCCAGTCCTAGTCTGACTTGACCTTTGTTTATGCCTATAATTGTGCAAGGCTGTAATACTTTTTTCATGTTTTGTGCGTCTTTTTTGCTAATTAATACAGTGAAGGCTTAATCCCTGGCCCATTCGACAACCTCGAGAGCAAGCATCACCAAGACGAGCGTAGAGGGGAGAATCCTAAAATACGAGTAAGCAGTGTCCTTCGGTACAAATTACACCGAAAGGGTGGTGCGGGTGACTTACCAGATGACGTAGCTCTGGAACAAAACTTTGCCCATTGTCTTCTCGAAAATTCCATTGATCTGACAGATCTGTGCCAGCTGAAGGGCGCTGGGGGCTCCGGTGAGCAAAAAGCAGACGATCACGAAGATGGGATCGTCAAGAATGCTGATCGGCAGGTATTTGGCAATCAATGCCAGAATGGGAGCCATGATGATGGTTGGTAGGAGCATTCGGCAAATCAGCGAGGCCACCAGAAGCTTGGTGCCATGACGTTCCTCCTCAGGGTCATACGCCTCGTCGTGTGCCATGGTGTTGCGTGCCAGGTTAGCACCCAAGACCACCAGAATGAGGGGAACAGCCACATTGCCACTGGAGCGAATGGCGCTGGTCACACTGTTCTGGATAAAGGATCCCTCCGCAAAGAATAGCTTCTGGAGATCAGGGATGGATGCAACCAGGATAGCAATCAACATGGCCCACAGAGGGGGGTTCATGAATTCCCAGATGAAGTTGCTGAATTTGATGGCAACTGTCTTCCAAAAGCCGCAGAAGGCCTTGACGGGACGAGGCATGCTCTCATATCGGCGTTGGAGGGCTTCCGAAATGGCATTCTTCCAGAGACAGAACTTAGCCTTGACCGAAGCGATGCCGGTCGGCTCCTGAGGATCATCCATGTTGCGAAGACGGGGGAAAGTGAGAAGATCATCCTCATCCTCACTATCGTTGACGGGGGTGGTGCTGGAAGAGGAGGTTCCACGCTTCTTCAATGAGCCCTTCTTGAGATCACCATCATTGGAAACAGCCAAGGAAACTCTGGAGGCGCAAGCGACTGGTGTGCGACCGGCAGGATCATAGCCGGTGCTTTCGCTGTCGTCATCAGACTCAACCTCACCGTCAATGGTTCGGATAAGAGGCTGCGTCTCGTGGTGGTCGCCTTCGAGTTGGCGGTTTTGTCCCTCCTCGGCAATTTCCTGCAGGTATTCGGGGTATTTCTCCTTGGGTGCCAACAAGACATGGTAACCCCAGCTCCAGCGAACAAGCTGACCCAGCTGTTGGAAAATGAGCAAGTAGAGGATTCCTCGGGCAGCAACCTCATCATCATTATCACCGGGAATCCTGTCCCAGTGCAGACCTTGGATGGTTTGCGAAAGTGACATAACCAAAGACATAGGAAGCGAGTTGGAGTTGCCAAAAACACCCATCGCAGTCACAAAGTTGGACGATCGCCTGCCGAAACCGAACAGCTTGCCAACGACAATCGAGACGGTCCAAGACACCAATGTCTGGATGACGAAGATGATGGGAATGATAGCCAGCTCGGTGAGCTTGTGGGCGTTAAGCTGAGAAGCAAGCTTAGTGAAGACTGGGGTGAAGGGATTAGCGACGCTCAAGGGGTGTCATCGCACAACTTACTCAAGCATGGCGTGAACAGCATCACGTTGAGGTTGGCCAAAAACTTTTGCTTGTCGGCATCGAAGTGACCGAGCCTCGCAACAATGTATCCGGGGAGACTGACACACACGACCTCGAGGACTGCTTCGAAAACGAGGAGGGTCAGGTACGGGATAGATGGGTGAGAGTCGTGGGTGTTGGATAGCGTCTGCATAGACGGATCATAATTATGCTGGACCGCATATTGCTTCAACCGAAACGACGTCGGCGCCGAAATGGCGCGCACCGAATCCATAAAGAAGCAGTGCTGTGGTGTTGTGTTGGTGAGGGAGTCGCAACGGCCGAAGGGGTCCTGTATCGGAGAACAGGGGAGAGGTTAATTAAAGCACCGGCGATTTGGTAACGGCGCAATCGCGTTGCAGGTGCAGGTGCAGGTGGAGCGGCAGGGCGATAAGCTTATCCGGCGCGGCCGGGCTGTCAGCACTCGGCGAGAGATGGACAAGGAGGACACGAAAACAAAGAAGGAGTCGCAAGGTCGAGAAACAACAGAGGGAGGGGGGAGATTAGAGCTACAATAAGGTGCGAAATGGGCAGATGAAGTAGACAATGCCACAGCTTGGCGTGCCAAAGTGTGGGTTCTTGGATGGGGCGGAGCGGGCGTGGGCGTGGGCGTGGGCGACGACCAGGTACCAAGATTTTTACTGTCCCGTATCTGATACCTTACGCGACTGGGGGCATCGCTGAGAGAAAAAGCACGGCCGGCCCACCCTCTGGTAATCAGATCAGTGCTTGCTGTTCGAGGCGCAATCGATGCCTGCCAAAGGACCTTGGCCAACCTATCACTCGATGGTTTACCCGCCACAAAAGCCGTCTTCGGTCAGGTTTGTGCTGGCCACGGTTAGATGGACAACAAGCCATGGTTGAGGCAGCCCAAGTGGAGGGACGCGATTGCGATTGCGCTCAAAACACACTTGCCAACCGTCTTGGCGCGGGATAGTCCGCAGTAGTTGGGGTTTCGTTGACGTAGTAGCAGTCACAGCTGGAGTCGGGGCAATGCCTCAGCATATCACATTCTCCCAGGTAAAGTCGCAATACCACCGCAATTGGAGTCTGCTCCTTGTAATGTGACACGTCGTCGCAACGCCGCGGTGTCGAATCCATTCTCGAATCCTTTTTTAGGGTTCGTCAATGGCACTCTGGCGTCCATCACGTCAAGGTGGATGACCGTCCAGAGCAAGCTGCAGCGGCATCATGGATCTTTCCTGGCCAAGCCAAGCCAGTTACTGCACGCAGTGACACTTCTTGGCATCGTGGGTGGACGGCGAGTATGTTTGGCGACGTGGAAGTACATGGTACTTTGTGTCTTAGGAATTAAGCCTCCGGCCTGCGCGAATGGATAATATCCGACCATTGCGGCGACGCTGCTGGGGTGCTTCAAGCATGAGGGTTTCAACCACGGTGGTCGAGGAGGCCCCGATCGGGGCTCGTTGACAGGGGAAGCGCCAGGATTGGTGCTATCAATCGCAGGAAGGGGGTCCTGGGGGTTCAACCAGTGGCCGAGAAGGGCAGCGGGCAGCGCCACGACACCCCGGCAGGTTTTGTCGTCATCGTCTCCCTCAGGCACGTTGTCCCGTTCTGGACGCTAAGAGGTCAACGTGCCCACGTTGCGGCGCCAATCAACCAAAACACCTAGAGTATTGTATCAGCAATGGCTGGGGCGCACTAGTCTACCTTTCCGCTCCGCGCCTTCGTGGAGGAGCCCGCTATCAGGGCGGAGGGTCTGCTGTGGCGGGCGCGGAGTCACGAGACCTTTTCCTTGATGCAATCGACTATCAGCTAGCCTAGTTAGTTGATTGGGGGGGAGGGATCATTCACATGCTCTAGGAGGTTTGTGTGCAGCCAAGGCCGTTTAAGCATGTACCACGGTTCCAGTTCGACAGCTTGCAGTTATCTGCGCAAGACGCGCAGCACATCTCCAGAGCAGTAAAACGCACTGGCTTAAGCCAAATGAATAGAAATTTCGGCAGCGCGATTACGTTAGCTAGCAAAGTGTATTTTGACCACGAGAACACGCGATGGCTAATTTAGATTCTTATCTTCTTTTCCCGCTAACACGAACAATATTCTGTGGCGTGGCTGGCTGACTTGTGGCCCAGAACATCGAGTGACAGAGGCACTCGGCCGTGGTGGGGGAGCACGGCACCTGTCACCAACTGCCTATCTCTGCTCGCTGCACCAGTGGCGACATTGCCTGGATAATTTGCCAACTATGACTACGTAGTGGATACCCCAAGCAGCTCGGAGCACCATTAGTTCATCGCAACACCATATCGCATATCTACGCAATACGCATGACGAGAATCAAGGATGCTATCTTGAACTGTACACCTTGACTAATTAATTCAACCGTCATACAAGGTATCAGTTTGGTGATACTTGATTCAACTAGCTCAGTGATTTTGTCGACGGTGACAATGATTCAAGGCAGGCAAGATCAGCGTGGATGCTGGCTACGCGAGACTCACCCGAGAACGAATCCGTGGGAAGGCGCAAGAGGCTTGGAAATGCTCGGCGACAAGCATGTTCCGTGCGAGCAAATCAAACCGGCCTGGTGCCGGCGGTGGACAACATGAGCCCCCCTGACTAATAGGCGTATTTTTAGGCAGCCTCCAACAGAGCAGAAGCAGTGTCTGTTTGAGGCAGCCAACCGTTGCTACACAGTATCCAAACAGTTTCGAAGCGATACACGGGCGGTGACGGGTTCGGAGGCGAAGTTTGCCGCGTCATCTGTTTGGAAACGGCCAAAATACATGGGGAACCAGGTACACAATCACATGCAGTGCAGTCACATCTCGGTTTTGCAGCCTGCGGTGATGACTACTCAAAGACGAAATACCAAACATGGACCTTCCACCTCTTCTAATTATATCAAACCACGCACTCAGCATGTGGCATGTCGGAGGGGGGAGGCATCCGATTGGGAGGCCTGCTGCAGTCATGTTTTCACTCGTTTCATCTTGATCCGTACAAAATCCTGGTTTGAACTAATATTTACCCCAGCTATATGATGGGCGAGCCGTGGACAATCATTGCCCCATGGATGCCAAGGTCAACGTCACGAACCGAGCAGGAGGGGGAAAAAGCCATGTGTGGTGGTGGGTAGATCGGGTAGGGACACGGTGGTGGGGGAGATGGGCAACCAGTCATAGCTTCGGACAAGGCCCAAGCAAGGCCCAATACCCAAGTGTCAAGCCACATGGAACACTTTAGATCTTCGTCAACGTCATCACTGGTGACCGACCGTTCATCGAGATGAAGGTGACATTCGAGGATGCTCGCGTGGGTGGCAGAAACTGGATACTGCATCGTGCGATGCATCACTTCTTCTGCTCGATGACCAAAAGAGCAGTAGAAAATCAAGGAGTCGGCTGGAGGTCCTTGTCGTGGGCTTCCAACTGATGGCTCCTTACATCATCACCGAGCCGTTCCAGACGATCCGAACGAAATGTGCGCACCCATGCTAGTGGATATTAGAGCAAAGTTGCATGTTAGACTGGCGTCGACAGTGGCGGACTCATGTGCGAGCAGGTTTTGCTCACTCGGGCGCAGAAGCCCAAGCCCACAGGTGCCGGGCAGACCCCCTGGACGAACTGGCATTGTCACCCGGCATCCCTTGCAGCCTCCACTGTAGAAAGGGCGGACAGTGGCCCAGGGCGGCACGACCGGGTGTTGAGGAGCCAAAGTGCGGCGCCAGAACGGTGGCAGTGCAGCGGCCCAGCGTAGGCAAAGGCCCCCAAACCCCAATCTTCCAGCCCAACAGGGGCCGCTGTTGATTCGCCTCCAGGGCCCTGGCCTTAGCTTCCCATTCCATAATTTTTTTTTCTTTTTTTTTTTCGCCGCCTCACGTTGCCTTGTCTGAGGTGTGCCTGTGCCTGAGTGGTGCGTTGGTTGCCCGTGTTTCGTGCCTTGTTTGCGGGCACATGTGCAGTTTGACGCACTGCATGACAGCACTCGCGTCAAACTATTCATCCACCACCACCTTCGCAAACAGCATCATTACTTAGTTTTCACATCGTATCCTCAGCTTCACCTAAGTTTTTCTACCTCTTCTGCCTCTAACTGTGTGCTCGCCGACCTGGTCCGCAGCTATACACAACTCATTGGCCCCTCACCTCGCTCGCTTCGCGCGCCGGGCTGCCCGCCGCAACCCCGCATCCGCACCCAGCCCGCCACCCGCACCCAGCATACCAGACCAGACGCATACATAGCACCCAGACGACGTCGGCCGTCCCATACTGCTGCACCCGCAGCCCTCGCCTACAATCTGTCGCCCGGCCGCAGCTCGGCATCGCACCGCATCCAAGCACAGCAGCGGTGCCGCATCGTATGGGTCGTTGAATCAATTGCCTCGCACGGTTTGCTGCAGCTCATCCTCACCGGCATCCCGAGCGACGAAAAGTATTGGTACGGTTCCAGCCACACTGCAACTGCCTCTCATGCCCATGAGCCTAAACCCGCCCCAATTGTTCCCTCCTGCATCCTGTACCTAACGACGCCCTCTCAGGCCCGGCTCCAATTCAACCAGAACGAGTACGTAGCACTCGCCCCCGCCGTCGCCGACCACAACGACGCCTCCTCGATCCTCCTCTGTCCAACCTCTCGCGCGCTCTCCCCCTCCTCCTCTCTCTCACTCTTGTCATCCCGAATGGCAATGAGGTAGAGGCCTCGCTTCCTGGTCCCTCTTCAAGGAAAAGGAATAGCACTGTTCCGCATTTACGCATCCCCGCCGTTTCAGGCTATCCACCCAATATCAAAAGTATCAGAACATCACTCTTGCGGCTTCAATTCTCCGACGGCCCTGGTCGCCTGCTATAGTCCAGACCGCCCGCTACGAGACTCCATTTTATCTCTTTGAAAAAAAAAACATCGCACCATTCGATTTCCCCTCCATCGCTGTCCTCGCGCGCATCGAACCGATCGCTCTGCGTCCGCCGATTCACTGACCGGACCTAGACTTCCATACCCCGATTATTCCCTCGTCGACGCCGTCATACTACAGCCTCCAGCTAGCTAAAAACCCACACACCCCCACACCAACGTCCACCTTGGATCATCTCACCTCGCAATTTCACCATGAGCTACAACACCGCCCCGGTCACGCCGGGCGATGCGCCCCATCTGAAGGACCTGGCGACTCCCGCGTCTCCAGGCTCTGAGGAATCTTCAGAACCCAGCACGCCGCTCGAAGGACCTGAAAGCCCCGATGAAATTCCCAAGCGAATGCCCTCGTTGCGATCCGTTTCTGATCCTCGCAATATGAACCCCAACTCCACCGCCCTTGGTATTCTAGGCAAGGCCAGAAACCCCGCGCAGACCTCGTCCAGCTTCGTCGGCAGCGGAGGAGCAAGCATGGACAACAGCATCATGGCGAAAGCGAGGGCTCTACACCAGCAACGATTGCAGAAGGGCATTTCTCCAAGTCCCACATCACCTGCAGGACAGTCACCGACTGGCAGCATGAGCAACGGCTTCCCTCCCAACTTGCGCATGCCCCAAACTATGCAACGACCAACTCCTCCGCATCCTCGCTCTGCTCCCGTAATACCCAAGCAGTCGCTCAGTGAGAGAAGGGGTCCAGGGATGGGCATGAAGCTGTCCGACATCAGTGCCAGCACCAGCCCAGCACCCACCGGAATGCGACGAGCGAATGCCCCCAAGTTCTCAGACATGTCTTTGTCTGCTGGCAACCCTGTCCCCCAAAAGTCCAACGGAACTGGTCACGGCTCCAAGATGGACGACTTCAAGAAGTATATTGACACAGAAAAGGGCTGGGTTACATTCGACGGTGCTGCCACGATTACCAGAACGGGAGTCAACTTTGCCAATGGGCAAACTTTCAGCATTTCTCTTGACGAGGTCGAGGTGTTGTGTGAACTCGGAAAGGGCAACTACGGAACTGTATACAAAGTCAAGCACGCAAAGCGAAGGGCTCCCCGGTTTGGTCAAGGTTTGTCCGGAAAGCCAGTACCGGTTCAGCACAGCCACTCAGATCCGTCACCGGTCAGATCCTCAGAAGAGTCTCCAGACTCAACGCCAGTCGAGGACAGCACTTCAGGAAGAATCATGGCAATGAAGGAAATGCGGCTGGAATTGGACGATGCCAAATTTACCACCATTCTAAAGGAACTCGTCATTCTGCACGAATGCATATCACCGTACATTATTGACTTTTACGGAGCCTTCTTCCAGGAGGGTGCTGTATACATCTGCATAGAAAACATGGATGGCGGTTCCATTGACAAGCTGTACAATGGTGGTATTCCCGAGAACGTTCTTCGCAAAATCACATATTCGACGGTCATGGGCCTAAAGACACTCAAGGATGATCATAATATCATTCACCGCGATGTCAAGCCGACAAACATCCTGATCAACACTCGTGGCCAAGTCAAGATTTGTGATTTTGGTGTCAGTGGCAACCTCGTTGCCAGCAAGGCCAGAACGAACATTGGCTGCCAGAGCTACATGGCCCCTGAGCGGATCTCAGGCGGTGGCTTTGCTCCCGCGGGCAACAGCGACGGCACCTACAGCGTCCAAAGCGATGTCTGGAGTTTGGGCTTGACCATTATTGAATGTGCCAAGGGCGCTTACCCTTACCCTCCCGAGGTGTCATCGACAATTTTCAGCCAGTTGAGTGTAAGTCTACTTGAAAATTCTACCACTACTGGATTGTGCGAACATGCATTAACTTCATATATTAGGCCATTGTTGAGGGAGAACCACCTGCTATGCCCGACGAAGGCTACTCGGAGGCCGCCAAGGATTTTGTCAAAAGCTGCCTGCACAAGATTCCAATGAAGCGACCCACATACGCCAACCTCTTGAAGCACCCCTGGCTCAAGGAGTTCGCCAAGCCCCAGACGATTACCGAAGAGGTCGAGGAGGGCGAGGAAGCGGAAAAGGTAGCAGAGGCGGTCGGCAAGATCGATCTCGGGTCAACTACCGAGGATGCAGAGGTGGCCGAGTGGGTCGTCAAGGTGCTCAAGCGCAAGGAGGACGGCCTGGACAACAGTGGTCCCTCGCGCCCAGCCCTACATGCCGCACCCCTCGATAGCGTCAGCCCCATCGGAAGTCCACTTATCGGAGCGGGACAGCAGCTACTTTGAGGCGCCAAAAGAGACAACAGAGCAACGAATCCCGGGCCCCATGCAAGCCATGCGCCGCCGGGACTGCATACAGTGGCCCCATGGCGGGAAACCCTAATTCCCCTAAATGAAGCCAACAGAGCGGGCATCTGATTGGTGATTAGCGAGTGCTGAAGGATTTTGATTCTTTGCTCTCACCTCACATTGTACGGTGACGTTGGACAGTCTGTGTTGCCGATCTGGTTTATCTTCGATATGGTCAATACACCACAACCCAACCAACCGCTCATGAACGGGCTGGGAGGCGATGTTAAGCGTACCTGCCTTTTGCATCAACTCCGTATTCTCCCTCTATTTCTCTCTCTCCCTCTTTTACTTTCCACCTTTTTCTGGATTTTTTTCTCTCATTCTATCCACCTCTCCTGTTATTTTCTTGCAAAAATTGCCTGCCCCTTGTACACGCCTGGGATGAACCACTTTTTAGACGAGAAACCTCCTTTGTGTTTTTGGCCAACCACAGACAGGAAACAAAGACTAACGGGATTGGGAATATTTTTTAACCTTGCTTTTTACTTTTTTTTCTTCTTCATTACGGAATGCGAACCTGGACATTGGGATGGGGTACGGAATGGGACAGGAAGAGACGGGAACGGGAGGAGGAATCTTTTTTTCTTCTGGGTTCTTTTACTGCTTTGTTTGCGGGTCTTCTTTACTTTTTTTTATTTTTCTCGGTGTACGCATATGATGATGAAAGGAAAGAGAAGGGCAAAGACAAGCTTTGAGGGCGACCTTTGGCTTTTCAACAATTTCTTTTGTTATTATCATTATTCATGTCTATTGCATTGGATGAGGCGTGTGAGACGAGTGATACGAGCAACTAAAGAGACGGCAAGTTTGTTTGTGGGTTTTAAGAGTGGGTGAGGAGGAGAGGAGAGGAGGGTTCTTGTCAACGACGACAACTTATCTAAGCTTGGTTACACAGAAGAAAGAAGCCGTTGCTAACCTGGTGGGGACCCTCAAAAAAATCGTCTGTTGCTCTTTTCTGAAATCGTGACGTCCACCCATTACTAACAGGGTGCTCTCCACACGCCACGATGGCAATGATCGTGCAGGGGTTAACCATGCCAGAGGCTCAACATGGACGACTGTGAGAAGAAACAAGCCAAGGTCAAAAAGGGTTTATGGGGTTGCACAAGGCAGGCTGTGGAGCTTTCCCAGATCGACCCCAGTTTTTATGGTCTACATCGAATCCAACATCAGGGAAGATCATGTCTCCGACCGTTGCAAGTAGGCTGGCACCAGGCAATAGCCTTCTTTGATATCGTGAATTCGTAAAGCGACTGGCTATTAGGCAATATTTCACGCAAGGTTCCAATTCCCTCGACCCTCTAAACTTGACACATCCATATTGACGACACAAAGCTTTCCCATACAAGCCCAGAAATAGCATATACAAAGGCCAACAAATTAGTTAAAAAGCGGCAGGGTCGGCGTACAAAAGCCAAGCTATTCCTCGTCTCTCCACTCAACACCGTTTCAAGCGGTTGTGATTGTGCTAAAGTCAAGACTGTCATCATTGTCAATCTCGCTCAGACTCATCGACTCCAATCTGGACTCATTAATGGATTGATCCTCGCTCAAGACATGGCGTGGACTATCCTCAGTGATGCTGCTTTCACTGTCATCACTACTCAGGCTCTCATCCGAAGTCTCATTGTCGTCAAAGGTGCCGTCCACGGCAAACTCGTGTGGAGACAATGGGCGCTCGCGCTCAGGCTTTTCGGCGGGTTTCGCACTCAAGGAGAATTTCTCCCTCTACGAGTAATCCTCCTTCACGCGGCGACCCTCGTAGGTGTGGCTGCGAACACTGCGGTTACGACGAGGCGCCCAGGAGCGACCACCAGTTGAGGGCGCTTCCTTGCGGCTGCCAAGGCAGAAGAGGACAGTGGCGAGGAATACCGCGGCCCAGGATCCCCAGGCAAAACCAAAAGCGTAGGTGCCAATTTTGGCGGAGCGATCAGCAGACTGAAAAGCATTGCGGGCAAGTACAAAAGTGGCTCTAAGAAGTTCGGTGTTAGTGGCTGGATAAGCTCAATTCGGCGAAAGATAGGTACATACGTCATAAGCGACATTGCAGCTGATGAGAAAAAGAGAGCGACGAATGACAGGAGACCCGAAATTGCAGAGCCGAGACGACCACAGCAGGCGAGGAAACCAGAGAAGAAGGCAAGAATCTCGAAGAAGAGGGTGATGAGAATCAAGACCCAGCCAAATCGCCACAAGTAAAAGAACTTAGTTGAGGTCGTACCACCGCCATGGCCACCAATCAGCTGATCAGGTGCATCGCGAGCATTTGAGTCCCATGCGCGACCGAATGCTGGTGCAGGACGAGCCTTCCCGCAATCGTGGTTGTCTTCGCCACAGAAGTAAAAATAAGTCCATTGAGTGACGTCGCGCGCACCGGTGATACCTTGGGTGTCGGCGCGCAGAAAGTAAGTGTTCTTGAGAGGCGAGGTGTCTGTCACACCTGGGAGAATGATAAAAAACAGCAAAACAATAGACGCGGCCATCAGGACGATGCCTGCTAACCCGAGGGGGGCGTCTACAGGGCATTGTTAGTACAAAACGCAGCTTCAAAGTGGTGAGACGAGCTGATGTGATGCGACAGCGATCTCATGATGAGGTATGGATGGGACTGAGGATCACGTACTCTTTGACATGGTGAGATGACTTCTGTCAAATTCAAGAAACGGCGAAGGCCAAGCTACTTATGGAATCAAATCATCAATCCGATTCACCTCGCGAGGCTTCTCGTATTCCTGCTGTGCGATGCGGTGCAGCAACGAGCCAGATGTGGTGGGAACGAGCAATTGGGGAGAGCACCCTAATCAAGTATTCAGGCTGGCACTGGTGCGGCTTTTCTTTTTTGTTTGGTGACCTTTTTTTATGTAGGTGTCCAGGCAAGGGTGCACTCCAGCAAGGTGATGATCGACCAGAGACTTTTAAAGTATTGACCGGTTTTACCACTTCAGGGTCCTGAGCAGGGCAATGGGAAGGAAACAGGCAGTGGGATCCGAGTGTTGAGGAGGAGTGGCGAATGAGGATCAGGATGGGGATCAGGGCGGAGGAGAAGGCGAGGGCGAAGAGGATTAGTATTAAGAAAGGATAAGGGTGAAGGTCTGAGAGAGCAGGAAGAAACGGGTGGTTCCTTGATTTTTTAGTCGTTTTGGGCCAGAGCTTGTTGATCTGGGAGGAGCTCGGTTTACGTAGGAGCTTCCCTCCACAGGTAGGCCTGGGACGTACTGGCGGGCTAGGGCGGGTTTCCGGGTGGGCAGACTAGGATGCGATCTGGTGCGGTCCGAGCTAGTGGAGGGACTGTCTCAGACACCTCAGCAGCAGCCAGTCAGCCAGGGCCGGGCACGGGAAGCGGGGCCTCCGGGTGATGATGTGTCTCTCTTTTTGATGAAATAAGGCCATGTAGGGAAGACGAAAGAAGCCAATGAAACTATCAGTGGAGGGCGAGAGGAGGGGATGCCCTACTCAGCAAAAACTCTAGGAAGAGTGTGCAGGGCAGCTATCACGACAAACAGAGGCCCGGGGTCAGGGTTACATGGAATGCATCAGGTTTATCGAACGTCAATATCACTAATCTTGGTGTTGCGCACGCTATTGAGGGAGACGACACGGGTGCACGCGCCACCCCAGCTGAGACCACCCGCAATCCTCGGGCCCCGAACCAGAACCAGAACCAGAGCCAGAAAAGAAAAATGATACAAAACAAACAAAAACAAAAAAAAACCAAGGCATGCCCGGCGGGTCGTGCCCAGCAGCAATCCCCCCAGGAATAGGCGAAAGTGGGGAGATTCACCTTCATCAGCCCAACTGCCGTGGAAAAAAGAGGACCAAGGTCCCGCACGGCCGATGACGACACAACAAAACTGCGACCGAGCTAAGGCACCAGACCACGAGATGCGAAAACTCATGGAGCGTTGCGGTCAAACGTCAAGACTGTCACAATGCGGCCTAGCGCAGAAGCCTTCGTCTGCTTCGTTTTGGTTTTCACATGTTTTTATTTGCTGGCCGCGACAGCTCATTGCCTTCGTCCCCTCATGAGGCCGCGACCACATGGAGGCTGAATGCTGCCAAGGCGCGGGAGAACTGGGATCCGGAATATCGACTCGGCCCAATCCTTCCATACCGGATCATGACCTGAGCGATAGGCGGGACGGCAGCTGTCTCGTCACACATCTTCAACACCAGCCCTAGTGCCATGTCCATCCTCATCTCTCCCTAGCCCCCGGCCCCCTCTCCAGCACCCCTCGCACGTAATGGAATTGATTGGATGTTCTGATCAAGAGATGTCTCTGCAGTCGTACGGCCACCCGAGTTGATCGAGGCGACCCTAGACCTGCTGCTGCATTGCTGCGGCATTGAACCATTGCGACGCCTGCATCGGCCAACACACGCCGAGATGCAGAATACCACCGATGGCTCTCGAATCTGCTCAGCTGCGCCACCCCAACACTGCGTAATTCCCAGAGCATCATGAGCTGTACAACGCTCGACGGATCGAAATTGCAAAGCGCCTAGCCGGTAGATCCCCCGCTAACAGATCAATGACGATTCTCCGCGACGGCGCTGCCCATCCTCATCCGCTTGCTCTTGGCTCCTCTGTGCCCTGGTTTCTCTGACGTCACCACCCGCACTAGGCCGTCGCCTGCCCCACGCCAATTCGTCGGACCAAAACTGCAAACCTCACCTTCACTCTACGCACATTGCCGATCCTTGCCGCTCGGCAAGCCACTCCGCAGCCCAGAAGTTTGCTTCCTGGTTGGCGCTGCGACCAGCTCTTGTAGCCCAAGCTTGTTTTTCGCCCGCGAGTTTGATTGAACCCCATCCATCCAATCTCAGCCTTTGCCCCGTCTCCAAACCATCCCACCATGCCGCCGCGCTTACGGCCCCCGACGCGGCTCCTCTCCGCTCCGAGACCCGGCCTCCCTCCGCGTATGCGCTCCGGAGCCCATGCACCACACGGAGTGTCCCATCGCTGCGCTGCCGGTGCCCCGAGATGGCTCACCTCAGTGGCTACTCACCATGAACAGCTACCATCGCTCTCACTCATCACCCACGAACACATTGCCGGTCCCGGCCTGGCTGGCTTTGTCCCTTACGACATAGCCCAGTCCGCCCAGGAGGCGCTTCGCAGCAGTCATCTCGCCTGGAAGAGCCTCCCTGTCGGTAATCAAGCTGATCCTCCGCGTCCCCATCTCCTCTCCTTCGAGCCCACGCCAACCATCACCCTTGGTCGTCGTCAATCAGCCCTCACAGCCGATCAGTCTTCTCGGCTCCAGGCCCCTCTGCGGGTTGCCTTGCCCGAACGTTCCAATCCAATCCCCGAAGCATCATTTACTCCAGACATCCGTGAAACGGCCCGTGGTGGTCTGACAACGTACCATGGGCCAGGACAGCTTGTATTTTGGCCCGTCATAGACATGCATTCGGCCCTCTATCCTCACTTCAGCGTCACATCATACGCTGCCCATCTGGAGGCCACAACCCGCCGTCTACTCGCCGACGTCTTCGGATTGGAGTCATACATCACCCGCGATGAGCCAGGCGTCTGGGTACCTACGCTTGAAGGACAGCCGGAACGCAAGATTGCTGCCATGGGTGTGCACCACAGACGGTACGTCACCTCCCTGGGCATTGCGCTAAACATTGACGTTCCTGTGACTGGTGCTGAGGAGACCAATCCCTGGGCACGCTTTGTCCCTTGTGGCCTTGAAGGAAAGTTGGTCACGTCTGTGGCAACAGAATTGCGGGAGCGCGATGGCCATATCAAGGGGCTCGAGGAGTGGAGTATGGCAAGATTGGCGGCCAAGTGGGCAAGGTTGTTTGAGGAAGGCCTCCAAGATGAGAGCAAGAGGGTGTTTCAGGGTGAAAAAGCATTGGATAGATGATGAAAAGTCGAAAGGGTTTTATATCCTTTGGATTTTCCCGTACTAGATACCCCTCCTCTTACTGGTTATTAGAGTTCACGAAGGCAATGTTCTACGCTGTAATAAATGGCAGATATGAGCCCAATTTTCAACTTGACAAATATACCAGAGCTCGCCTTTGCAATGATGAGATCTAGTTGACTGGTCTATAGCACGAACTACAAAGTATCAGTTGCGGTGATGTATCTAACAAGGTCATGATAGTAATGACTCAGCCCACGGGAAGACTCAATCCATACATAACAAAAGCCAGGCCGCTTGTTAGTATACTGAATTAGGATTAAAACTGTGGTTTTTATATCCATATGTTCTTTAGTACCAATGTTGCCCTTTTCTCATAGGGTTACCTCCGATGGAGAAATGGCTCTAATTGTGGGCCAATAGAACATCCTCCAAATACCAGGGACTCTAGTATCTCCATCTAATGGACAAAATCAAATATTCAATCCCTTATGATTTGATTAAAAATCAACAGTACAGCGGGAGCTATGGATGATGGGGCGGTGGAGCCCCTACAGGGTATGTAGACGCTCAAAGAAGGTGATGATCACAACACATGCTCAAGTACCCTAAAGCTATTGATCACACATATTTCAATCATATACTAGTTCCGATGATGACTCTGATAGTTATTGGAAATATCATCACGATGTCCTTTAGGTGAGGTTTGTCATAACTTAATGGAATATCTAGAGCATCTATTTTCCTCCACATCCGTGTCAAAAACATGCCAATGGAGCGTTTGCATTGGAAATTTCCTAGAGATCCCCGAATTCTTAGGCTAGCTATGCAATATTCTGAACCCCTCGACAGCAGGCGAAGGCAAAGATCTGAAAGAATCCAATGGCCTTGCCACAAAATTTTGTGGCCCCAGAGACTGGCGACAAGCATCCCGATACAGTTTTACCCCTGAATGCAAACAAGTTTTAAAGCCTCTTTGATTTGCTTTCAAAACCTTCCCGGAAACGACTTTAAGCGGAACCTAGGAGGAAGGATCGGAAGTTCTACTGAGATTCTTGGCCCTTTTCTATAGAAAGGAGAGAAAGTCTCTTTCTTCGTCTCTCGTGCGTTGTCTCCGATGAGCTTGAAGAAGGAACACGATCCAAGTTGTCCATAATTGATTTACTCCTCAGCTTTGATGAGAGTATGGAGAACACCATTCGTGCTATCACTCGAAGATGTATTAACCTCGTCGGGTGATAGTTTATCACGTATTTGTATTAATTTCGCGACACTCAGGTTTATGTAGGCGGATAGTTTCAGATTCAAGCGTGGTGCATTTTGCAAATTAGGAAAGTGTGTACATATTCCACTAGGTTGATTTATCCTGGCAAGCCTGACAATATATTTCAATGTAAATCAATGTTGAGAGCAAGATATAAGGTGATCCCTCGAGCCTTATGGTGCAGTGATTGAATGTGGATCGGGCGGTATGAATATAACAAATTCAGTACTTCGCATAATTGACTTCGCCAGACATCGGTTCCAAAAGACTCCGGACTCAAGGTTCACAGCTGCCCGGGCCGTAGTAGTTGAACGTCGACATCCCCGTGGCTTTGCAGATTGACGCCGGTGCATTCCCTTAGTGTAAATCAACCCGTACACTGTACGTATCTTCCCTTCTAAAATAAAATAAAAAGGAATCACAGCGGCAGGAGTTGATTGACCGGCAAGCCGCAATCATATCAATAACCCAATATCTCTTCTACACGCAACATCTACCATGCTCCCTTGGCTTAGTATGCCCAATATATCTATTATGTGCGGAGCCCTGGTAGAAACGGTAGCCACTTTAAGAGAGGACGTGCTAAGGCGCAAGTGCCAATAAAAGAATTTTATTGGATGCCATAAGATCTGCCCTCCAGAGCTTTCGAAAGAAAAAGGCTCCAGGAGGACAAGGGAGTTATGGGCGTGATGAAGAGTGACAGATGGGCTGCACACTCAGGTTGAACTACCAATGAGCTCTCGTATTAACCCCTGGCCCTTTATTTTGCCAATTAGCTGCAACTAGAGGCTTTGAAATAATCTTTCGGGCCTTGGGATTGAGATTGGGAGGCTGACCGATGATGTCGCTTCCCAGCTTCAACAGGCACAACTCTACGTCTTCCCACTTGGTAATGTTTGGTAGTCGAATACCAGCTACAGGTGCACACGAATATTTTTTAAATCATTACGGGCGCTTGAGAGGAGCTGTATATATCCATTTCCATCAATGGGTATCCACGGGCATGCGTGCTGCACTTGCGCAGCCGTAGGTATTTGCAACCAGCTTGTACAGATCAGCAGTGTTGATCCCGCTGCAAATTAAATGATCCTTGGGATATCAGCAGGTGCAACTTCCTGGTCATCAAGCCTTAACGCGGGCTCGACACCTTTGACCACTCCTTGAATCCAACCGGAGCTAGCTTTACGACTTCAAGAGGACCCTGAGCCTCCTTTTCAACGTGTAGAAGTTGGGAGAAACTTTAGTAGAAAGCGCCGGATCTGGGCACCAGAATTTCAATATTCAAATGCATTTATCGACCAGGGACACAGACCGCATCACTATAGAAAGTAGAAAAAGATAAACGAGAAAAATAAACTTGTCTTCAAAAGAAAGATACTCAATTCCATTCTACAACTATACAGATAACCTTAGGGCCAGAGATAATACCTTAGGTATGTGAGCAGCAAGCATAGGGTAGCCAGTTGCTGGCTTTGGTGCAACGAAAAATGATACCAAAGTTAGGAATCAAGCCAATATCGGAGTATTCTACTATATTAAATACCGGTAAGCATCTTCCTGGGCTATTGGCCCTGTGCGTTGTCTCTTCTGACCTGGCGTACCTCAGTCGTTGTAGCTGCTAGTGGCGACTATCTCTGAAAGCCCCCATAAATTACGAGGCAGTGTTGAAACACGGCACGCACACCAGGCAAAGGAAGATGGGCTTCGCTCGCACATCAAGTGAAATCGACAAGATTGAGGCTGGAATGGGATGGCCATGCCCCTGAATCATTTATAAGAAGCATGGCTACGTTAATCAAGTATAGGGCACAGGAAATAGGGCTGACTTTGAGCGCTCTCACACGGGATATCGAGACCATTTGAAGTGATGAGACAAGCCTCATCAGACACACAATCGCTAGCTACGGTGAATGTGCACATCTAAATATCATGAAGAGCAATCCTTCTTGTCGCAATTTTCAAATAACAGGTTGTATGCTAACCACTCCGCACGGGGCACCAAAGCTCATTTTCTTACGCAAACCGTGCCCAAGTCAATCCTCCGCAAGACACGAAGAGATTCCCTGCTTGATTCACTCAGTACGAATGGCAGCATGTCCCTGAGCGACCTCTGTCGTCGATTAAACCTCAGACACGGAGCCAATATTTGACCTGTGCGACTACACTGACAAGCCCCTAGTATTCCCACGGTGTAATCTTATAGTATCACAGACTATCATTAAAACTATAATCCTCAAGGCCACCGTGATCAATCGCATCGAGCATATTGAAGTAGTACCGCGCTGCACTTTTTCCTCGACGTGCACTTGACGGGTATTTTGCCCATCCGAGTCCGCATCCACGATATGCCATTTTCCACCTCCCTTGGGGATTCTACTTTCAAATATTAAAAATATTTGGTATTTCGCACTCACAATTTCTCTCACCTTCCTTTGAAAACCACACAGCAGCGAGGGCTCGGAGATGAAAAAAATTCATGCCCGTCGACTCCTGGGCACATGTTTCAGCGCCTTTCAAGCACTTATGCACAGGTATACGCTGTTGGTCGTCGGCAGTGGTCGGTTCACAGCACCGACCAACGCCACATATGCCGGGGGTTATCGCAGGCACTCGCCTGCAAGCAAATTTGGTGGCCGAGCTGAAAAAAAAAGTCTATCCAAAGACATGTTGTGCAACCGCAGAGTCGTACCAAGAAAGCAAAAGAAAAAAAAAAGGCTCAAGCCAAGGTATCATTTTCCTGGAGTCGTGCATCCCGATAATCGAGCCCGGCGCATGCTGCCGTGCCAAGAGGCTCTGTCAGCCATGGTGCTGCTACACTTACACCCGTAAGATGGGCATCGTGTTCCTCTGCCACAGGATCCCATCCCTGCGGTCCCATTCATGTTGCACAGATACCCGCCGTCAAAGCTCAGCTGCGTCCTACGCGTTGCCCGGTTTTCGGAACACCCCTATTGCTGCCGCCCCTTCGCCCGGGGAAAGTCTCGATTCTCTGCTATCGGTGTGTGCATGGTCGTGTGGTTCGGTCGGACCACATGGCCACAGGTGGCAGCCCGCAGGCAGGGCAGGGCAGGGTAGGGTCCGTGGACTCAGCAAAGCTAACAGCAAACCTGCAAGGGCAGGGTCCTGGAGGAAGGCGTCCAGACGTGAGGATTGGCCTAGTAGGAGCCGTGCAGTTGTCAGAAGACCAAGACCAACAAATGCCTTGGCAGCGTTCCAGAGCCGGACGGGGGATGTAGATGCCGAATAGGGGATTCCGGCAGGTAAGCTCGTAATGAGACCTGCATGAAAGCCGCTTCCCGGGTCGTCAAAACTTGCCATTGGCTACGAGCCATGACATGCCTCGCTCTCACCTCAAGCCCTATTGCTCCCAAGCACACACCCAGATTCTCGTGCCCCTTGGCCATCCCTGCGGGCCTCGCCCCCTTCCAGCCCCCGTCCCTCGTTCGATCCCATTCCCAAAGCCGAGCCTTGTCGGCAATCCTAGGATGTTTCTGTAAAACAAACACGATGGTGCATTGCAGCTGGATACGGAAGCGGCAGGCAGGCGATTGGGCACCGCCGGAGCACTAGATCCGGCCCCCAAAACAGGCTGCGTCCAGCTGACCACTCAAAGGCGGCGACGAGGGAGACAAAGCAAAGCAGGGCAACTGTCTGTCTCATCGTAGGCAAATACACCAGCCCATATCGCCACCACTGCCACCGCCTTTGTTCTATTCAGGGACCAAAGCCAAGCGTCAAATCTGAAGAAGCCCGTAGTCCAATGAACCCCCAGCCCCTGTCCACAGGGTCCAGATGTGCAAAAAGATATGGTGGTAGTGGTTGTGGTGGTGGTGTTGTGCGAGCGTGTGCTGCCGAAAAAGCCACAGACATGGATGGAGGAGATCTAGTGGGATGCTTGAGGCGAGAAGGGTGCGATGTCAAAAACTGGGCTTGGGGCAAGGGGACGGGATGAGATAAGGCGAACGGGTATGGTCCCCAAAGGCGGGGGTGGTGGTGGAGGAGGAGGAGGAGGAGGAGGAGGCGGCCACATGGTGGGCGTGGGCGATGCTGCCAAACAGTTTCGGTTTAGCAGCGAGGACACAAGGAAGCTGATGGTGATGATGTCAATGGAGGCTGATTCGGCGACCCCAAGCCCAGCTGAACCCAGGCGTGAGCGGGGAACGATGTGGGAAAGAAGGGTGCATCTCGAGGTGCTTGATACTATCGATTGTTAGTGTGCCTGCTGATGAGAAGAGATATGGGCATGGGAAAAGCAAGCCTCAGTAGGGGCATGGTACATGCATCCCAACGCTCTCCTGATGCTGGTATAATGAGTCTTTGTCGGTGTGCGTGTAGACGCGACCAGCCTGACGCAAATGGGACGGAGGCGTGACCAACAGCAGCTGTGGTTGAGTTGGCTGTTGTTGAGCTGTCATTGTGAAAGGAACAAGGTCAATCCCTTGGGAGATTTCTATTTTTTTTCTTTTTCTTTCAAACATGCCATGTGTCTGCCATGTTTGATTCGCTTCACACCCTGTTACCTAGACAGAGAACTCTCGAATAGGTGAAAAACCATACACATGATATGATCACGAAGCTGTCCATTTACATGGACCATCCCCGTACAGCGTCCAATGGCCGCTGATCCAAAGCAACAACCCTTTCACCACCACCGCGGGGCGTTGGCGTTGGCGTTGACATCGCATAATTGTTTTTTTCAGCTTCTTTGGGAGCCCAAGGTGCAGGTTCGCACTTGAATAATGCATCCGTCATATCATCCGTGATCGTAAGATGGCTAACCCATTCCCCATCTAACTATCAATTTCGGGCATTTTTCCCTTTCAGCTGAAAACAAGCAATGAACTAAGGCAAAGTGGTTTTAATCGCCGGGCTCCGCAATTCAACACGGACGTACGCACGCCTCTTTTTCTCTTATTCTTCCAAAAGAGGAAATTAAGAGAGTTGAGGTGAAAAAAAAATAAAAGAGAAAACCAATACCAGCCTCTTGGTGTTGTCCCACATGGCAGCTCCCGGGGGCCGAGGGGTGGGAGATTTGATGGGATGAGATAGGGATGGATTTCCTTTGTTCTTTCGGCGGATCGAATCATCAATTGTGGTTTTTTCCTCATTTTCGTTTAATTCTGGGTCCTCAACGCGCCTCTCCCGCTCGCCACACAGCACCGCAACCACGCGAGGCGGCTTCTGTGAGCTTGTTTTTTCCCTCTCGTCGTCCTCCCTGTCGCTCTCGGCTGGCGTCGTCGGCTTCGCCAAAAATCAAGACTATGGGACTGTAGCTCGCCCACCTGGCCTGATGCGCTCAACTCTAGAACGTCGTCGGCCCCCTCTCGCCCCCCCGGCGCTAGCCCTCCGCCGTTCCAGGCCAGCTGGGAGAGGAAGAGACCGTCTCCACGCCCCCCCCGCTGTCTTTGGCGTCGTTTTTCGTTTCTTTTGTTTTCTTTTCAGCTTGTTCTTTCGATGCCCCATGTTCCTTTGATCCAGCGTGCAAGTGCAAGGTCCATGGTCCATGTTCACATTTCGCGCGCGGGCTCCTTCGCACTCGTCTCAGACTTCCGTGTACGGTCAAGAGGCTCCGGACTACTCGCCCGGCCACGCTGGTCTGGCGCCGTTTTTGCCACCATTCCTTTCTTTTCCCCCCTCTCCCCTTCCCTGGGGTTTTGACGTTGCCGTGCTTCCTTCGCGCTACAATAGACGCTGCTAGCTGGAGGAGAGGGGAAGGGGAGGGGGACGAGGGGGGAGGGGGTTTGAAAGTTTGCGCGGAATTTCGGCGCACGCGCTCTGTCGCTCACTCCTTCCTTACTCACACTCTCACTTCCCATCCTCACACCCTACTGCTCGTTCGCCTTACCACTCACGTCGTCCGCGAACGAAGGATGAGAAATACGGGTAGGCGCGCGCGGGGATTAAACCAGATGACACCGCACACTAAGCCCAGGCATGTTACCCAATACAGAGATATCAAGGCATTAGCATTACCTGTCTCGGCATCGCCTCCTGCCACCCCCATACAGGCCCGGAATGCTGCGTGTGCCAAACCAGATGCCCCCCGCGGCAGACATGGACGGCGACGGCAAACCGCGCTCCGTGGATGGGTTCAGATAACCCTTTCTCTAGACCAGACAATGAATGATTCATATCGTGCCCTCCACATACAGCAGCCGCAGGACGTGCTCCACCCCCATCTGAACCCAATGGCAGCCAAGACATGTTATCCACAATCCATTCCCATCCACATCCCCAAATCTTTGAGCATTCCCATCCATCGACCACGCATCCAGCAATCACATCGTCCAGAGCCCACACGGTCACACAAGGAATCAGAGACATTCTCTCGGACACGCCCCCCCTCCCCATCTCTCTTCTCCTCCTTGATTGTTTTGCCGCGCGCCCAAATATTCAATCCCCATCTGCGAAGTCATTTCTTTTTTAAAAAGCTCGACATTTTATCCGCCCTCTCATTTGCCCATTCTCCCCTTGTCCACCCAAGTTCCCCACAGCCGTCGTCGCCGGGTCCCGGGATCGTCACCAGGTTTAATGCACCCAAGCTACGGCTGTAATGTCTCGCACACCCCTGGTCGCTTCAGCCCAGTTTCTGTAGCTGTCCAAGCAGAGCACCAACAGCAGAAGAAAAAAAAAAAAAAAAAGCTACCACCACCACTACTACCACGACAATCACGCCCCCCAGCCCAAACCTCAACTGCCGTGATTGTATGGGGAATTACCCCCCCATCTCCTCCACACCCCCTGGTCCACCCGCACACGCTTCTGCTTGTCGGCGTCGTCGACCCGTAATTAACCACGCTGAATTGCCAGCGAGGTTAAACAACAACCTTGTCATTGATAAATTAAACATGTACAAAGAAAAAAAAAATCGCATAGTTGCGGGGGGCTGTCCACGAGGAGAACAAAAAATGATTAGCATCTCGCTGCAGAGGGCACCGGGGATCAACTCACGGCAAGCCACCGGCTGGTGGATGAGGCCAGGGGCCAAGGGCCTGCTTGTGCTTGCCGCTGCGCAAGGCAGAATCAAATCTCGAAGGACTGTCTCTTTTAGGGTCGGCTCACGCGCCAGAGGCCCTGTCCTATCCAGTCTGATGTCTTTCGCAGGCGTCCCGCATCCTAACCTGGTTTCCGCCTGTCTGCCTCCTTCTAGAGCCTCAGCCCGCCCTTGTCTCTGCCTGTGGAAAGGGGGCGCAAGCCTCCAGTACCGTAGAAGCACCAGGAGGCGTCTTCTCCGAATGTCTCGTCCTTTGGCTTTCCCTCCCCCCCTCTCACCACGCTTTATTTTATTTTTTTTCTCTCCGCCCTTCATTCTCATCCCGATCTGCCCCCTCGCTCTACTCGGGCCGAGCGATGGGCGAGCCCAATCCGGGCCGGCCACTGCAACTCAACTTCGTTCCCACCTCACCCCACGCCCGGGGGCCGACGATGTTGAGTGAGAGACGGGGATGGCCCCTTCTCCTTCCCTCTAGCCTATGATCACTATTCTGCATCTCCCTAACTGGCTCCACATGCCGATGTCCGTCCCGAACATGCCAAGTACCCTACTAATTGTAGATCACCCGCGATGCTGGCCATGCCAAATGTCTTTCCCATCTCGTGGAATTCAGAGACATGCAACAACCAGGTACAGACACAATTTTTATTTTATCTTTGCTTGTTTTCTTCCCCAGCTTGTGAACATCGTGCGATCATCTCCATGCAGTCTTTGCCAACGTCTTCGATCCTTTCGCTTCATGTTCCTCCAAAGGATCGACTGCGCACGGCGCACATCTTGACACCAATTCCTTCCGTACAAGAACAATATAAACTGGCACTAAGCGTAAAAGAAACACAAAATAAAAACATTGCGCTAGAGTTGGACCTCTCCAATCCTGGCTCGTGCTCCTCATCTGTGCCATGCCCGTCTCATCCATGGCTTGTTCCTAAAACGGCCTTCCTCCCCAAGGGTCCAAGCCCACATCGCGCCTCCCACGACTCACGCCTTGCTTTGGGCCTGCGAGTCGAGCCTCACGCCTCGTGAGCCACTCAAGTCTTTTGCCCTGTTTCTGGAGTAGCGCCTGTCCCGTCACTGTGATTCCGCGTCTTCTGGCTGCTTGTGTCAAAATATTTTCCTGTTTCTGTTTGGGCCTCCCAAAACATAGCTACTTATAAGAGTACATTGAAGTAAAGGGTTTGGCAATAAAACAAGTCCAATAAAAATCCGGTTCAGGGAACCCAAATGCCCATCTAGACCATGCCAAATTCAAATTTCACAATTAATCCCACAAGTCCTTGCTGATGGTGAAGTGTCATCAGCTCCTGGATCCCTTCCTTTCCAGTCCCATCCCAGCCGTGGCCTTTCTCACTGTCCGTGGTAACGAAACCAAATCCCTCTTGAAGATGCACTTCCAAATTCCCTTTACCGAAAAATAAACCGGTTCCTGTGAATTTCCCTAGTCCGTGTGATCAAGTCGATTCACAAGTTGAATAATAATGAAAACGAAAGAGCCATAAGCCCCTTGAGGACTTCCACTGAATATGTCCAACTAATTCCCGTGACGCCATAAATCCAAAAGAAAAAAACATCTCCCCTTCCTGTTTGCGCCCTTTCGCCTTTTTAACACGTCCTGGTCGTTGTTGCTTTCGATAGTAGTGGATGGTGTGTTATGTATCGCGTAAGGTATCGCTTTTCTGGCATCGGCTCGTCCTTCTCTTGTACCTCCAAGGATTCGTAACATGCTCCTCATCCTGACATATTGGGAAGGTCGTAGTCGAAACCGGATATCGTCGATGAACCCGCGTCCTCAAATTATGTTCATGGCTCCTTCTTCAGCTCCGGGGTCTCATCTGCCTCCGCTCCTCGTTCTGTTCCATTGCCATCAGTGCTGTTGGCACCCTCGCTGGTCTTGCCTTCGCAGCCCTTGACAAGTCGGTGTCGCTGTGGAGAGTTAGCACATTCATGGATGGATTCAGGCGAAATTCCTACCTTCAGGGCATCCTTTCGTGAGAAGCTCTTGCTGCAGAAAGTGCAAGGGAATGGCTTCACAGCCAGATGGATTCGCTTGTGTCGTTTCAAATCGTGGTTTCGGCTGAATGACTGCACGCACTGGTCACATTTGAAGGGTCGTTCGGACTGAGGGGCGGGTTGTCCGTGGCCGTACATCATCGGGTGGCCGTAAGGGGGGACCCCCATTCCGGGAATCATTGACATCTGGCCTCCGGGCTGATGGATATTCGTCATGACGGACCCGCCCATGGTTGGCAGAGGCTGGTAGGTGGTGTATGAGCGGTACGGAGCAGGGGGAGCCATGGCAGGTCCTTGCGGCTGGCCCGAGAGCGAGCCCAGACCTCTCGAAATAGGGCCTTGGCTGGTAGGCGAGTGCTGAGTAGGAGAAGGATGGGGAGCGTAGGACGGAAAGTTGGATTGCTGGGGAGTGGACGACGCTGTGTAGTAGCTTGGAGTGCTGGGAGGTCGTGTGTGCGTATATGAATCGACATGAGCCGATGCACTGGAAGGTGTGGGGGGTTGCGTGGAAACAGGGTTCTGGGAGCTCAAGATGGCACTCTGAGGTGGTTGAGGAGCGGATGATAGTCCTGAGGGAGTGGTCTGGCCGCCAGAACCTCCGCTGGAGAGAGGGGTCTGGAAAGGATGCTGAACCTCGCCGTAGGGAGGAGGAGGAAGCCCTTCACCTGTGGCGGGCGACTGGGAGCTTCGGGGGTGGTTGAATTGCTGCATGCTTCCAGGCTGGCTGTACATGGAGCGTCCGCCAAAGTGCTGGCCGATTGAGGGCTGGGGTGGAGCCGCAGAACTGACGGTATACGAAGAGTTTCCGGGGGTAGGCCATGATCCGTGGACGTGGCCGCCATACGAGTACTGCATACCGGCAGGCGCCTGGGAGCTCTGGGAGCTTCCCGTGTTGACGCTGGAGAGGCTAGGGCTCAGACCGTCGCTGGCTCCTGGCGAAGGGGTCAGAACACTGGGGGAAGAGGAACGGCGGTTTTCGGGGAGGGGACCGGGAAGGGGAAGATATGATGGCGGATAGGGAAGCCCAGTCGGGGGCGAGTCGAGGGAGTGGTGGTAGGGCTCGTGGGCGTCGCCCGGGAGGGGAGGGTACAGGGGATATTTGGCCATACTTGGAACATCTGCGGTAGGAGGAGGCAGAGAGAATGCAGGCAAGGCGCCTGCTGCAGCGCGGCGCGACGAGAAACTGGTGGCCGCCTCCATGGCAAATGCGCACCGTGATGCTGTGATGTGATTGTGGTGTTGCTTCCGGATGCCACTGCCTTGTGCTTTTTGCGTGATGATGCTTGCTGCTGCTCCTTCTCAATCGCGTTTGCTAGTCTCGTCCTGGTTTGCGGAGGTGTTTTCTCTGTGCGGCCAAGCTGTGGAGGATATGGGCAGAGAAGAAAAGGTTGGTGGGTGGTGGTGATGTGTGAAGTGATGTAATTGTGTAGGTGGGGGTTTTGCAACGTCTTCTGTTCAACACGGCCAGTCGTTCAGAAGCGAGGCGCTTTGCGAGAACAGGCGAATGCGGCGTGCGAGCTGGCGGGATAGCTCTGCGGGAGCAATAATGCTGGTGTGAAGAGATGCGAGCTGTGTGTTCAAGTCTGGGAGTCTTGCTGCTGTGGACGTCTCCAGGTGCCAGGCGAGGATGGCGGTGATGGCTTCCGGGAAAGGCGTTTCTGGAAGAACTGGAGGTCGTCGAGAGGGGCTGATGACGGCAACCACCACACCAAGGCTTTGGGCTTGGATGGGGATCGCAAAGCTTCTTCTATTATACACGGACAAGGAGGCAGAAGAGGAGGCGTCGTCGATCGGCGTCTCTTGAGAAAAATCCTGGGTTCTGGAAGGGGCAAGCTCAAAGTCAAAAAAAGAAGGTGCAATGAGAGTCCAGCCAAGTCAGGTCGGGTCCGGTCTGGTCGGGGAGAGAAGGTATAGAAGAAGGAAAGAGTCGCAAAGTCACGAAGCTCTTGGGTCGTGGGATGAATGGGATTGAATGGGGGCCTCTGTGGTTTTGGATGTCCCGTCGTCGAGCAGAGGACTCAATAAGGTTTGCTGTCCCAGGTGGCGCCCTTAGGCGTCTTTGGCGCAATATGTATATCTTTTTGGGGCCTCTCCCAGGGCTGCTCCAGGGCCCCAATACAGAAGGCTCTGCTTTCCTACAAGCACACTCCCATAGATTTTTAGCAGCTGGACCGTACTAGTCCCAGGTCCAGCTGCCACTTCGCACTCCCACCACCCCACCGTGGGCGCCCACTCCCCTAAACCCTTGCGCACACCCAGGGCCGCCACCCTCCCACCCCTGCCCGCGGGGCCCGCCTGTACGCCCCCCCCGATATAGTGTCACGCCCAGGTCCTGGGGGTAGAAACTCTTGGCGTCTTTTTGAGTTAGCGCATCCTCTGGGACCCTGCTGGGACGGGATCTCTAGGCCAAGGCGCCAGACGCCAAATCGACTAGCTCGGGAGGGCTGAAGGGTTACGGGCCCAGCTGCTGAGCCTGGGCGTGCAGCTGCTTTTTCCTCTCTTGCTGTTCCTCAATCAATACTAGCTGGGCGCCGGGGAGAGAGGAGAGCGAGCATGCACAACCCTGTGCAGTGCAGGACGTACGTTGCTTCGCTCTGCATCCACATCATCCACTATCATCCACCTCAGCCAGCCCGGACACAGACGCGGCGGACAGAAGATGAGTGAGAAGACAGCGGCTACAATTCGAAGATGGGTGTGGGGCATAGGTCCCGAGGAGAGCAGCGAAAGCGGCAAGGCCCAGCGCTGGAGCAATATGCAGCATCCGGCGGCAGCCACCACGACGAGCCGCCCTATCAGTTTTTCTCCTGCTTCTCATTGTGCAGTTATCCCACCCACCAAGTCGCCGGAGCTGGAACCGGCGAGGATGGGGAGGGAATGGATGCGATGGGATAGCATGGGATGGATGGATGTGTGACAAGGCAACTGGGTGGATGGAAGCGTCTGAGGTGGACGGGATGTGCAACCCGATTCTGGGAGGGGGCGTGGGCGTATGCGTTGGTGCACGAGAGGGCGGCGAGAGCGCGCGAGCATCCGTCGAGCTATTAGTCGGCGAGAAACAAGAACACGACAGTAGACGAGAATAGGTGTGGATGAGACCCAGAAGAACGACACCAGAGCGCACTGAGGCGAGTCGCCGCAAAGGTCAGTGTCCATGGCCTGACTGAGCACAATGGCAACTGATGTGTGCCGTGGGTGGGTTGAGCAAAGCAGCGACAGCCGGATGTGGCAGTCGTCTCCCCGTCTTGAGCACGTCTCTTACATCTCCATGCATCCATTCAATAGTACGGGACACACATTCATTCAATCTTGTTCTCTGTGGGCCACACGCGCACGGGAGAGTGACAAGTCTCGTTTCTAACCCCCATCCACCACCGCGCTCGTCCTCAAAACCTCCATCCGCTTTTTTTCTCCTTCCCGAGTCCTGCACCGCTAGCTGCGTGGCTGGGCCAGATCGGGAACCGGGGCGTGCGTGAGAAGGCTAGAGCGCCTTGCAGAAGACGGCACGCAAATCACTCCCACTCGTTTCTTTTTCCTTGTCGTCCCTTGGGTCTGGGTCTTGGGATTTTGGGGCCTCTGGAGATGGTCTGGGTCTGTCTGGACTCCCCTATTGGTTGGCCTGATATGCATTTGAGCATGCGCTGACCTGCGCTGTGTGCTCTGTGCTCTCTGCTCGGCCTGGCTGCGCTGGGGAGTGAGTAGTGATGATGGTGGTGGCAGGCAAACAAGGCAGTGAGTGGTGTGTCATAGGTCACCCATCAACAACAGCTCCGGCGAGCTGGATGGACTGGACTGACTTGCTGGCTGACAGGCTGGGGGGTCTTTCCTCTGCACGAGCGCCCTGCACGCGCCAAAAGCAACGGCAACTGAGTTGAAACACGCATATCCCAGCCCACGCAGTCCTCCGACTCTCTGCTGGGCTCGGTTGTCTGCCCTCCCCGTGACGGGAGACCCGGGAGGCTGGACTCTTATTTCTCCTTGCTCCTGCGGAGCCTGCCACCGTGCAACGGGGACGGCGCCGGACGACGTCTCAACGACGACGCCATGAACGATGTGTTGTGCGGCGGGCGGATCATGATGAGAGCGAGTGAAGGCTGAGAGCGTCAGTATTGAGACTATTGGACAGTGTGATACATCCAGACTTGGCGAAGACGCCATGCTGCCAGCATAAGCTCGCCGACCTCAGCCCCCGTTGTCTAATCGAAGCTTTTTTTCCTTTTTCTTTTTTTTCCCTCCTCGCTGACCTTTTCTTTTTCTCCTCAACGTCCAGACTGGGGAATTCCAGTTACTACTTCTAGATGGGCCTGCGTTTCAGAGGGATCGATAAGCTCACGCTGGCTGTGAATCCACGGCAGCGGACATGTCAGCAGGGGGGGCAGAAGCTCGCTTCACGAGGCCAGTCATGATGCTCGGAACCAGTCGCTTGCAGCATACAAGAACATGGCCTCCTGCACGGTGGTGTCGCCCATGCCCACCAAGTGGGCGATGTACAGCCCAGCTGCGCACGCTGTTTACACGGCCGCCTGTCTCTTGTGTCTCTCGTCTTGGACCCGGGCATGGCGGCCAGTGGCCAAAACGAGACACACAACGGCTCGGTCGGAGATAGGCCAAGCCTGCCAAACCCCAGTCTGACTGAGGTGTGTCAATGTGTCATATGAGGAAAAGAAAGAAAAAGATGATGAAAAGGAAGACGGAAGAAGCAGCAGCAGCAACGCGAGAGACATCTGGCCCAGTTCCGCTCACTTCAGCCTCTCGGGGAAGAAAAGTCATGTAACCGGAATCGGAGACCTCCCAACCCTGACTCTCCCCCTGCAGTTCTCCCAAAAAAAGAAACACATACGAGGTTAGACAACACAAGCAAAATAAAAATAAAAATAAAATACACAGCGCATCAGGATGCCAAACGGACGCGAGAAGCAGGGCAACCGGGGAAGAAGAAAAGAGACACGGCGCTCGCAACCATTCCTCTCCCATGACGATATCCCTACGCTCCACAAGAACCCAAGGGCCTGGGATGCCCAATGCTTGTTTTTTTTCGGCCTTCATTTAATATTTTACTTTGCCTTTACGGGTGTTAAACCCCCATGCTCCTCACCACGAAGTAGGGCAATTTGATAATCACTGGGCGTAATGTAATGCAATATGCACCAGCCTATATATCTTCTTCTTTTTTTTTCTTTTCTTTTCCCTCCCATTATCCCAGGCTTTCCCATCCTAGGCCAGACCAGGATCCATTTTTATTTTATTTTTTTCATTTTTATTTTGCTCCCATGGCTCTCCCCTCCCCCTCCCTCTTGTCTCAGAGAATGCTGTTGGTGGGTGCTCAGCCCCAAGGGTCCGCTCCCCACCCATGGCCAGCGACAGCTCGTGGGAAGGGTTCCATCGGGAAAAGTTGGGTCAGATTGGATGCCGCCGAGTCAGATTGGGAGGTGAGATACGAGCTAACAAGATTGGAGGCATCGAGGGGGGTATGGGCGTTTGGTGATGAAAATGGGGAGGGGTGGGCGCGGGAAGCATATAACATTTTCTTTTCTGGAGGGGACTTATGCAAGCAAAGAAGTGAGGGGAGCAAGATGGGCACGCTTGGAGGTGATGGGAATGCGAGATTGCGCAAAAGAATTTTGCATATGTGACCCTTTTAATCGGAAGGATCTGAAAAAGCAGGAAAAAAAACGAACAAGAGGAGGCCAGCACTCCCCCATCTCCCAAAAACTCTGCTTCCCTGATCCCCGTCTCCAGCCCGTCACCCGTTTGCCCAGAGCAGGCTGGGCTGCATGCAGGTTGCGCTGCAACGACAGGGACCTGGACATCTGTATGGGCCAGGGGGTGCGCTCCCAGCAGACGGACTGGGCTGGACCACTTGGAAGGGTTCCCCCTGTGACATTCCCCAGATGTGCAGAGCGGGCTGCCTCGAAATTTCATTTGCGAGTTGCGATTCGAGTGCTAGGACCCGCCCCAACACGCAGCTGGGGATTGGCATCGAGATCAGAATCAGGGTAAGAGGAAAAAGAAAAGAAAAAGCCAAATGGCGATCACGGATGGTGGACAGACTAGCCCGGAGAGCTAGTCGCTGTGCGTCGTGGTCCTCCGCTATCCCTCCTCACCATGCCTAATTATCGGGACTCTCGTTTCCATTCATGTACACGACACAATAAAGTCAACGCGGACGATACCTTAGCAGGGCTTACACTTTCAGTCGTTCCGCTTCTCGCAGCCCACCAGAGCCCCCGTCACCAACGACAAGCCCCAGTCAGAGTCCCGGTCCCGGTCCTCAGGGCCCTTGCTCGCCAAGCCCTTCCTTGAACTGCGATGCTGCGCGCCGCACACGCCCCTCACCGCGATGCTCAACCAACTTGGACAGCCATGGCCAGGGGACTGGGGGCCGGAGGCATACCCAGAGCACGCGCCTGGCACTTGGTTGGTCGTTGCTCTGTTCTCTGTCGAGCCCTTCCGCTGCCATCGACGGATAGCCTCAGCCATGCCGACCCAGCACTTGGGAACACATCCCAAAAGAGGCGCCCCATTCCCGTCGCTGACCCATCTTACTTTTGCCCAAGCCAGCGCGTGTTTCGAGCGTGGCAATCGCCCTCCCCTTTCCTTTGTCCACATGCAACCTTCCGCCCCGTTCGGCGAGCCCCTCAACCGACTGAACTTTCTCACATTCATCAGTGCTCCAGTCGCTTGGAATGATGATGGGATGGAATGAGCTTAGCCTTTCAATCCGGGTCTTCCCCCGTCACTGTTGTCTTTGATTTTCGTCCCCAATCCCAGTCTGGTCATCGGCGTCGGCGTATCCGGTATAGAGGCGTGGTAAGCATGCCCGTCGCAGCCTGGTATCAACACTGCGCTTCGTACTGGATGCCCGCTCGCCGAATCTCTTTTTTCTTTTCTTTCCTCTTTTTCCTTAATGCAGGAGAGGGGGCGTGCCATCTCTGGCCATCCAGTCAAGATCAATACCGGAAAATAGCTGTGGCATGATTCTCTTTTACTTGTCTTTCTCCCCCGATCTGGCATAGCCAAACCTCAGCTGTTCCTCATTTGCTCCAATAGACTCGGCCCGGAATGATCTGCTCATGGAACACCCCAGTTCCATTACACACGCTCTCACACCCACTACAGGATCACCCAGTCTCCACGTCTGTGCCAAGTGTTTCCCTCTCCTTGCTTTTTTTTTCTGGTGCATGCAAAAAAAAAAAATCACTCCTCGTGTTGACTCCATTCATTGGGCTTTAATGCCTAGACAACAATAGACCCGTCTCACCCAGGTTATGGAACCAATGCAATGTTTGTGCAACCACAGCATCCCAACTAGGTAAACGAGTGGAAGCGGCTAGGCTGTGGACAAAATAATTCATTGACTCAGGTCCCTGAAGCCATCGCGATGGCAGCCGCCGCCTCCATATGTCACCAGTCCTCCAATGTCGCATGGATGGTCGCTTATGTCTTCCAGCCTGGCCTTGGCAACCCATCCGGCGTTAGAAGATTGAGAAGTTGGAAGCTGCCTGCCATCGCATTAGTTGATACGCTAGTTGATGCTCTTGCATTTGACCTTTTCGAACTGCCGGCCGTGGCCACATATCCTTTTACGTACGAGGACGGAGTACTCCACATCAAGCGCGTCTTGTAAGTCGAGTGTGATTTCTGTTTGCCTCAGTCATTGTGGAGCCCAAGCATGGACTTGCTTCTGAGTCGAGCTCATCTCAAAAACTAGACGCATCGTGTCCAGTAGTCTGATACCGGGGCAGGTGCCTCTGATCTTTGATGTCCAGCTGGCCTAGCTGGTAGTTGGGAGTTGACTTGTCCAAAGCCGGGCGTTTACACAATACCATCCACCAACAGTCGAGACACGTTTGTCTCTCTCCACCTCCCAAAAAAAGAAGGCTGAGGGGGAAGGGCACGACAAGGTGCACACGCCCATCGCTAGCACCAGATCCCACCCACGGTGCGCCGGACGTGGCACCCGCCTTCCCACCCCCGGCCTTGGCCGCCCATAGTTGGTGCGCCGGGGCGAGCAACCCGCCAGCTAGCCACCACCATGGCTTTCGTAACGGTCTGCCGACAAACATACGATGCTCTCTGCGTCAGGTAGGTCACTGAGCCACCAAATGGCCACTTCCCATGATTGATCAAAAGCCTAACAATCCTATTTTGGATATGTAATAGGCAATTGCACTCGTTTGGGCGTGGCTCGTATCGTATTGGTAGCGTAAGGACATTCGGGGTTGACCTGACCAAGCCCATGATGCTTTCTTTGTGCTGGCTCTGTCCCCCCCCCAACCATTACATCTCTACTGACCTTCTGGGTGCGTGCAAGATGGATTCCGGCCTCGTTGTGCAGCAACCTATCAAGAGTGGAATCACCAACCGCACAGCTGCATTCGATATTCAATTCCACGTACCGTCTACGCCCAAAGCAACCCAGTAATCACATCTCTGATTGCCACACTGGGGCGCAACAAGTCCGACTCCGCCCAGCCTTTTGAAGCCAGCAAACCTTCCTGTCCCCCTTGTTGGCATCGCCGTCTTTCGGTTCGCATTGGTCTGGTGCCGACGTGTGGGTACTGCACATGCATTGCCATAGACCTGGTCCAGACTCAGCTGAGGGACGTGCATGGACCAGGGGGTGATGGGTAGAAATGGCTCAGTAAACGTAGTGCAATCCCATGCCCGTGTTGCTCTTGCCTGCCTGGCTCCTAGTCTCTCGCCTGGCCTGGCCTGGCCTGGCCTGGGAAATGGGTACCAAGGTAGGGGTGCTCCACGGCACCATTGGTAGCGGGTGCCCGCAAGATCGTTAATGTCCGCATTCATTGTCCCAATCTTCAAAGAGCCGTGCGGTAACTTGACGTTTGGTTTAGTTTGAGGTTCGTCCCACAATTCGCGCCGTACTTGTCGTAGCTGTCCACTTGTAGTCGTCATTGTCCAAGGGGACCAAATGCTGTTGCCATGGTCGAAGTGTCAAAATGACGATAGAACCTGTCACGATGAAAATGTAGTGGCACGATTCGTATGCAGTTCATGAACTAAAGAAACGATGGGCTGGAGGAACAGTTGCGTGGGACTTGTCACCCAATATTGCTCCTAAAATTGGAACACGCAATCTCACTATCATGGCTGAAGGTCTATTACGTATTCATTTGTCGACTGCGAAAATGCACGCGTTATTAGCCATCATCCCTGGCTCATGACACTTGAAGACCTTCTACTCACCAGACCCTCTAGCAGCAATTGAACTGAGACCTTGTCACATGGCTATGCTCGTTTAACATTCCCCCATGCAGCAAGACCGGAAGTTATGTCTTGGCCTTAATCCTTTTTTCGTCTAGCACGGGCGGGAGAGGCATTGGGCGATGGAGAGGTGGGCGCCAAACATGGGACACCCCGTCAAGGGATAGGGCGATCGCCCATTAAAGTGCATCGGCATCGATTCAGTGATCGGAATGGGAGTAAAAAGGTGATCACCGCCAAAAGACTACCACGACACACCAAAGCTTTGGATTGTTGGTTGGCAGCTTGAAAGGCACCGTGGACGGTCAGCAATGGCAATGATTGACAGCGCGGTTGAATCGGGTGCACAATGGGCATGTAGCTCCACCCGTCAATAAATACTTGGCGCGATTTGACCCTCCATCTCGTCCTGCTACCAGCTTGGCTAGGTGCGCGGGCCATCCCATTCATGGCTGCTTGCCCCGTCAACTTTGTTCGACGCCACGCATCTGGCCGACTTGCAGGTTTGTGCCACCAGGTTACCTTCCCACGGCTCTGGGGTTGCTGCTGGCGTGAGGATGGAGTGTGCCATACCACTGTGGGCCGCATGCCACACTCCCTAATGGTGATGTTTTTGGGCTTTGTATAAGACTTGTACTGTGCCCTATGGAATTCGCCGTGGATGGAGCTACCATCCCTTGCCCCAACAACAAGAGAGAGGAGAAGAGAAGAAGAAAAAAAGGAAGAAGAAAAAAAGGCGCTACGTGCATATGCGTGCCCTTCGATCATTGCATCTAGCATTATTTCTCCAGATGATACGAGAGCGTGGGAATCGAGACCCTAGGACGATTTGGCTTCATGGTTCCCTAGTCAAGCAGTCGATGATGCGGCCAGGCCCGGTGATGGAGATCTTCCTGTGGAGCGACGTCCCCCGCCGTCTCCATGCAAGGGCGGCAACAGGCCGTGCAATGTCGAGATACATAGGCCCCAGGCGGCGGCAGCCGGTGATTTGGGTCCATGCTCAACGCTCGGCCAGGTTTGCGCAGCCTTGTAGATACTGCATTTGCATCGGGGCCATGGCCTGGAGGCGCCGCCATGCATCAGTGCTGGTCAGCCATCAATGGTCGCCAGTTGATGCGAGTGTGCTTTGTCATTCACATGTTTATTCAATGACATTGTAACGCTGTCGGAAGAGTAAATATTGCTTTGCGCAGGTGGGTGCAGACGATATTGAGGATGTGCAACACCGTCGACATGCCCAACCAGGTGCCCCCGTGAACGGCCGCTCACGGGGACAGGCGGGTACCTACATGCAATTACCAAAGTTCTTTACGCGTCCGTAATGATGACTTCAGGCTCGTGATGACAGTCGCGGTGAGGGTGGGACTTTCCGTCCATTGTGCACCACAACCAAATCACATGAAATCGACTAGCTGACTAAGAGATCTACCGCGGAAAGTACCTGAGGCCGGCAAATCCCTGCGGTTTTGTTGATGGAAACACCTCACCCCTCTGTGTGCGTTTATCGTCCCGACACACAGACCATCTCCACACGGACTCTCAGATGGTGCATTGATCTCGACCATCCCCTGTCAAGAGGCTGCGGAATGCTGCCGCCACAGGCCAAAGCCAAGAGGCACTCGGGAACCCCTTTCTGGGGTCGGGACGCCATGGCGAAGCCGGCTAGCCGGACTCAATACTTGACCATGAGAGCCGACCGAAATCAATAGCTTCGCTCCAGAGTTTCGCGAGGACCCTCCAAACCACCATCACCAGTCTGAGCAACAATTATGTGTCTCGCAATCACTCACCGATGTTTTTAGCAAGAGACGAGATGTGTTTCCCCTTTCCCCTAATCTGGCAGCTGAGTCCGCTGGCTGCTCAACCAGCAGTCCACCGCCCTCCATCAATGGGATGGTACTCCATCGATACATTGCCCTACACATCATGCAAAGCACAACATGCTACTTGTACATCCAATCATTCCCACTGACGAGAACCAACGGAATTAAAGCCTCGCGCACACCGGTCTATTGGCCAAGACAGCAAATCCAGCTTCACCTCCGAGACCCTAGCTGGGGGACGGCGAGGTGGGACAACTAATGTCTCCGCTGACTTAAATCTGAACAATGTGCACACCACCACTCTCAAGATGTCCCGATGAAACAGTTGCCGCCTTACCTCCAGATTCGCTCGGCGTTGCCATCTCGCGCGAGAGATGCCTTCCATACAACGCCTGATCAGCTATGGCGTAGTCGAAACGTCTCGCGTAATCCGATGATGGGTTTTAAGTATCTTCCTGGGGTTACATTCTACGACTCTTTACGCAGGGCAGGACAGCATCGAATTCCGCCCTGTCTCGAATGTGGCGGGCGATCTTGGCCAGCCAGACAGGACGCGGTGCCATGTGCCAGAACAAGATCCCATGGCACCAGGGGCATCACACAAGCTACTGTAGCCTCAAGCCATCCGTGTGCCAAACAAGCATGGTAGCCCAACAGGCTCAAGGCGTCTGCCGTGGGTGGACCCCTACCCCTACCAGGAGCGGTAGGCGATAAGACTAATGGGGGAAAACGTCAAGCCTCTGCAAACTCCATTCGTTAGTACATCCGCTTAAGCATGGAGAGGGCGGGGATCGTGCCATAGGGCGGAGCTTGATGGGTCTTGCCCGAGGATCGAGACCATTCGACCAAGGTCATCCCAGTCAATAGCCACAAACGGATTCTTCGCATCCCGGTAGTATGGACGTGCCAGATCCAATGATCCACTCGTTAGGTTACAGATTTCTTCATTATCCGAGTTTGTCGAGATTTGCATAAGTGATTCGTGATGAACTCTTCTACAGACAACTAATATGACATCTTTGACATTCAGCTCAACATGCATCTCCTGCCTGTGTTCTATGGGACATTGGTTCAGCACAGTCAGACGTCAAGTTGATGGGGAAGACAAAAATGATTTGTAGGGTCTGGGATGTCATTTCTGGGTTTTGTAGGATTCGGATGATGGGATGCTCATATCGTCCCAGGTCTCACAAAATGTCGGAACTGACTATCGCCGCCTTCATATTCGCTGACAGGATTGTGTAATTGCCTGTCACACGACACCGTAAAGTCTGCGATGGGGCCTGGAAGAGGAGCATTTATGCAAACCAAACCCTCGGGACGGTCCAGCGCTTGTGGCTGCGCTGTTTCTCTAGCTGTCTCTCCTGTCCCTATGTGCGACACCATAACTGAACGTTGGATTTAATATACGAGGCCGACACAATGGCTCCGAGGACGACGGCAGAATTGGACAATTTCAGCTTCTTCGCCGCATATTCGCCTTCCCTTTCAACAAGATATCAGATTTGAGCGTGAATAACGCCCACCCAAATTGGCAGGCGCATATGCCTATGAAATGTGATGCCTCAATTCACTCACCCATCTGCGGCGTGAATGGGGAAACCGTTCAGCACGTGGAGCAGCATCTTGGCTGCTGAGATGTGGAAACAATAGTGAGCGCTAGCAGCGCCCACAAGCCCTTGCCCGAGAAAATCAAAAAGCGGTTGGTTGGTGAGGTCCCCGAGGAGAAACAAGACCCATCGTATGGAGCATTGGATTATTAGCCCTGCCGGATGAGGTCGGCCGCTGTGCGTGGCCTGGGCGGCCGCTAGTAATTACCTTCGCGCGAGTTGGCAGGACGGGGCACACATCCGGCCTGCCCACAGACTTGTTCTGACAACGCGAGAGCGCTTGTCGACGCGAGTTGGATGGCGCACGATCTGCACCAAGGATCCTTGCGCCGATCGACCATGGTGGCGCCTCTCTTCTATTGACTGGGTTCCCTCCCTAGTCTAGTCGTCTCATTGAGACGTTAAATGTACCAGTACCAGCTGCCATTCCCAATCACATTATTCGTATTGGCGTTTTTTTTTTTTTTTTTTTTTTTTTTTTTTTTTTTTTTTCGCAAGGAGACTCTTTTCTTCTTTTTTTTTCGAATTTGCACAGAGATGACGGCCGAAGAAAAAAAACAGGAAATGATTGAAAAGTCCGGCACCAGATACCGAAGCATTGCCTGCTGGCCAAGCGCAATGTCTGAGCTTGGGCAATGCGAAATGCCTAAGAAATACCAGCATGCTGGCCCTGATTGGCCATGAAAATTCTCGCCCCCTGTCTTTTGCTAGGTCATGAATTTTCTTTTTCTACGTCCTGCTGTCCGCTTTGCTCCGTGATGGGATTGCGCTCAGGGATTGGTGTTGGTTGTAGCCAAATAGCCTGTACCAAACCGTTCGATCAGCATTGTCGGGATGGAGGGCGCAACAACTCCTCGCACCATGTAGCCTTGCGGCACAGATACATACCGAACCCAGTACTGCTCATCCTGGACGCCAACGACGCGATGCTGCCCCGGGTAGAGTGACAGCCCGCGCGCCACACGCGCCCGGAACCATAATCGATGAATCCGCGGCGTCTACCTCGTAAACACCGGGGCCAATCCCCTAAGCCCTAGAGGCGCAACGCCAGCAGGCATGCACCCAGGTGGGTGTGTGCCCGTGCATTTGATTGCTTCTGCCCTCCAGTCCTAGATGCGGGCCTGCTGTGTGCCGTCATAGGCGGAGGAGTGAGCTCGTTGCTTTTGTGACAGAGCCATTGCAGTAAGTAACGAGAAATTGATACAGTAGCATGGCTTTGGTGTGCGTCAAGAGATTGAGTTGGGCTGAAAGACTGCATGTTGGGATGTCAGCCCTTGCTGCCGGGATTTCGACAGGATGCCGTCCACACTGGGGCACATGCTGGTGGCCAGTGATGGACGATTCTGATACAAAGAGGTTGGCATCCATCCCAGCGTCAGTCCAGGTTTTGTATCCTTTTTTCTGGGGGCCAAATTGTCTCTGAGGTCTGCATCATGTGTCTGGGTCAGAGCCCGGAGAGCGGTTCCTCCTCCGATCGGTCAAGAGATCTGTCACATCATACGAACCCGTTCCGCATAGGGCATGTTCCCTCTCAGTGACTCCCGTTTCCTCCAAGTCAAATGTTCAGCTGAAAAAGCTAGTCCTCACTTGGGTGTCGTTGCACTACTGATGGCGGGCCCCGGCTCGTCGGGGCGTGGCTACTAATTAGCTATTGATGCGGCTGTGTCAAATTGAAGCGGTTTGTTGCAGGACTTAATTGTAGGGCTTGGCGGCTGATGGGCTGGAGCTGACGGCACAAGTTGTGATACGCTTTACAGACGAGCCAGTGCGCAAGTGCCGACAGTTTGGTCCCGGACCACAGCTAAAGCATTCGGGAGAGCATCAGGAGAGCCATCCCTGTATTGCGGTTGACTAGCCCGCCAGCCGTTGAGGGGAATCCCGGGTCAAATTGCCGGTCCTAAGATGGAATCGAGATGTTGCCCATCCCGCTACGAGGCTGACGAGGGATTGCCGTGGGGGATCATCTTGGCAAAATTACCTCGACACTTTTCATGGGTGTATTTTGCCTGTCGCCATTCGCGGGAACGTCTTGGATTGGACCCATTTCCAGATGAGATCTGAACGGAGCCCATTCCCACTGTTTTAGCACCACCACCGGCATTTTGGCCCGACCATTGATAGCGCTCGTAATTGTCTGCCCAAGATGATGAAGGCATGCATCAAACCATCATATTGGCAGATCTTACAATCGCCTGGGGATGTAGCCATAGACGGTGGCGCCGCTGGACCTGATGCTTGGATCCAACGACAGCACATCCCTCCCACCCAAAAAAAAAAAAAAAAAAAAAAAAAAATACAAGACAGGCAACCTCTCTGCTTGTTGGTGCAACATCATCGCCAGAGATAGGCATCAATCAAGTCGTACCTTGGTAACGACTTGACAGAAAAATGCGTCCCGGTCCGGCTCGAGGATGGAACTGCCGATCGCCTTTCCGACCCGACGGCTGCAAGCATTCCCAGCAGCGTAGTTTTCTTCCTCCGCCGTCACGTGGCTCGGTCCCCGCCAAACACCGAGCGATTCGGCTTCAAGACTTATCTATATGAGCCGACGAGTGCATCATGTAGATCTCTCCGGCAATTCCATGAACTGGCGTTCCAGTGAAGCTCTGAGGGCCGGCTCTTAAATCATGGATCGTCTCCCCCAAGAAATTTACAACGAAATTGGTACTTACTTTGCAGACTCGGACGAGCATCCGAGATATGCCCTCCCGCCTCAGTTAGCCAGCCAGCGAACTAACATTGCGACAATTTCACGTCCGTGGCAGCAGGCTATTGAGCGGCAGACATTCCGCAAGCTTCGTCTCAGAAGTACAGAGCTAGAACTTTTTGAAAAGACAATCACCGGTTGCCGTCGTCATTTTCTAAACGCTATCCGGTTTGTTATCATCCTCCCCAGCTATCCTGATGAAGCTCGAGGCCGGTTTGAGCGCGAGGCAGACCGAGAGGTCAACAACAGGGTCTTTACCAGCGCAGTGAAGAATCTGTTCCGAATTCTCAAATCATGGGATGCTGGGAGGCAAGGTTCGGATACAAGGTATTCGATCCGGTTGGACATTGACGCTGTCTATTCTACCACAGACAACTTTGACAACGAATGCCGCGGTGCCACTCGACGCATTGAAAGGCTCGAGCCGGTCGAGGCTGGAAGTCATGAGGAAGTTCTCTGTCGCGATCTGCAAGACCGCCGTTTCCAATATTCCTACATTGAACTGTTGGGGCCCGATGAATTGCCCGCGGTCCCGGCAATCAGCGCTTTCAATACAAACGTCACAAAAAGGACTCTTGCCCATCGCACCGCCGTGGATATTGCGGCCAAGCTGCCAAACCTGCGCAGTGGGAGTTGGGTTATGGACGATTCCGAGCAGCGCTATCCGGCTATGCGTCGTGAGGGCCGGCTTCAACTAGCCGAGGTTGTCCGAAATGCGCTACCGGTTGCCACCGAGCTGCAGACACTCCACGTCTGCATGAGCCAGGACTTGCTTTGGAACCACGCATGGATCCCTCCCGACTTGACTGCCGGAGGTGACGATGCGACTGATCCCCTTGGCTGCGCACTCCGCGATGCCACTGGTGACCTTCAAAACCTCCGGAGCCTCATCATCACTGGGTGCCTGGATCAGTCTCTCCTTTGGCCGGGTCCAGGGCCGAGTTTGGTGGAGCCATTCTGGCAGAGGTTGGAACGCCTCGATGTCCAGTTTGCCATGACGACGCCGTCTGGAGGGTGGTACTTCCAAGCTCGTGAACCCAGTGACAATCTGAATCCGTCGGCTGCTGCCCGGCCGGCTACTCTGATGCCCCCCGGCCACGGCCACAGCGAAGCGGATGATATTGCGGCCGCGCTGCGGTACTCGGACTCTGAAAACCAGAGGCTCTCGGGTGCATCCATGTGCCTGTTTCGGTGGGTTCCTGACGAGGAGACCATTGTTCCTCTTATTGAAGCCTTCGGACGAGTGTGCGCGCAGATGCCATGCCTGAAACTTGCCTCTCTCATGACCATGATACACGTGTCGCTAGAAATTAGCCTGGCACGTTCCATGCCAACTCGCTCGCCCTGGGGAGTTTGGTACGCTGCTCCGGGAGAGCTGTTCCCTCAGCAGTTCCTGCTTGACCCTGCATACCGAGAGGATGGGGACAAGCGGAGGGTTCTTTGGGACGTCAAGGATTGGCGCCCCAGCTCCCATCTCAGAAACGTCTTGGGAGGCATTGGGCGAGAGCGGTACGGCGACGAACTTGTTGAAAAGCATGTTGACTTTTGGGAAACAGTGATGAAACCCCGAGAGCTCACTCGGTTTAGATGTTCATACTGGTAAGCTTTGGCGCTGAAAAAAGTGAGACACTGCTTGAGAGGTGACTTGAACTAGGGCCGTCGGCCTGCATAGAATAAGGTATGAGTCATGAGTGCAGTGCTGGCATGTGTTGCTGTGGCTTCTTTTTCCTTTGGGTATTGGAGTATATATGGGACAACAAAGGGCTTCGGATAGGGAGAGGGCTTGGGTTGGTTTGGTTATGATCTCTTGCCACGTCATGAAGAATCGGGCAAAGGTGTTGGAAAAGGCCATGTAACGCAGCGAGACCTGAATTTATGAATGAATACCGAGTTGATTTAACACTCACAAGAAGTTTCTGCCGCTCTTGAAAGTCATAGTTAGGTTTGGTGACTGTGAATGGGACATGCTGAGTTTGGACAAAGGTTCATCATGGTAAACTTTAAGGCCGTCTTCTTCCACGGCTTCTTGATCTGGCACAGATGTACTTGTACCGGAACCGATATCAAATGCGAGGATACTTTTGTATTGTTGTTTGTTCGGCCCCATGCTTTTTGCGTATATTGTTTAGGTTAGTTGCTCGTTCCGTTAGTATTGGCTTCAATAAATGTGCTGTGCTGCAATGCCACGCCAAATTGGAGTCATATGGCATTTTCTTTTTAGCATTTAAATCTCTGTAGGTTAGTTACTTTGGCGAGTCCCTTTGTGCCCTGCCTTGGTTACAACCTGTGTAAAGGACAATCTTCTCTGTAACACGTGTGCTTGTTAGCTTGCTGGGGGCGGCCGCGTGTTATAATCAGATGCAATGGGTCCAATGAATGTGATAACTGTACCCATTGCTTGATCTTCGTAACCTAGAGCAGAGCCCGGCTATAGTATTACAGCGCCCGAACGCTACACACAACCGACCCGATGGCACTCTGAACCAAATTGGACCTCCCATAATATTTTCCCCGAGCCCTCGCCTCTGCCACGCATTTAAAGAGATTGACTTTGTTGATTGCTGCCAAGCGAGTGTGGTATCATTTTCCACAAGATAATGCAAATGGCAAAATGGCAACAATACTTGACTGGGTGTCCAAGACATAGCTGATCTAGACTCTCTAGTTTTGACATGAGCAAGAGATTGGAATAGTCACACAAAACGGTCAGAGTGCCAATTACCCAAAAGGGGCTTTCTTTTCAGCGTGGTTTAATTGTGTTTCATGGTTTCGGATACCAGCTTGAGCACAGAATTTGCTTCCCCTGGCGTTTCTTCGCACCTGATGCCGGCCGTTCTTTCGAGCACAAAATTACCGACGGATGCAAGGTAACTTGTATTTAAAATCCAACTTCTACCAGAATGTATTCTCTTTCCAACAGAACGAACATGGCCAAGATTGATTCAATGTACTTTCTGTCAAAAAAAGCTGCAAGTTCAACCTAGTGATCCGAGAACTAGGCCACAAAGGAGATATGCGATTGGGTTCGACGGTCGTGAAAATGTTACCGTCCTGACCAAAAAACAAGTACTTCAATATCCTCTTGTAGAAGAAACTTTGCTCTTGTGAATCGGAGATGAGGTTAGCCCCCCACCACTTGAGATGCCTTGCCAAGACCGGTGGGCTCCAACGCACAGCATCCGAGGCCTCCATGAACGACGATGCCTTCTTCCAACACTTGCGTCGATCTCGGCGCATCCCGGCACCCAAGTGCGCAGCAGTGCGCCACAGGCTCCATCAGAACATGGGCAACAGGCAAACCCCACCAATACTAAGCCCTCGAACTGCAGTCTCAGGGAAGACCACGATGCTTTCGTTAAGCAGCAAGCAGAGGCATTGAAGGCGCTAATAGGCCTCGAGGATCCTGCCAAATCTGACTTCCCTGGCGCCCAGACCAAGGGCTCAAAGGGCAGCCAATACAATCGTTGGTGGAATACAATTAAGGTTTACAATTTAGGAATAGCACCACTATCCAAGACAAGTCATATTACTCACGCATGCCCATCAACCACAATACAGCAAACGCATTGACACCGGCAAATCCGTGGCCTCAAGCGCCCAAGCCTACATCACATATCACCTCCCAGTACAACTAGCGGGAAGTCTTCACAATTATAAAGCCCTCTTGGGTCTGTTATATCCGTCTGTGGTGCGCGACATCCCGATAGCTGAATTCGAGATGGGCGTACGGTTACGGCTCATAAAATATAAGCTCTTCGTGCTATAGCGTAGTAATCTCAGCAAACCAAAAGAAGCCTTCGTCCAGCGACATGCAAAGGAACTGCAAAATATCATAGACCTTTAAGATTTAGTGACAAACCGTCTTGATTTAAATATAGAAAAGAAGGAACGAGTGTACAACTGGACTCTTGTACACTTTTCTGGTCTTGATCAAATATAATCCAGGGTATTTCTGCCACCTCCTTCAAACAACTCACCGTTGACGATTCCTTCCACTCACTTTGTCAGCTTGATATCCTTCCTCCCTTTCAAACTTGCTTGGTAGGTCTATAGTTATTTCGTATACACACTACTACTTCAACTGCAATATCGCAACATGTTCTACCGAGCTGTATTCCATGTGGAGCCTGAGCTTTCGTCGTGCCTGGTTGCCACTGCGTGAAGCGAGGTTAGTGTCGAGTATGGTGGGAAAACTCGCGGCTTATTAGCACGGAGAAGGATCTTGAGGATATAATCTCCGAAAAACTTCAGTGCTCAAGGGTATCAGGGTATCCTGGAGCGCTGTGCATGACTTGTTCTGTGGTTGTAGGAGATGAGCCATGGCCGCTTTTGCCTGTAGTTACTCCTACGGAAAAAAACAATTACGCATCCGCTCTATTTTCAACCAATTCGGCCGGTTCACCTTTTTGCTAGTAGACGAATGGTCTTGTGCAAAGGACAGAAAACTTTAGTTATCGGGTGTAATTTCTTGGACCAAAACTCTTGTCACAAAAAAGATGGCCGCTCTTTTGTTGACAAGTAGATACCCCCAGTATCACGACAGCTCTCGCAGGAGAAGTAGCAAAAGTTCAACATATACTCTCGGCTTTACTACTTTCGAAATCATGGCAACAAGTTTGGCTTTTTTTTTTTTTTTTCAAGGGGCACCGCTGACGTGCAGATTGGGGTGGAATGGTCCGTAAATGTCTCCGTCTCTCCTGCTGCCTCATACTACGCTCACCAAGTATTTCGCAAACGCAAGCATTGCAATACGAGGAATATGTGATCCAAGCTGGTGTGATGGTGTTATAAACCAGGAACTCGCGGTAACCTGGCCCTGTGTTAGTGTTAATCAAGCGGTCGATGCTGCGCAAGTCGTTGTCACTAGGAGTGTCACAAGCCTCAATATCTGAGACGGCAATCTGCTTGCCAGGCCCCGTAGCTGGGGTTTATTCCTCCACACACGGATGTGACCTCCTTGATATATGCACGCGCCTGTATGGTTCTCGCTCGGATTGCTCGATATGTTTCTCCGTCTCCTACAGGGTGATTTGCAAGTCTTTCGCCCCTCAGCTACACCCTTGCGTATTGCAGTATGCATAATTTTAGCGGGCAAAACCCAGTATATGATAGATGCCACTACAGGAACGACTCTTAGGGCCATGTCAGAGTCACATTTCCCAATACATCCCTTGGCTCTACTCCTAAAATGTAACTGAACCGAAAAGCTACGTACTCGGACGCCTGGGCAGACACTGAAAAGTTCGGGGCGCGTAGCCCGATGCAGCCCAGTTTGGGGAATCAATCAGTAACTTCAGGTCTGGCCTCACCACTGCAGGGTCACATTGGAAGAATCACCTCGGATGACATTTCGGGGAGGGCATGCGTTCCATGAGTCAAAGTCCAAGTAGAAGGCCATCTCGCTTGTTGAGTGTTTCACCTTGACTAACAATGCAAGTGCAAGGCTCTCCATGTTTGTTTAAACACGACCGACCATCCATGAAAGGGCTCTCCCATGTCACCACCGGCGGCATGCCGATTTTCTCCAAAGTTCCAGAAACACGACGGCTACATTGACCGCCCGATGGGTCACCCTTCATTTCATTTCCTAGCGCTATACCTCCTTGCCGGTGCATGCCAAGCAGTCGATCAGATGGCAGGCGCGGAGAGAGTGTACCATCTACAGATGATTTGCAGATTCAGCAAGCGCCTGGGAAATGCCAAGACTAAAACAGATAGCCAAGCCCACCGAAAAGTGCATGAGCCGCACGGTACTTGTATGCAATGCCTGCGCTGCCGAGCGTTCCGACAGGTGCCATCCCGATCCAGTGGGTATGGATATGTGTAATGGTGTCATGGACGTCACTTGGGACGGATGTTGAGGCTAGGTGTTGGCCGGGGCTGCGCCTCTATGGTGGCATCTTATTGCCCGGAAGTGCAAATCCGTTTTTTTCAAAAAAAAAAAAAAAAAAAAAGGGACCCCTCCTTTATTTTTTTTTTTATTTTTTTATTTTTTTTTTGGAAAAAACGCATTTGCGCTTCCGGGCAAACGGCTCTAAGGTGCCACCATACGCCTCGCGTCGTTGTGTGTCTATTACCGCATCGGGGAGATCAGTTTTCGTGACACACTGCTCCTCCCCTGCTCTCGGGAGCCAGCAGGGTCGCCCTCTTGGGCTCGGTAGTGGGGCCAGGAGAAATACGTCGCTAACCTCGTGGAGTTTCCACGCCTAAAGAGCACCGACAGCGCGAGACTGGAGGAGGCATCAGAGCCACCACATTGTGTGATGCCTGGACCCGCACCTTTCCGCCGCAACTTGTTGACACGCTCTGTGCAGTTTTTACGTTATTTTATTTTTTTAATGATGTGTTAAATCCAATCCAAAGGAATTATCGGGCATTTCTATCTCACTCTAATTTCTATACGGAGTCGCGAGCTGTTGCATAACCTCCGCACGCGCTAGTTGTTCGGCCCAGGGCGATGATGTGCAGAGAGGATTCGGTGCTGACGACTGACGGGTTGACAGCCAAGGAGGTGCGGCGCAGCGGCAGATGAAAGCCATCCATCTCACCGCAAGACATGTTTCTCCCCAACGATAAAGGTTTACGAGCAACAAAAAGCAAATAAAGGAAATCACATGCAATGTAGTCAAGGCCGGCAATGACATTCAAGTTGTGAAACGGTCAGCGGCCTGCGTAACTGGCATGTGTTGTCGGGGCGGTGCTCACAGGAGTGGATGCGGGAAAAAGCATGGTTACGATGACAATCGACAATTGAGACAATTAAACAGGCATTACTCTCGCCGTCTGCATTGGTCCTTCGTCGCTCGACAGCATCCCCTGCTTGAGCTTTCAGCAAACTTTTCTCCCGACCTGTAATGGGGTTGCAATGGCGTGGTCCAGGACATCTGCTATTAAAGGAGGATCCCCCCTCCTCCCATAACCAACATTAGAAGCACCAGCAAGAAGCACGTTGTTTTGTTTCTTCTTCTTCTCCTTTCTTCCCTCTATTTTCTGCAGGACAAGCCGTCATTCAGGGCCATCTACTGCAGCCCCGAAACATTACTATCGGGAATTATAATTCGAGTCTGTTATCACCCTTTAGTGCTATGAACTCTCCACTCGGCGAATCAACCACCGTGGACGGTCGGCCCAGGGGTGAGCTTTTGGCCCCACCACATTTCGTCTTCTTCCAAACTGACATTTTGCTTGCTACAGATGATAGGGATAGGGAGCGGACCCAGCACAGACAGCGGAAGGGGGGGCCTGTGAGACGCCCCGAGAGACGTCCCGAGAGAGCGGACGTCAAGCCCACTGACCCTGCCGGGAGGGGTGGTGGAGGTGCTCACCCTCGTCGTCAGTGAAGATGAATTTGAAGCAACATAACAATAGCACCCCTGGTCACTGGCGCATACTGTACTTGGCGACTAAGTGAACCTCGGTCGTCATTTTGCTATGGGTTGCTTGCTACTCCTGCTCGTCCTCCTTGCCCGCACCTCCGGCATCAATACGTTTTTGCCATGTTTACAGATATGACGACAACGACTCCTAAGACGAGACAATATCGCACCGAAATCTACGATACTTTTACTGCTTTTAAAGTTTATTAGGAAAGCAATGGTGGCCATGCCCGTCACAACTACAAGACCCCTCGTTGCCGATAAACTTCAGTGCCAACCAAAGCAAAGGGTCTGGTTCGCTTGCTCTTCTTCCTTTCCCCAGCAAATTCGATGTTTCTAGACATTTTTTTAGATAGGGATTTGGTTATGGATTGCAGGTAACATTCTAAATCGTCAATAGATTGGTACCAATGCCTCAATTTTCCCTCCATCGTCAAGAGCGGTTATGACCCAGTCTTATTTCTCCCAGTGATAGTGTAATTCTGTTCTCTCCTATGATGGCTCCTCGAAAGCCTTGGTCTCAGCCCCTCAGTGGACTATGTACGCAATGATAGGGTGGCGTTAAGAGTAATTTCCGATAGATACCAGTTCCTGATCGCAAGCGACTGATTCCGTTCCCTCGCTCCCTGGTTTTTGGGACCGGGTAACGTGAAGTTCGTCACAGCAATATTCAGCATCAAAAGTCTGTCTCCCGCACTTCCCAGAATTGGCCATAGCCATTAAAGCTGGTTTGGACACCAACCTTTTTCTTTCTGCACCCTCTGGCGCAAAATTGATGGTAAAATGCGTTTGCTTCGTCAATGTCTCGAGCTTGTGCGCCCAATTAAATAGTGCGTGTACAGGTCCCGACCAGGTCATTTGTCGGCATTTTTTAACACATATTGTTTAGCACGGCTCGTGATGCTTTTGGGAGATTGGAACTCGTAGTCTCGTGTAGGTTAGTCGATGGATTCGGGTCTTAGTGCTTGGGTGTCATTCAGTAAGATGTGTTCTGCTCCTTAATTGGATGGGGAGCCCATTCGATTGGAGGAGCCGCGAATAAAGTATACATCCTTACCTCTGTCATATTCCATTTAGCTGTAGCCCAATGATGATTGGTGTAATGGGGCCAAATTGCACTTTAGTGACCTGTGAAAACAAACCTGGGGTTGCATGCAAAAGAAGGCGACCGAAAAGGGTCAACTCGCCAACCAGGCTGGCCAATAACTAGAAAACAACCCCCCAAGAGGGTGTTCTCAAGCTACACTTCACGTCGCCAGTATTCGCTCCCGCAGTCAGCACCAATTCAAAACAGCCTGATTCCTAAACGAGTAAACGCAAGGCATTTCATTGTATCTTGTATCTTTTGTTTAAAGTCTCGCCATGATTGCTCTGCCCCGGGTTTTTCTCCCTTCTTCTCACTCCCACCGCTGTAGTCGCCATGTCAAACGCTCCAGACTCAACGCCAACATCCGCCAAACCTCACGAAAGAAGGCCTCGGGGGTACATAAAACTGGCCAAATTCATGGTCGAAGGGGAACATGTGCTCGTCAAGCAATTCCGGGTCCTCGCCGTCCGTGACCTGCTCTATCTGCAAGCCGAGCTGTGCGATCTCGAGTACGAATTTGATGCCCAAGCTATAATCGACACAAACAAGGATAATCACAGGGAAATATATGACCGCGAGTGGACACACCTCGCGGACCCGTCAAATAGGGGTGACGATGCAATACAATGGAACATAGCGCTCCAGATTAGAGACAAGCTCCGCGAATACTGTACGTTAACCATGAACAATGCATGCTATGCTGCACTCACACGAAGCTTCGCGAGGCACCAGACTCGGCCGTACAGCAATACAGCGCCATTGAATCCATCTCAAGACCATCAAACCAGCAGCGCGAACTTGCATACGACTACACGTACAGCAAGGCCCTCGGCGGAGACCTCGACTTTCTCGGCCGCGACCTCAGCGATCTCGACCCGTGCCCATCCCTCTACGCGGGTCCCGGCACATCCGATCTGCTATTTCTCGGTAGCGGCGGTGTAGATGAGGATGACTTCCTTTCCAGAATGCTCATCGGCCCAGGTCTAAAAGCCTTCCACAAGATATGGAGGCGCGTCAAGGTGAGAGAAATGGTTACTTCCGGGGTGGAAATAAATGTATCCAGTCGGTAATCTTTGGACAGAAGCCAGTTCCGCGCGACGAAGAAAACCCCACCGAAAAAGAGAGCTATACCCAGCGGTACGAGTATTCCAGCAGCCACATCCGTACCACGGTGACAGTCATCGGCTCTGTAGTATCGTCACTCGTTCCCATGGCTGCTGTCCTAACCCTTTACTTTGTCCGGAGAACACTAATCAGGCTGATACTGATATGCCTATTCAACCTTTCCTTCTGCGTCCTCATGTGTCTGATTACCAAGGCGAAAAGGGTCGAAATATTCGCTGCGGCCGCTGCGTCAGTATGGCATGTAAAGCAAGAAAAGGATAGCTGACTGACTTTGTCTGAAAGCTTTTCAAGCGTGCTAGTAGTTTTCGTGGGTTCGGTTCAATCGGGATCTTAGTGAAGGTTGCTGTTGTGTTATGCTTACTACGTAATATTTGCTTTGTTTCCCGTCGGCTTTTGTAGCCATTTAGCGTTCGGGTTAGCCTAGGAGTTAGAGTTGAGATATATTCACTGTGCGAAAATTGGTGCCTTTCTATCTTGGGAATCAGGCGCAGTACTATTTACACCCTTGACTCCCGTCAAAACTATGCTTTCCCATACCGCATGCCTTCAATTCGGGATATACCCATTTTTGCTCGACCGTATTTCAAATTCTGCGTCCTGCCTTCTTGGCCGTCGTGCATTTCATTTGAAGTTACTGCAGGCTTTGATGAAATTCGCATATGCCCCTGATCTGTGCAAATTTAAATGATTTTCGTTTTGTCTAGATATGCCAAATCTTCATTTGCCTGTCGTTGTTGGCGAGGCGCAAGTTCGTGTCTGGTTCATTGAGTTGGAGCTCCTACGAACTATGGCTTTTTCAAATCCAGCCATCCAACTTGCCGAGGTAGTTGGTTTCAAGAACTACCTCAGGGGCTCAGTAGAGTGGCATCCTCCTATACGGGTCAACCAGGATCAGACTGGCAAGAACAACGGTTTATTATCAACCAAAAGTGAGGATTCTGAGTACTATGATATTTGAAGCGTCTTGCAATGAGATAAAGTATAAATTAACTGACAGCCATCTATTGAATGCGATTGGACTTACACATTCGCTCTTGAGCTGCTGTTGCTCGACATGGGCACCATGTTGTGCAACTTCCCCCGTGCCACCTTGCAATTGGGACGACTGTCAAGTTTGAGCTAAAAGACCGAGCGGCGTGTAAATACCCGCACCCCTCTTTCGTACGTTAGCATATAATAGCTCGGGAGATTATAACATCTCCGCACGGCCTCTTACTCTACACAATAACACAACATATCCTGGTCGAGGTCGTGAATCTCTACATAGACGGAAGACCTTCCGAGCCCCACGGCCCGCAGCACTTAGCCAGGGGAAACATGCCGCGGGCACCATCGGGACTAATGCTATTTTCGATCACACGAGGACGCCACGTCAAAGGTTAAATCCAGGGGAGATGAAGCCCTCGCGGACCCCAATAGACTGAATGGGCTTGGGGGACAGTGCGTCAGTCAGCAGCTTGGACGACGCCAGTCCCCAAGATGCGATTGGCCCACAGCGGCCGGATGACCTGCTTGTTCTCTTAATTGCATGAGCGTGCTGCTGTTTTCCATGCACCTAGTAAGATGAAAATGTCGTGCAATACGACAACCATCCAGGGATAAGGCGACGTGGCATCGATTCGGTCTCACTTGCGGCAGAGCACACCAGTGAATGGTTAGTGGGTTCATTTCTGCTGTGTAGTTTTCTTGGGAGTGGCTTTAATTAGCAGTTTCCACCTGCGCCTAGGACAGACAGACTTGATTCTGGTGGGGGTTTCGAGAAACTCAGCTAGGCCTTCTCTTTGAAACGACCATGGGATAATGAAGCTGTGGCCCTGGAGCTCGGATGCTGATCTTGTCGCCTTAATACTTCCCCGCGCTAACTATTAAATCCCATAGGACCTGTCTTTTGCCAGGCGATAAGGTTAACTTGGCTTGTTTCACACACGAAAGGGGGCAGAGGAGAAACCCTCTTGAGGCCCATCCTCCACCGTTCACCATACTGACTAAGGAAGACTTTGCAAACTTGAGACACCAAACCCGGAGCGGAAGCCGCGTCAAATTGTGGGGCCGTAATCAACGGGAGGAACGCGGATAGAATCCTCAGTCAATAAATAAATAAGTAAAAAAAAGAAAATAATTGCTCGCCCTCTGCGACACCAGGCTTCAATCCTGCCGGTGCGGAAGGGGTGGTTGCCGTGGTGCAGGCAAGGAGGCATGGTGGTGATGGGGAGGATTCGTCATTCAATCTCACCCTCCCAAAACATGTCGGAGGCACACCTTTGAGACTTGGCATCACTGGTGAAAAGCCAAGAGGCGTGGCGAGACAATAATGTGACGGGATTTTTGTGGTAGAAAACGTTCGATTCCGCCACGGCGCTGGTGTTTTTGCACAGCACAGGTGCCAAACCAAGCGCGAGTCGGTGCTGGGTGACATGAACAGGTTCATGCGCAGCGCCGTCGTGGTCAGGTACCTCGCCCATGTACCTGTACCAGCCTGTACCAGCGCCCCGGAGATTCAAGCCAAGCCGGACTGGGGCCATGCCGCAACAATCGGACCTCACCTCACATAATGTGCGACAAACCAAAGGAAGCCATTTTCTCGGTTAAAAAAAGAAAAGAAAAAGATGGAGGGCGGGAAAGAAAAGTGCGCATTATTTTCCATCAGCTGAACCACTAGTTTTATTAACATCTATTCCGACAACACATACAAAGAGCCGTAGATTCCCCTCCTCCTTCCCCCGCTTCCCAAGCACGCACCTCCTTCCCATCACCAACCGCCACCACCGTAGACCCAACATTCTTCAAAGGGAGAAAAATTAAAGAGCCGCCAAACGCGACTACGAGTTTGTAGCGCGGAACATTCCTGACTCTCCAGGGTTCATCAAGGAAACTTAACTTATATTTTTTTCCCCTTACTCATTCGTCTTTGCGACTATCTTGCTGCAGCTGCAAAGCTCCGCCTTGCCACGAAATACTCTTGCGTTTTGACTCTGGCGGCGGTACACAAGAGTGCCGTAGCGCAATACACAAAACCACCAACCTTTTCGGTGACACCGATTGTCAAAGCATAAGGCAGGCAATCTTGAGCACCTGAACCGAGCTGCATCGCTTCATCCCCCCAAAACGAATCCGTCGAGTATACGTGGATCACTTTGCTCCCGTCATTCCTTTCGCTCAAAGCAGACGACATTTTCTGAACAAAACCCCCCGCGCTCCCTTCAAAATGGACATGTTCCCCCGCCACGACATGGCCGACATGGAATCCGACTCGTCCAACTCATCGTCCTCGTCCTCGCATGGAAGCAGTAGCATGATGACCATGGTCTTCCAAACCAGCCACGACACGCCCCTCTACGCGTCCTCCTGGACCCCGTCCAGCGAGGGCGCCTACGCCGGCACCTGCGTCTTCCTCGTCATCCTCGCCGTTGTCGGACGCTGCCTCCTCGCCTTCAAAGCTGTCCAGGAGGCCCGCTGGATCGACCAGGAGGCCAAGCGCCGCTACGTCGCTGTCAATGGGAAAGTGCCATTCGCTGAGCAGATCTCTGTCGACCCGGGCGCCAGCCAGATGACGCTCAGCTCCAACGGCGTCGAGGAGTCCGTCATGGTCGTCGAGCGCAAGCGAGGCATCGCTCGACCCTGGCGCTTCAGCGTCGAGCCTGTCCGTGCGCTTCTGGACACTCTCGTTGTTGGCATCGGATATCTTCTGTAAGTTATTTTATTCTTCTATCACTCGGCATTCTCCGAGCTAACAGGATCCAGCATGCTTGCCGTCATGACTATGAACGTCGGTTACTTTCTCTCCGTCTTGGCTGGAGTCTTCATCGGAAGCCTTGCCGTCGGTCGATACTCGCAGTCAGTCGAGCATTGAACTATAAGAAAAAACAAATCACAACAATCTCAGTCCTTTTTTTTTTCAATTTTCCTATGTTCAACATAATTATTACAGTTTACCAAAGGCGTCACGGCGGAAATATAGATACATGTCAGACAGGTATCTCTGGTGTTGGATTTCTTTTTTGTCTTTAAAAACTCCCTTCCAAAGAATGCATCGTCAGGCAAAGGGGCAGGTCACTAGGGATCTTGCTGCGATACAGCTCCAATCAATTTGAATCAATCATCCAATCAATATGCAGCAACTTGACTGTCTCCAAGTATCTCGAGTACATGTACATGCCCAGATCTAAAGCGGAGAAAAACCTTCTCAAATCTGCTCACCCAGCGCCACGCGCCAGCGCTATACGGCTTAGCTCCATCTGACTCGTGCCGTGAGCCGCAACCGATCTGTCGGAGTCAGCATTGAGTAGGGGCAAAAAGAATACTACTTACCATGTCTTTATAGTTTCATGATATAACAGCTCGAGTCTTGCACCCTTGGGTTAACAATGATGGTAAAACAGAGATTAAAGGTTTGGGGTGGTAACTTGCTCATGCGAGATTGAAGGGGTTTGGCTTGGCTCGAGCAACTAAGAGACCCTTTTGGTTACCCCAACTACCTGGAGGCGAGAGTGTATCAATCAATGCCGTATAACTCTAGGAAGATGTTAGCCTGTTGCAGACTTGCATAGTTAAGTCCCAACCAATTTTAGTCGTGACTATATCTCCGTGGGCTACAGCCTTGCTGGTCCTCAGCAAGTGCTACCCAACTCCATCCAGGTCACCTCCAATGGTGGGTGCACAGGCAGTATCAAATAAATTCGTCCTCGACATCTCGTCCTCCCTCTTTCCTCCCCTCTCCCGTGTCAGTTCCAAACATTGGTCCGCTTGGCTGATTGCTGACAGCTACCACGCCTAGCCCCCAAGGCTTTCCCTCAACACCACCGCGGCCTTCGCATCGCCACCTCCCCCAAAGTCCAAAAGCCTCCCATAAGCCAAAATCCTGCCTCACCTCTCCCGAATCTCATCTCATCCCACCTAGATCCTACACCATCTCTTCCTCTCTCATTCTATTTTTTCTTCCTCTTTGTTTTCTTCTTCTTCTTCATTTCCAATCCCATCCAATGTCCTTTCTTTTTTTTTCCTGCCTCCCCCACCAGCCAACACCAAACAAGGAAAAGCTCTCATCTCCCTTTCCTTTCCTTTCCTCTTTCAGTCCAAAACCACCAAACCGCTTCTGTCAAAACCCAACCACGTCATCAAACCCATAAAAAAATTTAAACAGTTTCCCGAAATGTCACTTTGTTTAAAAAAAGCACACACGCACACACACTGACCCCCCTTGCCCCTCCCCCTCCTTCCCTTTCTCCCCTTACCCAAAAAAAAAACGTATCCATCCCCATTTAATATACAGAAAAAGGAAAGGGCTCTTACTCAATGCCGCCTCCTTCCAATCATATCCCCCGAACATCCCAGATTTGGCAAGAACACAAGACAGCGTCATCCGCCACCCGTGATTGTCCCCCCTTCCCCGCGAAAAAAAAAAAAAGCGCTCAAGCCCCTCGGCCTTTCCCCTTTTCTGCGAACCAAGCCCAGGATCACGATGCATTGACAGCTTTAAGCTCATTGCCTCATTTGGAAAGCAGCTGTACTTAGAAAATGTTATGGACAACCACAGCTCTGTTTCTTTGTTGATAGTCTGCCAAAAAATCAAAGCAAACACCACTCGTGTCGCCGCTAACTGTGCACAAGATTATTATTACAAGGAGCGCACATTACTTGTTGCTTCTTCAATCAAGGAAATTTTTATCAAAGCAAAGTTGTTATGTTATCATACACGATTTCCATCCTCCTCTTCTCATCCTCTACCGTGCAGCGGCATACATAGACTCGGCAGCGCCTACACGGCATGCTGTTCTCAACGCAATGTCGAGCGATTTAAGGCAAATGGCCTGGGAGTGGTCAAGTATAAGGAAACAGCCGCGTGTTAAATCCCGTGGGAGAAGGGGTTCAAAGAAAAAGTCCGTTGTCTCTTGGCCCATGATAGATTCGTAAAATCCACTTCCAAGTTTCCGTCCGTAAAAACATTCATGCCCTCATTTGCCTCCATTTCCACCCAACAAACCCCCTTGGTAAATTTGTGACCCAGACACGTCCTCCCGGCGCCACCCCCACAAAGGGCAAGTCTGTCCAGGCCCGTCCACGGCCTTGCGCGAATGCTTCAGTATGAGAATACACTTTGCCAACGACCTCAAATGCGAGAAAAGAAAAGACAGCAACACGCAAGGCCTCCAACTGTCATACCCGCATGCCCCCGAGACATCGACTCCCCCAAATCGGTCTAGAGCGCATCGTGCAGTGAACAGACAAAAAAAAATCGCAGGTGACGCTGCCCGGCATTGTGGGTTGCCCAAGCCAATATTATAAGACCTCTCGGACCGTCCGCTTGGCCTCGAAGCTCCGTGGCACAGAGGAGAAAAATAAAGAGAAAATAAAATCAAAGGAAAATGCAGGTGGCAAGTCAACACCAAATCAACGCCTAATCACCAGGACCTCGCAAATTATATCGATGTCCATTTGGGACGCGCAAGGTCGAGAGGCGGCGTCTCAGCAGAGCATTGAGAGCCGGGTATCAGAGACCAAAGGGGCTTTCTTTTGGTGCGTGCGTGGCTCACGACTGGTGGTGGTTGCTGGGAGGCATACCGGGCTGGGGAGGCATGCCCGAGCCGTAGCCCTGATTTCTTTGCACGTAGCTCTGGTAAGCAAGGGCCTGTTGAGGGTCCATGGGCATGTTGGGCATGTAGTTGCCAGGCATGTGTGGTTGCTGAGGCATGCCAGGTCGGCTGCCCTGAGGGGGAAGGTGCTGGTTGGCAGGCTCCTCGGGAGAGTCGACCTGGTCGCCGCCGTCGACGCCGTTCTCGTTGCCGGGGGTGGGTTCTGGAGCGTTCAGGCAGGCCTAGAGTGAGAAAACGCGACAGGTCAGCTTTGCGTGCACAGGACAAGTGGGAGCGCGGGGAGTGAGCAATGCGACAGGCTGTCGCGATGCTGCAAGGGCGCAATCGCCAATTTCGACGGGAGGGATGCGTACCTGAATGAGGTTCTTGCCTTCAGCCTTGGTAACAAGCGGCTGGAGCTTGGGGGTGGTGAAGGTGTAGACCAGACCGGTCTCAGACACGACCAAGAGCAGGACCTGGGTGCCAGTGAGGACAGAGAGTTCGTATGCCTGTGTCAATGGGAAGAATGGTCAGCGCTGGAACTCGAAATGGGAATTGTCGTGAACCGGTCAGCTGCGCACACGATGCAGCTGCGTCTGACGCGACACGGGCGGTGCACAAGCTCGTCAGGCGCGCTGCAGCGGGTGGCAGAGGGCGAAAGTGAAGTGGTGATGATTGGGGCACCGCGATGAGTGCTGTTTTTTTTGCTCTCGCTCTTGGGGGGGATTATTCAACGTACCTTCTTCATGATACCAGCCTTGCGCTTGGAGAAGGTGATGTGTCGACGAGACTTGTCGCTGATGAACTTAATCTCAATCTTGCGACGCTCGCGGCTGCCCTTCTCATCATCATCGTCGTCCTCATCGGCGGCGGATGGGCGCTGGCGCTTCACACCGCGGGACTCCTGGGGGGCGCTGCCATTGCCGACGGCGTGAGAGTCGTCAAGCTCAGTAGGCGAGGTCTGGTCGTGCTGATCGGTAATGTCTGCCATTGCGAAAGTTGATTTTTGGATTCAAAACGTCTTGTATCACAATGACCAAAGGACGAAAAAAAAGTGGTGGAGATACTGCTTTGAGCGTGGTGCCGATGGATCTATACTGGATCTGGAGTGGGAGCGGAGAGAGGGAGGGAGCTGCGGTGCGCTGCCTTTCTTGTCGCAGAAACCTGGTTGGGCGCGCTTTTGCTGGATTGAGTCTGGTCTGGGTGCGGGCGTGGGTGGCGCGGCGGAAAGAAGCGAGGCAAGGCGAGGCAAGGCAAGGCAGAGGCAGGCGAGGCGAGGGAATCGGCTTAAGCTGGATGCTCTTATTGCTCTGGCGCGACAATGAGAGCCTGTGGCATGCGGATGCAATTAAGGGGGCGCTAGACCGGAAACGGGGGAGGGGGTGATGGGGGGTTAATGGGGGTTGACTGGGGCCTAGAGGGCGCGAGGGCGAGCGAGGAGGAGGGAGGAGGGAACGTGGAGCGGAGGGGCCCTCTTTTTTTTTTCTCTCTCTTTCGCTGGGGGGCTTGCCGGGGTGTGCCTGCTAGGCCTGCTGAGGGCAGCACGGTGGCGGGGGAGCCCCGGTCGCTTGTGCAGGCGGGTGGAATGGATGGGAGGGATATGAGGTGCTGCTCTGCCCAACCACAGGCCGCGTCTTGTCTGTCTGTTGCTGAGTTGGGGAGTCAGCGGTCCTGTGAGATTGCTGGTGCGACCGGGATAGCGCGTGGTGGTGTGGGTGCGTGAATGTGTCAATGTGTGGGTAAGCGTGCGAATCTGGCCTGGTCTGTTCGAGGCTATCAGGTACCACCCCGTCGTTGATGTAATTTCGACGGGCTGAAGAACCGTGGTATGTTTATCGGCCCAGGCGAGACAGGGAATCAGAGGGCGCAGACTTTCTTTTGTCTGGGGTGGCGACGACGATTTGTGTTTTGGTTTGGGTGCAGAATAATGGGGTAGCGAGCAGGTTGGGCTGAGCCGTTGCTGGTGACAAGTACCGGGGGTGGCCGGGGTTAAGAACGAGACGACGAGGGGAATTGAACGGTCATGACTGACTGACGGACTGGCACTGCAACGCACATCAACTGATTGGCATGGCCAGCACCCTTGATACGCACACGGCACAGGCTGAAGCACAAGACGCAGCAGGATGGCTTTTCTTCTTCTTTCCCTCTCGCCCCTTTACCTTCTTTCAACGAACGGGGAGCGCAATATCAAGAAACGGGGACAATGGCTGAGATGGAGCCTCCCTATAGTTGGTGCGGTACCCGGGCCACTGCGGCACGCAATGCGAAAGCGAGAGAGTTCAAAGGAATGAATCGTCTTTGTTGGCTCATACATGGATGGATGCAAGCGCACCGCACCGCACCGCACTGCACACAGATCTGGTCTTACGTCTGTAGTGTCTTGTGTCAATACTGCCTTGTCTCTCCCACACCGTCGGCTTGTCGCTCCCCCGGACTTCTTGCTTTTCGCATTTTCCTCTTCGAGGAGAGTTGAGTCCCGACGGTTGGTTGTCAGATCTTGGCCGCTGTCAGGGTCCTGTCCTTGGGCCCAACGGGAGCGGGAATGGGGAAAGACAGGTCGTGGCCAAGCTGGATGAAAAGAGCATAGTGAGGTGGTAGCCCGTCGCACACGGACTCTCCAGCGGACATGGCCCTGTGCTAAGAAGTCCAAACGTCTGCCTTCGAAAGCGGGGAGCAAGACAACCTTGAACGCAGCCAGCTACGGGGGGTACCCGCAACCCTGTTCTGTTCTGTTCCGTTTGCGCACAGGTTCAGGACTTGGCTTGTTAGCTTGGGATGACTGAGCCCACCGAGCCCGGCGAACCCAGCCCGCAAAAACACAAACCGCCTGGTCCATGCCGATGCGGTACGAGGCACTGTACGGTATCATGAGCCCATCCCACAGCCATGGAACCAGACCAGCTGCTGGCTTGTCATCCAACGACCCGTTTGTCCCTGCCTTCTCCTCTTTCATCCTCCTTTGACATATGCGCAAATCCTACCTTCGTCCAACCAGCCTTACAGGAGTGTCCCATCCATCCCACCATCCATCCGCCAAAAGTGCACGGGAGAGGCCACTCACTTCATTTGTGATGACCAACCAGGCCTGCTGGCGTCAACTACAATCCCCACCACCATGTGCTCGCCTGTGCCCTGTTCCTCGAGCCCGGTCAAAGTCCTGGTTGTTTGCAGGGCACCTCTTCCCCCAGCCTCTCATCGCCATCGCCTGCCAGGGTGGCCGCCCTGAACCTGGATGTCCTTTTTTTTTTTTTCATCCTGTAGCATTTGTCACTGGCAACCATGTGCCTTTGAAATCCGTTCACACGGAGCCGATCGATGGAGCACCGCAATGGCTCAGGTCATCAAAAGTTGCAGCGGCGATCCACCATACCTCATCAAACAAGTCTCCTCTTCTGTCTCCCATCTTTCATCCCCACCTGCAGCCCACCTTTAGTGACACACAACTGCTCTCCCTAGGGGGGGCTCACTGGATGGGTAATCCTGTCATCCAGAGCACCTAGCTGCTGGATTGGCCTGGGCCGGCCTCTTTGTGAGCCGTTGCTGGAGTGGGTCGGTTCTGTGCCGCATGCAGGCCGCCGCGTGACGAACCATACATACCCTATCTCGTCCTTCCACAGAATTCCCATACTGGGATGCTAGGTTTGCGCCAAATGGTTCAAAGTCTCATGGAGAATTTGCGACTGGACCATGCGACTCCAGCTGGAGAACCCATTAGCATCCAACCTACACAGGACCAACACCAAATGGTCAAAACTCAACGTATTTAGGTCAAGTTTACCTGCCGAGCTCGGGCCGTAGGGCATAGCCAGCCCCAGTTCGCCTCCCATTTTGAAGCTCCCCCCCTGCTGGGCCCGTTAGCAATCAAATCTTAGCTAGCGTAGATCTGTCGCACAGTATTTATTTTATTGTATTTTTTATTTTTTATCCCTCCTCCCTCACCGGCTGGCCATAGCGACAGGGACCGGTTAAACTGAACACGAAAATACCAAGCCCCCAGGCTTTTTAGCACATGGTGTGCGTGCCCCGTTGCGTGTGTCTGCGCCGAATGGCCATCTCGACGGCCTGGACCCGTGCGTCGCATCATTTTACTTGGGCAAGTGGGGGACTCCTTCTCGGCGCAGAAGAGAGCGAATCGTGACAGCAATGGCTGATTGCCATCGAGAAGCGCGCCAGCTATCCCTGCTTGTGCGACATACTGCCTGTACGAGACACGGGCATTGGGCGGCTGGCGGTCGGGGCGGGTCTGTTGGGTGTGGTTCATTTGGTCGCAATAGTACTGCCGGTGTGCTCGTCTGCCCGATTGCCCGCTTTCATCACATTTCGCTCATCGCGTCTTTCAGTATTTTTTTTTTTTGCAGTCCACGGTGGAGCTCATGCTTGTTAACCCTAGAAAGGCGCGTTCGCGGGGAGGGGCCAATCGAGACCGCAGCCAGGCAGGGGGGCTTGAAAGCCAGAATAAGCACCCAGAAGCCCATGTTTGCTCTGTGTCCGCGACCGTGATGATAATAATACTATAGCCACCAACCATGTAGGCTTCGGGGGAGAGGCGGGCCTAGTTTCCTCGGTTCCCTCAGCCGACCACTTGGGTTACACTGATCGAGAGACCCTTGCGAAAGTAGCTGCTGCCCTGAGCGGCGATGTGCAATATACCGCAAAGTCGCGTCGCTGGTGATTGGCGGAAGCCAGTCGACGCGCACCGTCAATCTGGAGTTGACGATTTCAATTACACGGAGCGGCGAGTACCATGGACATGCTCAAGCGCGAAACCATGGTCATCGCGGTGGGGCCGGGGGCCAATGGACCTTCAAGCCGGAGACACACCGTCATGTCATCCCATCCTCCTCTGGAGCAGCATGTCGGCAAACCCTGCGTCCTGCTGCATCGATAACTAGTCGAACGAAGAGAGGCGGGGATCCTGACGCGCCGTGTCTGTGGATGGCGGACTTGGTGGCCTCGGCTCCGTCGGAGGGGTGGCGGGAAGGTCCAGGGTCGTTGTCTGTGATGAAGGGGCAACTTTAGGGCGGAAATGTACAGTAAGTGCGAGCGAGTTGACATGATCAGATAGCGTAAGTCGAAATTTGCGTCGAGCCCCCGGGGCCGGCCGCGAGTCGACCAGTGCTAGCTGCAGCCTGTCTAGGCACAGTGAGGAAAAAAACCCCGAGCAATCTCTACATGGTATCACAATTATACTATGCCCAGATCTAAGGTTAGATGTCATCCAGGTTCATCTTGCAGTCGAGGCTGAAGGAACAGACAGAAGGAGAAAGGCTTGATTCCACAGGGGGAATGGTGCCAGGCAGGACTCGCGAATGAAGAGGGACCAGATGCCTCAGATAGGACTGGCAGACCGTGCTCAACTCCAGCATGGCAACTTGGCGCTCGGCCCGGAGATGCTTGCACGCGCCGAAGCGGGGAAATTGAGCCAGGCCCAAGCCGGCATCGTTCTCCCTCTCTTGTCGACAGCAGTGGATCAGGGGAGCGGGCGGGCGATAAACAAGGCTCAAGACTGCAGTCTGCAGTCTGCAGCAGTCCCCAGTTCCCAGTCTCTCGGCCAAGACAAAGGATCGATGGTGCAAGGGATCCCCGTCGCAACCACGTTAGCCCAAACAGGCAGCTGTCCGGATGCGCAACACAGTGTCAGCGAACGGGTAGGTGATGGCGGGCGATGATCACTGCTACAGAAACATGATTTCTTTTGCGGAGAAGCACTGCAAAGGTCGATTGGCCGTGCTGGGTTGGATGGCGGGGGCCGGGGAAAGGCCGGGAGGCCAGCAGAGGACGAGGGGGGCGAGCGAGTGGTGGCCATGCTGCATCTGCCCGAGCTCACAGCGCGAAGTGATGAGGACTGCCGCGAGTCGTCGCCTAGCAGCACAGTACTCGTACATGACGGAGTACGTAGTCCGGCGCAGACAATGTAATCATGGAACACCTCGGAAACAGTGCAAATGAGACTAGCGTGGCTTGGCGGTTGCGTGCATGCCAGCGCCCGTGGTGGTGGTCCGTGATGGCGGACTGTAGTTTGTGATGGTGGGTGTCCAGGGCCGCGATACATGCAATACGGTAGGGTGCAAGTGCGGGTCCAGATGAACCCCGGTACAGGCATGACCGGTGTGGGGATTGCGCTTGGGCAGCTGAGTGGTGACTGGTTGATCGAGGAGCTGAACCTCGGAGAAAGGAAAGCGATCAGGTGCCCTGTTGCGCACCTTGCACCTTGCTTGCGTACCTAGTTGGCCGAGACTACGGGTGCTGGTGCCATGGACGATGGAGCATGGAGCATGAAGCGTGGAGCGTGCAGCGTGTAGCGTGGAGCATGGGATGGAGCATGGCGAAGCAGGAGGCAGGCACAGGCAAGACAGGCTGAGAAGGTGCCAATAGAGGTCGCAACGCCCGCAGACAGAGGGGGGGCCTTTGTCAATGCCAGAGTGGATGGGAGGGGGTGCTTTGGGGGCGCACAACAGTTGAGGCTTGTCCCCCCCTCCTATCCGTCGTTAACCTGCGCCAAAAGCCACGGCAGAGCGACGGAACCGAGATACCCTTCGTCCAAATGGCGTGCCGCACACTCGAGCTTACTGCATGCATGCAGACCCAAACGAGTTGCCACAGCATAATGCCCCGAGGGCAGTAATGCGTAAAGCCCGTTCAGTGACGTCCAGATGCGGCAGCAACTTCACGGTCGCCCATGGGACCGCGGGAGGAGCCGTCCTCTCCAGTCGTCGACGATTACGATTCGCCGCCAACTGCCGTCTTGTTTGTCAGGCTCGGCGACACCGGACGTGTTGGAGGGGACTTGTGTCTCAAATCCCGAGTCAATGCAGCATCTGTCGTTTGCGGTGTACGAAGGCGTTCATCCATTGTGCCGGCTGCATCTACCCTCTCAATCTGACACTCAACGTGCGGGCAAACAGCGGGGTGCGTCTCAAGACGCGATGAAGACGCCCTCGTCCGATGTGCTGTCCCCCCTCGGCCGCAGCCAGATTGCTGATTAAAAATGCGATACCCGAGATCTGTGTTAGAGAATTGTCCTACGATGTGGAAGGCCCTCTCCACCAGGGCATCATGACCTCATTGGGGCGCACACCAAGGCGCGCGCCTCGTTGACGCCGATCTGGACCATCTGACAGCCCAAAATGCCGCCCAGCTCGTCAGAATCGCCCTGCTGTCGCATCCTTCAGCTGGTTTAAGCTCCGTAGACGTGATCCTCCGTCAGGGTCCTCGATGTATGATTGACGTCGCAGACGAGGTCCGACCCGGCCGAGAACAGACAATTCTAACACCATGGCCCAAAGAGGCATCCATTCCCATGACCACGGCCACGAACACGACGATTAAGCTTGTCTGACCAGGCAAAAACCGGGGTCTGCACCCACAGCCGCACGACAGTGGGAGCCACGGACCCAGGCCCCGACAGTCCCCTATTCCGCTTCGTGTCTAGCCCGACGGCGCTGCACCTGTCAAAAATACGCCCATAGTTCTCTTCGGCTCCGAGGCGCTGAGTCGAGCTGTGTTCCTCCGCCCTGTGCCGTTCGTGACCAGTTCGTGTCGAAGCCCTAAACGGCAGCGCCAACGCGCCCGACTCCCTGCTCGAGGACCAAGGCGAGATGAGATGGCAAGCCAGGCCAGATCAGGCCACTTCGCTGCGCGGTCCACCTGGGCGCCTCGCCGGCCTCGAAGCAAAGAAAGCATCAGAAGCTGGCTGGCCCAGCGGTTCCCTTAGTCCCGGCGGCTCTGCAACAACGTCCCTCGCGTGCAATTGGTCTGGCGCCGTCTCCTGTCCCGGGGGGTCCCACCGGGAACCCTCCAGTCACCGCAGCGCCCTCCAGTTTCCATGTCCCAAAGAGGAGCATTCGCCATAAACCGGCACCTCTCATTGGCTGCCACCTCGCTACGGCCCTGTGCTTGACGGCGGCTCTGTGACAAACTCCACCGCCTGAAACGGCTTCGGTTGGGATCATCAGCTGTTGTTGGCAAGTTTGCAGTCTGATTCCAGTTTCACGTCTCGTCGTTGACGTCGTAGAGAAGGTTTCCTTTCTTCTCTTACCTTTCCCGTATCGCCTTCGCTGTGAATTCGTGTCCGCCTTGTGTCTCTTCCATTCTCTCCTCCTCGTGCGGGTTACGAGCCATCTTCCCTCCACACTCTTTTCCCAGGTTTCCTTGGGCGCTTCTCGATTCCCATTTTCCCGCCATAAACTGTCTCTGGAGATATTGTTGGGATTATTTTGGTGGGCTGAGATTGTAGCACCATCGATACCGAATTCATTCCTTCCTTTAAGCCTCTTGACGAGGCCTGGCTAGTCCATTCATTGCCAACAACCTCTCGACGCCGGTCGTCCGTTAAAGTTCTCATTTCTCGAACAGTATCGAAATATATTTCGCCAGTATACTCTAAATCTCGATAGAAAACGAAAGAAGTCCACATAGGAACCTAGTCAGGAAACCCGCAACTTGCCTCTCACCATGTCTAACAGAGTCTTTCTCGTGACCTTGTGCGCGGACATTCTGTTTCTTGCCTCGGGCTTGATGGAACTCATCTTCTCGCTCGTGGTCCGCAGCCAAATGAACGATATTGCCACCAGCGGCGAGCAGGCCACTCGTAACTTGCTCTACCAGCGGTTCCCGCTCACCGCAGGCATCGTCAACGCCAGCTTCATCCTCCTCACGTTTGTCGCCACGCTCCCGGGTCTCTTCATGCCGACCCGCGGCATTCTCAAGGTTGGCGGATACATGGTGACCTTCTGCGCAATCTTCACCCTGTGCGTCGGCGTCTTCCTCTGGGTCATGACGCTGCGCACCCGCGGCGACCTTCTCAGCGTCTACATTGCTCAGGATCCCGAGGTGCAGAGCCTGATTCAGACTTCAGTACGTTTCTCCTCATACGTTGTGGAACAGCAAGACTGTCTTCCGGAGTACTAACCACCCGCTTCGTCTTACAGTTTGAGTGCTGCGGTTACCTCAACAGCACCGTGCCAGCTTTTGTCACCGACACAACCTGCCCCAGCCCAGCTGCCGCAGCTCTCCTCCGCGGCTGTGCGACGTCAATCTCGAGCTTTGCCAACATTTTGATTGACGGCATCTTCACTGTTGTCTTTGCCATTGTCGGTAAGTCTAAATTCCGTTCCAAGCATCTTTAAGAATCAATCCATTTTGACTCGGCTCAACCCCTAGGTATCCACGCCTTGTTCGTTCTTTGCATTGCCTGCCTCCTCAAGGAGCGCAAGGAGCGTGAACGATACCGCCACATTGATGAAAAGAGCGGCTACCGTTCTTTCTAAACCCGTCTTTTCTTTTTCTCCTCTCGATAAAATCCTTGATGGTTTAGCCATTGATTGGCAAGCCAAGGCCTCATCTTCATTCGCTTCTATTCCATACCCCCCCCTTTGCGCGCTTTCCTTACTCAGTCGCGCTTGTTGTACTTACACCAATGATTTTTATACACCTACTATTACACCGGAGATGTAAACCCAGCTGTTTTGGAGAATTGATAGAAAAGGCGAAGAAGAATGGCGGGTTTTTCCGAGCACCGGCAGAGGAACACATGTCTTACGTGGGTAGTGTCTATGCTATAGCAATGTTGCCACTTAATAATCTAAGATGCCTGATACTATTCAAATTGGAGGGTGTCATCGTCAAGTTTTCGTCAAGTCATGCTGTATGTATTTTTGTTTTCATCATACTTTTCCAACCGTCGTCACTCCCCAGTTTCGGCTGGAGCTTCGCGACGTTTCCACCTCTTCCAGCTCCAGCTTGGGTCCCTCGGCCATGATCCTCTCGCGGTGCCACGGCCCGACAAACATGCCCTGCGGGTCCGACTCGTTGCGGACCTTGCGGAAAGACTCAAGATCCTCGCCGTAGAAGGCCTCAATGTCGGGGCGGTACGTGTCAAAGTTCTTGGCCCAGTGCGGCCGGCCCCCCAGGTCCTTCATCAGCCACTCAAACCCTTGGTAGTAGCGCTCCCGGCACGGCGGGTCGGTCCAGTAAGGGCGGTAGAGGGTTGCGTTGAGGTACAGGGTTGGTCCATCTCGGGCGGTAGGGTCGAGGAAGGGGCGAGGGTTGTAGGTGAGCGTAGTGTCGCTGACGCGGACCTCGACCGGAGCATGGACGTAGAGGCCGTCGGCGGAGAAGGGAATGTTGTGAGGGACGTAGTCCGGGTCTTCGGGGGTGAGGTGGTTGAGCCACGAGCTGAGGCGCCTCAGGGCCTCGGGGCCCTTGTGCAGAGGGATGGCCCACTCGTTGACGAACTGCGAGTAGAGGCAGTTCATCAGGAGGGCCTTGCGGCTGGGCTGGATGGCCCCCGTCTTGGATCCGTTGGGGAAGCCGTACTGCATTCCAAAGACGAACCACTCGATCCACGGCAGGATGCGAGGAGCCCACTGAGACAGGTACAGGAGGTTGTGGTAGACGTAATACCCCAGGGAACCGTCGTAGTAGCTAACAGGAGGGTCGTATTCCTTCTCTGTAGTCTTTTCCGCCTGCCACACCACGGCACGCCTCGTGTAAGGGAACCACCAGACCCTCACGAACTCGGTTCGGGTCCACAGGTCCTCTGACCAGGAGTTAAACACCTTCAAGTCGGTGTCAATGGTCTGCTCCCACTTGAGAGTGAAGGCGGGGACAGCGCGGAACGTCACTTCAGTGACAACGCCCAGTGCGCCAAGAGACAGCAGCGCGGCCCGGAAGAGTTCCTGGTTCGTCTCGGGGGAGCACGCTACGGTGCTGCCGTCGGCGAGTGTGACCTTGAGCGCGAGAATGTCCTCGGACATGAGCCCGTGCCGAAGGCTGCTACCGTGGGTACCGGTGGATACGGCGCCGGTGATAGACTGCTGATTGATGCTTCCAAGATTGGGCATAGCCAGCCCGCGCTTCTCGAGCGCCTCGCACAGGGCATACAGGCGGATTCCACTCTCCATGACAACCACGCCGCTCGCTTCGTCGACGGAGATGATCTTGTTAAAGTTGTCGAGGTTGAGGAGCCAGCTCGAGGTGCAAGTGATGTTGGAGGGCGAGTGGCCGCAGCCCGTCGTCACGAGGCGGCGGCGGCACGCGCGGGCGAGGTTGACGACCTTTTCGACTTCGGCCAGCGATTCGGGCTGGATGTAGAGCTCGGGGAGTGACGAGAAGGTACGCGCCCAGGTGTAGTGGACATGGCCGGGCCTGGCGCGAAAAGCGACGCCATCATCGAGCTTTGCGAGCTCGGCGGCGACGAGGGGATCCATGACGCCCGCGCAAAACGACAACACGCGCGCAGAGGCGGGAGGTGGGCTGGACTTTTGAAAGTCCTAGGAGGAGAGGCAAAGCTTGAACAGTGCGAGAGGGGAGAAAGAAGGGTGCAAGATAGAAAGAGGAGCTGGACAAAAGAAGCGCAACCCTCTGCCCTCGCCCAGTGCCGAAGCGGGCGTTAGTCGCGGGTCTGCGGCGCAAGTGGGGACGACTCGGGAATCGTAAGTTTATCAGGACCAGCTCCGAAGCCGGTGCGACAGTTGAGGGAGGTCCTGCGTTTTATGGTATGCAATTGGGTCCAGCAGAAGGGTGCAAAAGCGAGTTGCGCCAGTATCCATGTCGGCTGGGTTGAGGGCGCCGTCATGATAATGCTCGGAAAGCGTCGGAGAGGGGGAGGGGGAGGGGCTAACATGGAGGGTTGCCATGATCAGAAGAGGGGTCCAATTGAGACGACACAGAGCGCATGGGCAACCGAAGGTTCTGGGGAGGCAGTCAATAGCAAACTAAAAAATCATTAGCTAAAACCCGAAAAAACTCATAGATGCGCCATTCCCAGAATGCGACTCGGCCATCTCAGGGTCCGAGCAAGATCGGGATATGCGTCAGTAAACTGCATGCAGCCAGCCGATGTTGCAGCCTGTGGGCGCCCTGATTGGCGGCGCATGGGGGCAGGCAGAAAATGCCGAGCATCTTGATAAGCAAAAAAAGCGGCTAAGTGGCACGCGGGGCAGCCTTTTTTTTTTTTTCTTCTCTTTTTTTTACCAAGTACACGCAGAAGCGTCTAAAGCGGCCGCGCGCATTTCCGTGCAGGGGGTGTCTCTGGATGGTGTCATCGACTCTGCCGTGCCCGTCATTGCCGAACCGAGTTAATCCGTATCGTGCTTAACGGGAAATGTGGAGGCGGGAAGAACGGTTTATTCTGGATCCGGATCGCCATCCTACTTGGGTAAGTGCAGCCACTGTCATGGATATGACATGGAACAGCATGAATTGTCGGCAGGCAAAAGCAAGGGGATCAAAGTGATGGTGTATAGGAGGTGGAGTGGAAGAATTGATTCGCTCAGTGCGTACTGTAACATTTGAGACCTGCAATAATATGGCTCGGGTGACACTTCATGCACACGAAAACTCTCAACACCCCACGAGTACCATCCAATGCAAGAATTGATGCATAAAAAATCAATGAATCATCACTTATCCATACCTATCCCGTTTTTTAAACTCTATGGTTAACTAGAAGTCATACAAACCCGGCTATTGTCAATTATTCACATTACCGACTCCAAATTGCACAACTACCCTATACCAGACATGAATTCTTAGAGCTTCAGATGGAATATATACGTTGACTCGCTTTTGCACGTGGACAGCATGTTTTAGTAGTACCTAAATAGTTCGTCTGGGCTTATCAAAATGTGATGTTCCACGGAAGTAGGTATCACGCTTGTAAACTTGTCATTGAAACTGGAGAAAAAATATCTATCGATCCGTGGTGGCGGAGTCGATTTTGGAGCTCCTGAGGTGATGAGCTCAACAACGAATCCAATACTGTGCTTGGAACTGATCTTGAAAATGAATTCCGTGTCGAATGAGGTAGATGGCCGAGGAACTGCCATTGAAGTGGACGAGCAGACTACGTGTTGATTGGTGCCTCTAACATTACACTGCACAGCACATGGTGTGCTCATTGTTGATTTTCTAGCGGGACACTGATAAATATCTCATAAAGGCTAGATCTTATGGTAAGTTGATGTGACGGCATGGTGAACATGGTCGGATCCTCCGAAGGTGTACCGAATGCGAAGAGGAGAAGAGAACGAGGAGCGAAAAGAAAAAGAGGGATCACACGGCTTCTGGCGAATAAAATATTAAAATATATGCCCATAAAAAGAAAGAACCAAGTCTCACAATGTGAATTTGTGCCGGGATTGACTATTGGCTGGGTTTGTCTTCTATAACCATGCCTCATTGTGTTCGGCAGCGCCTACCGTCTCGTTATTTAGTTTACAGTTATTGATGTCACGACAATATGCCCAGTTCGCCGAACCGAGTCCGATTCTGGGGGGGAAATGAGTTCCATATGACAAAAAGGAACCATCCACAATCATACTACGAGGGGAGTCAGCCGATCGACGCATTGAATGTATCAAAATCCCAATGAATATGGAGTAAAAATTATGCTGCGCCGCTGGGAGGAACCGGCTGACACGGAGAATTCCGCATGCGTAATTGGTCTGTATTCTTAGGAGAGAGAAAGCTTAGCTTTGAATACCCTGCTGGTCAACGGACAATGGCACGAAAGCTATATTGTCTACCGAACCAGTAGCAATTGTTAGTTGGGAGCCTGGTGTATTGACCTTCAAATAACCTGGACATCACAGTGGTAAGTAAGTCACGAGGGGGGTTTTCAGTACGGCTTTATCTGTATTAGAGATGAAAGATTTCTCTTTCGGTGAGTCATCCTGGGCCCTTCTCAAGACGGAGTATCCTGGGCTGCTAGCTGTCCAACTTCGAACGAAGAGCAAGTTCAAGTTGAATTGGAATGCTCCAATATGCAGATAATTTTATTAGCTTAAATGCTATATGCGTATGAAATAGATTGCACATGCAGATTGAAGTGCGCATGTTTTTCGTCCCCGTTGACATCATCGGTGCGCATTCTGCCTGGACCTGTTTCTCAGACGTCAGTTACTAATATGGCTCGAACTAATAGGATTTGATGGCTCCGCATGTTTTCTTAAGTCACTCTAGTCACTCAGGACGTGGAAAACTGTTCGCCGAAATACTGGTTGCAGCCCACTTGCAACCTGTTGGTTAGGCAGACAACTAGCATGGGTGCCTGCAGGGTCAGCAACTATGTCCGCGAGGTTTTGGGCATAAAAAAACTATCATCCTGCAAAACATCAAACAATCTACTTCGTGAATCCTCATAATGGCTGATTATCCAACACCACTTGTGGTGCCGCCTCTCAAGGCTCCTCACAGACAAACCTTCATCATTCTCCACGGCCGTGGATCTGAAGGGCACAAGTTTGGGCTACCTCTGCTAGACACACCAATCCCAGAAGAACCAGAGAGTTCTGCGATGGTCACATCATCTCTGACGACTGTATTCCCGCATGCGCGGTTCGTTTTCCCGACCGCGGCTCGCCGCCGAGCCACACTCTACCGCCGGGCATACACGCACCAGTGGTTCGACAATTGGGAGCTCGACCCGCCGGCTACAGACCGTGAAGAACTTCAAATACCAGGGCTACGCGAGACCACGGAGTACCTGCATCAACTACTGCGGGACGAGATTGCAATTGTGCCTGGCGGCGCCGCAAATGTTGTGCTCGGGGGCCTCTCCCAGGGATGCGCGTCATCGCTGGTCTCTATGCTGCTCTGGGATGGCGAGAAGCTCGCCGCCGGCTTTGGAATGTGCGGCTGGCTCCCTTTTTGTGGGCGCTTGAACAAACAGGTGCTATCCGAGGAAAGCAAGGGCGGCAGCGCGCAAGACGACGGAGACTTTGACCCCTTTGAGAGAGATGACGAGGAGTGCTATGAAGACCTGCACCCTTCTACACGCGTCGCCAACTGGCTCAGCGAAGAGCTTCAAGTCCCAAGCGTAGCACCTATCCCGGATGGGACGAAAATCGTCGGCATGCCTGTGTTTTTCGGGCATGGGGTGGAGGACGATAGAGTCAGCATTGTGCTGGGGCGTAACGCACGCGCATGTCTCGAAAGTGTCGGGGCAGACGTTTCGTGGCAGGAATACCAGGGGCTGGGGCACTGGTACTCAGGAAGCATGCTGAGAGACTTGGTCGACTTTATCAAAGCCAAGACTAGTTGGGAAGAGTGACATGCTTTGCACCCCAGCACTTGGAATTCAACTATACGGAGCGGTGAGGGTTTCTCACATGGTTGAGAGCCCCCCGTGTCACTGCAAGCGAATTAGAGTGTCGTATATTTCCGTTTTCGGAAACAGACCCACCATACCCGCGCTCCTGATTGGTGTCTCGGCTCCACCCATGAAATCTCAACCACGAGGGCAATATAACCCTCATTTCATCTCTCTCCCTCAACAAGCATCACAGCAAGCCCCGTTGGCTCAGTGGTAAAGCGTATCACTAGTAGAAAACAGCTTCACGACATGATAAGATCACTGGTTCGATTCCAGTACGGGGCAAGATGCGTTTCTTTTTGCATTTTGTTGCGATTTCCGTCAACCACGGAGCGTTGACAATACTACGACTCAAGCCGCTCTGGGGAATTTTTTTGTTGGATGAGCAGAAATTGTGTCGCTGCTGTCAGCATTCTAAATCTTTGAGCCAATCAATGAATAGTTAAATTTATAGTGCAATAAACAACCTTGCCGCCACCAGCAATATCACTTACATGTGTCCAGATGGCATTGACATTGGCGCTAACCACGCTTTGAAGACTTGATTGGTTGGAGAGGCTCACGGCAGTAACGATTTAGAGCAATGAAGGGAGAAAAATGAACAGAAAATTCACTCTTAGGCTTCATCCATAGTTTTCGGAGTTGTCACATGGCACATACCATACCTGCATTCTACGTCTACGTAGGTACACTTCCGATACCTGCGTGTCCGGCGGGAGCGACAGTACCCAACCAGACCGGTATCCTAAGCAAAGCACCCGCCACCATTGGAACCTAGAACGCCCGGGACACCACAATTCAGATCTCCTCATTGAAACCGCCGGTCTTGTGCGTTTCTACGCTATCGCTGAGAGCCACTGCTCGCGCGAGTGCCTCGGCCGGGTTCAGCGCCGCCAGCTTCGAGACTAGGCTGTTGGTCCCCACCATCGCCCATCTCCAATATTCGCTGCCGAAGTGGCTGACGTCCTCCCGGGCCGGCCCCCACGGCCCCCGACCGCGCGCCCGAAGCTGGGATCCTCCCGGCGAGACCAAGCCCGGCGCTACGGGGTGAGACCCGGAAACCCCTGGACGAGACGAAGCAGCTGAGGTGACTGCGCCATGCTCGAGGTAATGCGTCTGCGCCCAACGGGCCGAGACCCGTGAAGCCTCGGCTTGTTGATGTTGTTGTTGTAGTAGTGGTTGCTTCTGCTGCTGGCGTCGTTTTCTCCCTGTATTTATTTTTCTTTTTGCTTCTTTGGTTCCAATGGCGCTGTTCCAAGTTTCTTCCCAAGACACGTCCAAGGGGTAAGGCGGGCGGAGAGAGAGATGACCAGAGGCAAGTCGGCGTTTCAAAGCAAGACGGCCGGAGAAGAAAAAAAAAAAGGTCCAGAAAAAGAAAGCAAACAAAAAGAGATCACTGCTGAAAATGCGCTGTCACTCGCGCGTGCATCTGTAACAAAGGGGGCGGGATGAGTTTAAATTGATCACAGTTGGAAAGGGGGGAGAGGTCAGGTTGCTTTTTACAGTCTGTGTGAATCAAGGACCGTTGTTTCCAAATGGTACGCTCCGTGCAATCATTTGGCCGCGTGCGGGCCATGATTGCTTTTCAACATGTCCCCCGCGTTCATTTAGCTGGCTGTTTCAATGAGACGATGTGTGTCTCGACAACACTAGTCGTGGGTTGGGGCTGCCGCTTGGCCGCCGGCCGCAAGCCACAGGGGCCTAGTGAGGTTTCATCCGCAGATCATGATCGCCAGTTGTTTCCGCGGAGGCTAGTCGCATTGAAGGGGATTAAACATAGCTAATCTGCAAATGGCACGCTGTCGTTTTACGCACGCCGAATTTGTTTTGGTCACGAAATGACATCAGAAGGAAAGTTAATAGAATAATCTAGAGTTTGTATTTGGCTCTATGGAACGCTCGCAGGCATATACAACATCTCCTCCACTGTAGATGTAAACCCCCTCTTAGCAAATATGTACAGGTCGAAAGAAGTCCCAAATTGAAGTTGACTATCGCTTGCTATGCTGTAACACACTTTTCTTTTTTACCAGGTAAAGCTCTCCTCCACAAAATCTACCACGTTACGTCCCTGCACCGCTCGTACTGCCCCTCGTACATCATCTGCCAATGCACCAGGGCCGCAGACTGTAACGCACATGGCGCCCATCTGCTCTGCCACCTCCTTTTGAAGAAGCAGGGGCACGTTAGGCCGCCCTGGGAACATGCGGACTGTAGCGCTGGGGGTCTCAATGTCGCGAGGGTTTTTGGGTCGGGTGACAAAGATTTGGATGCGGAGCACATCCCGACGGTTCTTGGTTCGCAGGAGAGTGTCCATGTAGGGTCGAACCCACTCAAGCGATTCATACTCGCGAATGATCCAGACCAAGGTAATTCGGCGAGTTGCAAGGAGGTTCTCGTTGTGTCCGTGCATAAGGTGGCGGATGTAGGAGATTTGGTGTGTGATTCCAGTCGAGCCGGCAAAAAGAACAACATGACCGTAGGAGTCGAGGCTGTTGTGACCCGCATAAGGTCCCTCCATGGCGGCTTTGATCTGCAGGCCTTGTGGGCTGCTGGATGCCTGGTTCCACAGTTTACGGGTCATGCCGGTCTGAGCTCCGATGAGGAAAGAAACGGATGTTGTCAGTTCTGAAGTGTCAAGAAGTTCAAAGGCTTTCTTTTCTTCGTGTACAGGCAGGTATTTGCTGTCTGTGTGCTCCACCCAGCAGATGGAGAAGGGGTGGCTTTCCCAAGCATTGATCCCCTGAAATCGGAGGTAGGCATGGGTACCAGGCTTGATGTCGACGTAGCGCGGCAGTCTGAGGGTAACTCGAGTGACCTCACCGGGCAGGGGCTCGCAAATGGCGTTGGTCCAGCCCTTGGCTGACCAGTTGACGTACATGATTCGGAACATGCGAGCGAGGCGGTCGGCGAACCAAAGGGCCATGATCGCCATGATCCAAGGCAGCTGAGGAAGACCGCCAGGGAGCGCAGATGACGCGCAGTGAATCCAGGTGGCGACGAAGGCTGTAAAGGCCAGGATGATGTGGACGTTGAGGAAGGTCTCGTAGAATGCATGTCGGAAGGGCGAAACAGAAAGGAAAAATAGCAGCACCATAGCAACAGTGCCAACCATGCCTGATCCGATGAAGAGCTTTTGGACAATCTGATTGCCAACGCCCGACCAGCCAATGTCAGCAACGCAGACAATAAGCCAAGCAATGGTGTGAATCAGAGCCTCTAGAACCACAATGCGACCCATCCATCGATGCAGCAGGTTGTAAGTGTCGAAGCTGATTTTGAGCAGGGTAATGAGCGGGTTGTTGCGACCGGCAAAGATGATGAGAGGCACCATGTTCACCAGAGACAGCGTACCCGAGCGGCCTCGCAGTTCAGCGCAAAACGCATATTTGTTCTTATTTTCCCAGTTGAGGAAAAACATGTAGATGATGTTGCTGCCCAGGTAGAGGAAGAGGAGGGTAAAGTGGAGACGAGACGGGAGCGTGCCGACGTTGATGGCTGAAGATAGCCGAAACTCTCGGTTGTGGCGTTTGTTCCACAATGGCGCGTAGATGAGATGTTTCTTCAAGTCAGGCATCCAACTCCACTGGGCAACTCTCCAGTAGCCTTGCTTGGGCCCTGCGGTGTTCAAAGTCGACATTTGTCGCAGGCTTGCCCACATGATTTCGAGGATGCGGATGAGAAGAACAATCATGGCCGTGATACCAAGGCACCACCACAAGATATCCTTGAAAAGTAAGTTCATGGGCTGGTTCACACCATTGAGCGAGTCGTGGTATTCGGAAACGGTATTACTCGGTTGGGCCTCTTCGGTGCCATCGCGGATTTCGAGAAGGGTTGCAGTAGCTACGAGATTTGTGTCGGCGATCCCGCGCCGGAGTAGATCCATGACGGGCATGGCTTCGATAGAGCTCTAGTTAATGAGGGTGAGATGGTGAGAGAGAGAGACGGCCGTGTCAAATGCAGTCCCGGGAGAAAAATGAGTGAATGAACGTGGTGTAACGTTTTCGTGCTAGTTTGAGGAATTTCCGACAAGCGAATCCAGGGACAGGCTATCGTTTTCGTAGTTAAAGTTCCGTATTGTTCCTCCTTCGTATTGTTGCGTTGTCAGAACATGGTTTCTAGGGTGGAGAATGGGGTATCGGCAGCAGTTGTTCGGAAATGATGAAAGACGGAGGAAATACGCTTTGAATAGGCGTATGTTCACAATGGTGATTGTTGTGATTCAATGGTGGGTGGTGTAGTGGGTTGAACAGTGCACTGACGCTGCACTTGAAAGAGGAGTGCCGCGCGGCAAAGAGAGGGTGGTGGTGTCTGGCTCCAGGCAGGACAAGAAAATGATGACGTTTGCGTGATTCGAATACCAGATTCGCTTTCGTCTCAGCTGGCTGGTTTGGCAATGATGCTCGAAAACGTTGATCAAGTATCGCTCGCAGACGAGGCAGGCCAGCGCGGAGGCGGGCGGCGAGCGAAGGTGGTTGAAAAAACGAAATGAGAGAGCGGCGTAGTTGAGTGCCGATCGCAAGTTCGCGGCACACACGCACAACACAAATGAACAAAGACAAAGACCGGCACAATCGATTGTTTTGGAAGAATTCCGATACTGAGTCAAAGGTCGCGAAAGTGCAGGTGACGACGGTTGGCTGCCAGCTGGAACGAATCGATATGGTCGAGAAGAATGGAATGAAGAAACAGAATACAGGGGAATGGCCGCGAGTGTGACCAAAACCAGCCCCAGAAGGAAATGATGAAATACGTCTATGAACCAAAAAAAGAAGGGCAGGCCCACGCAAACACGAGGGAGAGTGGGAAGTACGGGAGCACGGGGCATGAAGTAGTAAAAGAGGAAGTACGAAGGGCGAGCGCCATGATATTAAGTTAGGGCGCGTACTGGGAGCCGCCCAGCAAGCAGCACCTGCGCTGCAAGCCAGCCCACAGCCTGCACTACCACTCGCTGGACTGGGGATCAGCGTACAGGGCCAAGCCCAACTAAGAAGCACTGCCCGAGGTGGTCATCGTCCGTTCCGTTTTCCTGTCTCTCAATTCTCGTATCTTTTACTTTACCCCTGCTGACAGCCCAGCCGGCGCCATCTTGGCGGCTCTCAAGATCCTCCAGTGGGCAGCCATTCAATGCCTTTACAAACACACTTGCCTGCTCGAAAGGGAAACCCTGGGAACGCTAGAGACTGGCACCTAGCGAGTCTTTGCCCCTCCGGCCCCTCTGACTGGCCTGGAACGTCCGCTAGGACCCCTGTCCGGCCGATAGAGCGGGGTCGCTGGGTTCGCGTGGCGGTCCCAGGACGGCCTCCCTTGGAAGTGCCGTCGAGACACACGAGATGCCATGGCCCCCGGTTGGCTATGCTACACCACGCTCCCCCCATGCACCGAGCCTGCTGGCCCCGGGGAGCGGTGCTGCAAGGCATTGCTATCCAGCAAACCAATGCATCGCAAGCGCCGGTGTTGGTCCCGTTCTGCTGCTGGCGGCGTTCTATTTTTCGGTACGGTGCATCCGAGGCGCCGCCTTTTCCGTCAATCGCGCTCTGCTGCGGAGTCACACAGCGCAGGGGCGCTACTCAAAAGGCTACCCAGAAGGCCTCCCGGCGCCGCAGCCTATAGGACCACAGATCTTGCCCAGCGATCTCAGGTGTCGGCCACAGGCGGACCGGCACCGCAGCTCACTGGCCACTCATGTCTTGCCCCCAGACGCACAGCTTCTGAAACCCGCCACGCTGGCGGGGCCCGGTTCAGGGGCGCTCGCCGTCGCCCTGCAGCCGTCGCACTCCTGATTCTGCCACTGAGGTCACCCTTCAGGGCTTCAGGGGGGCGGGCAGGGGGCCCCGTTTGACGGGCGGCTTAGTTGGCGCCTGGGCCGTTGGCCTCCCAGACGAGCCTGGGCGCTTCGCAGCCACTCGATGCCCCGCAAACCAGCCGCCAGCAGACATTTTGTTCCGGCGGCCGTGATGTCCACGAGCCCGTCACCGCACCATGAGGCATCCAGTCGATCCAATTTAGGGTCGGGACGGTGGCCACCAGTGGCCTGTCATGCTGCTGTGGTTCGCTCGGTCGGCACGCCCTTTGCCGTTTCTCAATGCCGTTGTACCGGTTGGGTCATATATTTCCCAATGCTGCTGTCATTCACTCTCACTCACACATCGTGGATGGGCTGACCTCGCTGTCATCAGACCCATTCAGGGCGCAGGAACATAACATCAAGGACTGTTGAGGAAACAAGGGGTAAGGGGGAAGATGAGGGGGGGATGACGATGGATCGTCGCAAACACCAACAACCCTGGGTTAGTCCATCCGAACTTCCATCCATCATTCGGCGCGTTCCAGAGTTGCAGGCTTTTACGTGGCACATCCTAGTTCTAGCCTCACAGTTCAGTTTCTCCAGGTAGTACATGCCACAATACCACCCAAAATGTTTATCGCTTCGCCAAGAATGCGACAGCTGAGCACTAGATTAGGCCAGACGCCAAAAGCAAGGTCGGTTAAAGAATCCGCGCATGAAATATGATGGTCTATACCGAGAGTAGATTTTTTCTCTCTCGGTTGGACCCAGGACGAACCCTGCAAGAACTCTTCATCATCTTCCAGGGGCACCCGGCCCGCCCACCGATCAGAATCTCGGCTTGTGGTTGATGGGATTTTGATCACCGCAACACCAACCGACAAAATGACGGCCCCTTCTATTTTCCAGAGCTGAAGACGGGACAACGGGACAATCCTGCATCTAACATGGGTCGATATCTCCCAAGCCTTGATAACATCCCGCAGAAATGCCAAGCCCATTCTCGGATGACAGGTGCTCCAACTCGTCTCAGGTAAAATGAACCGGTGGTTGAGATGTCCGCTTACTCGCACCGAGGACGCCAGAAATCATTGGTGATCCGGAAGCAACCGTGGCCGCCATTCTAGAAGCGGAAACATCGTGGCCAAATATGGCGGCCAATGGGTGTGGTAGGATATGTCGTTGAGGGTGTCATTCAGAGTGTCATTAACATGGTCCTCGGTGTGCAGGCCTTGTTTCGCTGATCAGACGTGGTCAGGCCTTGGCGGCCACTCAAGCCTGGTTGCACATGGGAATCCCAAGACAAGGAACTTTGCCGTCCTAGATACGCAGCCACGGTCATTCTTCTAAATATCTCTCCGGTGAATTCGTCGCCCTCAGACCATTTTCTCCGAATTCTGGTCAGGTCGACCGCCGGACCTGCCCGCAAACTGCTCACCTCTGTTCCTTTGCCACGGTTGATCAATTCGGGAGTTGCGAGGCCTGTATCAGATCTGCGCATGTAAACCCAACACGGACGGATCTGTGAACCTAAAAGATAAATCACAGACCTTGTCAAGCGAAAATGGTCTGATGTCTGACGAGTTTCGTAGTTGGGACGGTCAAGTGCTTGAGAGTGCAGGTTTGGACAGTCCAAAGCAAGTGTGGCTGCAGCGCCACACGTGGCGTTTTTTTTGGGGGGCTCGGCCAGATGGGCGCGTTTCTGGATGTTGTAACCTAAGGCAGCGAGCGAGTCGCTGTTCCGTGATGCTCCCGAATATCACCGGAAATTTACAGACGGCTATCACGAGGGCATTGAGCTTCATTGAACAGCCATTGCGCCGACAAAATGGGTAATGCTGAATCAAAGCCTGCCTCCGCACATGTGTGGAAGGCGTATGTCCCCCCGAGTTCCTGATTTTCCGCCCCAGCTTGATCGGTGACTGACGGGCCATCAAAAACAGCTCAGGGCCCAGCGGCCTATCACAAGATCTCGTCGATTCGCTCCAGTCCAGCCATGAGGTACTTTCGAACCCGTTTTTCTCGCATCCGAATGAAGATTTGTCGATTTCACAGCTCTGAGAGACCGAATTGCTAACCACCCGACGCTTTCGCAACCCCTCTAGACCGATGCTTCTCGTGCCAAAATAATCGAGCAGCAAATCCAGGCCCGCGTGGCCGAGGAGCTCAAGAAGCTGCAGCAGAAGGAGGCCGAGGCCCTCAAGGTGGCGCAGGAGAAGCTCGCCGCCGTCGACTACAAGGACGAGAACGGCCCCTCGCACCACACCGTCAACAAGGAGATTGAGGATATGCGCAAGAAGCTCGACGCCCGCAAGCAGGTGCGCTCCCTGCCCGAGTCCGTCGAGGGCGCACGCAGCGAGGTCATCCGGTGCCTGCGCGAGCACGACCGACGGCCGCTCGACTGCTGGCAAGAGGTGGAGAACTTCAAGGCTGAGGTCAAGAAGCTCGAGAGGGGCTGGGTGGACAAGGTCACTGCTTGAGGGGGAGACATTGCACCACCTGTGTAAAGGAAGATGGTCGTTATAGAGCTGGCAGTATTTTCCGAGATGCCGCGAGTTAGGCATGCACGTGTACATTATGACATTGGCGGCGGTAAAAGCTGCGTTCAGGAAGCAATGTACGAGGGGGAGACTCATAGACCTAAAAGCGGCCCTGTTTGCCATTCAGTTTCTGATCCTCTATCTTGATTTTGCGATTCCACCTCAATTCCCCTTTTAGCCTGCATCTCAGCCTTTTTTCTTAACCCCTCGGCTCGCTTCCTCTCCTTTCTTGCTGCTGCATCCTCCCATTCATTGCCCTCAGGATTCAACTTGGGCACTGTCACACAGTTGACGGCGTCCCTGAACGCAGTCTGGAATCGTTCAATGCGCTTCGCATTTTCAACGAACCGCTCGTTAGCAATGCCAATGAGCGTCTCTAGATACTCGGGCGTGACAAGTCGCTGACGTTGGCCGTCGACTTGCTGGCCAATGAGAGACTCAAAGGCAAGTCCCATGGTACGAATAGCCACCATGGGAGTAGCGGCGTCCTTGCCATTGGGAAGCAGATTGAGAGCTCCGGACTCGCGGAATCCAGCTTGGAGACCGCAGCGGAGGAGCAATTGGGCGTGCTCTGGAGATGCCGTGAGAACATGAAGAATCTACGCAGAGGTCTCAGCATCTTAATCATTATGTATGTCGCAAGCCACTCATTTATACTTGTCTCCGTCAAGAGACAGACGATGTTGCTTACCATGCCCTCAAATTTGAAGTGAACAAGCCTCCTCTCCTTTATGCCTTCGCTTCCATCCCGAGCATCTTCCGGTTGTGTCAGCCCCACGACACTAGTCCAGTCTCTCTGACCATTTTCATCTTCCTCTGGTACTGGGTCATGCGAGACAAACAGCCATGTACCTCCCGCACCCTTTCCGCCCACGCCAGCTACCTGATCATCCTCAGCGCCGGCATCAACTACACGACGACCTTCAAGGAAGACGCTGACTCGCCCGGCACAGCTGCTGGTCGTGACAAACCCCGCGGCCTGGTTAATCTCGTCAATGAGATCGCGGATGCCCACATCTACAGAGCCTTTGGGAGATGCATCGCTGTAGTCATCGCTCGGGACCGCAAGCTGGTCCAGAATACGTTTCTTCTTGTCCACGAACGCGGATGCGGCGGGTGCGAGGCCCTGCATCGTTGAGAAAGGAAATCAAAATCCGGGTTTGTAAGTGCCGGTCACGAGGCTGATCTTTTTTCGGTGCGCAGTAAGGTGGTGCGCTGAGGGGCAAGGATGGGAGGGGAGGGCCCGGCGCAAAGGATAGGTTAGTCCAGCATCTTGAAGAAGTGGGTGCTTGGTGGGTTGCTGTTAAGCATTCAACACAATTTTTCCAAGCGCGGGGTAGCGATTGGGACGGTACGTACTACCACGCCACGTACGTGCGGCTCAACCTCGTGATCCCGGCTTCCATTCGAAATTCAACGTCCTTCGAACCCCATCAAGAAGGCAGGTCACGGATCGATACGCCAAAGGAAACGCTCGCGGCTTGTTTCTTCTTGTTTATTCTCTATCTATCATGGATCCCTCTGCATGCTTCGCTAACATGACCGCATCACTAGCTAGTTGCGGCTTACCCAACGCCAAACGATGATATCCCGAATTCCAGGCCCAGTATTAAACCAAAAAAAAACCGATTGTCCACTCAACTAGCTTTTCCCTTAACGCCCAATGCAATGCTTTGTTCATCACGTCATCATCAAGACAAGTGTCGCCAATGTACAAGCGTACATCAGACGGTCTGAGTCTGAGCCACAGCCACCTTCTCAAGGGCAACAGTCAGCTCTTCCTCCTGCTGCTTGCGCTCCATCTCCTCTAGGAACTGGGCATATCGCGACTTCTTGTTGTGGATACCACACTCAGTCTTGTTCTGTCCCTTCCATCGACCGGCACGCTCATCCTCACCCTCGCCAACAGGGACGGTGGAGTGCCAGTCGCCGACAGACTTGTAGCCCTTGTCAAGCAAGGCATTGTAAGGCACGTTGTTTTCCTTGATGTATTCGTTCACTTGCTTGAAGGACCAAGCGGCCATGGGGTTGATCTTGACCACACCCCGCTCATCATCCATCTCGATGATGGGAATGGTTCCTCGGGCAGCACCCTGAGATCGGCGGCGACCGTTGAGGACAGCAGTCACCTTGAGCTCATCGTATGCTCGCTCAAGAGGCTCAACCTTGACCATCCAGTCATACATCTCGGATGACACATGGTACAACTCCTTTCCATAGGTCTCCTCGAACTGCTCAGCGGTCTCCATGCCATCAGGCTTGAAAATGTGCACAGGAACGTTGGGGTATCTCTCCTTGACACGCTTGACAAGGTCGTGGGTCTCCTCGAAGTGATACAAGGTATCCAGGAAAATGAGGTCGACAGTGGGGGAGTCAGGGTGCTCCTTCTGGATCTTGGACAGCATGTCCATGGTGGCGAGGCCGGTCAGGCCGAAAGCAGTCGACTGGTAGAGGTTGGGGAACATGATCTTGCAGAACCGGAGAATGTCCATGGGATGCATAGGCTCAAGGGCGTCATTGAGATGTTCGATGTGGGCCTTGGTGAGTGTGATCTTGGGGAGAGTTGTCGACGCTGAGGGTGAAGAGTACTCTGATGAGTGACCTGATGCATATCCTGACTCACACTCCAGCTTGATGTCCTGAAAGGACGACTGAGAGGATGACTGAGTAATGGTGGCAGGCATCGTGACTGTTGTGAGGGGTATCACGGCGGGAAGACGGGGGTTGGGTGAGGCTTTTCGAAGGGTGGAAAGAGGAGTGGCCCAAGGAGATGGGTTATTTTTCAAGAATGGTGGGTTTTTCTTGGTAAGAAAATGATCTCTATGCTGTCGATGACGCAAATGCAATGCTAACTGGAGATCGATGGCTAGACAAGGCACGACAGGGGAGGTTGGATGAGGTGATGACGGCAACGAGTACAAGGAATACAAATCCGATCGAGGGCAGTCGATTTCTTTAAGAGAACTCGGTTGTGTTGGTGAAGGGGGTGCTTACATGTTAAGCCCGGGCGACCGCCCGTGTCCCCCCGGTTCCAGGCAACCTTAGTAATTGGGGAAACACATGCGTGGAGCCACCCGGGCCCAAAGACTACAACCTTCTACAGATGCGCTGGACAAGTGCAAGAGGGGAGGTGCAATTGCGCCATCGCCGCCATGAGTATTGTTGTCTCCAGGTTGTGTCAAGGAGCGATCACATCATCGACGCTATGCCTTTCGCGATGGGTGGATGCCGCGGCTGATTGGTCTGAGCACCGGGCCCTGAATTGGCCGGCTGGTCGCTGGGACCTGGCTCGCCGCCATGTCGGCAGCGACAACAAGACTACACAGCCGCCGAGCCGGAGGTAACAAGTACTTTACTACCTTCTTTTTTCCCTCTGCTGCCGGGCACCCCCGTGTTGGCGCCGGATGCCTGCCAGCTTGGACTGAACGGTGTGCATTGGCTGGGGCCATTGAATTTTTCCCCCTCCTCGTGGCACTTGAGCTCCTTGGTTAGGGTGTGTATGGAAGGGGAGTGAAGGGAGAAAAACCGCCGGAAGGTTGCCAGGATGGATTATTAACGGGAGCTTGGTCGGCACTGGGCTCGATTTCAAATCCAATGATGAGATGATCTCATAATCTCATTGCATCTGGTTTGCCTAGGGCGCTTTCAGGGCTCTCCCGCCTCTTGCTTACTGGATCTGGGTGTGGCATGTGAGGTGCTCTTTATGGAAGTCAAGTGAGGCACGAGGGCATTTCCCTGCTAGCATGTCATTGCATGCTGGTTTTGCGTACTTTTTAGGCGGTAGGGCCGCATGTGAGTTTGATTGTGTGGGATTAGGCTGGTGTCGCAAGAAATTGCCTTGGTGTCGCCACCGTCCATCAGGCTTGGCTTCTGGGCCTTGACGTGATCGGGTGCGCCGGCTTCGCCTTCTGGAACCAATATCCCCGAGGTCCGCAGTACCATGGTTTTGGAGGCAGACATGCTCAAGAATCCGCGCCATTCCCACGCCTGGCAAATGAGGCACGCATTCACAAACCGTCGGGCTTTGACCGACCGCCCGTGTAGACGCTGTAACCGGGGACATGAAGTCTGGAATCTGACTTTGAGCCTCCCAATGAACCAATCGCCCCGCAGTCCCACGGTGCAAGTCGCTTACAGAGTCCGAACTAGACCCCCTCGGAAATACCCCCCGTCGGGCGGCAACCGGGAGGGCAAAGATATCTCGCTCCCGGCCGCCGACAGCCCGACCGAGACTGGGTTGAGGCCCGAGGTGCCGATGCAAGGCACAAGGCGCTGTACAACCCCACAACCTACCGAGTTTGTCCAGTAAAGCCCACAGAAACTCGCTGACGCGATTCATCCGCCCTCTTTTGGGTCCACCCCAAAAAAATTGTGTTCGGGTGGAATAATGTTGATCCATTGGCGTGCTTTCCTCAATCCTTCCGCATTCTCGCGCAAGTGAAAATCCATGCACGATCTGGAAATCTACTGGATCTAAGAGCCAATCTCCATGACAAAGCCGGAGGAGCACCCAAAATCCCACCTCGAAATTCCGAAAACCTTAGATTAGTCAACCAGCGATAGCCGCCGCCTTCCGCCCCGACAGACTCTGTTGATGGTAGTCCTACCGACGCTGCACCACCGCGACCGGGGTTTTATCTGGTCGGTCTGTTGCGAAAGCAGGCGGGGCCATTCTTATTTTATTCCAATAAATCATTGTGCTTGCAACGACACAAATTCGCATTCACATCTAACATTTGAATGATAACATCCCACCTCCATAATTAGGAATCAACACTGTCGCAGCCATGGGGGTCCCGGCGGGGTGACAGGACCAGTGGTGTAGGTAAATTATATCCAAGCAAAATTAGATTTTTAATTACACACAACCGCATATAAATAATGCTTATATGACGTCACTTAATAGATACCCTACACTGCCTCAACTGGAAATTTCAAAATGTCTTCGGGTGATGAGCGATCAGAGGGGCCTTCAATGTGATCTTAGAATCGCATCGTTGCTCTCCCCCCCTCGCCATAACACAATCCCACTCTTGAATGATTGTAACAGAGGTACTTTGTAACAACCATTGCACAAGTTGGCCCCACCAAAAGATGCACAGTTTCTAGGGGAAGAATAATACTAAGAGAAGCCTAAGAGATTATCTTCGGGATAATATATTCGTTGAAGGTTTTTTTTTTTATTTCATGCGCACAAATCAAACCTAGTCTTTTCACGGGCCCCGTGCAGCAAAGTATTGGACGGATCACCATTCAATGGAGTGAGCAAATGGCGCAAGCGCGCTGCGTTATAACTGGATTTCCACCTGAAATATCTGTGTTAGGTGACCAGGTCTCTTTTATCGGCCTCTATGATGGTTTTTGCATTGCCTTCTCGAGAAACATGTTTTGACTGGGTAGAAAAGAAGACAGAAAAATCGATTTCGAAGTCACTCGAAAGAATTATCTTCATCTTTGCTATCTGAAATGCGCATAACGACTCCCCATTCGGAGCGGCGTGGGACATGGTGCAGGAGAAGACAGTGGAATAATGTGTTACTATCTCCCCAAGTAGGGCTGGTTCTCTCTGTCGCGTCGCCTTTTCTCGATTCCTTCTTGCCCCGTTCCCGAACCTAAGTAGAGGTGGTTGTGGTGTCCTTCTATTTGAGGGACTAGCATGCATGGATAAACACCGAAATAATTTGTGTCATCCCAAGGTAGGCTTTTGAAAATATTGGGTGTAGGATGGTCTTGCAGAAGGATTGACTTGATGAGCAGAGTCGTATATTGCAAAATTTCGGCAGCTCATGACGAAATTTCCGTGCATCGTAAGATGTCTTGAAACAGAGGCCCAATTCACAAGACCCGAGTTGAGAAGACAATGAACCTAACGTACTACAACGTCGATAAGTTGGGGATCCTTTTGTTCTGCGGGTAGGCGAGGAACCAAGTGTGCAAGAACCCCTGGCGAATTGGCTTCAATCGCATCATTAATCTGGTCTAAAATCTGGAGTAAATGATCTGGAATATCTGTGTTCTGAACAGAGGGAGGGGGTCCAGCCCACTGCGGAAAACAAAGTCATCTGGGGCCGACTGATGACAAGTACGCAGATGCAATGCGGAAAAAATATGGGTTTCTTTATTACCAGTACTAGAGATTACTATTAATGCTCAGTGTGAGCAGTTATTGGCAACATACTTGGATTCCGCAGAAAGGGGCTCGGTTTAGGAGATGCCCACTGTAACATGAAGTGAGCAACACTGCTCGCCATACTTGCATCTGGGATTTCTGGCGGCTTGCCGTAATTCTTCTACCCGTTCCAATGGCGCATTTCGAGTCGTAAAGGTATCTCGGTGGTCGCACAAGAATGGTTCGTTGCATTTCCACGGACGAAGAAGTTTCGGTATGCCTTGGTGAAGTTGGCTTGCTGAGAATGGTAGATGTTGAAGGGAGGTTATAGCAGAAGCCAGTGATACATGTTAACTAAGAGTTATTAGGCTCTTAGTGTCATGAGGACTTGTCCGCAAGACCTCCCTGCGTCATTAATTTGGGACGCAAATCCATGACATGAAGCTCTGCAGTACATCCGCAACAGGGTATAGCCACACATTTGCATCTTTGAAACCAGTTTATGTAATGCAATTCCAAGTTAAAAATTGTTCGACTATCCCTAACTGTATTCCACTAACAATTGCATTATCTACCATTTGAGTCCTTGATTGAAGGCGCTTGTTCTGTTTTGCTAACTTCTTGAATACGGTTGTGGTATAGCTCCTGATCCGTTTATCTAATTGTTCTACCTAAGCTTATAGATCTCTTGGATAGAAGCCTATTGCTCACTTGTTGCGCTATGGAAGTTAGATTTGGTAAGATCCTTGAGGCCTGCAAGACCCTGATGCTGACATATTGCCAGCCTAGGGATAGGCAAAGCTGTTGGCCCTGGTTAGCTCGACCTTTCCAATTGCTACTACTACTACTACTACTACTACCGCTACTACCACTACTATTATTACTGCTATATCTACTGTTGTTGGTGGTGCTGTTGCCGCTATTGCTACTACTGTTACTAGTAGTGATATTGTCGCTAGTGGTGCTGTTGCTAGTGTTGCTGGTAGTGCTGCTGGGAACTTCTGCCTGCTTATTGACTGCCGGTGGACACCCCAGATCTCGTCCGCATCATGAATCCGCAAGACGTGGGGGCCCACCACCAAAACATATGGTTGATATTGGCGGGTTGGATTGAATTGATTTGTTGACTTTATCAAGCTGAGTTTGCAATTCCGTGCTGGTTGAACGCCGCAGAGTCAACAAATAAGAAGCACAGCTCTGGGGATAAAGCGCTGGTGCTGCGGATTGCTATGGATGCCAGGACCTGGGTGAGCCCATTAATCCTGAGGCTTCCGCATTAGCTTAATATAGCAAGGCAAATTATTCCAGACATCAGATGCATGTAGGCTGTATCCCGTTCACTGCGAACGAGTTGTGGGGCACACAAAACACCATGAGTTGTTGATTGGGTACATCTCCCACACGATATAATCTGGGGAATACTCTAGTATTATGGTATTGGATAACAGGTATGACTTCATCATTGCTTCTTACTCACCAAAATTGGCCCCGCAAGTCGTTCGGCAGCCAAAGGGATAAGGGTACGACGATAAACGTTGATGCAAAACTGGAACAGGATCTTGGTCCAGGTTACACAGATCAATCACCACGGAGACAAAAGATCAAGCAATGAATACAGTTACCATATTCATTGGGTCCCTTACATCTGACTATGACATGTCGCTTGCCCCTCCCCCGGTGCCACCCACCCAGCTGACAAGTACCCATGTTATAGTTGGAATGTATGAAGGTACTGCGACGCAGATGGTTGAAATTCGAAAAAGGATCTGAAATTGATAATCCAGTTGCAATAAGTTAAATGTAATCAAGTAGTATGTACAAGTCTCTAAAGGGTTTCTGCGTTGCAATATTACGCCGCAATAGCTCAGTTAATCCACCACATTGTTGATCAGTACTTTTTTGATAGTCATCTTCGGATGGCTTGGCCAAGTGAGTCGAATGCCATGAGAAAGCAGGAGCAGCAAACTATTTAAACGCGCATTTGCGGAGCACGACTAAGTGGTCGCGCCATCAAGATTCGGAGGAACCAATACCCCCAACCTCCAACACCATTATTGCTTATCTATCGAAACAGATGGTCCGCGTTTGGGGTGTGATTTGAGACATCTTTGCATCTTACGTCTCCATATGCTTTGTCATAATTTAATTTGGATTTCCCCATTGTCACATTACCTTCACTCTCCCATACGAAAACGTCTTTATATCTTTGTTATCCTCTATCAACGCCATTACTAATCTGGTCTTTGGTTCCTCTGTACTCATTCCTCTCCAATTCATTCATTGTTCTTGCCCAACTTCCTTCTTTCTCTGATGCCAATCATTTCGCTTCTACTTTCGAGGAAGGTAAAAAAAGAAAGAAAAAAAAAAGGTTGTAGATACAAATTCACAGCGATGCGACGCTGCAATCTAAATTTATGAATTAGGAAATAGGTCGATCGATATTTTAAAAGAAAGGGCGATGGCTGACAGTGGGACATGCACCTAGTTTCCCATTACTCATTCGACAAGAGATGACTTCATGCACCCATTTTTTCTAGCGCCAATGATAAAAAGAAGCGCCCGCCATGGTCTACGCCAATCATGACTCGCCAGAGACCGGGCCACAGGCGCACGCGCCACCATTCTCGACAACGGTTTGCCGGATTGGCGGGGCAGGCGAGGGAATCCTCCGGGACACAATCACTCCTCAACCGCGACATCTCTTTGAGATCGACACCCGGTTTTTGAAGCCATCTCAGTGGCCTCATCGACCTTTCCGCCCCCCGCGGAGCAACCCGCAAGCACCTGGACGTCGCGCCATTCCCACGAAGGGTCCCTTACTGCTATCTGCCCTAGGCAAGCAACCCAGTCTCCGTCGCCAGAGTCAAAATCAACCCCGCCTCCTCGTCTTGATCTTGCGCGCGCAACCATGGCAGACCAGTCAAGCCCCACGAAGCAGAATGGCACTCGCCCCCAATTGACGAGCTCGATGAGGAGCAGCTCGTACCTGAGCGACCACCAGCAGTACCGCCCTCCCCGGCAGGCCGACCAATTCCAGGGCATCGATACCGTTGTCGAGGACTCTGGCAGCGGAGCCAGCCCTCCAGCCAAGCCGATTCTGCCTTTTAATGGCATTCCCTCCGAAGAGAACCCTCCCACTGTTGTGGAAAGCGGGCTGAGCCACAACTACTCCCACCCTTACTGCGCGCCTGGTCCCGGCGCCAAGTCGGATCGCCTCATTGCGACTCTCTTCTACAAGGGCAAAATCGCGAGCGGCTTGCCCGCCAAGTCGACCGCCAACGACAGCAACGAGACGCTCCCCCCCAACCTCGCTCCCACCACCGACCCGGCGAAGTTCCCTCTTGAGCTGCCAACCCAGGAGTCTGAACAACTTGATCACATCTATGGCTCCTACATCTCCCCACTATGCATCGCTTCCTTTCTTCACCTCATGTCCTCCTTTCCGCTTGAGCGAGACGCTGGCGAGCCCCACTCATCCCATCGGTGCCTCGACAACCATGAACACCCCCGTGTCGTGGAGTTGACCCTTTCTCCCTCCCCGTCTCCCCAGTATCTCAGCCTGGATGACTTGAGGAAACACGAGTCCATCTACCGATTCGAGCAAGAGTGGAATGTTGATGTCGTCCTGCAGAGGGACACTGTCTGGAGGCGCCACCCTCGACTAGTCGTTTTCGACATGGACAGCACCCTCATCACCCAAGAGGTTATCGACCTGCTTGCTGAGACAGTCAAGGATCCCCCGGACCTGCCCCAGCGGGTGGCTGAGATCACACACCGTGCCATGATGGGCGAGTTGGAGTTTGAAGGCTCGTTCCGAGAACGTGTCGCTCTCCTGAAGGGATTGCCTGCCACCCTATTTAAGGACCTCCAGCCCATCCTGGATGTAACCAAGGGTGTGCCTCAGCTCATCAAGGCCCTGAAGCGCCTGGGAGTCAAGACCGCGGTTCTTTCCGGTGGCTTCCAGCCCCTGACCGGTTGGCTGGCTGGGGAGCTGGGCATCGACTATGCGCACGCAAACAATGTCGTGATCGAAAACGACAAGCTCACTGGCGAGGTTCAGGGCATCATCGTCGGCAAGGAACGCAAGCGCGACCTCCTCGTGGAGATTGCGAAGAAGGAGGGCATCGATCTGTGCCAGGTTGTGGCTTGCGGCGACGGCGCCAACGACCTTCTGATGCTGGACAAGGCCGGCCTTCTTGGCGTCGCTTGGAACGCCAAGCCCCGTGTGCAGATGGAGGCTGACGCCCGTCTGAACGGAGAGAGTTTGTTGGATATGTTGCATCTGTTTGGATTTACCGGTGAGGAAATCGAGGACTTGGTTGTTTAAGAAGGTAGAAATGGGACCGCAAGGGATGAGATGGGTGTGTGGGAGTTGAATGCATTAAAATATATCAATTGATGAGGTACATGACAAGGCGAGAGGGTGTTGGGAGAGTACGATGATACCAAGCAACAAATGAAACAGAGAAAAAGACCGTGGAACAGCAGAAATACAATTGCCGACTTGTGATTTCCAGCAACAAATTCTGTGCCCGATTTTCTTCTTTTTTTCTCTCTCTCTCTCTCGTCAAACAAGTGAGCTATTGACTGTATATCGGCCGATTATCCGAGGTCTCGGAGCCGGGAGCCGAGCAAATAAAAAATTCAACATAGCAGCCATCGAACAACAATCAAGCGAGAATATAGACACATAGCTAGAAAATTCTTGTGGTGGGCCTTGGGCTAGCTCAAATAGTACATGTAATACAGCATTCGACCCCATGTCGTCCTCATCTACACAAAACGAAAAGGAAAAAAAAAAGAGCTATGGTCTTGCCAGCAACTCTTTCCCCTCGTTCAATTGGCCTGGCATACTTCGCATGCTCTAGCCTGTGAGCCTCTCACCCACAATCCGTCAAAGTTTGGCCCTTTAAGGGTAGCCGTCCTTACCCCACTTGTTGTACTTCTCGTGGAGCTCGGCGGGGAGCTTGACGTTGGGGATGACAACGACGTTGAGGGCGCTGGGGGCGTCCTTGGGAGCATTGGCGGGGTCACCACCGGGGTGGTACTGGTACTTGCCCTGAGTGTTGGAGTCCCAGGGGCGGCCGCTGATGGAGACGGCGTTCTCAGAGGTGGAGGTGGTGGGAGATCGGCCTGCGCGGTTGAAGAAAGAGCAATTGTCAGCATGTCCCGGCCTTGTTGTTCCCGCTTGCAATTTTTCGGAGCTGTGTCAGCACCAGCTCGCCAGCTGTGTCAAACTTACCGAAGTAGAATCCAGCACCGCCGAGAGCAGCGACCATAACACCGCCGAGGATCTACAATTCGAAAAAGCCATGTTAGCCCTTGTGTTCCCTTGCGTCGTTCAATTGGCGCCCTCAATCAGTCCTCCAGAGCAGCCCGTGATGGGCGGGCGCAATCGGGTGATTTTGGGTCAGGCCGGATCCGAGGCATTATGACGCACCAGAGTCTCGGGGTTGCGCTTGGAGTCCTTCTTGAGCTCGGCCTTGGAAGCATCCTGGAGGCGGCGAGCGGTGGTGGAGAGGAAACGGCGGGCAACTTGGGAAGACATGATGACGGATGTGAGTTGGAATGGTTTGCAGGAAGTGCAAGAGGTGGGTTGGCTTTGGGAGGTTTAAAGCTTGAAGGGTGGTTCGTCGTATGATTCCGGATGAGAGGCGTTCAAGCGGCCCCAGTGCAGTATACAGGCATTTTCATTGGCCAATCCCAAGGCAGCTTTATCACGTGAAATATCACATTTTTGATCATGGCGTCATGATTCGGAGCAATAGCTCGAATGGCAATGTCCGACGTCAAGTCTGATGTAATTTGTTACATAAATAGATGTGTTTGATGGTGCAGTACCATACATTCTAGGGGGATTAGCAAAGCGTTCCTTTCTAATTCCCGACGTCGTTCAACAGGCTAAGTCCCGGGCTCGTTCAATTACGAATTCGAGCCAACGAAATTTCAGTTTTCCCAAACCCTTTCCTGCGCGCTTCCAATCCCGCCAAGTGGCTCAAGCGACGAGTACCCGTCATGGCTCTTTCCAAAATTGTTAACCTTAAACCGCGGGATACCGAGAGTGTTTGGAGGAGAGCAGAACAGGCTTATCGTGACAGAGCTACGAAACTCCCTTAGGCCCTACCATTAACTTGCACGAGGGAAAAAAGAGGCTCCAGCACAATTTTTCTCGCCTGGAGAGGTGTTCGAAGTCACCCTAGCCACCGTCATCGCCCTGGATGTGTCGTGTGGTCAATTCGATGTTTATCACCGTGAGCCTCATTTTTTCCGAATACTTTTTCTTTTTTTATGAGCGTTTCCTTGATGGCTTTCTCGGCTGCAGTGATTATAACTCGACCCCACGCTACCAACCTCTCGATTCAACCAATGCAGAGTTTTGAGACTTTCCATTCGTAGGTGGGCCGAGTGATTTCCTAGGGATTCAAGGATATTGGGGGATTGAGAAGTTATTCTCATTAGGTATCTACCGTCAGAAGCACGTTTCGTCTGAGAAGCGCTCCAAGAAGTACTTCGTGACTCATTAGCCAAGTCCAAGGACCACCCATACATGTACATGAGAGGATTTGCTGCAAAGAAGTTATTCACACCCAAACCTACCCCTCGACGTGAGTTATGTTCATACAGCCTATCGTTAGCGGCCGAGGTGGCAACAGCTATTATAGTGATTAAATAGTTCTAGAAAATAGTGTCCTTCTCAAAATAGGCATTGTATATTCTGACAATTACTGCCATGTGATTGCGGATTATTGTTTCGGTCTGATTGGTTTGAACCCTGCTATAAATACTCGATTAATTGTGGGTCATGTTTTAATGACGAAGAACAAGGAACACGCCATACAATAACGAGCAAAAAATAAGGCAGGAAATCAGTTTTATAATAAATAAATTAAATTAAATATTGTCTTAGAATAATACTAAGAATACTAGTAGTTTTTATTTTCATGTTTTCGAATACCAAGCAATATGGTGAGATACTGGTACAAACAGCGGCTGAGCAAAGATTTGGTGCCTGAGGCGCAAGGCCTTAGCAAGACCCTACAAGCCCCAGCAAGGCTGGTCTCCCCCCGGGGGGTTGGACACGGAATAGCCGGGTTTTTAGCTTCGACGCTCCGCCCTTCAATTCGTCTTGGCTCCCGCCCGTCATGCGAAGCTGAAGTTTCAATTGTTGCCAGCTCAGGGAATGCACCCAGCCCTCCTCTCTGTCCCAGCGCATGCGGTGGCAGTGACGTTTCCCATTCTGTGCACCACCATTTGCCACGTACAGTGACACAAGGATGTGCTGGTGCAGACACATTCCGCTGCGGCGGAAAGGGTGACGTTGACCGGCATATCGGAGCGGTCGATCTGGCGCACAGGTGTCCGTACATACATACATGTACGATGCCGGCATGCCGCGCTGAAGTGGTGTCTTAGAATCTCAAAAGGGCCTGGCAATAATGGCCTGCACCGCTAGTAGGCTGCCTGTCATTGGCCTGTCCTCGCCAGGAGGTCCTTGCGTGGGCAAAAGGAAGAATAGACCCAAACATTAACAGTGTGGACTACTACCGTAGTCTACGTACTTGTCAAGCCATCACGATGGTCGAGCCCCTTGGAACACGGGCGCTCTCATCGATTGTTTTGGCGCCAGATCCAGCGCTGTTCGCCCTGTTGACAAGACCCCGATGATTAATTAATAAAAACCCAGTCCAAAAGGGCATCCAGAGGCACGCACGCACCCTGGACGCAGGGGCACAGGGGCAAAGAGACGGACAGGGCGCGGACAAAGATATGGATTGGTCGACCACACAGTGGGCGCGTTATACCCAAAGTAGTAACATGCCAGACGGGCCAAGAAAAAGGAAGCAGAGCAGACAGCCGACACAGACAGACCAGACGCTTCTTCTACTTTCAAGTTTTGGTCCGGCTTCACGTCTTTTTTCTTCCCCTTCTTGCCTTCCCCTCATTCTTTTCTTGTAGCGCCTCATTCACCCAACTACGTCCCCTCCCTGACACCCACACTCCTTCTCTCCGGTTTCTCCTTCCCATCCCTCCTTACATTCCTCTTCGTTCGCCGCCTCCCATTTGTCAACAATCTCAGACCTGTTTTTCCCCCTTTGCCTGTCATCCGCGACACGAGCCACCCAACGAACCTCCCGACCTCGCGGTTCACTAACGCGCCAACCTCCCTGCCCAAGTCTTCCGAATACATTTTTCGGACCCCGATGCGAGTACTTATCCAACTGCGACACCTAATGAACCGCTGATTTGGAGCTCAAACGTCGTCGCATCCTTTTTCCCTCTCCACTCTCCGCGGCAGAAGCCGTTCTCAGCCACAGCTCCACACTATTAACGACAACCATCACCAACCGCCGCCATGTCCACCAACCAGGGCGACGAGGGCTTTCCGTCGCCCCAAGTCGATATCCGGCGATCCGAGGTGCCTGGCCCGCCAAGCATCATTTCCTCACGTATGACAGATATTGCTAGCGAGGATGGAGATGAAATCGAAGCCAGCAACAAAAGGCTGAGCATGGCGAAAAGCGCCGATGTAGCCTCCCGACCTGGAACGGCTCTCACGGGAGCATCCTCAAGAGGCGCACTGCAGAGCCAGGCTTCACGAAAAAATTATGTTTCCGGCGTTACGGCGAAGCGAGGGAGCACCGCGAGCACCACCGCAGGATCGACCAGCCGAACACCAAGTCTATCCAACCGCAGCCATGTTCCGACCTTGACGTCTTCAGCCTTCTTTCGGCCTATGAGCTCACAGAAACTGCAGGCCCAACGAGGAGGCCCACCGCGCCCATCCACCATGAGCCACCAATCCATAAATCTTGACGATAACACGACCGACGCAGGAGGAAGTCCCACACGACAGAGCATCAACTCGATTCCCATTGCGCAAATCCAGCATGCACTTGGCGATGACAACGGGCGGCTCCCGCCTTCGCGAGGCACCGAAATGACGGACCAGGAAACTCTTGATAGAATTACGGCAAACACAAGTCCCAGCCACGGCCATTTCCCTGCAGGAAGCTTGACTGATAGCGTCCGTCCCCTGCAGCAGGGAAAATCCGACCAAATTGTGGAACACAGAATCAATGTCGACACGAGCTACCGAGACCTTGCAAGCCTGCCGAGCCCCATCAAGTCCCCACGGTCATTCCGCTCCAGCTTCCTCATTCCAAAGGGCGATCAGGGACAAAGTCATCCCAACCGCAGTACTGAGGGCGCCGAGAAATTATCATCTTCAGCATCCTCACCACAGCTTCGACCGATGGATTCGCAGGGACGAAGCACTGTGCGTGCACCCATCCCACGTACAAGGAACACTAATCTCGGTCGCGTGCACCAATACTTCGACGGCAACACAGTGTTTTGTCTTGGCGGTCGATGGCAGAACACGAGGCAGCGGCCCATCAACATTGCTACTGGCTGCGCAATCGTCATTCCCTGTGTTCTCTTCTTCGCCTTTGAGGCCCCATGGCTGTGGAAGCACGTCTCGCCAGCGGTCCCAATCACCTTCGCCTACTTGGCCTACATCTGCTTCTCTTCCTTCATCCATGCCTCGGTGTCGGACCCAGGCGTAAGCATTTCCCTTGACCAAAATTGACAAATAAACTTTGTGGGCTAACATGTGAGATAGATTCTGCCCCGGAACCTTCACCGATTTCCCCCGCTAGATGAGGACGATGATCCCCTGCGACTTGCCCCCCCGACTACCGACTGGGCTCTTATCAAATCGGCCGAATCCAACACGGCGGCGATGGAAGTCCCTGTTAAGCACTGCCGGACTTGCAACATCTGGCGGCCACCCCGTGCTCACCACTGCCGTCTTTGCGACAATTGTATCGAAACCCACGACCATCATTGTGTATGGCTCAACAACTGTGTCGGAAAACGCAACTATCGATATTTCTTTACATTTGTTTCCTCTGCCACCTTTCTCTCTGCCTACCTCATCGGTGCCAGCATTGCCCAGCTGATTGTGTACAAGAACCTTGAGGAGGTTTCCTTCGGTGACGCTATGGACCACTTCCGTGTTCCCTTCGCCCTCATCATCCTTGGTTTTATTCTCTTCTTGTACCCAGCTGCTTTGATGGGATACCACATTTTCCTCATGGCCCGTGGCGAAACTACACGAGAGTACATGAACTCTCACAAGTTCATCAAGAAGGAACGATTCCGAGCGTTTACTCAGGTCAACATTATCAAGAACTTCATCGTGGTTCTCTGCCGCCCCAGGCAGCCAACATATTACAAGTTCAAGAACCACTACCAAGAGGGTGACCAGCGATTGGGCATCCAAAAAGACAAGCGCCCCCGAACAAACTCCCTCGAGCTGGACAGCGTCAAGCCTACGTCAGCGGGATTTCAAGGCCCCGTGCAATTGAGGGCCGAAAACAACGCATAATTCCAATGCATATGACACGAGACGTTTCTATTTTATCTCTGCATTATTCCCCCTTTATCTTCTCTTCGATTTTTTTTGGTTTTTTTTTATGACAGCGGCGCGTCTTCTGGGAAGCATCGGCGATACCTTTCTACTACTACATGATGGGGATTAAGAATCCTCTATAATGTCTTGTTCTTATACCCTCGACAGCTAACCTCATGTACTATTCTATTATCCTGTTTTCTCGGCTGTTTCTTGTTTTGTGGTTGGATTGCAGGTTGTCCTACGGGCAGACACGGGCGTTAAAATGGAAGGAGTGGATGGATGCTGGGCAATATTAAGCCACTTGGAGGTTTGACACGCGAGACTTAGATATCAATCATTCAAGCGGGTTGGGCTTTTTTTTCGCCTGGTATGATGACTTTTTTTTAAAAAAAAAAATGGCTGGCTGTGATGTATCTCATTAATTAAAGTGTACTAGTAATAAAGGCTTGGGTGTTTTGGTTTTACGTCATCCGTGTGTACTAGTTCAAGTTTGTCTCTGCAAATTTATGCAAGTTGAGTGCAACAAACCGCTCGTGGTTGGGTAGCAATGCTAACATTCACATGTCACTCAATCTATGGTGTTCCCCCCTCGAGTTCCTCCCCCCTACATAATGGATCTAAACCGAAACAAATGAGCACAGGGAAAACTAAATTCCCCATTATGCAAATGCCAATCAACGTGCATAAATTCGCATGCAGTTTGCACGTTCCCTTTAGGCCACACTACAGGGTAAGTTGGCACAAAACTCGTCGAGGTCGAACGGGGAACGCACGTGGAAAGGAGATTCGGTGGAGCCCACGCCTGAACGTTCCAGGATCAAGGATGGCGGGGTGGCCGGGCGATAAGGCCGCCTCTCGGCTGTAGGCAAGCGCGATAAGGGAAAAAGGCAAAAAATTTCAAAAATTTCAAAAATTTCAGGGCGCTGGTGCTGACCTCACTGCCACTGTGCGGACGGGTATTAGTGGCTGCAGCCCAACCGCCGGTCGGTTCTCTCTTTTTTCACTATCACATCCCTCCCATCTTACACGTCGCTCCAAGGGCCTCGTTGGTTTTGCTTCTCTGTCTGTCCAGCCCAGCGTCCCATCGAACTGACCGAGGCCCTGCTTTCCCAACGACGACGCTGTAGATCCAACTCTACCCAACAATGCCTCACCCTGTTTCGCCGCCGTCGGATCTCCCGACGATGGTCTCCCAGGACGCCCCGCCCCCGCCATCCCAGGAGACCATCGCCGACCTGCTCAACACCATTTTCACCGCAAAGACTTCGGCTTCCTCCATCGATGCCTGCTACGCTCTGTGCGAGCTTCTCCTCTCCTCGGTCGGCTTCGTCGGTCTCACCTCGTATGGCATCCTCGCCGAGGTCAAGAAGGCTGCGGCCGATAAGAAATCTGGACTTCGCCGCGAGTCCAGCCAGAACCTGCTGGGTGCCATCTTCGAGCGCTTCACCCCCCGCCAGCCTGGCAGCGAAGTGTTCCTGTTGCTCCAGGATGGTGGCATGGTTGCCTGTGCCCTCGATGCTCTTTCCGACAAGGGCGCCGTCGTCCGCGATGCTGCTCAATATGGTCTCGACGCTCTCTTTGGCAACCTCAGCCCCGAGGCCATGGTCGTTGGCCTTTTGCCCGCTCTGACGGAGTACCTGTCCAAGAAGACCGGAAAGTGGCAGGGTACGGTCGGTGCCCTCAAGCTGCTTCAGAAGATGGCCGACAAGTCTCAGCTCGCCGTGGGGTCCACCAAGGAGGAGGCTGTTGACAAGGATGTCCTCCGTGAGGCTATGGGTGCCAAACTGGCCAGTCTCATTCCCATCGTTGAGGGTGGCATGCATGACTTGAAGGCTGAGGTCGAGAAGCAGGCTGTTCACACCATGAACTCCCTCACCACTCTGCTGTCCAACGATGATGTCGCTCCCCGAATTCCTCTGCTTGTTGACACCATGCATAACCCCTCCCCCCAGACTCTCCAGAAGGCCATCCATGCTCTGTCTCAGACAACCTTTGTCGCCATCGTCACTTCCCCTGTCCTGGCCCTGTTGACTCCTTTCCTCGAGCGGTCCCTCAACACCCCAACCACAGCCCAGGAGGTGCTCCGCCAGACAGTCGTCATTGTTGAGAATTTGACCAAGCTTGTCCACGATCCTATCGAGGCTAGAACTTTCCTCCCCAAGTTGACACCCGGTGTCAAGGCTGTTGTTGATCGTGCTTCTCTCCCCGAGGTTCGAGAAATCGCTGAGCGGGCTCAGGCGACCATGGAGAAGGCCATGGGTAACGACCAAGATATCATTGCGCGCACCTCTGGAGAGGACATTGCCAAGGTTCTTGACGGGGAGATTAAGCAGAACGGCTTGGCTGGACTTCCCGATTCCTACAAGGTCCTGCGCCCCTATGTCTGTGACATGGTTGCGATTGATGTCAACTACCGCTTTGTTACTCGCATCTCTGCCCGTATCTCGCCTTATCTCAAGAACCTGGCGCAGGACCCAGAGGCTGCGCAAAAGGTGGCCGATGCTGTTCAGCAGTACTATGTGGAAGAGGACCACAAGCGTTACGGTGAGCCTGAGAAGGATGACGATGGCGAAGTCGAGATTGTCAATGCAGACTTCTCCTTGGCTTATGGTGGCATGCTGCTACTTTCTCACACTAACCTGCGACTCCTCAAGGGCCACAGATATGGTCTTTGCGGTCGCAATGGTGCTGGAAAGTCGACTCTCATGCGCAGCATTGCCAACGGCAAGCTTGAGGGTTTCCCGCCTCAGGATGTTCTCCGAACCTGCTACGTCGAGCACAACCAGGGTGAGGATGCGGATATCAGCATTCTCGAGTTCGTTTCAAAGGACCCCGAGATTGCCACTCAGGGCCAGGAGCGTATCTCTGAAGTTTTGGCCGAGTTTGGTTTCACTGCTGGCCCCGAGGGACGACAGGCTCAGAAGGTCGGCTCTTTGTCCGGTGGTTGGAAGATGAAGCTGGCTCTGGCTCGAGCCATGCTACAGCGCGCTGATGTGCTTCTTCTGGACGAACCTACCAACCATCTTGATGTCGCCAACATCGCTTGGCTCGAGAACTACCTCAAGTCGCACCCCGATATCACCAGTTTGATCGTGTCCCACGACTCTGGTTTCTTGGACAACGTCACCACTGACATTTACCACTATGAGCCCAACAAGAAGCTGGCTTGCTACAAGGGTAATCTGGCTGCTTTCGTCGAGCTCCGCCCCGAGGCCAAGAGTTACTACACTTTGTCGGCCTCCAACGTCCAGTTCAAATTCCCTCCTCCCGGTATCCTCACTGGTGTCAAGTCGCAGACCAGAGCCATCATCCGAATGACCAATGTGTCGTTCAGCTACCCCAATGCTCCCAAGCCATCTCTCACAGATGTCTCTTGCCAGCTTTCTCTGTCGTCTCGTGTAGCTATTATTGGCCCCAATGGTGCCGGAAAGTCGACTCTTATTAAGTTGCTGACTGGCGAGACCGTTCCCTCCACCGGAAAAGTCGAGAAGCACCCCAACCTCCGTATCGGCTACATTAAGCAGCACGCTCTGGAGCACGTTGAGATGCACTTGGAGAAGACTCCCAACCAGTACCTCCAGTGGCGATATGCTCACGGTGATGATCGAGAAGTCCACATGAAGCAATCTCGCATTCTCTCCGAGGAGGAGCGTCTTCAGATGGACAAATTTGTTGACTTGAAGGATGGCAAGTCCCCTCGCCAAGTCGAGTCGCTTGTTGGTCGACAGAAATACAAGAAGTCGTTCCAATACGAAATGTAAGTTCAACTTGGCACATGTAGATCAAGCGCATGATGAGGCTAACATGAAACAGTAAATGGCGAGGCTTGATGCCCAAGCACAACACCATGATTTCTCGTGAGACTCTTACTGAGCTTGGCTTTGGCAAGCTTCTCCAAGAGTTTGATGACCACGAGGCCTCGCGAGAGGGTCTTGGTTACCGTGAACTCCAGCCTTCCGTCATCTCCAAGCACTTTGAGGATCTTGGTCTCGATCCTGAGATTGCCAACCACAACGAAATTGGTTCCCTGTCTGGTGGCCAGAAGGTCAAGGTTGTTATCGCTGGTGCCATGTGGAACAACCCCCATCTTCTGGTGCTTGACGAGCCTACTAACTTCTTGGATCGTGATTCTCTTGGAGGCCTGGCAGTCGCTATCCGTGACTTCAAGGGTGGTGTTATCCTGATTTCCCACAACGAGGAATTTGTCGGTGCACTGTGCTCAGAGCAGTGGCACGTTCAAGATGGCCGTGTTGCCCTCCGTGGCACTGCTGCCATCAGCCTGGATCGTTTCGAGGACAGCCGACCCGGCAGCGGTGCCACTACCCCTGGCATCAGCACTGCCGCCAACACTGCCGCCAACACTGCTGCCAACTCAGTCGCCAACAGCGCTGTCAACTCTGGCGTCGAGGACAACTCGGAAATGAAGTTCAAGGCGAAGAAGAAGCGCAAGATGACCAAGAAGGAGCTCAAGGAGCGTGAGGCTCGTCGTCGTCTGCGTCACATTGAGTGGCTCAGCAGCCCCAAGGGAACTCCTCACCCTCCCGACACTGATGACGAGGACAACTAAAAGCTTCAAGGGACCTTTTGCTTCGTATTTTCTCTTTTACCTTCTCACTGGGACTTTCTGATTTTCTGGTCTTTTTTTCCGGGTTTCTTTTGGGTGGCAGGTTAAAGTGTCTTGATGCAGCTTCGCAACGCAGGCGACACAAGGACAAACGCATGCCGGACGTCGTCGTTGTCTCACGAATCTGCAAGTTTTCTGTTTGTGTCTTTTTGTTGCTGGAAACCCTTGACGGGCTTCCCCAAAAATGTGTCATGTGCACTGCGTACAAGTAGATAGATAGATTGGATCAGACCTTTTTAGACTGCAAAGGATTGGGGAGGCATATAGAGGCGTTTTTGATATAGATGGACTGAAATAAAATTAGATTCTTACACCTTATCATCTGTTCAACGAGGTCATGCGATATGGTCGTGTTCATGCATGGTTTTGTAACCACTCGGAGACTCCAAAAGAGTAGAAACAAGGTACCAGGGTAAGAATGGAACAATACAGTCAACATTTGATAGTCACTCCAATCTCGACCATCTATCTACATACTACTACAAAAGATGAACAGTGAAAGATATTTGTCATAATTCCATCTGTTGACCTGGTTTCCTCGACCGAAAACCCCCCTTAACTAAATCAAGCTTCTTAGCATGGGTATAAATGAGCGTTTGTACTGGCTGACACAGTATATAGACCATAATAAATAAAAGAGCGACGTCCCGGAACGGAACAGATGGAGCCAAGCTTAGAAGAAGGTGAAGAAGGCGGGGTTCAATGCGAAGGGGAGGAGGAAGTGAGTGGCGGCGACGAGGGCTATGGGCACAATCGCAACTACCTCGGTGATGTGCCAACCAAATGGAACAAAGGGACCCAAGGCGAGGATGATTATCGCGGCGATGAAGAGAAGGGACATGGTCATGGAGAATTTGAACTAAAGGCCAAGTTAGTCATCAAGTCAAAAATAGCGTGAAACGAATAGGGAAGGAAAAAAAAAAGACGCTTTTGGGGGTGTTGTCTTGCCTTTTTCAGAACCCTGGGCACTTCAATAAAAAAGTTGGAGTACTCCGCCTCCTTGGAAGTGGCTCCCCAAGTCATGTCAATCTCAAACATATGAGCTAGAAGAGATTGACTGACATGAAGGGAAAGACCGCCGATGAAGATGAAAAGCATCAAAGTCCACTTGAAGTTCTCGATGAGAGAGGAGAAGAGTCCTTTTTCGCCAGCACGGAACCTCATTACAGCCAAGGCAAGATTTCCAAGCCCGTAAAATATAATGATGACAGAGATCCAGATGTGCCAAGAGTCAAGGTAAAACCTGTCGAGGTAGCCGTTGAACCAACCCACCAAAAAGTAGTTGGCAGTTGCCAGGACCCAAGCAGCACCGATGGCGTAGTAGGTACCGATATAGGAGATGATGGAGATTTTGGAGGCCAGAGGAACGCTGGAGAAGAGGAAACGCCAGAATCGACGAGTGAAGGGACCACGCCAGAGCCAAGTGCGGATGGGGTTGAAGAGAAGCTCATTGCATCCGTAGGCGTATTTTTCCCACCTGGCTAGTTCATCATATACGGTCAAGGATACACCTTCTTTAAAGCCATCACCAGCCCAGGCAGACAGACGAATCAGGTAGCCACTGCATTGTAGACGGAGAGACATGTCAAAGTCCTCGGAGACGTGGCTCTCAGACCAAAACTTGTCATATCCATCCTCATCTCGATAAGAAACGTGCTGAAGCGCAGACCAGCGGATGAGAGCGTTGTGTCCGACGAAAGGAGAAACATCACCATTGGCAACAGAGTATCGAATAGCAGAGTAAACGAGGTTGGTCAGGAAGGAGATGCCGTTCTCGAAGTAGGTCCATGCAACTTGCATGACACCGGAGGAGAATTGCATAATACCCACTTCAGGGCACTGCTCCATCTCGGAAACGGCATCCAGAAGACAGTCGACGGGAACACGAGTGTCGGAGTCAACTAAGAGAATGTAGTCTCCGATACGGATGTTACCGTCAGCCCATGCACGACCGTCTTCCTCGAGGACATCTACGAGGGCTTGCTCGTAGGCCACCGCCTCATCCGCTTGGCTCCAGGCATCATGACGCTTGATTCTCTGGAGCTTCTCTTCGACCTTGCAAGAGATCATGAGACCATAGTTCATGTTGGAAGCCTTCTTGAACTTACCCCTGCGCTCAAAACCACCGTCAATGTGTCGGGGGCGAGCGGTCCAGCCAATACTGTTTTCGGCATAAAAGTCAATCCGTGCGTCACGTTGTTGTTCTCCAATAAGCTGAAGTCCATCATCGTTGATAAACATGTTGGAAGAGCCACCCTGCAGTTCATAGGTAGACATAGCTTGTTTGATAGATTTGACAGTGGGAGCAATCACACTCTCAAGCCCCTCTCTGTACACAGGGCACTGGATAGTGACATGAGGCAAGGTGGCCGTTTGAAGTCTTCTAGGGAGGCGAGCTGAGTAGAATTTTGAGTTGGTAGTCAATTGTGACATGGGACCAAAGATCTGCATGATGCCGCCGATGATGACTTGACCGAAGAAGAGGGTGAAAAACATCTGAGCGGGAAAGAGAGCGATAAGGCCGAGCCGTTTATAGTTGCCGTCAATTGAAACCTCAATAGCCAATTGCCGCCATGAGACGCCCATTGAAGCAAGAACGAGTATAAGAGTGAGAGAAATCATGAAGGCGTTTTGAAGATGAACAGGACGCGATTCGGAACTCTCGACACCACTCTCTTCGTCCATTTCATAGTCAAGACCAGCGTCGGGGCTCTCATCAAAGTCTACAGTGTTGTCAGAATTCCACACCAGCTCCATGAGCTCCGACTCGATGCCCTTGGCGCGAGAAACCAAGTTTGACGCTTCATCGTCCCATACCACAAGTATAGAAACATCGGAAATAAATGCGGCATATTGACTTCTGCGAGATCGAGGGAGATCAGTGATGCTTGGAAGAATTTGTATGCGGAGGCCATTCATTAAGGGCACATCAGTTGCTCCAGGAGGAGCCCATTGTAGGAAAGTCTTAATGATGCGAGAGTTGACAGTGATGGCGCACTGAAGAGTTGGTTAGCTTACTTATGACAAGATCTGCATGGTATAGAACTCACTGCAACATCTAGGGCGGCACAAGAAACGGCGAATGGGGACATTCCTAGCTGAGGAGGACAAGCAACGTATTGGCCATGGGCTTTGCGCAGGAGCACGCCCTCAATCTCGCCGGAATCGTCGCCTACCCAGAGCTGGGAACATTGCTGCTGGTAGAGGTTTGCGGCCATGGCTTCATGCTTGAGACCCCCGGTCGGGGTTTTGGTGAATTCATCGTTGGTAGTTGAAGCGATAATATCTGCAACACTGGGTGTAACCTTCTCGTTGACTGGAGGGAGCGGAGGTGGCGCCAGTGCCATTGACATGCGCGAATAGCGTTTGCTCGCCCGTCTATTTTCCTCGGCTTCCAACTCCGCCGTGGAGGGGTTTCTGATATAAGAACGAAAGCCCCTCATTTTCAAATAGGTGTGATTTCAATAAGGAAAAAAATGTTTTTGGAAAGGATAGAATTAGGTTGGTTGGTCAAATTGACTGTCGAAGTCTGGAAGGCTCGTCTCGTTGGATCGAGAAATAAGGAGAGTCTTGAGTGGGAGATTTTGGAAGGAACGTGTAGAGAAAGGATCGTGGGAAAAAAAAAACTGCCATATTGTTAATAGCTGACGCTGAAAGGAATGATTGGGGTGAGAAATAGAAAGGGGACTATTGTGAGATGTCTGTGGTCTAGTTAATTGGGATTGAAGACTTACAAAAGGAAGGCTGGAGGAAAAATCCTCCGTAGTTGGGACGTTGTGGTCTGGAGAAAAAAAGAGGAAAGGAAAGTAATGCCAGCGGCGATCGTGGGTTCAAACACGTTAAGAAGCAACAAAGCGATAAGCTGCAGCCACATTAGTAGAGCAAAACATGCTCAAGACGGACAAGGCGATAGAGCCCAACGAGAACTAATTGATGGATAGGTTTGCACCTGGGTCCCGCCAGAACGGGCACACTCATTGAATTGGAGGGGGCGTGAGAGGAACAGCCTCGGCGACGCCTTTGAGCTATACAGAGTTTGGTGCAGCGGAGAGGTGACGCATCTCAGTCTGATGTGTTTCTCAGGATCTTGGCTAGCACGAACCCCAAGGGGTGGCAGGAATGTTTTTAGTGGGGTAGCTTGGTGGGTTTCAAGACGAGAAACTCGACGAGTATGCCGAATGGGCGAGGCCTAGAACAGGCAACACGAGGCGAGAAGAGCCACGCGGCTGAGCTCGAGGCCGATGTTGAAGCGGCATGCTGATATGACGGCGGGAGAAGCCGCTTGGTCTAAATAAGACTTGAGCTAGTAGAAGATCATTGACTAGATGAATGATTGCTGGTGCTTTTGTTGGGCCTGTATTAGATGCTATGCATCCAGCTGTTTCTCGTGGTGCCTTTTGATTGGGTTGGATGAATGCTTGTCTGCTACGAGTAAGGGGATATGGCTACTATGAGGTGGAAGCAATATCGGACATGTAGGTGGAGAGAACCAGCGGGATGGAGAGGTACAGATCAAAGATGACGGCACTAGAAACGACGTAGATGTACACCATGACCGAATATTGCGGCGCTTTTGTGGTGGCGAGATGCTCCCCTCACCTTATTGTGACATTGGGATGTGAATGTTGTGATGAGCAGAATGGCTCAATGTTCATGATGGCGCCACAGTAGAATTGAAGATGTTGGATTTCGGTGTTTGGTGGCCAGCTGACCCAAGATGTCTGCCGTGTCCAGTTAGAAAGTGGATGCTTGGCTTTTTTGCATCTGTGTTGAAGATGTCTAATGCTGAAGCCGATGCCTTACTTTCTGCCTTGGACGGAATAGGCAAGAAGATACGCCACTTTTGACAGATGGTAGCTGACAACTTACGGCATGTGCCCCGGCCTTAGTTTGGAGGAGACAACCACTCGCTTTGCACCCAGTCTCAGTCCTGATCATGACGACGTGACATGGATGCAGATGCTGATTTTCTAGCAGTATATCGACCCGATATCTCTTGTAGTTCCTTCCACCCTTTGGGTACATGGTACGGGCATAGAAGTACAAAGTAGGGCCATCCCAAAACTTGAACTAAGACTTAAATTTGCGCATCATCAGAGCAACCGTCTCTAGCTTTTTCAACGACCGATCATGGCGTATGACATACTTAAACTTGAGTCATCGCTCATGAAATGACATGTTCTGATTCATTTGCACCCTTGGATTACGTCGTACCTGAATTCCTCATCGCAAGCCTTGGACTCCGGCTCACGCTAAGTAAGGAGCTTAGCGTGTTTGTTGCTAGAAATAGAAAATTTCTTGATCATGAAGCTCTCAAATCATGGTGAAGTTCTTCTGCACAATGCGCATGTGCCTGATCGGCTTCGTTTGGAAGCATGTGTCGCCATTTTCATGATGCTTTTCGAACGTATGCCCTAATTCACCACGAAAGTAAAAAACCCACCTCGAGTCATATTGCGCACATCAGAATAATTCCTTACCTCTTCAGAGGATTCACTTTTGACCATATGACGAGCTTTGGAGGGGCAAAGGGAGCCAAACGTCATTCGGCCAAACCCCTCCAAACCTGAATATAGGATAGGACTGTAAGAGTCATCTGAGAACGATGAATCGGAGTCAGAGGCAACAGAGTATCGCTAAATAAATCTTATTTATTATAGGCAGCGATTTATATGCAAACATAAACACTTAGTTTAATTATTTTACGTCTAATCGCCCTGACATCGGCGAGCACGCCAACGTATTCGCTGTCGTTTGGGTGAGGGTTAAATTTCTCAAAAGGTATGATCTGTGCAGTTGATTGTTAGGTGCTCGTAAATATCGAAGAGCTCCGTATCCAGGTACTTCAACGGTCTAGCAGCCACGGGCTTGGACCCTTCTATGCCCGACGGCTGGTGTATTCGCGGCTAACTCTACCGCTCAAACTTTCGGCGAGGTCCGTGAATATTGCGATAGCATCCAGATGACTAAATATGACATGATGATGATGATGCTGCTTTTGTTAGACTACCTGATTGTGTAGGAAGATAAGGGAATAAGGTAGACTGCATGTTGGACCGTTTTCACGTAATAATTTAGAAACAGAGTGATGAGCTTTACGAAACCTGTCTTATCGACAGTATCTGGGCCTGCATATTTCGTCTCCAGGTTGATCCTATTCTTTTTTTTGCATTAGTAATATTTAGGCTCACAGAAGCACTCCCCAAAAGATATTTGGAATCGAGGAACGGTGAACCGAATGTTGACTCATTCTGTGTGATCTGATGACGCTTCTCAGTTACTCCCCAATAATGCCAATGAACAGGCGGTGTTTTTTCTTCAGTGTCATGTGTAGTGTTTTTCGCTGAAGTTTGAACAAAGGTGGCTTTTACGATCCTGGCACATGATCTTAGACCCCAACTTTTGGCCATCATTGCAGCGACCTGATGCTGCAAGCGAGTCACATAAACGCAAATGGGCCAAGCATCTGCGAGAAGAATTCCATGCTTGAATCAGACAACAAGCCCCCCCCCAAACACATAAATCATTAACAATAGTGTTAGATAATTAGGCTATATTATTAGCACGCTTTTCAGAGATGTGGCACTCAGCAAGGTTCCATCAAACGAAGATTTCTGACGGCACATGGTGTGCCAGTGTCGTGCCCGTCAATAGTTTCCTAGAACGACCCATCTGCCTCGTGCCGCTGCGTGCTTAATATCGAAGAGCAATTGGGGCATTTAGATATGACTCGATTGAAAAGGCTGAGTAGAAGTTGGCCCGTGAAGGGAATAAATTTTAGAGAGAATAAAACACCAGACGCCGGATCTCTTGAATATTAATTATGAGAGTTATTTCGTGATGAGGTAACGGAATTAGAACACATAGAGATAAGAAATTAACGACTGCAATTTTTTACAACTCTTCGTTTCCGTCGCATTGTTGGAGCATCTTGACCCTCTTGACCTCAATCGTGGGCCGCTTCCAAGTGGGCTCCCACTGTTTTCGAGCCGTCCAAAAGTCTCTTTTGGCTGTGGTTGAATTGTCTGCCCACGGTTTCCCCGACCGATCATCCGCGAACCATCCATTCGTGCCGCCGACGGCAAGGCCTATGACCAGGTAAAACTTTTCATCAAAGGGTGCGTTGCTGTCACCCGTCTCGCTCCACGGGTCAGTAACGCGTGTGCCGTTGGACCTAAACTCCGAGAAGCCGCCTCGCTGCCACATGTTCTTCTTGAAATTGGTGTACGTGACTTGAATAAGGCGGTTATTGACGTAGGTGAAAAGATACTTTTGTGACCACTCCAGCCCGAACGTATGGAAGTTGTGGCTATAGGTGGTACGCAAGGCCTGACGCTTCGCGTTCGTTTTCCACCAAACGTCGGTAGACGGGCTGAGGCCCCAGTGGATAGCGGAGTTGACAATGTCGTTTCCGCCCTGGATATATGAGTGGTTATTTCCTCGGGACTGGGCGATGTCGATTTGGCCGGACCGAGGCCAAGGTCCGTAGACGTTCGCAACGGGGAGCAGTCCAATACTTGGCCACAGCCAGTCGCCTTCAGGAAACCTCGCAGTGACCTCGACACGCCCATATTTTATAGTAGCGCCTTTCATGGTATGAATGCGACCTGATAAGGCTGGCGGCACGACACTGGTGTTTCCAGCCGTGAGATTGGTCGCGGCAACACAGTTCTTCCAGCCCTTGCCCGTGCAGGTACCCGTCTTGTGTAAGTTAATGGTGTTGGGTCTTTCCATGCGTTCGTGATTTTGGGGTTCAGCCTTGATGATCAGAGTGCCGTTATCAACATAGACGTTTCTCTCGCCGCCTGTGGTCATTTGGAACTGGCCAAGCCTGTAAGAAGATCAGCAACGTGGCAAACGTGATAGAAAGGTACGTGGTTGGGGTCTTACCCAAATCCGCCAACTTGAACATCTTTGGTCCAAACCTTTGTGTTAAAACCAGAAGAAAAATCATCGTCCAACACGAGGCAGTATTTGTGATGGACAACGCTCCTCAATCCGTCCCAGATAAGGAATGCGGCGATTCCAAGGCCTATCACAATGCCCATCAGGGGGAATATCGTGGCCCATTTATCTTTTGGGTCTGATTTCTTGAGCCAAGGCTTCTCGACGGTACCCTTTCTGATTCTTCTTGAATGAAAGTAGCGATGGTAATTGGATCGACTGCTGGAAGACGAGCCTCGCGATCCATCTCGGGACGTCGGCCGCATTTCATCCGGACTGTATGCACTTTCATCGTCCTCGGGAACTTCAGGAGGGAAAAGGGAATCAGGTCTCGCAGGCCTCATCGGTCTCGGCGGCCTCTCAGCTCTAGGGGGGCGGTCGAAAGATTGGGCCTTTTCGTTTTCTAGCGTGGCCAGGGTTTCTGAGAGCGGGGAACGAGTGTGAACGGAGGAATCGTAATCTTCTTCGTAGATTATGTCCGGGTTGGGTCTTTCTTGACTTCTTTCGTATCCAGGTTCTCTGTACTGGTTGCCGCCATATTGGTTCCCTGCCCCATATTCGCTTCCCCGATCAAATTGGTTTTCGCTGTACTGATTTCCACCATACGGATCATGTCCATAATCATCTCCACCCCCGTATCTGGACATGATGAATGGCTATGAGGAAATTGAAGAATAAAATATCAAGATTCGGTAACGACCGGTGTGGGAGATGTTCTGTCACCCGGGAAGAAGAGGTCGGAAGGAGTGAAGGTGGTCACGTCCAGTCGCTTTCCGTGCAGGGACAAACCAAAATGAGCCCTATTGGGGCAATGGTAGCCAGTATATGAGTGGAATATCGAGATTGGGATATATGAATGAATGTACGAGACCGGGGTTGGCCTGGCGAGGTGAACAAGCAAAGGCCCAGAACCGTGAGGATGTGAGAGAAGATGAAAAGCTCAAGAGAAGGAAATGGACTCAACTGACCAGCAGCTCCAAGCCCGTTATGGCACAACCCAGTGTGAATGCCAATGATGAACCGGAAACTCTCTTCTCCAATCGACTAGACGGAAACGTCCTCGTCCGCACAGTAGAATCCTGCGCATATTAGCACGGTACATAACCACTGACACTGCCACACCGGCAACAGACACAGGCTCGTGTTCTCTCTCATTCGGCGTGAGCGAATACTGTGCCCCACATGGAACTTGACACTGTTCATCAAGTGTTTAAGGTACATTCCAGTCAATTTCTAATCGGATAGCTCCATTCACTTCCACCCACAACAATAGCAACCGGCGACCGCAGGCATCATTCAGCTGGCCTCAAGGTTCCGCTTCACCTGGCCACTGCGGTTTGTTCCAGGCCTTTCCAAAGAACCATTTCCAGTTTTCTTCCGTTCTTGTTGTGGTGTTGAATGCACTCACTCGACGCACTGCTCAACTTTACTACACTATTGCAAATTCCAACAGTGAACAAGTTCCCCATAAGGCCATTTTTTTATACGCCAACATGGCCACATTCCATATTAACCGACCTGCAGCGTCTTCTCTGAATCGCACACTTGCGATGACGAATCACAGCTGTGCTCAATGTCGAGTTTGAGGGGCCCTCAGGTGGAATCTGGTCATCCCGGGTTGGTTTCCCTCCTCGGCGGGCGGGGCCGTCATTGCATTGCCATGCCTATCTGCAAAAGCATGGCTCCATTGCCACAAAGTGTAATGCGATAGCTGCTGGGGTGACTCAACCCCACAAGAAGGCCCAGAATTTAAGGTACAGTTGACCCGAGAGATCCAGGACCCCACGAACAAAGCCAATCGGCAGTATCAAAGCTACATTCACCCCTCTTTAGAGCTTGCATCACGGGTCAATATCATCATATCATCAGACCCCGGTGTCCCCGTACAGGATTCCACGCCATTTTCTACAAATAGGCTTATTGTTGAATATCCAGTGGAGAGCCACGTGGCTATAGTCGGCGATGACCGCCTCATGTCCCGAAACGACAACTACGATTCAAGCAAAAACCGGCCAACGCGTCACCTGCCAAGAGAACCAGAAAGAGGACCTTACCCCTACGGTTTATACCAAACACATGAAAAGTAATCCAATACGGACATACATCTACTATGTTCTACATTATAGAAACCCTTCGGGTGTTGATGCTTCAATCCCATTAGACTAGGCGCGTGCGAGGGTTCTGTCAATCTCGATCAGCGGCATGGTTTAGCAATACCGGCCACTCAACTGCCCGGCACGATTACTTCTAATACTGTGATACTTTGGTTCCTGACTACGTCGAACAAAAGAGGCTGGAGTCTAACATGGAAGCAAATTCCGGCTTGACATAAATGTCGTTGGGCGAATTAAGTGAGGCTGATGATGCTCGTCCTGATCCGGAGGGACAACCCCTGGTCGAGCAGTACTAGCGGTTCGACTAGCAGGGTTCAGGGTTTATATTTCGGAATCTAACCCGAGTTCTCGGCGCCAAAGGGCCCTCGAACCGTGTAGATGGACGCTTGACACAAATGTCGGGTCTGCCTGATACCGCTTTGTGCTGCCTTCCTGGCCTTTCTCCAGGGTGGCTACAGGATCAGTGACTTTTGCCAAACCTATCATAGACACTGTTCACCTGACATCAGGCTACTCTGGAAAACTCGCAACCTGGGCTGTCGCGCCCTCAAGCATAGCGATTGGCGAGACATCATTTGGTAGCGTGGGTGGGCGCTTTCTACGTAGTTAGCTGACTTGTAAGAAAAGATACATGGTTGCATCGGCATCCATCGTGACACCACACTCCCCTTGACAACAAAGCCTTGCTGTTCTCACATGAATCAAGTCGGCCTTTTTTTAATCTAACCCCCACCAGGCACGCCATAAAAATAGCTCTGTGTCATACATCTATACAATTCTATGGCACGCTACATTCACCGTCAACCAGGCCTTTTTCGCAAACATCCAAGCCTAAAAAGAGCACTTCATCGGCGTCAAAAAAAATACCACCTGGCCGCCAGCAGCCAATTATTGAAGCAGCAGCAGCTTCAACGAGCTCTGGCGTAGGTGAAATCATTCATCCCAGTGTGACTACCCCTCTTATCGCATTTAACCCGACGACCCAATTGACCGAAATCCTTTTTATATACACCCAACCTGGTTTCACTCACTGTATCACACAGTGCCTAAGCCCATGGGCTGTAGTCTATCACTGAGTACCTATGGACTTGAGACTAGCGTTGTCCGGGTGTGGACCGCAAAGGTTTCAACAACTTAATATTGCGTTGCGTTATTGGTTGCGCGTTCTCTTGAGACGTGGTGCCATGTATGCTTCCAACCCAAGCGCTCTAGATATGGACTTCAAGTGCCAAGTCGAGGTGATTTTGGTTACTTTCGCACGCCATTTTGAATTAATTCCATGGCCTCCAGCGATGCTGCTGCTGCAACAACCGCATATTCACACTTTCATAAGTGTTGCCTTGCATCTCAAAAACAAAAGATTGAGAACTATTCTCCTCGAGTACGGTCTCCTCTAACTCATAATGCGTTGAGGGGAGCATATCTACCGATCCGAACTCTCAAAATAGTCTCAAGATGCTCAAAAACCACATCAGATGCAATTGTCTCGGTTCGCAGCTGAAGACATCGCGGGGTGGTGATATTGACTGACACAATGAATGAACCTGTGTTCAGGGAATTGGCCTTTCCATTCATGTATCATCTACATCCTCGAGGCCGCTTTTTTCTTACTCGTTTTCAATCAAAGTATTCTATTACTCAAAGACTAAAATCTCATACAAGACGCTTCAAGATGGGAGTATCAACCGGAGTGACCGGAACCATTATGGCTGGCTACGCCAATTCCCAACTTTTCTCTTTAGGTCTGACTTCGAGTAAGAAGCCAAATTAGAGGTGTTTTCCAAGCAGGTATTCGGCTATTACGGGCAATTCCTCTTCCGCGGGACACAAAGCACAAAGCCGTCGATCGGTAGGATGCCCGAGGTTGAGGACGAAAGGAATCTCGCCAACCCTACCCGCTTCCCACAACCGGGAAGGCGTCCGCGAAGAGGAGAATGGGGATGAAGCACTCCACCTCGGTAAACTCAGGAATACCCTACGGTCTCTTCTCCGGTGATCCAAACTCAAGAGAGAGCCAATCGCATCCACAACGCCCGGGCCACTGCACATCTCTTGTCTGTGCCGCAATACTCGGATGAGGAACTGGCATCGCGCTCATGAAAGGCAGGGTGTTATCTCGCAAAATACAAAGTTATCACGTTCGTTTCAGCATTTCAAAGTCTGTGTCATAGTGGCTCGGGGGACTGGGATTCAGGATGATATGTTCCCTTGCACACCCGCGGACACACACAGACGCGCGCGCATACACTCCACACAAGCATAAAAAAAAAAAGAGTTCAAGGCCTGCGAGACTTGGCTCTTCCAGCCAAGGCCAGTGTTACATTCCGGCAAAGTCCAGTCTCGTCGTCCCGCCTCTCCCGCGCCGTAGCCCGTGCGTTCTCGGCATTCTCCATTTCCTATTCGTCACTCGGGCCTCACTTCAAGCCGAGGCCTTGGCTTCATTATTCGTTTTTTTTCCCTCGCCGATAAACGGCATCACGAAAAAAGGGATAATTGATTACGCGGTAAGCTATGGCAGCGGATAGAGCAATATCCAAGTGCCAGACGGCGCTTGGCAAAATGATGCTGGTGAGCGAGATACAAGGGAGGGGCAGGTGGGAGGGGAAACCGGACCAGACCTCCCCCAGACTCAAAGTGTAAGCCGCAGCAAAGTTGTTAGTCACAGGGCTCACACGTGCAATGGGTGCCCCGGAATGTCACGGCGGCAACTTGGAGCTAAGACAAGGAGAAGGAGAACGGACATTGCATTGAAATCCAGTCCGGATGAAACCATGGACGGGGAGGATTAGACTGAGGGCCTCCTCTTTTTTTTTGCACCCTTAGTTGCCTGCCCTTAGAGGAAGCCTAAGCCTGGGCCTAGGATAACAATGGGAGGGGTCAATTAGCAAGAGAGGGTAAAAAAAGGGGGGAGGGGTTGAGAGCGGGGAATATGGGCTGTGAGTGGGAAGAGGAGGAGGAGGATGAGGAGGAGAAGGAGGGGCCGTCGATGACTGGCGCGAAGCGACAAACCAGATCCGTCTCGAATCAGCAACATGGGAGCATGGAACATGGTCGCGGGAACGAGCAAAGCGAGCCGCTGTCAGGGCGCGCCTCTTTCTGCAGCTGGAGCCCATGGCTGGCCCGGATGAATCCGGCGTCAGGTCGTTCTTTAGGGTAGGGCCAATGCCCATTGCTGCAATGCTGGCAACGTTGGGACATGGGCAACGAAAGAATGGGACGAATGGCCCCTGCCGGTGGAGCTTCCATTTAATGTGCATCAAGGCGGTTTTGGGACCCGTGGTTTGTGGGGAAAGGCACCGAGAAAGCCAAAAACAGGACCAGGGCCGCTTAGTGAGAAGTACGACGGCGACGGACTGAGAGAGAGGTGCAGTAGCCGCATGCAATGGCCAGAGGAGAGTGGGTATGGGGTTCGGGCACGCGCTCAGCGGGAGTCCTCTATCTCTCCCACTCTGCCTCCCCGTGGGATGACATTCGTGAAACCTCGTCTACGGCGCAGTCGACGATGCTCACGGCAATAACGAAGCCGTACCGCTAGATACCCGTGCAATACCACCTCGACATGGATGCCCGACCGAGCGAGCGAGCGAGCGAAGGGAGGGGCAAACCGAGACCAGCCTGTCTGCCGGACCTCTGTGTTTCTGGCTATCATTATCCCCCAGTCGTTGTCCTACCAAAGATTCAAAGATAAACAAAACACCTACTTGCCGTGCTCAAAAGATACGCCAAGCCCCTAGTTCAGGTACATGGTATAAAAAAACGGAGAGAAAAAAAGATCAGAAGGAAAAAGAAAAGAGAGGCAAAAAAAAAGAGCCCACACTCCACTCCGCTAACAAACCGTTGAAAGTCATGATCCACTCCACATGCGGATGGTGTGCCATGGTCCATGGACACGTGCACGTATATGACAATATTTCCCGCTTTGTAACAATAAGATTTCCAAACGGAAAAAAGACAGAAGCAACCAGAAATAACAAGCCCCCCAAGTAGACCAAGGTCCAAATGCCAAATGCCCAAAGCAGATCCAAAGTAAGCCAAACCCATCCAAACCCCATATAAGCTGAAAAGCGCTGACCCCCTCTTCCAAATCCAGTAATGTAAACGCTGCCTGCCTGCAACCACGCAATAGAGACCATCTCTCCGTGGTCAGCATTATAAAACGCCCGATAATTGTCGCTACAGGGATACACCGACGTTCATGCGCCAAACCCTTTCCTCACCTTGGCTGCAGGGCACTGTTGCCCGTGGCTGCAGGTCGTAGACCGGCCCCCCCACATATCCCATCACCATGCCCTCCCCCCTCCTCAACGGCCCCAATCACGCAGATCTCGCAATCACGGCCTCGATCCGCGGCCGCCTCCCACCCTTTCTCCAAGCCAAGCCAAAGGGGGCAAGGCAAGAGAAATAAGGACGGGGTGGAAAAGCCATCCCTGGCCATCGTCGGAATCCTGGCGTGATCGCCCCACGGGAAGCATGGTCATGGCCATCGAGGCTAGGTCTCGCCCGTCAAAAGCCAGCCGGGCAAACAAGACGGGCCAGGAAACACCATCAAGGGTTTCTCATTCTTTGACCTTTCACTCACACCCCCCCGTCCCACTCATGATCCTTGACCACTGCTCCCATCCCATTCTTTCTTAGCCTCCAGATCCTCCCCCCTTCAACAAAACCCAAAGTCTCCAAACAGACGAGGGGTCAGGGGGCGGCCCTTGGCCAAGTCCCTTGCGGCGGGAATGGAGCCCCTGTTGACCCCGGGAAGCTGGTCGATGCTTGCTGTGCCAGGGGGTAACGGGTGCGTTTGAAACGCCCAATACGCGGGAGTTGTGTGCGGAGTGAAATCCGAACACAAGCAGAACGTGTGTGGAGGAGAAGGCGGCGGGTTGGGTTGAGGAGGAGGCACGCGGGGTCCTCCCGGAGGCGTTGGCGGAGGATCAGGGTCTTGAGCGTCTGGAATAAGAGGCCGTCGAGGAGGTGAGAAGAGTGAGACGTTTGTGATCATGGCGAAGATGATGGAGAGGAAGAAGAGAGCGAGGGAGGGAGGGAGAAAAAAGTATGGTTGAAAAAAAGGTAGTGAATGATATGGTGGCGGCGACAACGACGAGGAAGCTAAAACGGATGCAGGCAAAAGCCGTTGGTGTCGGTGTAAGAAGATGGTGTGCACGAGCAATAAAGAGTAAGATGACAAAGTCAAACTTCGACCACACGGGGGGAATGCAATGCAAACAACACCGGTGAAGAAGAGGGGAAAACGATAGTCACCTGGAGGTGGACAACCCGCGCATGCGCTGGTCTCGACAAGTGTAGAAGGTCTCGGGAAGCATGCTGGCGGTCGCAGGCGCGTGAGGTTATATTCGTTCTCAGTCGGCCAGCCCAAGCCCATATCAGGCTGCCGGCGTTGTAACTGCGCTTCCCAATGAGGCTCACATCTCGTCTCCCGCATGATGGCACGACACGCAGCTTGACAAGGATGCCCTCAATTCCAAGGCGTGTCCCGCCTACCCGCCCTTCCCCCTTCCTCAACGCGGTCAGCCGCGCATGGCATTGTCGCTCACGGCATCCACACCCGCCTGCCGCACCCCGGGTCCACGGATCCACGGATGTTGCGTTGTATGGGGTATCCGATTCTACACCCCGAAGGCGCGGTTCAAGATAGCCCAGCAGGCGGCCGGGGTCCCGTCATGTGGCCCCCGGAGAGGAGATGCCCGGCATGCGATGCAGGACCAGCCGGACAAGGAGGGCATCGGAGATAGATAGCCTCTGTTTCTTTTACACATGCGCCGAACCGACGAGGTGGGTACCATGCTGTGCGACGGTGCGAGTGCATCGTGGCTTGCGCACCGTGGCTGTTTTTGAGCCTCAACGGCCCATCCATTCTCTCGGGAGACGCCAAACCGTTGGCGGTTTCTATTCCCACCCGAACCGATGTATGCGCATATGCGAGCTGCTGTTGGTGTGTGCGTGCGTGTGTGTGTCTGAATGTCCATGCCTGCCTGTGTGGGTGTGGCCCGGCCCAGCTAGGACCCGTCGTGGGACGGGCCAGATATGTGACGTGCGTCTATCCGCACGCCAAGCCTTGTCGCTTGCTAGCCTATTGCCCTCACGGAGCTGAGGCCGCCCCGTGATGGTGTGGTTCGCAGCCGATTCCCTCTGTAACCCCAGTTCGGTGGGGCGGCGATGGACAGGGAAAAAAAAGCGAACAGAGCAGGTTGATTAGTAGTACTTGGACGCGACTCAAGCGAGCTCGCGATTGCTACGTCGACACATCCCCGAAGCACGTCCCGGAGACGATGACAAGGCTTAGCCAAGCAGAGTCCCCCCTCCCAGTGCTGGGTCCAACTGCACCTGGACAGCCCACACAAAAGATATACGCCACTTGCCTGCCTCGGTCGTACCATGCAGGATACCTGAAGCGGCAGTACGGGGAAGCGGTTCGGAGAAGCCGAAAATGGACCGAGGCTGGCTTGGTTGACCTCTGAGGCTTCATGCAGGCTGTCTCTCCAACGACAATCCCTGATGTTGCCCGCAGAGGCCAAGTAGCGACCTGCCCAGAATCCCATCCTCCCGTCTCTGATCTCTCCCACCTGCCATTGGCTACCACACAGATGGATCACATGCTTGAAGGTTGCAGTAGCCTGCTGCCCGCAACCATGGCTGCTGCAGATCAAGCTGCTGCCAGTATTATCTGAGAATGAGATATGATGACGAGGTTGTGATGAATCTACCCTGCGAGAGGGGGTGAACCAGCCCATGAGGCTGTGGCACACTCAGGGCACCCCGGCAGAGACGCTGATCGCGTAAGACTCGACCCGTACGGATGTTGCAACATCCATGAATCCGGTCAACTGCTGCCAAAGGCTGGTTGGGCCGCGCCCTATTATTATTATTATTACTCTCATTTCCCAGTAGCCAAGTTTGGAGGCGGGGTGATGACGAATGGTCACCAAATGAGTGGCATTGGACCGTGGGAACGGGCCCGTCCCAAATAGGTCCTACCTATTTAAGTCCCTCGTCGCCAAACGACATCTAGAAGGTATCGGCCGAGTTGTCCCCTGACCATGCCAGCACCGCACGGGCTTTGTTGCAGGCCCGCCAGCGGTTGGTAAGGAATGTTACTCAGCCCTATAAGCGCAGCTTAGCTGAGGTCAGGCGGTGCTCTGCGGGCTGCACGTGGCAGCTCGTGTTACGCTGCTAAGCACTGCATTTGCTGCGGAAGGATCCTTTGTTCTGCGATATGAGCATTTGCGAACAGTTACAACCAGGCTGCAAGGAGTTGCTTCAGTCCAGACCCGCCAAACGTACCACATTCCCCCCACACCACCGCCCTGGCTGTGGAGTGCAAAATGACAAATAACAGATGAGATCTAGAAATCCTGGAAGGGCCGATGTCTGTTCGTATGTCCAGGGGACTAATGCAACGGGGCGGCGCGGAGAAGGTGTGGGCATGCAGTACAAAGCACGGCAGTCGGCGGCAGCGTGGTCGATGATCCACGCCAGATAAGATGAGAGCCAAGCACTTGCGAACTCAGGGGTGAGGGGATATTCATAGCAATGTTTCAACGTAAATTCACGCAGGCAAGGCAATGGCTGTTGGAAAGGGGAAGTGATGGGGCGCTCTTCAACGCAAGCGGAAATAGGTCCGAGCTGAGTTCAGGATGGGCCGGGGTTCCGGGAACCATCTTGCGGAAACGTCCCCTATCGAGTCTGGTTATGCATCAATCTCCATCTGGCAAAGTGTTAGCTGGTCGCAGATGATGCGGGTCGCGGTAACCACAAACTTGTTCGTGAGCTAAAATAAAAGTCCCTAGGACGGACCACTTTCATTATTCCGTCTTCCCTGTTGAACGCCACCCTGAAATCCCATTTTCGTTTTCGTAGTAGTAACATACACTTCGGTAAACTTTTCCTCTGACCGGTTGGCGCATCATCTTACCGGTGGCCCCGCCCCCGGCTGCGGGATCGGCTTCTATCACCGTAGCTGTCGTAGCTACTTCGGCTCGCGCTACGACGTCTAACGTCGTGGTCGTCGTATCGGCCACCACCCCGACGCCTCGGCGCCGCAGGGGACTTGGAACGCGACCGCGCAGAAAACGAGTCGTTTGAGCGGCTGCGGTAGCGACTCCCACCCCCTCGCGAAGGCGGCGGGCCGGGCGACCGTGAAGGAGAACGAGACCCCGGGCGGTAAACGTCCGACCTTGGGCCATACCTGTTGCCCGGTGACATACGACGACGGCCACCTCCGCCCACCATATTTCCACCCCTTCCAGCACTTGCTCCTAGAGGACCCCCACGTGGGCCTGCAAATGGAATTCTAGGATCGATATTGGCACCGCGCCTAGCCGTCGGAGGAGCAGGCGATAGCTTGCGACGGGGCAGCACGATGGAGACGTTGATTGTTGCGCCATCCACTTGGGCCTCATGCATGTGAGCAATAGCCGCCTCGGCATCGGTCTCATGGTCGAAAAGGATATAGGCTGTGCCCCGGTTGGTGCCAACTGTCGAGACCGGTCAGTAATTAGTCGAAATTCAGGGACCAGGGCTCTGTGATGAATGGTGTCGGGGCCAACTTACAAGTCCTGTTAATAGGCAGGTCCAAATCCTTAATTCGGCCGAACTGGCCGAAGATCTCATGCAAATGCTGTTCATTGACATTCTTAGATAGACGCTCCACTACTATCTATGGCATGGTCAGTTGAAGCCAAGTTTTCAAGATTAGGCAAAATGAGCTACCTTAGTACTCTTTCCCGACGGGGTCAGGTCTCGGTCCCTGCTGTCGCGTTCGCGATCACGCCCTCTGCTCCAGCTTCGGCTGCGAGTACGGCTCCGGTAGCGACCATTTCGTCGCGGTGGTGTGGGCGATCGAGCTGGAGAACGCGAGTCGTAACGGTGGCGGTCGGTCGAACGAGAGACTTCGGATCGTGGAGTTGGCGAGCGCGTTCGGGTGCGGGACCTAGTGCGGTAGCGCCCTCGCTGAGGTGAGGGCGAACGTGAAGTCATCGTTGTGCAGCGTTGGCGCGCGGTTGAGACGTGTCGTCGTAGGTGAGGAGAGAGCTCAGCTGTAGCTACGTGCAGGCGTTTGGCGGGTGGTCACGTGTAGCGTCGGCTAGGTGCGCTAGCGCAGCGCGGGTGTAGGGTAGTCGACTTGACTTTGCGCCTTCGCGCTGTGTTGTAAGAGGTGGGTTTGGTGCGGATGCAACTCAATTAGTACTCGGTCTATCTCGGGGTCATGCAGGTTAGCAGCGCCGTGCATCTACTTTATCTCGCCCTAGCACCCCGGGAACTGCCCCAGAAGACCCTGGCAACTAATGCAGCTTCGTCGAATATCTCCGAGACGAACCTTGTTGTTGTTCCATCCGATTGCCAATTCCAGCCAGCTGGTTCAGATGCCCTGAGGTGATCACAGTCCCCTGAGTCGATCAAAGCAAGGAGTCCTGTCTTGCACATGATCTGATCCTATCCCATCCTTTGGGAACAGCCATCCTCCACTATTAATTCCGGTGCATGCTTCTTCATTTGGTGCCCCTCCCTAGTGCCTCTCAATCTATCCTTGACGCTCGCTCACGCGGTCACCTGGAGTATTCCTTGGTCTTTAACTGGCCATTATATTGGAATCGTGCTGAACATGGATCCGGGTTTGGTGACGTTTGGGGATTAGAACCGTCGGTTGTCGAGTGGCTGTTTCTGGCGGCTCTCAACGTAAAACCACAGTCAACTTTCTTTTCGTTGACCATCGACGTATTCTCTGGACACATACACTGCCCTGAGGGGCCCAAGGCCCACCAATAACTTCCATCATCCGCTTCCCGATCATCGTGGTTCATCTGGCTTAACTCCTCCCCCCGCTGGGCTGGGCCTTCCGTCCGTCCGGGCCCACCCTCCCCGGTTCGATTAGAAACGCGCTTGGCTGCATAGTGGTCCTGGAGACGGCTTCTAAAGCCGGAGGTGATTATTACAACGACGACTATAATGAGCACTACCATGACGCCAATGCCAGTTGCCCCCGGTCGGTGGGTTTGACCCTCCTGCTTGTTCCCCGGTGGGGTTTCATTGGGCACCTGTGCAGCTGACATGGTTGTTTGTTGACGAGATGAGGGATGGCCAAACAAGATAAGAGAGGGCTTGAATCGGGTATAAAGTACCGAGGCTGCTCCTGGGCTTTCAAAAGAGAGAAAACCAAATTGGCCAATTGTCTCCCCAAGGCGGAAAACCAGCCGTCAAATGCTGCGACAGACAGCTTGAGCAACCCTTTCACCATGTTGTCCTCTATGATTCCAGCTCACTTGACGAGTCGCCCACGTGAATCATTGTTCGGACAACGATGAGACAATAAAGTATTCTTGTCCGCTGACTGCTTATCTCGCCCAAGGGGTCGCTTTTGCCACATGTTTTCTTCAAAATTTTGGCCAGTTTAAGGAATGATTCGATAGGGTAGGTTAAATAAAGATATGAAAATGCGAATGCAAGACTCTAATCTCACCAGACTTTGACGCTGACGTGTCGTTGATCTGGGAACAGACAAAGGTACCTGGCCTCATTCCCGGGACTGGGCTAAAAGTATCTTTGCCTTCACGCCCTAACTCATACGCATCACACATTATAATTCACCTGGGATAGGTCACGATCTTACGAAACATGCACCGACTGTGTCTTGTCGTTTATTGCCGTCGCCATCACCGGTCCCTCGTCCCACTCTGCCGATCCGCTCCCGTTCACACCTCGCACAGTTACTGCAAAGCCCAACCCTAAAATAATACGAGGCCCCAAAATGTTTATTTTAAAAATAACATCCATTATTATTAAATAAACATTTTTAGGCCTGTTGGAATAAATAAGACACATCATAATGTGACACCATGCTTTGGCCTCTCACTTATTGGCATTCCCGTGCACCTTTTGCTTCAACTTTTGATGGGATTTGTAAGTCGCATATTTTCCGTGTGTTTACAGTTTCTCAGAAGCTTTATTCTTGATTACCTTGTATTTTGCGCCATCCTGGTCTGCTCTCCGATAGGAAAAATGAATCCGAAGAAGCGAAACAGAATCGTGTTGAGAATCACCCGACACATCCTGCCATTTTCACCTTGAAAAGGGCGGGTTTCCACAAACATGCGCTATTTTGTAACCAGGGAAAACATGTTGATTTTGACAATTGACTCTGCTTCTTAAATCTCCCGCTTCAGATTGTCGCACATTTTTGCCATCTTCAGAGGAACGAATTTGGGAACAATGAACATTGTTGATCCGCCCCCCACTGAGAAATTTCGATACTTGCCTGCGTACTTCTCGAAAGGAACCTTGGGCATTTCCTCATCGATAATAGAAACACCTTTGCAGAGAATGGGATGAATATGCTTGATAAGGTCCTGTGTCATGTCTTATTTATGAACAGCAATCGGTCGAGAGGGAAATTTATCAACGGCCTCAATGATTCACACTACAAGGGAACTTGGATAACATTGTCGGGCTGTTACTTTCAGTACCTAAACACAATCCTCGCAAAACGAATAACGCAAACGTCACGAGCATTATAAACACAACAAACACTACATATGCCACAAATAGCATGAATGCCAGAAAATAATACCAAAAACGGAAGAAATGACCAACAGAAAACTTTTGGCTGATAGTTGGAGGTGGGTAATCGTGCCAAGGGATCAAAAAGTCTTCGGCTTGTTCCACGGATGACCCGGTTGAGCTGTCCACTTTGTTAGAGGAATCTAAAGCTTGGATTCCAAGAAAAATTGAATGAATTAAAATGGGAAAAGCGAATATTGGGATCTGTATTCAGGCGGCTAGACTCTGATCTGAACCCGAATAGAGTTCCGTGGCCTGTTATGTCAAGGCCATGGGATGTACATCATATACTGTGCTTTTTTTTTTGTAGTTGCACATATTTTTTTCGCCGGTTATAGAAAAAAGAAATCCACAAGATACAAATCAAGGGCTTCGTATACGGAATTAATTCAGTATAAAAAAAATACGAAGCCAAGCACACGAAACAGTGAACTTTTTGACTGACAATAGACAAGCACTTGTACAAAAATCGGCGAGCTTGATAAGTATGGAGGTTAGAGCCGCTGAGAAAGGATTAACCGTGAGAAACAAAGAGCCGGCCGGCGGGGAGTAGGGCACAAGAGCAGAGGTTGCATCCGCCGTAGAACGGAACGTTGCCATTGAAGGTCGCATCGGGTTTCTCAAAGAACCAAGGTTCTCATACTTGTTTTTGACAGTTCAGAAGAGGCTAGAGTGAACCTTATTGACGGAAGCAAAGATATTCTTGGCATGGTTGCTCAACCAACCAAACCTGGTGATTGGTGATGCTCAGGTCAGGTAGACTGGCCACTGAGCAGTCCGCGAGAGTATGCATGGCAACAGCTAGGTACTAAAGAACATCATCGAAGTGAGAATTGAAGATACTCTCCACAAGGCAATAGATGATGGCGATGAAGGAAGTGTGGATCGGGATGTCGGGCGGTCTCTTGGTCTCCTCGACCTCGAGGCGCATTCCATATCGGAATCAAGGATCAGACACAAGGTAGTCGAACTCAATATCCATCATCTTGCCGTCACTATCGAAAAAATCTCTCTTTTAGATAATGAATATGACATTTTAAAGGCTCAAAGGTCGAGGTGAACTTGGCCGCATCAACGCTGGTATTAGTATGGAGGAAGCGGCCGTCGTTGGGTTTGGCCATTGGGGTCAAGATGGGAATATATCTATTTGGCCTCGATCGAATTATTAGTGACTTTTTCGTTGCCTTTCATGATATTTCCGACATACTGTCACTTCTCTTTTGTTCAAGTAGTCCACAATGAAGGCGCCACCGATGGATTAGGTGACCACGCTGAGCTCATCGAGGCGGTCAACTAACTTGAGGCACTCCGCGAGAAAGGGCTCTTGGAGTTCCCGGCATCAGTAGCACAAATACCTTCCTTAAATTGGAACTCAACACCAGTCTCCCCAAGCAAGCAACAGCTTGGGAAGCAGCTTGTCAGGCACAGGCCCGGAGGGCGCGGCGGTAGCGGTAGCGTCTTCCTCGGAGGGTACGGAACCAATTGGCCCAGGGCGGGCTGACCTGGGACAGTTGGAGTTGCCAATCTGAGAGGACCGTGTAAAACAAGTTATGCTGCGCCCTCGTTTTATCTGGCGTGCACCGGACTTCCGGGTACTAGTTTGGCTAAAATGCTTTGGGTCACACATGTGCACTCGCAGAGGTGACTGTTTTTTGCCGACCTTGCGTTGTGCTGTGTCGCAAAGTGGAGCAGATGCACACTTTGACAGTATGAATGGGCAATTTCACTCAGCTTCCTGTGGCTTCCCTTGTGAAATGATTACCCCGAGCCTTTCTTGCATGATGTAGTATGCAGTATTCTCTCGATTGAGTATCAACTAAGCCGCGATATGTACTTTTTTTTTTATCTTTCCGTCTCTTTCACACCCTAGGCCTTGAGCTTGGCTGCATTGAATTTACGTGATTTGTGATTCGTGCCTGGGTCTCCTGCAGCACTTCATCCTCTGCGAACCAACAATGCCCGCTATCCTCTCTGGTCGTCTGCCACCACGACGGCATCTCCTGCACCCCATCCTAATGAATCCGTCCATCCGGCTCCCCATACGTCGTGGGCCGCCCCAATCCAGCACAGGCACGGGGGCATGCAGTCGGTTGACCGTACTGAACTAGGTGTAGATCCGGATGAGGCATTATCAATCAACTGGCATTATCAATCTCTCGCGCCTTGCATCAGAGTCCGGGGCTACCAGCATGGGGAGTCCACCTTCCGATGGCGCCACTGCTGAGACCCAAGGCTCGACGAACTAGTAACGGGGCTTCGACTGGATCATGACAGGCCATGACTCTGTCTGCTTCATACTCTGAGAGCTGCGAGTGCAGACTTGGTTCCACCTTAGCGACAACTATCCAGCCCATGAGCGCTCTAGTTTTGGCTGTGATTAGTCCCAACACTCAGAAGAGTCAGCCGGTAGTCATAAAAAACCAACTTATATGAGCACTCTTGCTTGTCCTCGTGTGCGCATGCCATGCCCGCTTCTATTTATCTATTCACTACCTCTATCTTGACAGTCCTACAGTAGTCCCAAGCCACAGCCAACAGCCTAGTAACTCAAGGCCGCAATACTGAAGTACTGAACCCCCTCTCCCTTTATCCGCACATGCAACATGTCACAATGTCCAAGATATATGAGGCTCAATCTCGAAAGGAATACATCTCAATTAATCGGGGAACGCCTAAACTCAATCATACATGTAGCCCGGTCTGGCACTCCAGGATCAACGCCGAGAATGATTCGCCGACGTTTTGGCCCTGGTATGGGCCTAGAGAGCTGAGTGGCCCGCATATCATGACCGGGCTCTACATGAACAAATCCACCGTGCTCAAAAAAACATAGTTCCGTTGCAATGATGGCCCGTTGCCCAAAGTTTCCATTTCCCGTGGTCGTAGCTTTGCGATATTCGATGTCGTCAAGTCTTCATGTGCAATTTTCATGAAGACCGAGTTACCCAAAAACGATGAGGGGTATCAGCGAGTAGCAACAACTGCCATCGGTTAGTATCCGGAGGGTGCCCTTGTTTCGGGTATTGATTTGGTTGGAGGGCCAAATCTAGCTGACGTACCGGCTGGAACAATAATGATAACGAGCAGAATAATGATACCAATAATTAGGCACATGCGCATCTTCATGTCCTTCCACCACATCTGCTTGCGGACTCGGTTGGCTCCGCGGCGGAAACCCTGGGCGGAGACAGCCAGGTTGTCGGTCTTGTCTTGGAGAGCATCGAGACGTTCACCACGCTGCGAGACCTTGTTGATGTTATCGCGCATAACACCAACGGTGTCATCAATTTGCTAGAGGTTTCATGTCAGCACTGGTTGTCGTAAACCCTCCTTATTGTTACTGAGTAGAGCTGCGCGGGTGGATTGCGAGGCGATCGACGATACGGTAATAGGGGGTTTGATGAGCAAGAGCCCGCTTCCCGTAAGCTCATCACAGGGGTGCAAGCTGCCATTGCCGCAGAAACGAGAATGGAGCTGGACGAGCTCGTCGCAAAATGGTCGAAAAAAGTGTTTCAGGCTCAAACCCCCAAATGCGTCGTCAATTTGCATCGCATCGTCTGGGACAAGTTGACTGCCACGGTGTCGCCGTGTCGTCATTTTTGTGTGGTCCGCAAACTTCGGGTGACGGCCAAGTGTCCGTCCGTCCATACATCGTCATCGGTCGCTCGGTCTCGCAATCCACGGGCACCTCCATCGCTCAGGCGATACCAAAAGAATCAATATGATCGACTTACAGCCTGCAGCGCCTGGGTTCTCGCGTTGCCGCCACCCTGCTGGCCTTGCTGGCCGCTGGGGATGTAGGGGTCGTAGGGGGCTTCCTGCTCAGGCATTTTTGCGGGTGGTTGAGGAAGATTCGAAGAGGGGAGCGGAGTCGGCGCGTCAGAAATGAATCGATGAGGAAAGGATGAACGGAACGCTGCGTTGTGTCGTGACGGTTTGCGGAAGGGAAAAAAGTTGGAGGAGCGAGTCTAGATGATGAAAGTGGGAAGTTACTGTGAGACGTTGCGCTGGCCAAGGCGAAACAAGCAGGCCAGAGAAGTCAAGGTGGGCTGGTAGTGAGGCGCTGCACGGGGTGACGAGGCACGGAGGCAACGGAACGGGGGCCCTTGCTGACCGTGGTAGGTGCTACAGTACCGAGAGAGAGAGCGCTGTAGTGCTGAGCTAACAGGCAGGTATGTCATGGTTCAGCACTAATTTCGACCAAGCCGCCGCCCTTGGGCTTTGTTCAGTGGTCCGGGGGCTGGGTTATTTTTGGGTAGATTACAGTGCAGGCTAATATTTGAGACGCCAAAACCTGATATGCATCGACAGGCAATTAGAGCCCGATGGATGCGACACGGCGTTTGCTTCAGGTTCGTGTCTCGATTAATCTCTGCAAAGCACCCGCCAACGGGGTCTGATCGTTGCCCGCTGGGGCGACGGGCACCAAAAAAGAGGGTACTAATGCGAGGCTGGTGACGCCCGTGATCCCTCTCTTCATGCCTCAGGCACAAATCCGGAGTATGACAGGCCTAGAATGGCAGCAGCAGGGCTGGGTGAAAGGTATGCGCTGGTGTTAGCCCGGCGGCCCGGTTACGTCGCTATCTGTCTCCAGCCTCTGCATCAGCTCCAATTGGATGTGTCGGCGCGTGGCTGTGGGGGTGGTCTCCCTCGTTGGGCCAGCCAGCTGAAGGGCACCTTGGATGGCTGGCGACGTAATGACACGTGATGGTTGCCACTGTTCCCCTCTCCTCAGCCACTTTGCCGAACTCTCCGACGCAGGGCAGTTCGTCGCTGGAACATGTGGCTGAGCGACCTTCTCCTCTTGTCTTACGTAACGCCTGGCAGGAGGAATGTCAATTCATAGATTCTCAATGCTACATCATTTGCGACAGGAACGAGGACGCAAGGGATGTCTAGCGACAAATGACGATGCATTCAACGGGTCCATGGTGCTTCAAGGTTATTTCGTGCCGGGATGGCGCCCGACGATCTGGAAGCGTCGGGACTGTCGCTCGATTGCTGTAGCGGACAATCATGACACTCATGCTGTCATTCCTTCTCCCCGCGTCGATACTGTGCCGCAGAGCTGCGCCCAGCCGGTGCATTGGCGATTCGTGATGGGCACAAGCACCGGAGTCTTGGTTCGGATGAATAGGGAAATACGGACCCTTTTACTTCTCGTGTGTGCAAAATGACGAAAAAAATTACGAGCTGGGTACGCCCCAGTGGATGATGTCACTCGTGATTGGACATCCCTGAGGAAGGGGAACAATGTGTCAGTGCCCCCCCCCCTTGAGATTTTTTTTTCTTTTGGCTGCTCACACTTGGCTCGGAAAGACGGGACGAATGTGCGCGGTTTGTAGTGTGTGAGCTTTGGTGACCAGCTGCACCAGTCAACTCAGGAACAGGCTGTTGTGCCATGTACCTCAATAACTAGTGCCAGGGCAAAGTTTGAGCCAGAGACAGATAGATGAGAGAGTCTCTGTCACACGGAGGGCCAGCAGCAATTTAGCGTTTTGGCAATGTCAAGGTGTCTCGGCTGACAGGGTACGTTTTCATAGAGAAGGACGCAGACGTCGATATTTGTACGGGAGTAGGTCGATTCCCCGGAAATAGACGCCGTCTAACAAGTACAAGAATAAGGCTCTCAACGATGTCGGCTGCAACCGTGTCCGGCCGGTATCCGATGACTGAGAGCGGATACCGGACCCAAAGAGGCAAAGGCCAGGCTCCCCGCCGAGGGGCTTCAGTTCAAGGTTAACTTGACCAGGTTCTCCTCATCTCATGACGGTTTCGGCGAGTCTAGGCCAAGTCTCTTTGGCGTCCTTGGGGACAAGTTGGTGCTGCTGACTGCTGGGTGTGTTGGTATGTGCTGTATGCCTCGATTCAGCAGCTGCATGGCCGCGGGTCTATTCTGGAACCTTGTCGGGCCCTGGTGGTAGAAACACGACGGGGTTTTCGCTTGTGCTCATAGAGCCACTCGGAGCAACACGAACCCACGAAACTGACCTGTCTTGTACGGTAGATTAGGGTTCCGCGTTTCTCTATGCGACAATGGGCGCCGAAAAAGAAAAAGAATATACGATAGGGCGCCTAGGTTTATTTTTTTTTACCCTTCATTTTTGCACGGGCTATTGCTTAGCCGTACCCCCCCTCGGATAGATACGTCAGTGGCATCGTTCAGCTCGAGGTGGTGATGGTATGGATCCCCAAGCCTCTCGCATGGGTCCCGACGAAGCTGGCCAGTCTCGTCAGCCCATGTCATCCATCGCCTGCACAGCTGTCGGCCGCCCCGCCACGCTTGGATTTGAAACCTCGTCGCTCACTCGCCCGCCTCGGTTGGGGGGTTGTTTCTCTCGTCCCGTCCCCTCCAGCGGTCGCTATGAGCCTCTGAATCGTGGGTCCCCGGCCAGGCTTTTTCACCCGACTGGGCTAGCACATACCCGCCAGCACCCAGTGAGCCATGGCCCGGGCAGCCCTATGGACCCGTATCGGCTCCGTAGATGGGGCAGGCGCTCAGAACTGCTCGTATTCCGCCTCTCTGTTTTCAATCGCAGGGCCTGGGCGCTGGGGATCTGGCGGGAATGGTAGGACATTGATTGCCTTTCCTTGCTGTTGGCCTGGACGAGCTGACTGCTGTCATCGACTCCGGTCTTGAATCCTCCGTGTCGATCCCATGTCACTGTTGCAGTTGTGTATTTGCCGGCTGCTGTATGACGGCACCAGAAGCGTACAGTAGCTTACTTAGACTATAGCTTAGAGCTCACTGCTTAAAGCTAGCTCGGCGTGATACACATGTACTTTCCGCAGTCGGCCAGGCACAGAGATGCAACCTTTGGACACGGGCAAGTTTAGCCACAAAGCCCAAAGGGTCCATGTTCCCACCATCTGACGTGAGTGGGTTTGTAAAACGGCCTAGATTCAGAGTAGCCCATGGGCCCCGAGACCCAAACAAGCAATGGCCTTTTTTTTCCTTTTGATCTTTTGCTTGCCTTACTATCGGCGTGGCATGGCATGGCATGGTGCCAACAGACGAGGTTCAACAACACGAACCACACCCAATTCTGCCCACACACCTCACTTTCTCACGCCCCGTCTTCCTTCTTCTGCCCGTTCGTCCGTTGCCATCCATTCTTTCTTTTTATTCTTCTCCTCTCCCCTATCCCATCTCTTCAAAAGCTCCTGTTGCGGGACCTCTCACTTTGTCCCATTACCTCAACCCAGCTGCTCGTGCCAGCCGTGCTCGTCAAGTCATCCCCTCACGACGCATCCCACCTGCAGATCCTCGCCTCCGCCTCTTCGGACATTCGCTTACGCCCTCTTGCCGACACCCGATTCCATGTCGCTCAATGCACCGCTTCGTATCTGAGCTCATCGCCGCCAAGCCAAGTCATCACCATGGCCCAGTCGTGGAAACCGGAGCCCAAGCTCGGCTTCGGTGGGCTCGTCGCGTACATACTGGTCGCCCTAAGCAGCTTCGCCACAGCCTATGAACTCGATCCCAACTCAACCAGTATGCCTATAAACACGTTATTTCCGTAGTCGTGGCCCATGCTCATGTCTGACGTTCATTTTTGCAGCATCGATCAAATCAATCGCAAAAAATATGGCCACCGATATGTTGTCATTTTACAACGGTGATCAACCCGGCGGCACCCCTGGCCTACTGCCCGACCCATATTACTGTAGGATAATTTCCACTACCCTTTTCTTCTGGCAGTCTTCTGTCTAATGGTTCTACGATTCTAATTGGCCAACAGGGTGGGAGGCTGGTGCAATGATGGGATCGCTAGTTGGTATGTAAGCACCTTGGCCGAAAGCATCGGCCGATCCCTGGTGGATCATTCATTGACACGATCCAGAATACTGGAAATACACCGGTGATGACCAGTTTGTCAACATTACCAAGCAGGGTCTTCTTTTCCAGGTCGGTGACCACAATGACTACATGCCGATAAACCAAACTAGAACTGAAGGAAACGATGACCAAGGATTTTGGGGCCTGGCAGTCATGTCTGCGGCTGAATACAACTTTCCTCACCCAGACGAGGACCAACCACAATGGCTTGCCTTGGCACAGGCTGTCTTCAACACACAAGCTGCCAGATGGGACAATGAGCACTGCGGTGGTGGCCTGCGATGGCAGATTTTCCAGTGGAACAACGGCTACAACTACAAAAATTCCATTTCCCAGGCTTGCTTCTTCGCGCTCGGTGCTCGGCTCGCCCTCTTTACTGGCAACGAGACCTATGGAGACTGGGCGAACAGGACATGGAACTGGATGGAAAAGATTGAATTTATCAACACGACGAGCTGGGCCGTCTACGACGGCGCGCACATCGAAACTAGCTGCACGAACATTGTTCCCTACCAATTCTCGTACAACGCCGGCGGAATGATCCTTGGTGCGGCAGCCATGTACAACTGGACTGAGAGCCAGCTCTGGAAAGATCGCCTTGACAACCTCCTTGAGGGCGTCAAGGTCTTTTTCACAGGCCCGGATCAAAATCTCATGACCGAAGTGGCATGCGAGCCCGTCAACCTTTGCAACCTTGACCAACAGTCGTTCAAAGCCTACCTCAGCCGATGGCTCGCTATTACCACTCAATGGGCCCCCTATACCGGTGACACGATATTGCCGCTGCTGCGAGCGTCCGCTGTTGCCGCGGCCAAGCAATGCGTGGGAGGTGACAATCAGCGGATGTGTGGTTTAGTTTGGAACAAGGACAAGTACGACAACTCCACAGGCGTGGGACAGCAAATGGCTGCAATGGAGGTTACACTGTCTTGCATGATTCAAGACCGATCTGCTCCTTTAACGAAAGACACCGGTGGCACCAGCAAGGGGGATCCAGGAGCCGGTTCCGAAGATATAGGGCGTACTGTGCCAGAACGTAATTGGAGACCGATCACGGCAGGTGACAAAGCAGGGGCTGCCATTCTTACGGCCCTTGTTATTGGTATCTTTATTTCCAGTCTGGTATGGATATTCGTCGATGAGACCTCAGACCAGACTGCGGTCCAGCAATTCCACAACTTTCGGACTTCCACCACTGCGGCTGCGGCTGCACTCGCTGCAGGTGGTGGTGCTGCAGCTGTGTTACATCGCAAGAAGGGTTCCGATAGTTTCAATGAGAAGGCTACGGGGCTGCCTCACTCCAACGACGATAGCCTAAGACCTAGCGAGGAAATGGGAGTTACGGATCTCCCGCCGGTAATAATTTCCAACGTTCGCAGCCAAGAGCCCAAGGCTCCTCGCCGGGTGTCAAGTATGCCTATAGGGTGGCCTCATAACCCCGCGGTGAGAGGAAGCAGCGCGTTTGACCCCGATGGTATCTATCCTGTATCTGGGCGCGATTCTTATAGTGATTTACTCACCACCAAGAAGGTGCCGACTCACTCTCCGGGCGAGGTGAGCTCGACAGAGGAAGAAGATAACACCCCTGACGGCTCGTCAATTGCCGAGAAATCAAGTGGTGCGATCCTACCCACGATGAACATCAGCAAAGCGGTGAACGGGAGTCTCACACCGCCGACCAGTGACGCGAGCAGACCCGTGACCCAAAGCAATTCAGTGAGATCTGCTCGGTCATCGAGGAAGAGCCACGACTCGCCTACTTACAGTTGGCTTCCGAAGAGAAGTATATCGACCAGCAGACCTAATACTCAAGGGGAGTAATACGATATCTTTCAAAAAGGACGAAACATCAACTTGATATTCTAAGCATATACATGTAACAAATTATGGATAGGGAACGGAAGTACACACATAATGGCTTTGAGATTTATGATGAGAGTTTATGAACAGACATCAATTGGGAACCACAGGCGTTCTGGAGTTGCATATGTTGGCTAGCCACCAACCGGAATGGCGCATGTTTAATGGGAAATTGTGGCTACAGGACTTCCAAAACGAAGAATTTCTGTTATTCGGCGGCATACGACGCTGCACGCAAAATTTGTGGCCATTTCGAGTGGCCTGGACATTATTTAAATACCCTGCAGAATCTGGACAGGCAGCGATTTGCCAGTTATTGGTTTGGTTAAAAGGAAGGGGTCTGGCTTTTAATGACATGATTCGTATGACCTCAATGGAACTAAGCTCGAGAGAGCGTTATGAAATGGTGTTCAACGCAATGATCCTCTTTACATTCTACTGTGAAATAACGCTACCCCAAGAAAGTGAAGAGCGGCGATGGACGTCCATCTATTATCATCTGCGATCCTGGTCCCTTGACCTAATCATGTCCCCAATGCAGCTCTCAGGCTGTTTTGCTGTAGGTCTCAGTAACCTGCTGCTTTTCCCTCTTTAAAAATTCCTTAAAGGTGCTGAGAGGTATCCCCCATTTTTTGACCTCAGCAATGTCGACGGATTTTGCCATTTCTCTCATACAGAGCTGACCCTCAATAAACGGATTGACTCCCTTTTGGTCCTCCGCTTCATCGTCTGTCAAGAAGACGGCCTTGAGCTGTCGACCCGTCGCCTCAGAAAGCAGCTCCATCAACTGGCCGGCGCTCAGCAGTTCATCGGCGTACGTGACGGTTTTGCCACCGAAGCGCCCCGGGTCGAGGACCGCCGCGCTGCTGAAGCGCCCAATGGTTTCGGTGTCCGTCATGGGGAGCACCGTCTCTGGACGGAGCGCCGACGTCCACGCGCCCTGCTCGATCAAGCCCGGATACATGCGAACCAAGGGCCGGAAGAAGTTGGCCATGAAGTTTCCGGGGCGAAGAATGGTCCAGCTCTCGTAGCCGGCGGCTTTGACCTGGTTCTCAATGGACGCCTTGGAGCGCAGCGTGGTGGCAACTAGGCCCTGTGGGTTGAGGAACTGGAGCTTTTCGGTTTCGTCGACACGGAATCCGCTCGAGTAGACGACGTGCTTGACGCCAGCAGATTTTCCTGCATCGAGAATATTTTCGGACCAACGGGCCTCGGCGGCCAAGTCCTTGAAGTCGGGCATGAAGTTCATGAAGATGGCTTCGCAGTCTTTGATGGCACCTGCGAGGGCATCCTTGCTGTCGTAATCACCAGCCCAGAGCTTTACACCATTGGACTCCAAAGCCTTGGATTTTTCGGATGATGGGTTCCTGGCAAGAGTATGGACCTCGACATTCTTTGCTCGAAGGTGGCGGGCAAGGGCGCCGCCTTGGTTACCAGTGGCACCACAAACAAATACTCGTGTAATGGCCATTGTTGATACTGGTGCTGAATTGGAGATGTTCTGATGACATGTTGGTTTTCACGATGAGAGAAGGCTATTAAGTAGATGGACGACTTCTAGCGATAATATTGATCAACTCTTCATTTCACTGTTGTCGATCTAGTAGAAGCGCCGTCAACTAACAATCGGCATTCCGCCGGGCGGAGTTCCGCACCCCCCCACATAACCCGGCCTCGATCCCCAGTGGACCCCTGGGCTATTGCTGTCAGCATCAGCTTTCTCGCATCGGATTTCCGCCATCTCATCCCTATTTTACAAATCCAAACGCATCGAAGCTGCATAGAAGCCTAGTCCTGCTGCTATTCCGTTCCGCACGTCATGTCTCTCACCGCTCGGGAACGTCGAAACCCTCCGCCGCGGCGAAAGTCGTGCGCCGCCTGCATCAAGGCCAAGCGCCGCTGCGACATGGGCGTACCTGCGTGCCAGCGATGCTCTCATAGAAGCATCCCCTGCGTCTACCCAACTCGTACGACGCGCGGCCCACAGCCAAGGGCATCGCAGGCGCTTGTTGACACCATGCCCGGGGTTCTGATTGAGGATTCCGTGTCCTCGTCGCCGTGCACCCAGCTCGAGAGCTTTGGTGAGGGCTTCGACTCGGCAGATTCAGCTCTCGATGTTGGGTTTACCGACTTGGAGACGTTTGACTTCCCTATAGACGAGGACACCTTGGGGCTCATCCAGCAGTCGACAGCGGTTGCTCCTCTGTCGACCAAGAGCTTTGGCACGCTCCCGGCCGTTATTTCAAACAGACTACAGTGGGCTGTTGATGAAATCAAAAAGGCACCCTCGATGATGGTGTTGGAGACTCAGACACCCTGGTGTCACCCTCTGGTGTACAAGGACGGGATGCCTCGTTCCATTCAAGGTAGGATTTTGTCTTTAATCGGAAATGAATTCATCTGACCCTGTTGCCAGATGCCCACGCATGCTGCGCTTTATATTTAGCAAAGAATCGCACAAATGCCCCTGTCATCTTTCGTTCTATTGAGTCTCGAGTCAACGACCTTCTCTGCGCTCCGTCTCCCAGCACACCCCTGGAGTCTCTTGCTCAAACGCAGTCCCTTCTTCTCTACCAGATAATCCGCTTGTTTGACGGAGATGTAAGTGCCCGCGCCACGGCGGAGCGTGACCTTTCCGCCGTTGAAACCTCGGCGATTGCGCTCTACTCCCACGCCAAGTTTGATCATAGGCAGAACATGGACTTGCCCTTGTTCCCGATTGCTCCGACCAAGACATTCTGGCAAGAGTGGATTTTGCAGGAGTCCATCAGGCGAACCCTCATCCTGACGTTCTTCTTCCTTCAGGCGTATCGAATCATGACTTACCAAAAAGGCTTGCATTGCGATGGCAAATTGGGTCTGTGTCACTCGTGGACTATTTCAAAGTATCTGTGGGAGGCATCGTCGCCGATGATGTTTGCGGAGGCATGGAAAAACAAAAAGCATTTCGTTGTATCGAATGCTGTTTTCAACGAGGTGCTGCAAGAAGCGATGGCTGATGATGTTGATACATTTGGAAGGATATTTATTACCTCGTTGGTGGGGGTTGATGATGCTGAGGGATGGTTCGCGAGTCGGGGTGGAAGCCTTTGAGAGGTTTCTAGTTGGATATAATATTAATAAAACCGTAATTAATGATCAATGCTCCATGTCAATGGGTGCAGGGCCGATTGAGCGATGACGAGAAAGTAAGAAGTTGAGTGGTAGCAGCCTGAGGCTCTTCTACTGAATTCCGAGACAATTGCTTCAACAAACACGCGGGTTTAGCTCAGTTGGGGTATGTTCTAATTCATCCACTTTCTGAACGCAAATCACTAACCTTCACTGACAGAGAGCGTCAGACTGAAGATCTGAAGGTCGTGTGTTCGATCCACACAAACCGCATTCGCTTCTTTTTTTGCCCATATCTCCATTTTTGCCAGTGTGAGGAAGTTGAGGGGGGCATGTCGGGTGGTGCATGGTATCCCTGCTAGCATATCCGCATTTGACACACGGGACTCCTTATGTAATGCGACAATCCTGAAAGTGGATCCTCTCGTTCAATTTTGACTTTGTCGCTGGTACTCGAATCCACTTAAGCTCAGCATGGGATGATTGCCTGGCAATAAAAGTCGTCAATTTCAGACATGGGAATAATTGGAGCTCGGGTTCGTTTTGGGAGGTGTGATGGCTTTTGCGGACGAGCGAGCCCACCAATAGCCACATTAGCTGTGCCGCTCGTGGGCTGGTTCATGGCCAGATGGTCCTGCCCCGGGGCCGGTAGATATTTCCCCCGGTCTCAATCGCAATAGTGTAAGCCGATGGATTTCGAGGCCGCGAATACCATCCCCCTGAAACTTTATGGCACACCGTATGCCTTCCATGTATCATTGTTGAAAAACGTCAAGAGGCCTTGCCAAGGCTGTTCACGATGCCTCCGAGTAATATCGACACACACGCCTCTAGGGCGGTGGACAATTCCAGTCTGCTGTCTCCTAGTCTGCTTTCTCCCAGAGCATACGACGACGATGCCTCGTCTGTTCACAGCCGAAGTGATCAGGACACCGATAGCGATGACGACCAACTCCTCTCCCGTGCGAGGAACAGCCGCGAACTGCGCGCGCACGATCGCATAGTTTTGCTGGAAGAGGAGGAGATGAACAATTTGGTCACGGACACACGGAAGAAACAGGAACGAGACCGCCGCGGCTCCGGTCTTGCTGTCCCCAACGCGCTCAAGATGTTCGGGCGGCGGCTGTCGACCCCAGGCAGGAACACGGATGCCAACAGTTCGACTGATGATCTGGTTTCCGAAAAGAGAAGCGCTCGCCGCGCGCGACGGCAAAAGAAGCGAGATAGGCTGATGGAGGATGCGCAGTACGGTGAGGACGGCGAGCTGATGTACGAGATGGAGGAGGGAGGGATGAAGGAAGGCAGCTCGACCGGCGACAGCAGCGAGAGGGATGACAGCGATGAGATGGACAGGGCGAACCTCAGCATGATGGCCGATGCCAAGTATCAGCGACGACGGAGCTGGCGCCGCTGGGTTTTGATCCACACCCTCATTGCCATCGGATTCGCAATTCTTATCTTGATTGCCTGGAAGCTGTCCAAGAATAGGAAGAGCGCCCAGGTGAAGCAGAGGCTGGTGAGCAATGGAACGGCCTTGTTTGCACCCACAACCTTGATCATCAGCTTGGATGGTTTCCGGGCCGATTTTCTCCAGCGCGGTCTTACGCCCAGACTGAACGCTTTCGTCAGGGAGGGAGTCTCGCCAAAGTGGATGCATCCGTCTTTCCCCTCTGTTACCTTTCCTAACCATTACACCCTCGCAACAGGCATGTATCCTGAGAGCCATGGGGTCGTTGGAAACAGTTTCTGGGATCCCAGCCTCGAGGCCGAGTTTTACTATACTGACCCGGCACGGAGTCTTGATCCCAAGTGGTGGGGCGGAGAGCCCTTCTGGGAGACGGCCGAGAAGCAGGGAGCTCGGAGTGCCATCCACATGTGGCCGGGAAGCGAGGCTCACGTTTTGGAAAATGAGCCGGCCTATGTTGACAAATTCAATGGCAAGGAGACCCTCGAGCGCAAGGTTGATCGGATCCTGGAGTTCCTTGACAAGCCTGGGTTTGAGGATAAGTCTGTTGATGCCAAAAACATGCGGCCTCAGTTGATCGCTGCCTACGTCCCCCACGTTGATGCTGATGGGCACAAGTACGGTCCCAACAGCACTGAAATCCGTGACACCATTTCCAAAGTGGACACAATGCTGGATCAGATGTTTGTCGGGCTCGAAGCGCGCAATTTGACCAACATTGTCAACGTTATCATCGTGTCGGATCATGGCATGGCAACCACGGATGTCACAAGGTTAATCCAGCTGGAGGATCTCATTGACATCGACAAGATTGAGCATAATGACGGTTGGCCACTGTACGGCCTCCGCCCGAAAAATCCCGATGACTTGCAAGGCCTCTATGATGAGCTGGCGGAGAAGGCTAAGACAAACCCCAATATCGAAGTCTACCTCCGGGATGTCAACATGCCTGAGCGCTATCACTTTTCCAAGAACGAGCGGATCGCTCCGCTGTGGGTCATCCCCAAGACAGGGTGGGCTGTAGTCACAAAGGAGGAATTCGATGTCAAGGAGGGCTTGGAGAAGGGTCTAGTCTACCACCCCCGTGGTCTTCACGGGTACGACCACGAGCACCCGCTGATGCGAGCGATTTTTATTGCCCGTGGTCCAGCGTTCCCTCACCCGGCTAACAGCCAAGTCGATGTGTTCCGTAAGTCAAACAAGATATCAGGAACAAGAGAAAAACATGTTGACTAACCGTGCACAGAAAACATTGAGGTGTACAACATGCTGTGCGACTCGATTGGGGTCGAACCAGCCCCCAACAACGGAACGCTTCGATTGCCTCTGAAACCTATCGGAGTCCACAAGCCTGAGGATACGCCTACGGAGCCGGCAGATCCCGATACGTCGGAGAAGCCAGCTTCAAATGAGCCGGAGCAGCCAACCGCCCACGAGAAGCCGTCAGAGTCCTCACGGCCGAGTTTGCCTGTCACTGCTGAGCCGTCAGCACCAGCCCGTCCAGAGGCACCCGAGAAGCCCGATGAGCCTACGCGCCCCACTGTCCCGGCTGAACCAACACCGGGCAGTCAGGAGGATGATGATAAGGACGATGACGACCTTGTCGAGAGCTGGTGGGATTGGATCACGCACAAGGTGGAAGATGCGTGGCACAAAGTCACCGGGTCAAAGTCTGATTCCGATTCTGGGTCTGACTCTGAGTCGAAATCTGATTCAGACTGAGCTCGTACATGAGCATCTTGTCCGAGCGCGACTGGCGGACTTAAGTGTGTCCGTGTGTGGGCAATGTGCCGGTTTTGATTTGCGGGAGGCGTTTATCAGCGGGCCATGTCGCATGGTGGTCTTTTGGGCGGCGTTTAGTTTCAGTTGGGATGGGACAGCGTTTGTACTTTTTAGACTTGGGCTTTTGACTGACATTGAGGCTCTGTGCCTTACCCCGCCTACCTCATGAAAGGCCGAGAGATGGGCTTGGACGGAGGGTCGGGCGACTTGTCCGTTTTTTTTAATGCACTTTTCAGCTCATCGCTCCAATCATGGAGTGGGCGTGATCGGGGCGGGCGGCCTCACTCATGGGCTGCATCTGAATCCTAGCCGAAGTGGTTTCTAGAAGATATGATTCGTAGCCTGATTCTGCATTTTGGACGTGTGGTAGCAGATGGATGCATAATGAGAGTCATGTAATTCCGGGAACGACCGTGTACCGCCTCCCAAGTTTGCCTCGCCCTCAGTCTGCCGGTAGTTGTTCCCCCCCATCTCGCTTGTCTGGCATATTTTGAGGCTTTTCCAATGGAAGCTGAAAAATTTGGGATGGTGCAGATGACACAGCATGTTGAGAACTTGGTTGGCTGTGTGTCCCACTGGGCTGCATGCACGGCTCCCAGGCGTTTGTCTTCCCCGGGGCAGAGCTCCGGGGGGCCTGGGCACAGCAGAGGGAGTGCCCGCAGTAGGTGCAGCTACCCACTGTGGGCTCGCCACGGCGGACACACTCTGGGGGGGGGCGAACCGCGAGTAGTTCCGCTAGCCGCTCCGCTATAGGCGATCCGTTGCCTTGGGTCTTGGCTCCTCCACTGTAGCTGCCTTTGCATCTGCCTGGTGACGGAGGGTTGCTCGCTTTTCAATTAAAACATTCTGGACGCGGACGACGCGTGACGCGGCTGAATTTGCCTCTTCCACCACGCAGTGAATCGAAAAAAATTACCTAAAAAGGTAACATTTCTGGTGGGAAGGCTGATGCATTAACATTTTGTTTTTTTTGGGAGGCACGTCCTTGGCCTGCAAAAGGAAAAAAAGACAGACGACCAACGAGAGGAGAAAAAGAAAGCAAGGCAGCCTGCAGGACAACCCTCTTCTGGTGCCACCAGGTCCAACACTGATCCTCCACCTATTTCTTGTCCCTTGCAATATACACCCGACACCACGGACGGCTCCCTGCCGCTTGCTTCCAAGCTCAGATTAGCCTTCCCGTTCGCCTCCTGACCTGACTTGAACTGGCGGCCAACCATCCCTGAGGCTCGTGGATGCCTGGGCGTTCCTGTGTCTCTCGTGTGCCGCCGTCGCTGCTACTGCTGGCCCCGCCGCCATCGCCGTCACTGTCGTCGCCATGGCTGATGACCAGGACTCGACGATTGAGAGCCTGATGGAGGAGTTGACGGTCGCCCAGGTCATCTACGACTCGCTCGAAGGGGAGACGTTTGAGGGCGTCGAGGAGGAGCGCGCCGAGGCCCTCCAGCACCTCGAGCACGTAAAGAGGATGCTGCGTACTGCCAAAAGGCAGCGCGCCGCCAATGGTGAGGCTGCCACCCACCCGCTTCCCACATCCCGTCTGACTTGATACTGCGACTACGGCATGTGTGGCAATGAACGAATGGACTGACCAAGCCCGCCAGAGCCTTCTCTACCCCCCGCTGATCCGCTTGCACATGGACCCCAAGACGGGCCATCTGCGTCAGGTACGTATTTCTTGTGTCGACCGTTTGTCGCATTTTCTTGTGCACCTGGTGGCTTGGGGGGGATCCTGCGCCTCCTTGCTGTTTGCTGCTTCCCTCTCCGTCAGAGCTGCATCTGTCCCACCTCACCCATTTCAACCACATTTTCAACCTGAACCTTGCATCTCTTCTTATTACCATCTGACCGGCGTGGAACAAAATCCGTCTTCTTTCCTCCCTCATCCCCTTCATCTTCTCCTCTCCGTCGTCTGTCAGCCTCTGTCCTCATGTGCTTGCGCGCCTCTGTCGCATGTTTGTCGCAGTGATTCACGCTCGCCGTTCACACTAGCAAGGCCTTTGCTACCTGCGTACCCACAATCTCACCCCCCTTGGCTTTCAGCTCGCCATTCACCATATTTATAACTTTTCGCTTGTTTGATCTGCCCTCACCTCCTGCTTCAAAATGGACGAACCCCATACATTGGCGCTGCCCTTCGACTATTTCCTCCACCCCCAAGTCATCCCTACTAACATGAGCTTCCAAGGCTTCGAGCCACAGCACCCTCCTGTAGCCATGTCAACTCCCATCAGACCTCCTAGCTTTGTGAGGAACGATATCGGCTCACGCTCTGTCCCCAGCCGGAAGCGAGACTTTGATTCCTCCAATTTATATGCTCCTGCCGGACCTAGTAAGTCTCGACGGACGACTCCTACTCAGCACCTGGACCCTTTTTCATCTCGGACATTTGATTCTAATGATGTCGATGTCATTGACCTTACTGGGTAAGCTGGGCTTTTTCTCTCCTAAACTTGTTAACTGGTCTTTGCATATGACGCCTTTTGTCCACTGGCTACTGCGAGCTCGTATATTAATCTTGTGTGTTCAGGGACGATGATGAAGAGTTACATTCCATGTATGTTGCCGAGCAGGCCAGAGTAGAACAAAGGCGTAAACAAGAACAGCAAGATCACGATTTCGCTCGCTTGCTTTCCAACCAACAGTCTCCGATCTCAGGTCCATCCACCTTACCAACTGAACCCAATGCGTTTGACAGGATTATGGGCAGTCAACCACTCGGGCATTCGAGTCAGGAGGACCAAGAGGATGACGATTTGCAATTTATGGGGTCAGTTCGCAGCATCGATGGCGGCTATCCTATGGCGGCGAACGATCCCTCATGGGAAAACCAAGCTTTTGGTGCACCACCACCGCCACCAAGCCGCATGCCGGGGTCTTTTGGACCATTTACCCCAACAAGCCAACTTCACGCGCAGATGCCTATGCGGACACACCCTGGAACTTTCGGCAACGGGATGCCGCCGAACTTTGGCGCGGGTTTTGGACAGGCGCCTCCTGGATTCCCCGTACACAGTCAAGGCTTTTTTCCCGGCCCTCACTCAGCATCCGGCATGCCAGGGCAAGGTAGCGCCAGTCTAGCTGATGTTATCAACAAAACTAGCTCGTTCGACTACGTAAATGGCGTGGATGGATTCGGCACCGCTCTGCCCGAACACTTGACCAACTTCCTGCAGGACGCTTATCACGACCCCCGAATGAGTGACAAAGAGTTGGACGACCTACTACAAAACATCCGACCAGATATGGATATCCCGGAGAGAAGCCGTGATGGCACACCAGCAGGGTTAAAGAGACCGTTGTATCCGCATCAAGAATTAGCCGTCACCTGGATGAAGAAAATGGAGGAAGGAACGAACAAGGGTGGTATTCTTGCTGACGACATGGGCCTGGGAAAAACCATTTCCACACTGGCACTCATGCTGGCCCGCCCAGCCACATCACGCCCAAAGGTCAGCATGCGAGTATCTTCTGAGCATGGCATGAAACTAAACTATTCACAGACCAACTTGATAGTCGCTCCAGTTGCCCTCATGCGACAATGGGAAGAAGAGATCCAAACAAAGACCAAGCTTTCCCACAGGCTTTCAGTTTTCCTCTACCATAATAAAAAGGCAACCACAGAAGATTTACTCAAGTATGATGTTGTGCTGACAACCTATGGTACCATTGCGCAAGAGCTGAAGCGACTCGAAAAATATCTTGAAGACAATGCCGGCCGTAACATCGACTTCAATGACAAGACTCTCACGCTCAGGTGTCCCCTCCTGCATCCCAAAAAAGCAAAGTTCCACCGTATCATCCTGGACGAAGCACAATGCATCAAGAACAAGGATACGAAAACAGCAAAAGCTTGTACCAGGTTGCAATCGACTCACCGATGGTGTCTAACTGGAACTCCAATGATGAACGGTATCCTGGAATTGTACTCGCTGCTCAAGTTCCTTCAGATAAAGCCTTACAGCGAATGGGAGAAGTTCCGTCAGGTATGCCACTGCGTCTTTAAGTTGAAAATTCAAGCTAACGTTCTGAAGTCGTTTGGTATACTCTTTGGTCGCAATGGTGACCCAAAAACTATGGCCATGAAGAGACTTCGGGCATTGCTCAAGGCCATCATGCTTCGACGGAAGAAAAATTCTCAACTCGACGGCAAGCCGATCTTGAAGCTCCCGGAGAAGACGGAAGAAATTGTGTATGCACAGCTATCGTCTGATGAGCATGACTTCTACACCCAACTCGAAAAGAAGTCGCAGGTTCAGTTCAGCAAATACCTTCGAGAAGGGAGCATTGGCAAGAACTACTCAAGCATTTTGGTGCTGCTACTTCGATTGCGACAAGCATGTTGTCACCCACACCTCAACATGGACGTTGATGATGCCAACACTGTGTCTGAAGAGGAAATGCTTGAGTTGGTCAATGGCTTAGATGCAACGATCGTGGAGAGGATTAGATCTATCGATGATTTTGAATGCCCCATATGTTATGATGTGGTACAAAATCCTACCTTCTTCATCCCCTGCGGCCACGACAGCTGCGGTGAATGCCTTTGCCGTCTCACCGAGAATGCTCAGACAATCAACCTGCAGGAAGGGAACGAAAGCAACAAGGCTAAGTGCCCTGTCTGCCGCGGTTCATTCGACCCTGCCAAATGTTTCACTTACGAGGTTTTCCAAAAGATTCACATGCCAGAGTGCGTCCAGAAGCCAGATGACGAGGAGGAAGAGGACGACGGCGACGACGGGTCGGATTCCGATGATTATGTTTCAGATGACGAAGTCGACAAGAAGGGTAACCTCAAGGGATTCATCATTGAGGATGGTTTCGGGTCCGATGGCGAGGACTCAAAGCAAGGAATCAAGAAACCCGAGAAGAAGAACAAGGGCAAGAAGAAGGCCTCGGATGTCAAGCCTTCGATGCTTAAGACCCTCCGCAAGGAGGCAAACAAGAACCGTGATTCGTTTAAAAAGTACATGAGGTACCTCCGGAAGACGTGGATGCCTGCAGCCAAGGTGACGGAATGTATGGAGCTTTTGAAGACGATTGCGGAAACGGGGGAGAAGACGATCATCTTTTCTCAGTGGACCCTTTTGCTGGATCTGCTTGAAGTGGCCATGTGGCACGAAAAGTTGGAGAAGCCGGTACGATATGATGGCAGCATGTCCGCCACCGAGCGTAGCCGAGCATCTAAAGACTTCCGTGAGCGCAATGACGTCAAGGTAATGCTTGTGTCCCTTCGAGCGGGTAACGCGGGCCTCAATCTGACTGCCGCTTCTCGTGTCATTATCATGGATCCGTTCTGGAACCCGTATATTGAGATGCAGGCCGTTGACCGTGCTTATCGCATTGGACAACAGAAGGAGGTCAAAGTATACCGAATTCTTACTAAGGACACAGTCGAGGACCGAATTGTAGCATTGCAGGAAAAGAAGAAGGACATGGTTGAGGCGGCCTTGGACGAGGCTGAGAGCGTCAAGATTGGACGCCTCAGCGCTGGAGAGTTGAAATTTCTTTTCAACGCACGCGATTAGACGTGTTTTTTGCATCCACAAAAAAGCGTTTAGAGGAAACACCAGCCAAGATTATTGTGGGATGAAATATGGAAAATGTTTAGGGGCGGGTCTATTCTTTTTCTTTTTCTTTTTTCTTTGCTTATTGCATTGATTTTTCTCTCCGCCAACTTGGGATGGCACGAGGAAATAGGGATCTTTACAGGGTATCGGAGTTACCAGGAAGGCATCACACACACTTAGTAAGAGTCATGGCCCCGTGGCACTGCGCTTGCTTGGCACTGGCTGCTACAAGGGGAAGTAGATGTATTGCCTCTACTTATGAGATATGACCCGACGTCTTGTGGTAAAGCCACAGACACATGCTGTTTTTGATTGGTAGTTTGCAAAGATATCTAGTAATCGGTAAGGGGTTCATGAGATGAGATGAATGCACTGGTGGTTCAGAATGAGCCAGGTGTAAGACCAGGAAAGTTTACGAAACGATATCCAAGTTTAACTCTGTGTGAAACAGTTGCATGGGAAAAACAAAAGGTGTATTTCTGGGTGTATATTTTACCTTTCAACACCTGAAATCAGCCTTTTCCTAACTAAACCTTCCGTCTAAACAACATTCTGTCCCTCACAACTCAAAGTCGTTCTTTTCCAACCGGATGCAGATCCTCAATTACTTCCCATGACCCCCATGCCCCCCAGCAGCTACACTCAACCATATCGTATGATTATGTTCTGTATCGGTGCTCCTCATAGACCGTAAAAACCAGCGTTCTTGTCAAGAGGGCTTCTTTCTTGACATGATTAGCCTTATAGTTAATGAGTGCATTATGCATAGCTACGAGAAATTATTTTTCATTATTAGGATAATTTGGGCCGAGCAAAATATTACATCTGAGGATCATAAGATTCAATATTTTTAGATTCCAAAGAAACAATAAGCCTGAGATTACATTAAAAAGATGAATTAGAAAGCTTTGCCAAAACACCCTTTAAAAGATCAAGTTGGTTGTGCATTTGGAGACACCACCGGAAGTCTATATCAATGACCCTCATTGGTTGACTGGGGCAAAATTTAGAGAAAAGCATACAAGTTTAAAAAAAGAGATTGAGCAAAAATCACTCTGTGGGTATTTATTTCCGTATCGCTATTTATTTATATACCATTGATATCAACGCCGGCATCCCGCCACCCTTTTTCTTCTTCTTTTTATACAACTTCCCCGTATTCCGATCTCTGACGTTGCAATTCATCTACATACCCCATTGCGTGCTCTTTGAACTCCCCAAGCAAAAAGAGCAACTAGGTACCCCCTCGGTGGTGTTCCTGATGGCAACGTCCTCCTCCAGTGTCTCTGTCGCGATGCAGAGAAGCTAGCCGTCGGTTCGTAGGGGTGGCTGCAGCTGGATTCCGACGTGAAACCCGCCGAGGCTATATCTTCCCTAAGAGAGAGCCTGGTTGATAGCCCTGTCGACAATATCCTGCACGCCGACGGGCTCGCTGACCGTGTCCGGGTCCGCTGACCAGATCCATTTGTTGGAGGTGGGTCGGCCCTCGACGAGCGATGTTCTCGCGACGACGAGAGACGGCGCCCCGTTACAGTCGGCGACATTGAACCGCAGCTCAAAATCGTCCTTGTTGAGGTCGCCGATGGAGGTGCCGCTGATGTTCTTGATCCACTCGGAACCCGAGGCCGGGGGAGGGAGCTGGGCGAGGAAGTGCTCGGTGAGCACGCGGGAGGTCACGGTATGCAGGTAGTCGGTGAGGGCCTTCAAATCTGGGTATCCGTCTTTGTATGGGGCGCAAATGGAGGCGAGAGGAGAGCCGGGGGTCAAGAAGACGTTGAAGTAGGTAGCCGTCACCGGGAAGAGGAACGTGCGGCCGCGGATGACGAGAGTAATATCTGGCAGGATGGTAATCTTTGTGTTGAAGTCAATCGGCTGGAGCATGTTGCGGATAAGAGCTTGGGAAGATGAGGGCTGGTTGGGTCCTCGAGATGCCGCGTCATTATCGACGGGCATGGATGGGGCCGTCTTGACCGAGAAACTGGCGGGCAGACCAGCCTTCTGGAGGGATTGTACGAGGCCTCCAATGTGTTGGGTGCACTCGCGAACGCTGCGGATGTGCATGAGGCGAGCAATGATGGGCCGCAGGAGAGTGTAGTTTTGCTGGCCGCGGTTCCGGGGAATGTGAGGGGGCATTGGGCGTGTTCTCATGAGCTCGTTGTGACGGTGGGCGTAGCTCAGAAGGATATGTAGGGCTAGGGATATCGACTCAGCCATCTTGTTATCTGGGAGGACTTCTTCAGAGGGCAGCGAAGCCAGGGGCACTAGCTCAATGATGACCTTGGTTGAGTCGTCAAGCGCGCAAGTGAGACGGGATCCATCGGGCTTCACATCATAGGCGGCCAAAGTTCGAGCTTCTCGCCTAAGCTCGTGCCACAGCTCCTGAGAAAAGATGGTGTTGCGAGCCTCCAGAACTCGAGCCTCCAGCGGGGCTTCGTTTGTTGTCTGGGCTGGCAGGGCGGAGCGGCCAGTAGCTTTGCCGTCCTTCTCGTATGTTACTACTAGACGTTCCGAGACACCGCCTAGGCGGCCGCAGTCAAGCTGAACGGTGCCGTCATCGCCTCTCCGCATTGGCGCAAGGCCATTGCTTTTAAATTCGGGAGCAGCTGTTGAACAAAGTCAGCATCCACGTTCGGTAAAGGGATGGACAAGTCGGCTGTGTTTGTTTTACCTTCTGAGAAGCCAAAGCGCACTCCAAGAGTGTGTCGTTCTTGAGGCACCTTGGAGACGGACCAGCCGCTCTTCTGGACCGCCACAATCTCCTGCCAATACTTGCCCTCGGCGGCCATTTCGCGCTGGAGCAAGGTGCTTGCGGCCTCGGCGGCGTCGCGCGTCTTGTTAATCTCCATCAGAGTCCAGCCCATGGCTACCTCCTCCTGCTCCTTGACCTTGGCGGGCGTCACATTTGAATCGTCGAGCTTGTCAGCACCCATGGTTCCGATGCCCACCATGTCGCGCAGACCCTGCGATAGCGTGACGCCAGCCTGCGTGGGGTTCTGCTTGGAGAGGAGGAGCGAGAGGAAGTCCAGGGTGAGCAGCGCCGTGTTGCCTGCTATACTGTCATGACCTAGTTAGCATGCAGTTGTCCACGTCAATGGCGGCGCAGACTCGACGGTATCCAGGGATGGCCTCGGACGTACTCGATATTCTTCAACACCTCCATACGCGCCTCCATGGGATCCTTGGTTGTGTCCTCATCCTCATCCTCCCCGCCTTCTGACATGTCGACATCCTCCTCTGCTGCAGCCTCTCCATTGCCCTTGTTCTCCTCCCGTGTTCGAATGTCCTCGCGCAACTTGTCCTCGGAGACGGCTCGGAAACCACCTGGTTGCGCGTTGACGCGGCCAATGAACTCGGCGAGGTTCTTGGGCTTGTTGTCGGCGACGGGGTTTGGTCGCAGCGACAGCGGCGGGTCTTCGCCAGCCATGGCGTCGAGGGCGCTGCGGGTGCAGGGCTTGTTTCGTGGGGTTGGAAGCTGTAGGCGGGGGAAGCGGTTGGTGCAGTGTTTGATTGCGACGGGTTAGGGTCGGGGTGCGTCGTCGACTCGGTCCCAAAGTGCGTGCTTGTTAAAAGAATGTTTGGCTGAGGCGGGTTTGGAGGTTGGCGGGATGCTTGCTTGCTTGGAAGGGCCCCGCTATGGATGAACCCTGCACGAGCCTCAGCGAGCAAACTACGGTACAACCCTTGAATGCCAGTCCGACACTTTACTGCGCAGTACCCTTGCTAAGACGAGATGTCTCGGTTTTCTTTTCTTTTTTTTTTCTTTTTTCTTTTTCTAAACTAAATGAAAGCAATACCTAAAGAAGTATATTATTCTGAAAATAGTATCTTTTTTCGGGATTTTGCTTTAAAAATTGTGATTACTTGATCGCGCTGCCTTGTGTAGTGAGTGGTTGTGGTGGGGCAGTATCTCCGTTGTGATCACTCAACGTTGGATTGTACTTATCCCATTACGTATACCTAATGGCAAAGTAAATTGACAGGATCAGGCAAAGAACTTGAATATTAAATACATCGTATTGTTTTTGAATCCCTAGGGTCTTGTAATAGGTAAAATAAAATATTGAGATGCCCTCTGTGTGAGCTTTGGCTCGTATAAGTATACTTCATCAGTAACAACACTTTCACCCGCACACGCCTTCTCTAACGTCAACCTTGCCTGCTCTAAATTGTCACTGGCAGGTTGGCTTGCAGTTGGAAGGAAATCGCACAAAGACACCGGATCTTGTGCCATCGCACCACTATTGGTAGTGTCATGAGTCTGCAAGACTATGAGGACATTAGAACTTTGTCTGGCATATTATGCAATCTAACTTGAATGACTGTGACGAAGGTTCTCCAACATGGCTACTGCAAAATAATGAACCAAAATAATTGCAATATGCAAACTAGAGATAAGCCGAAGAAATCTAAAGAATAATATTGAAATAAAGACAATTACTTTGATTCTTGAATTTATTTCTTTCAGCCAAAACACTAAAACATGTGTCCCTTATACAAGGACCGCATGCACCAAGTTTGGAACTTACAATTATTCAAGGGTTATATTGTACAAGCTTTGAGAGTCTCCAAGAAACAGAGGAGACTCGTAAAAATGATTCAATTCAGGCTACCAGTTTCTATGCGTCTACCAAAACGCCATGGGAAGAATAACAAGGACACTGCTCCGGATGCAAAATGAATTTAGACAATTACAAGATCTCTCAACTATCACATCAAGCCCCTGGGGGTCTTGGGCTTGGGCACACGCTCGTACACGCACTTGGAGCAAGGCTGCCAGTGAGGGTCGCATCACCAGCAGTCTCCTGTTTCAACATTCTCCAACGCCGCAGCTTGGACCTGGGGTTATCGCCCAGCATGGTGGGCATCAAGTCGTCCTCTAGGATGGGCACCTCGGAGAGCGGATCCAGCTTGTCGATGGTGTCGGCAACATCTGGTGGCGGTGCTGCCATGAACACCGCCTGGACATCCGCATAGGGCGAGAAGCTCATAAACTGCCACTTGGATGGCTTCTTTGGCCTCGAGCGTGCGTTCTGTGCCGCAAACCGCCGTCGCTCGAAGAAGCTGATGAGGAGCAGCGTGAAAAAGTTGAGAGTGCGAATCAGCGCCACATTGATGATGTGGAATACCCTTGCCGAGACAACAAGCTTGAGCGGGAGGAGGAGCATCAGGGCGACGATGTTGAAAGGGGGCGGGTAGGCGAATATAGAATCGCTCTTGACGCCCTCAAATGTGAGCACAGCACGGCGGAACTGGATTTCGGCCGCTTCATCGGCAATGATCTTGGAGAATGTATTCGTGAGCATAGCAATCAGAATGGTTAGGAAGAGCGTGTTGCCAAGAAAAGCGAACGAAATCATGAGAGCAGGGCCGAGGATGGTATGGAAGCGCACCGACTCCTCGATGCCTTCGCCATCTAAACCAAACCAGATCCAAAGCATCCACTTGCCGACAATGATCCAGCTAAACTCTTCGCGGCCGTCGTTGCCAGCCGTGACAAGCCATTGGAGCGCGAGGAGGAAACCTGTGAAACACCACGCGGCTAGGAAGGTGAGAACAGTAAAGTCCTTCATCATGGCATGCAAGGATATGAAAACGATATTGTTGGGGAGCAAGTTGAAGGCCACACGCGTCATCATGATGGGCGCTGCAATACAGAGAATGGGCAGACCAAGTCCATTCTGCAGCTGGTCCATCAAAAGATCGTACAGGCGAGCGATGAGATAGGTTCCGAAAATGGCTGCAAATGTCAAGTCGAGGAAAGCCCAGAGGTTCTGGGCATGGACCTCCCAGCCGTGTTCAACAATGGCCGCTAGCTTCTCAAGAAGCCAGCCAGCCGAGTAGACGATGAATGCAAACTCCCACAAGTTCAGTTCCGAGTGCCGAGAAATCATGGTCATGACGTAGAGGACTAGCAGGGTAATAAACTGGAGCAGCTCAATCAGGTTCCTGGTCCGGGGGACAATCAACCGGTGGTGGTTCAGAAGAGGCGCCTTTCGGGGGTCGTATAGAGAAATGGGCTGACGCTTGTAGTGATCTGGAAGAATGTCCATGAAAGACTGAGGCGTGTAAACAATCTGGCCATCGTGGACAGCGTCAACGGCACGCTGGCAGGCCGAGGAGCTGATAAAAGTCTTGCTCTCTGATAGGATGGCAAGCTCAAGAGCAGTGATCTTCTTTTCGTTGGCATAGTTGTCCTGTCCCGACCGCTGAGACTGATTTCTCCTCTTACGACCTCGGCGCTCGACATGGGCCGGGGCACCTTGGAAGGGATCAAAGCCTTCAACCAAGATGTGGGCGAGAAGCAGAAGACCCTGTGGGCCCGGGTTGTCTTCATGGAAGCGTCGAAGAATTCGACTGGCGAGAAGTTCACATAACGTGGCACGGGCAACGTTTACACTCTGATGAACCGTCTTCGACTGGTCTCTCAGGAAAGACACTCGATTGGCCAGCAAACAGTACACTGCACTCCCGTATTAGATGGAATTTCAAACGAGCTTATCGGAAAACTCACCAACTGAAATGTCTCTCGGGTTGTAGAGGCGATCAACCAATGGTCTCACAACCAGGGCATTCATCTTTGGGTCTCTGAAATGCTCCAACGTATAAGGGTCGTCTACAGTTGGGGTTAGCGGATGCCCTTGTCTCTCCCAAAACTTGTTCTCAATCCTGGCCAAACGTACCGATGCTCGCTAGGACTAAGCGCCGTACTCTGCACTCAAGAGACGTTAGCATGCCATTTTCCCCACGGTCGCATTCCCAAGACGGAAATTTTGTTGACGCTTATTGGAGAGGACTAAACGGGTAGCATTACCGGTGAATTGTCATGTACACAGGCAGCACTTCGGGCACAAGATTCAGAGTCGATCGCTCGCCTTCGTCGAGGCACCCCTTTGCCTCGGCATCATCAGGGCCGGAGAGGAATGCCTCGTCCTCATCGTCATCCACGGGCCGCAGCCAGTCGCCGGTGCGCTCGGCGTTAGCCTCGGACATGGCGAAAATTCAAGAAGTCTACAAATGCAAGTGTCCAGATTTGCGAAGAACCGGTCCCATGCCCCGCTGAACCAGAAACAAATGGCCGTTCTTAAGAAGAATGCTCAAGTTAAGAGATCAAAATGCCAGTTTGACGAAACGATCATGAATTTGGGTCCCGTCAACCCCTGAGATACGGGGTGGGAAGTAGCCAATCGCTGACGCGTACCTAGCCATGAGCCGCCCCGCAATGTTCTAGCTAAGGCTAATTAGATTGAAGCCATCGTATTTCTTTCACAGTACGATGCATGACCGTTGATATCAGGTGGATGCCTTCACCTCTCTTTCAAATACACTTTGACGGCAATCAATGTGCTGTAAAATTATCCTGTTTTGGTGTTCATCGTCAGCAGTAAGCACTCGGGTCGCTCGGTCCCGCGAACCGTTCGTGCAGTACATAAAAGACGGAACAAGATGAAATAGTAGGCAAATGTACATCGCCATTTTCTTTTCGGGCTGGGATCCTCATAAGACACGATGGTTTCGAGCGATCAAGGCAAATGAAATCAAACTTTTGAAAACGACGGGATGCACAGGTCACCTCCTGGATAGCCCCCAGGCAGTTCTGGATGGACAAGAGACCCCGAGCGAGCACAGTGGAAATGAGCCAGCGCGACGCCGTTGCAAAACGCAACAGCCGTAGTGTTGGCCCAGAACGCCTTCTATCAATTGACAGTCTTTGAGGGGTCCTTCGCCCCGGATGACCTGGCGAGGATTTGGCTGTGGCTGATTTAAGGCAGCGTTGCTTGGCGAAATTACTGGCCATTAGACCCAGCGAACAAAAGCATGATAGTCGTGGCGCCGATTTAAACTCAGAAGAGGCGCCAAGTCAGTGGCATTGCGCCCGACACCGCCACCTTCGACTAGTTCCCACATGAGCCCGGTACTTGCCGGACTTGAAAATCAGGCAGCTCAACACTTGCGTCGCGGTGTGTTTGAGTACGGAATCGGGACGAGGATGTGGCGGTCGATCGGGCTCAGGGTTGGTCAAACTCTGGTCGCGTACTCCGCAGCACGAGGCATCTGAAAGGTCTGGAACAATACCGAGACCGAAGCCAAGACTCAAATGCATGAAGCTGGAAAAGCGACCACCATCCCAGCTCATCCCATCATTGCGGCCATCTGGTATTAAAAAATTTCGGTGTTCTATTGAAACCGCCTGGAGATGTAAAGTGAGCGAGAAGAGATATTAGTCGAATCAACGAGTGCCCGTGTGGTTGATGGCATGCATTGTCAGAAATGTCCGGTGGATGCCTCGGACAGTCGGACCCTACCTAAAGCGGCAGTGCGCGCCAAGCTTCATTCTTGTAAAGGTGTGATGTTCATGCTCAGCTTGCCCACCAACAAAGGCCAAGGCAAACGTGGGTTTAGCCATATCGACCCTATTCGCAGGCTAGTATCAGGAGGCGGCCACAGGCTGACCCGAATTGAGCTGCTTGGCCACTAACCTTAAGTTGGATTGTCACATTCGGAGAGTTGTTGGAGCCAGACAGGGGGTAGCGTCCTGGAGTTGTTTATACACATCCCATTCGTGTCGGATCCTTGAGCAGACAGTGCTGCTCTTTGCGACCATCCTGGAAGTATATGTGAGTTGCCATTGGTGCAGATGGTTCTATTCCCATGTATTTAGGAGTTTAGAGTATTTTATTTGTGGCGTGACCAGGCCAAATTTGTTTAGGCTCAGATCATTCAACAACTAAGCCTGCCAACCGGAGGGCATGTTGGTGTACATAAAAAAAGCCCCAAGCGTGCTGAACGAGGGTATCTAGTTGTAGATGGTCGCCGGGATGTAGTCCCGGGTCTTGGCGAAAAGACGGACTTGGCTTGAGGCGTAGCATGCGAAAATATTTCACTAGCTGAACATGGTAGTCAGGGTTGTGAAACCAACTCTTGGCCCAAGTGCTGGCTCCTTGGGGGTGGTGGAGAGACACATGTCGATCCAACCGCTGACATGCATGGCCTCGGCTGGCAGGCGGTCGCGGGGAGAGAGAGATTCAGATCAGACTCCGTAGACGCAGCCAAACAGCTCACAAGAGGAAAAACAACCAGGAACAGGCGGCCGCGCTGGGGGGTTATAGCAAGGGGAGCCTGTGCGAGTCGATCGGCCAGACAAGCCCTCCCCTGCCCTTGGGCTCTCGCTCTCGGGGGTAAAGATGCATGGAGAGCAAGATGGATAGGCGGCGGCGGCACAGAGGCTCGGCGTGCCTGAAATGAGAAGCGTACTGCGCGTTTGCAGGCTAACCTATCGAGCGGGTACATTTGGGGCAGTCACTCCGCCCGCGTTGTTGGTCGACCTGTCATGAGGTGGGCTCATGATGAAAGCCCTGGACTTAAACAACGGAGATACGTGGGACACATTGACGGCATCTCGGAAGAAATGGAAAGAAGCCCCAAAATTTGTTGGGGAAGACGCCGTCAGCTAGGTAGGCACCATGTTTAGAGCAGGTGACATAACGATACGGCATGTTCGGGAGCGCAGCTGTCGTTGACCAAATAGAGCACGGAGTTGACCTGGGATGTGACGGAGCTGGCTCTGGTGTGTGAGGGGAAGCGCCAGGGCTTTTGGAGCTAAGAGAGCCAAGGTGTGGCGTCGAGGACACCACATTCGTCGGGAGGATGCATATACACTTGTTAGCATTTCTCGATTGGATGCACGTCGAAGAATGCCATGTCAGATATGTGTTCACTTCGCGGTCGTATAGGGCTTCATTTATTAAGCCCTCTAAAGCACAATCACAAGAAAATACCATTGCCGAGCTCACTGCCCTTTGGCTTGTGATTTTCGGCCTGTGTGGCGATTGTCGCAGTTCCATCCCTCGGCGCTGGGGTCAGCATGGAATCTGGCGGGTCTGACAGGGCACCCACAGTGATGCGAAATCGATGCACGCACTCATCCATGCTGCTGACCCTAACTCGAGTCTCACCAATGATCCAATGGATGCGCCAGCAGCCAGGAGGAATTGTTGCACCGGTCAACACCAGATCCGGGGGGAGAGGGACCAGGGAGCACAAGGGGCGTGAGTGGGCGGAATGAATGGGACATTGAGGTGTTGAAGTCTCCAAAAAACGTGGCCTGGGACACAAAGTTACCTGCTCCTAACCCTCACGGCAACCATGGCCACACAGGCTTCTCTGCGTATATCTACCACCAACTCGATGATACTGATCCGTGGATTGTTTCTTAAACTATGCGCTATCTGGCGACCAGCTGTTAGCGGCGTAAATTGCCCCAGTAAATGTGCCGGTTTCCGTGGGAAATCCAGCTTTATTTTGTCGGTCGTGCATAATGCCATTTATTTTGTCCACTGTTGTTCGCCCTCAACTGTGACGCAATGGACGCGCTTTTGGCGGGGCATAAGGGGAGCTCAGAGCTCCCCCGTTGGGCTACGTGCTTAGTGCTGCAGCGGCGCAGATACCTAAGGCTTAGGGCATGGTGATTGTCAGTGCCCGTGCTTGCGGGTTCAGGTGCTCAGATGTTGAATGGCCGCTGCCGAGACGCCCAGAAGGCCTGATTTCCAGCGAATCATACCCCACTCGCCCTCACCCTGTCTTACTTATCCAGTGGGCGTGGTCCTAGGTACCTCGTGTCCATGAGAGTTGTGCTTGGGGTTGCTTTCATGCCGCTGCAGAGTACACCAAGTCGGGGTATTAGATACCAAGGTCCGAGCCACTGCCACCTCTGCCACGGCTCGTGGTGAGCCAAAACCACCGCTTATGAGCAACCTCGGGCACACGTGGTGGACCTGAAGTAAACGCACAGGGAAACGAGTCCCTTCCCAGAACGGGCTGACGAGGACAGCAAGCGCAGAAAACTCAACAATCCGGAACCATACTGGTCTCGTGCCACTGCTCTCCGTTCTGAAGGTCACTGGGCAGGTATCTTGGCTGCTGTGGCGTCGTCGCCTGGCCCCGCCAAGACCTCAAACCTGGCCTCTCCACAACCCCAGCAACGCGGCTGGGCAGGCCCCAGAGCTGGACCGCGTTGGAGGGGGGTACTTGAGTACATGCGGGCAGGTACCTCGCTGTATTCAATCAAAGCCTTGTCGGATCAGGTCGCTAATTGTGGGAGTTTCTTCTCAAGAAGAAAAATCTCTTTTTTGCATTGCCAGGATGCCAAAAAAGCATCTCAAGACGACGCCCTGTCCAGTAATATCCTTTTTAACATTCGTTGATGGGGCTCCCTGATGAGGTCACTGACGAGGTGGCACCTTTATTTCCCGCCAACTCCAGTGACTGGAGCTTTGACGTCGGTGCCCCCCCACACCCACCAATGTACATGTCTGTTTCCTACCCTTCGCTTTCCCTCCCTGGTGGGCAGGTACCTGGCAAGCTGTTGGTAGACAAAAAGGGCCAATTATTTCATTGAGTTTTCGCGGTAGTCGTGGCATGAGCATGTGTTGTAACGCGAGGTTTGAATCATTTGATCAGTTTCCGTTGGCAAAGACGTAAGTGTGTGTCAAGGCCGTGGATCTGGCTATCTGCATTGTATTATTCACAAGCCAGTAGCGATTTATCGTGCCGTTCTTGGGGTCACTGCGACAAGCAAGGCACAGGAGCACAGGCTTTATTTTGTCACCCACCCGCTGGTTGTGGTTGTACCTGGCTGGCCTAGCTTCGATGCACCTTCCCTGCCTTGTCTCGCCCTCTCGCTTGACCTGGCTCGTCGTCTTCGCCCGGACGCTTTTATCTGCCTGCTTTCCCTTCTCCGCAGACTTTCTCCTCCACAACTCCAAAGATACCCAGTCCTTCCTCTCCTCACAACTCAATTCGCTTCGCTCGCGCCCATTACACCTTCGCGGGCGCTCGGTTTTTCTTCCCTTCGTTCCTCATACTTCCCGTAACACCCGACCAGCTCCGCTACGAGCACCGCCGTCATCATGACCGACTACACGAAGGGCATCATGCCTTTGACCCAGGTCCACAAGCCTCCCTTCACCGTTGAAGCTCCCGGCTACGAGAAGGTGCCTGGCGAGACTATCCCCCGTCGTCATCCGAGCGCGAAAGACGGCTTGATCAACAGCCCTGCCGAGGGTGTCCATACCGTCTATGACATCGTCAAGCGCAGCGCCAGCAAATACCCTAACCACACTGCCGTTGGCGCCCGCCGCCTCATCAAGTTGCACAAGGAGACCAAAACGATCAAGAAGAAGGTCGGCGACGAGATTCAGGAGATTCAGAAGGAGTGGCAGTACTTTGAGTTGTCCCCATACGACTACTTGACCTACAAAGAATATGAAACTCGCATCCACCAAATTGGCTCTGGTCTGCGCAACCTGGGCCTGACCAGCGCCGACAAGCTCCATCTCTTTGCTACTACTAGGTATTTTGCCAACCCAGCTCTCATTTGTCCTACCATGTTCCGTTAGCGTTAACATCGGATAGCATCGGCTGGATTTCCGTGTCCCACGGATGCGCTTCTCAATCCATTCCCATCGTCACTGCTTATGATACCCTCGGTCCTAGTGGAGTCGAGCACTCTCTCGTGCAAACCGGCTGCAGTGTCATGTACACCGACCCTCATCTCCTCAAGACTGCCTCTGGAGCCTTGAAGAACTCCAGTGTCAAGACTGTTATCGTCAACGAGAACTGTGTCTTTGCCAAGGGAGGCGAGATTGACGCCTTCAAGGCCGAAAACCCCAATATCAAGGTCATGACTTACGAGGAGCTTCGTGAGCTCGGCGAGGAGAAGCCGGTTGACCCTAACCCTGCCAACCCCTCTGATCTCTACTGTGTCATGTACACTTCTGGTTCAACTGGCCTGCCGAAGGGTGCTTGCATCACCCATGAGGCCCTCGTTGCTGGTGGTACGTCATCTTTGGAATGCTCTGGCTTCTTCAAGTCCCCGTTGGTTGCGCGAGAATCGCAAGCTAACTTTGCTTCTTTGTAGTAACCGGTCTGCATGCCTGTGTTGCGGAATGTGTCAGCGACACTGAGCACATCCTTGCCTACTTGCCTTTGGCCCATATCTTTGAGATGGCCCTCGAAAACCTCGTCCTCTTCATCGGCGGTACCCTCGGCTACGGAAACCCCCGAACACTGGCTGACAGCATGGTGAAAAACTGCCACGGCGATATGCACGAATTCAAGCCCACAGTGATGGTCGGTGTGCCTCAGATCTGGGAGACCGTCAAGAAGGGTGTCATCGCCAAGTTGGAGACGTCCAGCCCCATTCTCCGAAGCGTGTTTTGGGGTGCCTTCAACTACAAGACTTTCATGTCCAGGAACAAGCTTCCCGGTGCTGGCGTCTTCGACAACATCGTGTTCAGCAAGGTGCGGGAGCTCACTGGTGGTCGTCTTCGATTTACGATGAACGGCGCGAGTGGTATTTCGGACGGCACCAAGCATTTCCTGTCGCTTGTCCTGGCTCCCATGCTTGTAGGCTATGGTCTCACTGAGACCTGTGCTAACGGTGCCCTGGGTTGTCCCCTTGAATACTCTCCCAACTCCATCGGCCCTATCCCCCCTGCTTGCGAAGCAAAGCTCGTTTCGATTCCTGAGCTAGGATACTCGACCGATTCCGGTACGCCTCAGGGTGAGATTTGGTTCAGAGGCCTTCCCATCATGTCGAAGTACTACGACAACCCTGAGGAGACGGAAAAGGCTCTCACTCCTGATGGATGGTTCAAGACTGGCGATATTGGCGAATTCGATGCCGATGGTCACCTTCGAGTCATCGATCGTGTCAAGAACCTTGTCAAGATGCAAGGCGGTGAATACATCGCGCTTGAGAAGCTGGAGTCGGTCTATCGTGGTGCTCAGACTGTAACCAATGTCATGGTTCATGCCGATCCCGAATACTCTCGTCCCATTGCTATTATCATGCCCAATGAGAAGATTCTCGTGGAGGAGGCTAAGAAGCTTGGCGTGAATGATGATAACATCCACACTATGCACCATGACGCGAAGGTCCGAGCCTATGTCCTCAAGGACTTGCAGGGAGCCGCCAAGCGAGCCGGTTTGGCTGGCATGGAGATTGTGGCCGGAGTCGTCATCACCGATGAGGAGTGGACTCCTGATAGCGTAAGCACTGCCCCGATTTCGTGCATTTGTGTCCCTAAAACAAAGCTAATCGTCATTTACAGGGTCTTGTCACTGCCACTCAGAAGCTGAACCGAAGGGTGATCCGTGATCACTTCAAGAAGGACCTCGATGAGTGCCTCAAGAGCATCTAAACCGATATATTCCGGACGAACTAAGCAATCGTAATGCAATGTAACGGACGAACGAACAGACGGAACGACGATGGGATACCAGGTGTGAGGGCTATACGATAGGCCGATTTTTTGAGGTTGTTCCGGTTCGCATGTGTTTGACTGTATTGTAACCTGTGTGTGGCGTTGGCTCTGATAATTTATTGGATTTTCTATTTGAGTGCCAACTTGGCTGCCCCCCACCCTTTTAAGGAAAGATGCCACCTTTAAAGACCCTGCTCAGACATAGCCCGAGCAACCCGGACAACGTGATGTGACTATGCCAAGTGATTGAATTAAGCTCAGCCCATGGCTCAGACATGTGAAAGTCATCCACTACCAGCGGGTTCAGCCGCTTCCCAGTGGTCGATTCAGCCCACCCAAGTGGGGCTCGCGGAACGTGCAAAGACAAGAGATGTTGATGGGGTTCGCTCTAATCTCTCTGCCTTGCCAGCTGGACGCGTTATCAGCTCATTCCCACTGATTCAGCATCGCGCATGTTGAGCAGGCACAGAATGACACGACATGGCCGCACTTGACTTGGTTCATGGCCGTTGTCATTATATAAACGGGAAATTCATAGCATGCTAGCCACGCCAAAGGACACCTGCTTAATCTCGCAGAAAATGAAAAATGAAACAAGTGCTTCAAAATCGCAGCTAAAACAATAACGAAAACTTAAACGCCCCATCCTGCTCCGTGCCATGCCACGCTTGCTTCCTAATTTCGCTATGTAGCAAGAAACAGACCAACCCATGAGAAGAAAGAGCTGTATGCCTAACAAGTCACCGTAAATATCAGACCCGATATATGAGGTAGGGAAAATCGTATCGAAGAGTTGTAACGTCTCGACAGACACGTGCCGAAGCGTAAGAAGGTATTGCGGGGGAGGGGACAGGCGACAGCAACCGGCCAGCCAAGGCTTCCACTGAGGAGTTTGGTATTTGTGGCGACATCACCACACAACGCCAACGTTAGCCGAGGGAGGAATGTGATAGTCGACAATTGGCAAGGCACCGAGATTCACATCCTTAGAGGACTCCATGATAAAGCCGAGTCGACCTGATAGGTGGGCCAGCTTCTGGTGACATTTGGATATGCTCACACCACGGGCTTGCGGCGGAAGAATAAAAGATAGGGCACCTGCTCCTGTCGCTTAAATACCCGTTCCTTTATGTCATCGGAACCCCCGCTGCCAATGCGGACCCTTGTAATATTGTTGTCGTTGCAGCAAAACCAAGCATAGGGATCACGCGAAGCCACATCGCGAACGTAGGCATAGTAGTGGCCAGCAGTACTGCTCGATCCACTATGAACAATGACACCGTATATCTCGTAGCGGAAGGGGCCTGTGAAGGCTGGGTCTGTCGTATCTCGGCGATCATCCCTGGCCGAAAACTCTGGCATAAAATATGGAGAGAAATCGATCTCATCAAAGTTCCATGTGATACGAGTGGTAGTTTTGCCTGCTGCGCCAGCAAAATGGAAGCGGCTCAAGGAAACACAAAGGAGCGGCGGAGCACGAGCAAAAGAGACCCATCGGACAGCTCGGGTGACGCTCCGACACTGATCACACTGAAAGTCGTCAATTGGACTCTGCGCAATGTGCTCGTCAAGGACCTGTTCAAGTGTCATAGTTTGTCGGTTGGATGGAATGATGAGAGAAATGAAATCGAAGGGTGCAAACGTGTATGTCCGCGTATTACACTTGAGACATCTCACTGTGCCCACATCGACACCGCGCCAATATGTGTTGATCAGGGACCGGTTGTGGTTGGTATGGGTGCGCCAGAACTCAGCCGACGCTTGTACGAGTGGCTGGCTCTTAGTATTAGGTTGGTCGTCTACCCCTGAGCGGTCACGTCGTGTGTTGGTTTCGTCGTGAAGATTATCAAAGAGAAATGACATATATTCCTGTGCGTCCTGTTGCTTCTCGGATCCAAACGGCTGGCAATCTTGCTGCTGGGCAAGATAAAGGGAATATTGCTGTTTGTATCTGTTAGCCTGAATTGGTTGTCAATATTTCACTAGCAAGCATTTACCATCAATGTCTTGATATTCATGATTTGGAACTTGCCAGAACTCATCCAGTGAAATAGGTTGGCAATGATTTTAATCATCAACTGCGGGTTTTCAATTTTTTCCTCCGACTTCTTCGGTACTTTGTACCTACCCATCCGCGATGAGTTGGAGAGTTCTCTGCCAAACCCAGGAGATGCAAGAAGACACTGCAATATGCTGTTTGCGTAGCACCAATTTCCAGGGTTAGTGAGCCCAGTCGGAAGTCTGGTGCTGTCGCCGGTGAATTGTCGCTCAACAGCCTTTATCCGATCAGTCGCTGGTGTTGCGGGGTTACCGTATCCTTCATTGTCGTGTACTGTTTCTGCAATGCCATTATAGCTAGGCCTGGGCAGAGCTGGAGCCGGTCTAGTCGGTGGTGAAGGCAAATCGGTATACAAGTCCACCTGATGCGAGGAGCCATATCCTGGCCCTGGCCGGGGTCTGCTCGGCATTGACATAGACTCCTTTTCTGGAACCACGGCTGGATACTTCCTTAAAAACTCCTCTGTAGAACGCACGAAATTAGGTGATGATGCCGTCTCTCTATCTTCATTTTTGATGGTCTCCTCCCAGGCCCTGGCGATATCTGGTCTATGTGGTTTAGCAACAAATTTTGACAACTTTCGTTCAATTGTCCCACTACGATTGCGCACAGATGGCTTCACAACCTTCAACGATGATCGCGAAGTCACCTGGAGCGAACCCCTACCCATCAAGTCGATCCATGCATCGATGCCGCCTTTGAGGAGTTTGGGGGGGTTTCTCAGTTCGTGACCATAGTTGAAGTCCACAAGAGCCCGTTGGAGTGAGACAATAACTAGCTCATTAGAGTTTCGAGGGCTCCTGGGGATCATCTCGGATTCATGGTCGTAGAACACTACGAGATCATATGCATCTCGATTCCGAAATTCAGACTCTTCTTGGCCTGGTGATAGGACTAAACTCTCAGTAATTTGCTCGGCGGAAATATTTTCTCTTAGCAGGATACTTGGCTCGATGCAAATTATTTGTGAAAACATGATGTGGCCCTCATTGAAATCTTCGCGCGGCCTCACATCAATGAGCAAGATTGACCCTTTGCGTTTCATGGCCTCCACTAGCTCCTCGGGGGTAATGGAATCCCCATCTGGAATCCTGAAAGTGCTTTCTGGTTTTGCGGGAGGCATTGAGGTGTTGGAGTAACTTTGTGCCGGGGTAAAATAGTCATTTTGAGTTTGAGAAGTCCCCGTGGGGGTTCCAGGAACGGATGAGGAGGTTAAAGAGCTGGTTCTACTGTATACGCCGCGGGGTGTGGCTGTAGGGGGCCTTGGGGTTTCTATACTTCCGCGAGCGGGACTATATATTGCGTCGGGCATCTTTGGTAAACTCGGCACATTGCTGTTGACATCGATTTTAGGAGGTCTAGGGGGTGGTGGAGGCATCTCTCGGGGCCCGGCTGGCTTGGGAGGAATATCGATTTGGTGCGTCTTGATTCGTGGGTCTTGTCCTGGGGATGACTGCGGACCTCGAAGGTTGGCGAAACGTGCGGCGAGATCTTGAGCGGCAGATGTTGAGAGACTGAAGCTAGAGCGGTTGATTGCATTGCCGTGGAGCGCCTGGGGCTTTGGTTGGATTGCTGGCTTGTTCTTGGCTGGCAGGGACCCATTGGCGCCGGGTCGAGGAGAAGCATTGGTAGATCTGGTAAGTCCCTTTGTGGGGGATATGGGTCTTGAAGAGACCCCGTTCGAATTGGATGAACCAGGCCGTTGATTAGAAGGCTGAACCCCCGTTCGCTTGTTGTCTGCGATAATGTCTTGTTTTATTCTTGCAAAATCATCATCCAACATGGTGATCTTCTTCAGCAAGGCATTGTGTGCGCGGGCCAAGTCGGGGTGATCCCCCTTCAGGGAGGCATAGTCTCGGTGGTTTCGGATGACTTGGACAGCAATAATAGATGCGCGGATATATTCCTTCAAGGCGAGAGAAGGTCGTTTAAAGTCGCGGCTCATCTCGGCTTGTCGAAGGGATGCCTCGGCCGATTCGATCAGCTTGCGAATAGACTGGTGCATGTCGATATCTCGAGGCGCTGTTAGGATGTCATCGATATGCGGGATGGGGGCACCGCCATGTCTGGAATCGCCTCCATGGCGACCAGAAGGCGGAGGAGGGTTGAAGACGTTGGTGCTGGCCATGGGGCTGTTGCGAGCGTCGATGAGGCTGCTAGATCGTGTATGGCCAAGAGACGCCATTTTGACGGATGGGTCGGGTAGGATAGATGTCAAAGAGTCATATCTTGGTCGAGAATACTGATATATATGTATCGAGGTCGGATTAAGTCGCGCGTATGCACTGGGCAAAGGACGGACGCGGGCGTTGAGCGAGGCTCAAGGCAGGATGGGAGAGCGGAGGATGCGATGCGATGGCAAATATCGGGACAAAGACATCAACGCTCTATCCGTTGGGTAGTCGCTAGAATGTGCGGCATCATATCAAAGAACAATCTGGGGAAATTAATAACGAATAAGCGAGGCCTTCAAGAAAAGCACGGTGTGGGTGTTGTGGTGGTAAAGGTTGACGATCGGTGGTCATGCCGACCTCAAAGAACCGGGCATCGGCGTGGGTGGGCAAGAGACAGACAGCTCTCATGGCGACCTTCCTCAGATGGGGTTCGCGGGGATCGAGGTACTTGGCTGTGTGGCAGCGGTACTCGGCAGCGCTGCATCATTTTGGCGGTACACTTAGTACCTCATGCTGAAAAGCCAGTACCCTCGCTCTGTTTCCCCAGCGTCCTGGACCACGAGCCACGTACGCCACAACGACGTCGTCATCTGCCCGCCGCAGTCTCGTACCTACCAGTTGCCCAGCCCGCTAGCGCCCACTGTGATGCAAGGCAGCAGAAACCTTCAACCTTCTGGGCGGGCTACCTTATCCACTGGAGTTGGGTCGGAACAGGGCATCAGTGGAACCCCTCGAGTCCGTCAAGTCGCCGCTGATCCCCTGTCCATTAGGCGCTAGGGGGGCTTGAGGACCTGGATTACCTGGCCAGAGTGCTAAAGTGCGGCGGAGGTGGGCAGTCCTAGGTGCCTTACCTAATGCTGTCGCAGCCAATGGTGGCAAGAGCATAGCTGGGCCTAGGCACCTACAAACAACCTGGGCAGACCACATGGAAGCTAGCCCACCCTGGTTCTTCTTACGTCGTACCTCATCGCCGCCTTCACTGACTGAGGCTGGGACAACAACAGCCTGGAACAGGTCCGGCGAATCTCGACCTCCCATCTCCCTCAACCACGCTGAATTCCATCCATCACAGCACGCAGCTGCTTTGGACGCCCTATACAGCTCTCGACAACCCACGCGCTTCATTCGAGAGCAAACCGATCATTCCCCCCTCACATCCTCCACCTCAAGGCAGCCGCAGCCTCAGCCGCATCCGCATCCGCATCCACCGTCAAGATGATGAGCTGGTGGTCGTCCTCGGCCAACACGGCCTTGGACGAGCAGATTGAGAAAGCCACAAGCAGCAGCCTGTATGCGCACCCTAAATAACCATCAAGCCGTCCCTTCCTTAACGCATACTGACCCATTCCGATCACCAGCGAGGATATCGCCCTAAACCTCGAAATCTCCGATGTCATCAGATCCAAAACCGTCGCGCCCAAAGAGGCCATGCGCTCGCTCAAGCGCCGCATCGGAAACAAGAACCCCAACACTCAGCTGAGCGCGCTGAACGTATGGCATTCCCCGCATTGCGAAAGATGCTTCGGGCGCTAACCTTTACCCTCAGCTCACCGATACGTGCGTCAAGAATGGTGGATCGCATTTCTTGGCCGAAATCGCCTCCCGCGAATTTATGGACAATATGACATCGCTTCTACAGGCAGTGGGGGGTGCTGCCGTCAACTTTGAAGTTAGATCAAAGATTCTCGAGCTGATACAATTATGGGCGGGGGCCACTGAGGGACGATACGAACTTGCCTACATTGGCGAGGTTTACAAAACGCTACAGCGAGACGGATATCAGTTCCCTCCCCAAATTTCAGTAGCAAGCAGCATGATTGATAGCAGTGCGGTAAGCTTTGGTTCACATCCGGGATCGTGCAATACAGATGACTGACATGAGCGAAACGCAGCCCCCAGAGTGGTCAGATTCGGATGTTTGTATGCGATGCAGGACTCCCTTTACCTTTACCAACAGAAAGCACCATTGTCGAAACTGTGGAAACTGTTTTGATCAACAGTGTTCTACCAAGACCATCGCCCTCCCCCATCTCGGAATCCACACACCAGTCCGAGTAGACGATGGCTGCTACGCCAAATTGACCAACAAGGGCTTCAAGGACGTCAGCCCTTCCCTCGATCGATCACCCACTTATCCTCACAAGACACGCAGTACATCAGCCATGCAGCCGCGGAACGCTCGTGTTGACGACGGTTTTGACGATGATCTGAAGAAGGCGTTGGCAATGAGCTTGGAAGAGGTCAAATCCCATACGCGGGGATACGCTGAGCCCATCTCAAACGTTCCCAGGACCAACGGGGACAGCTCGACCGTAAAGCAAGCCGAAGAGGAGGATGAGGACCTCAAGGCAGCAATTGCGGCTTCTCTGGCAGATATGGAGGAGCAGAAGCAGAAGCATGCTGCGGCCTTGAAGGAGCAGACGTCGAGCAGCTCGGGAGCCACTGGCAACAACTTTGTCCTCCCCAAGAATGACTACGAGTTGACGCCTGTGGAGGCAGAGAATATCAACCTTTTTGCGACCTTGGTTGATCGCCTACAAACGCAGCCGCCTGGCACTATTCTTCGAGAGCCTCAGATCCAAGAATTGTATGATAGCATCGGCACTCTGCGTCCCAAGCTAGCACGAACTTATGGAGAGGCGATGAGCAAGCATGGTAAGGTGGCATTCCGTTCACGAGAACTCGCAGGTGGACTAACCTTGTTGAAATTCTAGATACACTCTTGGATCTACATGCCAAACTTTCGACAGTAGTCAGGTATTATGACCGTATGCTGGAGGAAAGGCTTTCAAAGGCATACCACCAGCAGAGCCTTGGGGGATACAACTTACCTCCTCCCCGTCAGCCATCGGGACCATACCCTTCCATCCCCACCCACATGGCCAGCAACCCTGGGGCGGGAGCCGAGAGCTTTTATACCGGCCAGCAACGGGCTAGCTACCAGGCACCCCCCCAGCAGCAACCTTATCAACAACAGCCGCCACAGGCAACTCCTCAACCCCCATATCCTACGTACGGCTCTGCGCCCCCGCAGCCCGGCCAATACCCCCCGCCACAACAACTTCCCCCGCAGCAGCTGCAGCGGGCTGAGAGCTGGCAAGATAAGGCGCCCTCGGCACCGTCAGCTCCCCAAGATGTGTACCAGAAGCCGCCTCCGGTAGACTCGACGCAGGCAGCGCAGACCCCACGGGCAGTTGCTGCAACACCATCGACAGATCCCAATGCCTCATACTACATGTCTCCACAACAAGCCTCACAGGCACCTCCTCTGGGACCATCTGCCCCAGGTCCTGGCCCCGAGGCCGCGCAATCTCCTTATCCTAATATACAGCAGCCGATGCACTACCACAGGGGATCCGTCTCAGCTCTGCCGCCACAGCAGCAGACACCAGTCATGCCCCCTACGCAGCCGGCTCCAGGCGCACAACCGGCTCAGGCTCCTCAACCCAGCCAACCCCCGCAAGCACCTCAACTCTCTCAGCTCCCTCAGTCCCAACCGACGCAGCCCTCGCAGCCGGCTCAACAACCCCCACCTCTACAGCAGCAGCCATACTGGCAGCCATCAATGCCTCAGCAACATCAAGTACCTCCCGCAGCTCCCCAGAACTGGGCGTATGCAGGTTACGGCCAGGATGGGTTCCCGGCAGTGCCAACGCACGAGCCAGTCAAGCAGCAGCCTGCAAAGGAAGAGGCATTGATTGAGCTGTAGCAGATGGCTGGTCAGCCAGAGGAATGAGTGCGGGAAGGTCTTGGCGGGGCAGGTTTGAATAAGTAAGTGTAAGTGGTACGCGTGCCGGAAGACGGAGTTGCTTTTAAGTGGTGAACCAACGGCGTTGGGTGGGCTTCGGATTTGTCACAGAGGAGGCGAGAATGTAGTGTAGGAGCAATCTAATAGGCCCTAGGGTCCCATGTGATGGTCTCTGAGAAGATAATGCTGCAATTCGTGATAGTCTTGTTTTGTTGGTGCGCATATCGGCGGCCCTCCATCCATTGTGGCTGGGCCCGGCATTGAAAGCTGGCTAGTCAATTGAGGGACTTACTTGAAGTGGACAAAGACGCCGATTACAGACGCGTACAGGTAGGCGATGGTGTGTGTGTTGGTTTGTGTTTGCATCCATGTGTGTGTGTGTGTGTGTGTGTGTGTGTGTGTGTGTGTGTGTGTGTACATGGCCAACACGAGTATGATGCACAGTATCGAGATTCTCAACATGTCACTCTGTACCTCTGGCGTCGTCGTCTTATCGATCTAAACTGCCGACAGATGGTGCTATTCCCTAAAAGGGATTCCCGGAAGAAGCAAGTCAAAGCGACATTGAACCGGCCGTGAGCACACGGGAACCCAAACAGCCCACGCCGGTCAGGGACAATGCAGTAGCACCATTGCAAGCGCGTGTCAAGGACGCTCGAGCGGCCCCGTTTTTTATGAACAAAAGACGAAAAGAAGAAAAAAATCACAAGTAAGGGTACCAGTGAGAAAAAAAATGACGGCCCAGATCCATCTCTCGGCCGTTGTGAGGGGAGAAAACGAGGGTAGCGCCTCTTTTCTCCCCTCCGTCAGATGGCCCGGCTGGGGACCTACCCATGTGGATGCCGCCCGCCCCTCCTTCTGGGGCCATGTTCCCGCGGTAGAGCACAGACCAATCGCGGCGCCGGGGCCGCCCACGCACGTACGCAGCGCACGCAGCTGGGCTGCTTCAAGGGCTCCGCAGCTTGCGGGACCTGTGGTGTTTTTTTCCCTGCGCTGCCTCCCCCCGGGGCGGTGCTCCGGGCATCGGTTGGTCCGGCGAGACGGCCAAAGGGGCAGCCTAAGGTGTTGTGATTGCGCATGTATGCTCTTGGATGCACCATGCACGCTTGGTTCGTCCTCCTGCCCTCATGTTCTCTTCTCCTCCTCCTCTTTCTCTCTTTAAGGAAAAGAGGCGGGGAAGCTTTTGCTTTCCTGCATGAAACTAGGAAGGAAAAAAAAAAAAACTCGACAATCCTGCATACGTCGGTATCAATGGGTTGCGATAATGGACACGAGGGCTTTTGCCTCGTGGGGACTTTTTATCCCACTTGGTCAGCATCATATGCATGAAAAAAAGTTGACAAGTGACGGTCCGTCCGTATCTTGTTTTGAGATTTTTTTTTTGTCCCTTTTTTTGCTTCTTTCTCCTTTCTTCCGGTCCCGGGTTCTTGGATCCTGTTCCACACCTGAAACCCCCCCAGTTGGTGTTGATTATCAAGACTCGCCGGGTTGCCGATGGCCGACTATGACCTTGGTCTATATCCCGCACCCCAATTCATCTCTTGCTTTTAATATATAAGAGGGGACCCTGGAAGGTCTATTGTACCTCGGTTTTTTTCTTGTTCTTGCAACCTCATCTGCATCTCCATATTCATCTTCATCTTCTTTCTTCCTTGAACAAGTCAAGTCGTCTTACACACAGACACTTACAAAACACACATTCAAAGATGGCTCCCACAATTCACTTTGTCCGCCACGCCCAGGGCTACCACAACCTCTCCATTGCCAATGAGGACATCCACGACCCGGACCTGACCCCCCTCGGCCTCCAGCAGTGCGCCAGCCTGCGCGCCGCCTTCCCCCACCACGACAAGATCACCAGGCTCATCGCCTCGCCCATGCGCCGCACCCTGTACACCTGCCTCAACGCCTTCGGCCACAACGAGTCCCTGCTGCCCATCACCGCCATGCCCGTCTTCCAGGAGTTCACCCTGCAGAAGTGCGACGTCGGCACCGCTGTCCCGGACCTCGAGCGCGAGTTCGCCGGCAAGGCCGAGTTCTCCCAGGTCGAGGACGCCTGGACCGAGAAGGGCTCCAACAGCCCCTACGAGCCCACCGTCGAGAAGCTGTTGGCCCGCGGCAAGAAGGGCCGCCTCGCCCTCAGAGACATTGCCGGCCAGGGCAATGACCACATCGTCGTCGTCGCCCACGGAGGCATCCTTCACTTTCTGACCGATGACTGGCAGGGCGACAAGGACGAGCACGGTACGTACACGAGTGTTTCCCTTTTTCCTTCTTATATGCCTATATATAGAAGAGGTTCCCCACACTCGCCACCGTGGTGGAATCACTACTATGTACGTGGCGCGCGACCAGGGGAATTTTTTTTTTTTTTTTTTGCAAGGGAAAATGAACGATCCCCACCCGATACTGACTCACAATACAGCAACCGGCTGGACCAACTGCGAGTATCGGTCCTACCAGTTTGTCGACCCTACCAGCAAGGACGAGGACGCCGCCCTCCACGAGACCCCTGAGAGCTGGAGCCGTCGTCATGGAGAAACCATCCGACCCACCCACACAGAGCAACAAGAGTTGCGCCCCATGATGATTGAGAGGATGAGTCCTTACATCACTGTGAAGAACTAGAGGCAAGTGGCAAAACTAAGGCGATATGTTGAATTTGTTGGGATTATGGGATAGAATCGGAATGGGTATCACAAATGATCGGCGCAGAATATTTTAAGGATAGTAACAGAAAGTACATGACATCTGCTTCACTGGAAGCAATGAAGACGACAAACAGCGTCATTCCCGTAGATGTTGGCTGTGAAAAACAGTAAACAATAAGTAATGCTCCACAAACCATCACCCAACAGGCTTGTCAAGTTCATTTCTCACAAGAAAATCCGCTGCACTTGTAATTTCCTTCCAACCAATGGGCTGGATTGTAATCACATCAAGGCGCCACCCAACATTAGACCCTTGGTCTGGTCTCAATTTGCACTGGCAATAACATTTTATCCCATTTGCATTTGTGAACAGGAGTTCGTTTCCAGCACAATATTGATGTCCCCCGAGCTCCTAGCCGGCAAGGACGCCATTTATAGATGGTGGTGCTTCACTGAAAACGCTTCGAAATTGAAAATGTTGCCTGCGGTAGAAATTCTCACGACTTGAGCGAACTACTCGGGCGAATAGTTCAAATATTGCCTCGGGTTGATTTCTGTACATTTCGAGCTTGGCGTCCAGCATTTCTTGAATATGAAAAAATGTCTTGTACGGCCTGAGAAGCATTTTTGGAGGTGTAAGGGGTATTGTTAAAGGAAAAGAATTTGTAGCAGTGACAATGCCTTTGTTAGCAAGAGATCCAGTTGACCTCACCGTCTCTGTTTCTCGACGGTCGCGTCGTGAGTGTGCCGTGTGCACTTTTTGTACCCGCTCGAGTATCGGAGTCCAGTCAACATCTTGCTCAAGGGGTGATTCATCTCTACTTGTTAAAACGACACTGGAGCCTGTGCATGGGGAAGAGTGCTGCAGCTTCAGGTCAAACTCGTCTGCAGACCTAGAGTTACGATCATGCGCTTTCACAACACTTGACGGTGGTATTATCGGTGGGAATGGTTTAGCATCTTGACTCGTGAAGCCGTTTAGAGGCTCTGTAAGGGTGTCTTCGTCAAATTCATCTGGGTCAAAGACATCGCCACTATCATCCTGACAAGGGGTACACTGAGTCAAAGTCATGATTCCAGTTTCGTCCAATTGTTCAAGGTACTGTTCAATTTCCGGGTCGTCGAACAGATCGTCGCACACGTTTGCTGAATCAAAATAAGGTCGAGTATTATCAGATGTATACGAAAGAGGGCCAGACTTCTGGCAACCTTGGTTGGCATCTGACATACTGCATTCGTTACGATGGCCGGCAGCGGATGCAGGGGTTTGCAAACGATTGTGGAGTGGCTGGAATACTGGTGAGCACGAATTGCTCTCTGTTCGCTGCTGTTTGTAGCTCGAAGGCCTCTTATCGCCACCTGGGCTCTGCGACAAACCTCGTTTGAGAGTGTTCAGGCCCAACGGTGTGGCATAAATGTGTTGATCGGCGCATCTTTGAGCTGAACCTGGCGGCAGAGAAGAGGGGGCTCCAGGAGCACTAGCCAAGACTTGTCAGCCATACCCAATCCGCATAGCTTCGCTTCGCGGGAATGCCTGGGTATTTCAACAAGACAGGGACTCACTCTAGACCAGTGGGCCCATGGCATCCGGACGGCGGTGGCCGAGGTTGTGGGACCTTCATTGTTGTGTGTCGGGGCTTGGGACGTTGAGATTGTCGTGGGGGTTGCTTGTAAGCGGCGCAGCAGCTTGCGATTATGCGAGGCAGAAGTCAACGCTGGCGTTTACTAGGCCAGGATCCTGTTAGTTCATCGATGAACACCAGGGTTCAGGTGACTCAAAGACGAGGCTTTTACGACAGAGATGTCGATTGTGGTGTCAATTGGAGGTTGGATGCCGACGATGGGGAGAGAGAAAGGAGGGGCGTTGAAAGGGACGGGGAGTTGCGGGCCCTCTGCCAGGTGCTCTTTCCGATCTACTGCAATCTGCAATTTTGCGAGCCTCGTGACCAGCCCACATGGCCCTGACGAGACGTCGGAGGTTGGAATCATTTCTTTTTCTTTCTCCCCTTTCTTTTTATAGAGTGGGAATGGAGTAAAAAAAATTAGGATATGTAATTCCTTATCCTTAGGGCTAGATTGGATGGGTCATTGATACAAGCGCGAACAACAGAGAGGCTAAGGCTAGAGCAAACTGGACTAGACGCGCAGCAAATAATTCGGTCTATCATTGTACCTACAGACGTCCCTAGCATCTATGTCTCGGCAAGGGCCAGGGTTGGTGCATAGATAGAGCGGGAAGCGAGACAAACCAGATTCAACAACCCACGCGGCATGGCACCTTATGCCGGAAAATATTTCAGCAAGACAACGCAAGGTGCGTGCGGGCTTCCCCCAAAATACATGGCATTTTTCGCAGGCTTTGGGGGTTGGCAATGGGGGCTGCCCCCATTATCTCTGAGCCGTGAGCCGCCGCCCCACTGATTGCTCACGCATTGAGATTGAGGCGCCCAATTGGTGATCGGCACGGCACGGCGGGTACGCAGACAGCGCAGAGTCTCGGTCGTCGCAGAACGAGTCTATGACAGCTGCCCGCTCTCTCACAGCACTCGTCTACCCAAAACCGGGGTTGGCCGGGGCTCCGCACGCTGCCCGTCCTCCGTGTGACCTGCAGTTGGGGTTGGGACCCACTCCTCGCCCGGCCAAAAGTCAATCCCCGATCTGAAAATCCAAACCTCGTGAGCGTCTTCGGCGTCGCAAGTCACAAGTCACAGTCGCAACCCGGCGAGCGGCAGCGCACGGCATTCCCCATTCGCCATTCCCCCTTCCCCTTACCTCTGGCCCTACTAGACAGGCACCACCCGTTCCCCCTCGCGCCTCATACCCCTTCGGGAACCGGCGTCGCAAGCACATGTCAGCCCCTAAGTTTCTGCCGTTGGCAATGCCAATGCCAATGCCGCCGCCAATGTCACGCAGACCTCCAAGGCTCCCCCACCCTACTTGTATCTGCCCTCGCCCAAAACATTTATTTCATGCCTCGTCTCGACGCCTCCTGAGCCAATCTTCCTCGTCTTCTCCCTCTTCTTCCATCGATACTTTGCGCCTGCATCCAGCCGTACGCTCCGTGTCTAAATACGTCCACCCCCCGAGCTTCCATCGCATTCAACACTTTCACTCTGCCCAGCTCGGCTTCAGCCCCTTACACAACCACCCACCCACACCCCTCCTCTTGCGTTCCTGCTAGGGACGGCTCCCTTGCCACGATAGTGTAAACAGAATACGATATTCTCCAACTGCGTCGTGTGCAAGGATGGATTTCACCACCGTCAGTGCTCATGCTGTGGCCGTGCCCAGCAAGCCAGAAGTCGACCACGTCGAAGTGGCCGAAATCAATGTGAAGCCCCGTACCGCTGAGGCTCTGCTCGAGGAGCAACTGCCCGATGGTATCACTGAAACAGAGGAGGAGAAGGAAAAGCACTGGTTTGTCGGCAGCATCGACCAAGGCACAACATCAACCCGCTTCCTAATCTTCAATGGCCTTGGAGAACCCGTCGCAAGCCACCAAATTGAGTTTCAGAACAAGTACCCCCATTCTGGGTAAGTTGATCTCCCCTGAGTCGCTCGTTCCAGTTCTAACTGTTTGTGTAGATGGCATGAGCACGACCCTCTCGAGCTCCTTGAATCTGTTGAGGCATGCATAGAAAAAGCAGTGGAAAAGTTCTTGCTCAAGGGCTACGCTGCATCAAAGATTCGATCAATTGGCATTACAAACCAGCGAGAAACCACTGTCCTCTGGGACAAGAACACAGGCGAGCCACTGTACAACGCCGTTGTTTGGCCCGATACCCGTACTACCGCTCTCGTCAGGGACCTGAAGAGCCGCCCTGGAGCCGACAAGCTCCAGGAACTATGCGGTCTCCCCCTCTCTACCTACCCTTCCAGTGTCAAACTCCTCTGGGTCCTTGAAAATGTGGACTCTGTCCGAAAAGCCTATGACGAAGAGCGTCTCGCATTCGGCACCGTTGATTCATGGCTCATTTATCGCCTCAACGGTGGTCAGGAACGTCAGGGTGGGCCCATCTACGTCACTGACTCAACCAATGCCAGTCGCACCATGTTCATGAACCTGAAAACACTCGATTACGACGACAACCTGCTCGAGTTCTTTGGAATTGATCGCAACAAGCTTGGTTTGCCCAAGATTGTGCCATCCTCTCACCCAACTGCCTTTGGCTCGCTAGCTCGCGGGTGTCTCAAGGGGACGCCTATCGCTGGATGCTTGGGCGATCAATCATCCGCCCTCGTGGGTCAATGTGGGTTCAGTCCTGGTCAAGCCAAGAATACTTATGGAACCGGCTGCTTCCTTCTTTATAATGTGGGTAATGAGCCCGTCATCTCAAAATCGGGTCTGCTCGCCACTGTTGCATACGATTTCGGCCGGGGGCGCAAACCCGTCTATGCTCTCGAGGGCAGCATCGCTGTGGCGGGCTCAGGTGTCAAATTTCTCCAGAACAACCTGTCCATCATCAAGGAATCTGCCGAAGTAGACACAGTCGCCAACTCGGTTCCTGATAACGGCGGCGTAGTGTTTGTTACCGCTTTTAGTGGGCTTTTTGCGCCGTACTGGATTGATGACGCCAAGGGCACTCTCTGTACGTCATTTCCATGATAAAATTTCCATATTCTAGTCGGAAACAAGCTAATAGTGCATTTAGTTGGTGTTACTCAGCATACAGAAAAGGGACACATTGTTCGAGCGACACTCGAGGCAACTTGCCATCAGACCGCAGCAATCCTGGATGCCATGGCTGCCGACTCGGGACATGCGCTCGAGAAGCTGGCAGTAGACGGTGGTCTCTCCAACTCTGATTTGTGCATGCAAACACAAGCAGACCTGAGCGGCATTCCTGTCGATCGCCCTGCAATGCGCGAGACCACTGCTCTCGGAGCAGCAATCGCAGCGGGACTAGCTACGGGTGTTTGGAACGAGCTGGAGGAACTCGAGCACGTCAACAGCAAGGGACGCAAGGTATTCAGGCCTGAGCTTGGCCTGGATGATCGTAAGAGGAAGCGCAGAAGATGGGAGCGAGCAGTGGAGATGAGCAAGGGATGGGTCATCGATGACGAGTAAAGCGGATGATGAATAATGAGTAATGAAGGAGAGTGGAGGTAATAGAGCCGCCTGCTATTGTACGATACGCGTGGTAGAAAAGGGGCTTGGGATAGCAGGCGATGAGGGAGCAATTCCCTTGGAGGAAATGGAAATGGCTTGATACAAGACGGTCTTTGAGAGCGACGCTGAGTCTCACCGCCTAGCTATGGATACATCAGAGCGATTGATCTAGTGTTTTGGAGTAGGCGGAGAAGCAATTTCAATGTAATGAAGTTTCGTGTCAATATTGATCAATCTTGTGCATTGGCAAATACCGATGGGCTTGCTGTCTTGGGTCGAAGCCATTAGGTGGCATGTAAAGAGGGCCAAGAAGGACCCCGCACTGGCGCCAAAGTTGAGGGAGGGGTTGTGGTGTCGAATTGCCCCACCTGTTGCGTGCATTGATGCTTTTTTTTTGGAGCCCCTCTTCCCGCTTCTATCGTGCGAGGGCTGCACCACGAGCGATCTGCCTCGTTTGGGAACTGAGCAGTAAAAGAGAGCGGGCAAAATATCACGCGGTCGCATGAACCACACGAGGTTATCGTGAACTCTCTGCAGGGGCTGCACGCGATTTATGATAGATAGATGAAGGAGGCATGAGATTCCATTGCAGAGGTTACTAATCAGACGTGGCCATAAGCTCAACAATGGGAGAGGTGGCTGGTGGCACAGACAAGCTTCCGCTTGGTTCCCGCTTAGGGTGCGGCTGAGCAACATGAATCGGAACCCCTGCGGTCCCGGCTACCACGTCCCCTTGCAACGCCTCGCGGGCGCCGCGAGGCACTGCTGTGCATGGTTTGCTAAGCCTCAGCATGGCAGTGGCCTCCTGGGGAGAGGGAGGGCAAGATGGTTTCGGTTGGATGTGGGTATGCCGAGATGGGAAAGGCAATCCCCGAGACTGTTCGTGTTTGCGGGTTACATGGGGGACGTGATGAGGCAATACCTGGTACACGGACATTGAAGTTTGGATGAGTGGCAACCGCATCTTGCCGCGGCGGGAGAGGCTTCAATAATTGGCAATAATCAGTGCGCTTCTACGGGTGGGATGTCGCCCGAGGCCGTTCTCGACTCGCCCAGGGAATTGCGTGCGCAATCGAGTGGTTGCAGTCAAAAGCTAGCGAGGTCAGTCGCTAGTTTTACCCACTGATAGCATGAAAACGAACAATGTGAGGGTGATGATTTCATTTTGGGCTTCAAAGTCCGACCCGGCATCTCCCCAGACAGAGCAAGATGCAGCGGCTAATAATAAGATGCCAACGTTTTACACGCAGTGGATTATGGGAAAGCAATGTCCAGTTCTATCAAGTCAGTCCACCTGAAAGGAACGAGGCCCCCAACTCGGCCGCACTCTGACCAACCAGGAGGGGCTGGTCCCCACAAGGCCTCGCAACGGCAGGGAAGCAAAGTCCTAGACAGTCCTGGATCTCACTCACGTGTGGAGCACCCGTCACCTAAGCTCATCCTACACTGTAGCCAACTTGCTGATACAGCGCCTTTGGCCACATGCTCACCCCAGGTTGGGTAGCCTTGGATCTCATCACGTCGCTGTTCTTCTTATTTCAATGTGCCCCACTGTCTCGCAAGTGCGACATCAACAGGTCGAGTCGCGTGGGAGGACGCATTGAAAATTGAATTGTTCATCGAGCGCGGCCATTCGAGAATACGAATGCCGGTTGGGATATCGTGGTCCCTGTCTGTATGTATACGCGGTCTTGCGCATTCCGCCCCTCACTCATTCCCGAGCGCCATGGCAGTCCGCTGCTGGCCGCGCTCCTGAGTCTTTGAGTGGTTCGTCATCGTTAGACGGAGTACGACTTTTTACCTTTGGGCTCAGCAAACTTATCCCCACCGCCATGTCTCGCGCCTTGCGTTCCCTCGCATCGACATTCTTCCATGCCCAGCAACACCGCTGCGGGAACGACCTCAACCGCTCCCGCGTAGCTAAGTTTAGCTCCAACGCCTGAGCGTCCTTGGAACCTTTCCCTTTAGAATTGGGTCCTGCAAACTCTTCTTTATTGTAGCGCCGTGCACTCTTATTCCGGGAAGCCGATTAGGGCGAGTCCAGAATAGCAAACAACCGAAAGTCAACTCGACGTCCTGTCTGCGTACGTTCACGCCCCCGCACACGGGCGGCCCTCTGGCGCCCACACCCCCATCCTCACCCTCACCCACCCGCTCGCTACCCACATTGCACCACCGGCGACGGACGCTCGACAAGGCAGACTGGACTGGCGTTCGCCCAGATCGACGGAACGGCGATTTTCTCTGATCGCCAACCCGACCCGGCCAGCGACAAACCGTCAGCGCACCGGGCTAGCTGCCCTACAAGCCCGCTGTTCCCAAAAGCCGGAGCATGAACAAACGGCAAACGGGGACCGCGGTGGGACACATGTTAGATGTTAGAGCCCAAAACCACCCACATCCCCTGTCAGCCTAGACCAAACAGCCGGGCTCCAGTCGCTGGCGCCAATGAGGAAAAAAAAACAAAGAAAAAAAGACCTGGACCCCCGCCAGAACAGAATTTGGGCTTGGCAGCGCAACACCGCACCGCCCACGGTCCGTACCCGTGCCGTCTGCTCACGACTCGAAACCTCTCGCCCCCCGGATGCTTCTTGGGCATCGAGGGGATATGGGGCCATCAGCAGAAAACAACGTCGCAGCAATGGACTGTGGGCCAGAACAAGGGACCAGGACAAGGCTCTTCCCTCAACGTCTTGCGCTCAGAACTAGCGAGTAAGTTCGTCAATCCTCATCTGACAGGTTCATTCAACACAGACATTCCACCCAACCTTGCCTCAACCTTACACTGCCAGAAAGACCCTAGCGCCGTCAGCTGTGCGTGCATCGTATCCTCTTTTTGTTTTTTGTATTCCTTCCTTTGGCCATATTGATGATAATTCAATCGTCTCCACTCCGCCTCTTTTGGCGTCGTCCACCGTACCGCAGCCCAGCCCCAAGTGATCTAGGTAGTCCCGACCTGCATCCAGTTTCCCCCAGGCGGTCCCCAGCTCCTAGTGCCCCCCTCGTCAGCCACCACAGCCCAGCCCAAACGCCCAGAGCCCAAAGGGTAACGCCCAAGACCCAAACGAAGCGCGCGCCCCAGGAAGCGAGGATCGCGGTCTGCGAAGAGGCAATCGTAGGAGCTTGTCATCATGGCGACTTTTTTTTGGCCTCCACTGTGACCGGCCATTGCCTGAAGAATACGCCAGCTCACAGTCATCAAGGAGGAAGGGCCTTGGTTCTAACAAAGTAAATCAAGATAATCACAAAAGGACGTAGTGTGAAAGAGGCAAACTGGCATGGAACACCCAATCACTTCATTCCAGGCGCTGGGCCTACTCAATTCACAGCTGGCTGGGTAATTACATAGTACGATGCGATTACACCTCCACAATCTGACTTGCGGTCTCGCTCCCGTTGCCCAGTCTTACGTTGGTAGCAGCTTTTTTCCTTCCCCTTCACCGCACAACACCAACCTTTCCGTTGTATTGCATCGCCTTGTGAGCCTTTGCTCTCACCCACCAACCAGCCAATCCCTCCTGCAGACGATTACCCATAGTCCCGCTCAGGGCCCTACCATATTCATCCGGTTTGAGTTTCTTGGCTTTGGCCTTCCCCGCCAGTGGAAAAAAAGAACAAACCCAAACACGAAGAAAGACGGCAAAGCAGAGGCCAGCCCGTCACCCACCTGAAAGGCCCAGGCGCATCCACAAATCAGCCAGAGGCCAGTCCTGAGACACCGCCCAGCAAGTAAGATAGCTCTGCAGCGGCCACCAAGCTACCTCGCATCGTGCTTTTCAGCAAGCAGCCACCAAAAAAAGTCTCGCTGCGACCTTACCAACGACGACACCAGAGGCAAACCATCCTTATCCTCTTCCAAGCCTCGCCCACCACCGAGGCTTGAGCTTAACCCAGCCCAAAGCCCGCTGCAGCCCGCCTGAAGTCCAGGCCCGAGCAGCATCCCACGCCCCCCTCTGTCCTATCAATCATCGCTCTCTTGGCGGCCCTGCCCGGTTTCTGGTCTCGCTGTCCTACCGTCCCGTCCTACATACAGCTGCTCTGCGGCCTCAGGTCCTGCTGCAACGGAGCCCTGCATCTGGCCCTGCAGGCTTGCAACAACGCACTCGCTTCGCCTGCCTACCAGCTACATTTAATAAGCGCCCCCAGAAACCCTCTGGCTCTCTGTCTGCTCTGCTCTGCACTCGGTCTCGGTCTTCTTCAGCTCGTCATCCTTACTCCCCCACTCCCTGGCCCTGGGCTTGGTCCTCGAATCACACACCCCCCGTGCGTGCGGCTGGTGCTAGCTAATTTCTGACCCGAACCCGAGCCTCTCTCCCCTCCCCCTCCCCATCCCCATCCCCATCCCACCCAGGCCAATCCCATCAGGCCCCCCCAGTCCTGACCGTCCTCGCCCGTCCTGCCCCGTCCTGCGGCGCTCCCTGTGCCTCTCAATCCTGTCCTACCCTTTTCTCCGTCGTCCTCCCCCGACTCTTCTCTTTCCATATGAGTTCTATGAACTCCCGCTTCAAGAAATTTGGCTTCGGAAATCGCAAACCCGCCGCAAGCATCCAGACCCCCGAGGGTCCAACGCCCAGTCCGACCCCTCCTCCCGGCCAAATACCTCAGTATCAGCACCATCAGCAGCACCATCAACCTCACCTTCAGCACACTCCTGCACCCTCCGTCGGTGCCTCATCGTCGACAACCAGCCTCCCAATGAATCACCCGGGGCCTGGTAACCGTCCTCCCAGCTACTCGGCAAACTACCCTCCCGCCGGCCAGCCTCCCCTCGGCCGCACCTCACCTCTCGTCAACCAAACCCGTACCCCGCCAAGCCAGATGGTTGGAGGCCCGCCCCCGATCAACACCGGCGCTCCCGTCGGCTACCCGCCCGGTATGGCTCCCATGGGCCAGGGACCTCCTCCCATGGGCGGTCCTCCGGGCTTCCAGCAGCAGCCGCCTCCCGTCCAAGGATACCCTCCCGCCGGTGGTCCCCCTCCCGGCCCTATCGGCCAGTATCGCCCGCAGGGCAACCCCGCTGCTGAGGTCGAGGGCGCCAGCAGGAGCAAGGCCCAGCTGATTGTCGGCATTGATTTCGTACGCCTCCCCCGAACAGATACCTGCCTGCTTGTGCGACCCCGTGACTGACAAGACCGATTTCTATAGGGTACCACCTTCTCCGGTGTCGCTTTTGCTTTCGCTACCAACAACGAGGCCAAAGAGGATATCATCACCGAGTGGCCAGGTGCTGGTAACTTGACGAAGCAAAAGGTAGGTTATGAAAGACAAAACAAAACAGACTTACATGGTGTGCAATTTGGAAGCTAAAACTCGATTCCCTATAGATTCCCACCGTCCTGTACTACGATCAATACCAAAAGGTGGTAGGATGGGGTCCCGATATTGCTGACGCTCTTGCGCCCACCGGTTACCCCAAGCCCGGTGTGCAAAAGGTCGAGTGGTTCAAGCTGCAACTGATGCTCAGCGGCAACACATACATTGACCCTATCAACCTTCCCCCTCTGCCCCCAGGCAAGTCTGAGATTGACGTTGCCGCCGACTACCTCTTCAAGCTCCGCCAGGCCATGCGAACAGCTCTCCAGAAGACCCTGGGTGAGGTGTTCAACCGAGAAGAGCGCAACATCCGATACTACCTTACCGTCCCTGCTATCTGGAACGATGCTGGCAAGGCCGCCACTCGATCCGCCGCCATCCAGGCCGGTTTCCTCCGAGACGAGAACGACAACCGTCTTACCCTAGTTTCTGAGCCCGAGGCTGCTGCCCTCTTCTGTTCCAAGACTGGTCTGCTCAACCTCAAGGTCCACGATGCCGTCCTCATTGTCGATTGTGGTGGTGGTACCGTCGATTTGATCGCCTACGAGGTCGAGGAGGAGAACCCCTTCACCGTCGCCGAGTGTACGGCCGGTTCTGGTGACTCTTGCGGTTCCACAGCCCTGAACCGCAACTTCAGCAACATTCTGCGAACAAAGATTCGCAAGATGAAGCTGCCCGACGGCTCCAAGACTGCCGGTCGTGTCTACGCCAAGTGTATCATGGACTTTGAGAACAGAATCAAGGCCGATTTCCGAAACAACGGTCAGAAGTGGGCCGTTGATGTTGGTATCGAGGCTGAGTTCCCCGAGGCCGGCATTGAGGAAGGTTACATGACTTTCACCAACGAGGAGATTCTGCAGTGCTTCGAGCCCGTCGTCAACCGTATCCTGGAGCTTGTGCGCAACCAGATCATTGCCATCCAGGCCCAGAACCGAACTCTCCAGAACATCCTGGTTGTCGGTGGTTTCGGTGCCTCCGAGTACCTCTTCCAGCAGATCAAGCTCCACGTTCCTCCCCAGTTCCAGTCCAAGGTCGTCCGACCCATGGACTCCGTGGCCGCCATTGTCAAGGGTGCCGTCACTGCTGGTATCACCGAGCGAGTCATTACGCACCGTGTTGCTCGTCGACACTACCTCATGGCCACCCTCCAGCCCTTCAAGGAGGGATACCACCCCGAGGCTTACCGTGTGCCCTCCCTGGACGGCAAGGACCGATGCAAGTTCACCCGACAGATTTTCGTCCAGAAGGGCCAGAAGGTCAAGAGCGGCGAGCCCGTCAAGGTTTCATTCTTCCGACAGGTCGCCCCTGGTGCCACTCTCATGTACGAGGATGTGTTGTACGCATGTGACGACGATGTTTGCCCCGAGTATACTAAGGATCCCCGTAAGTTTGCCTCGCACCGAGATTTGTCTTTGCCAGGTTGCTAACCCCCCTCACAGGAATCAAGGAGGTCGTCACTCTCACTTCAGATCTGTCCCGCAAGAACTTGGAGAAGGACTTTGAGCGCATGGATACCCCTCAAGGCACCTTCTACCGTGTGTACTTCGATATTTACCTGACGCTCGACGGCTCAGAGTTCAGCGCCGAGCTTGTCTGCCAAGGCGAGGTCATGGGTCGCTGCAGAGCCCGCTTCCGATAAACGACACGCCATAGGAAGAATTAAAGAAAGCATGTGGATGAATACCTTTCGGGTTCGCTTAGAACCCCACTATGATACCTCGAGAAAAAAAAAGACTAGCGCAGGCGAGGCGACGGACCCGTGAGCGAGGAAACCCCTTGGCCGACGCCCACTCCGCCTTGGAAGATAATCCGACTTGAGAGGCTGTGGCACAAAAACAATTGTTACGGAGGGGTTTTTTTTACTTCACAGCGAGCGGCGACGAAAGGAACATATTTGATTTTGTTGGATGATATTTGGGCACGGGTAGACAGACATCGGCGAGCCTTTGCGGTTTGCGTTGACGAATTCCAGATGCAAGTGGGGGAGGGAGTTGCATGCATGAACGAGCCATGATGATTGCCCGGTACATAGACAATTGAAGCTGGTTGAAATCAAATGTAATTCAAAACACTATTTGCAAGTTTCTGGGCGTTTGCTGGTGTGTTTGAAGAACTCTGAGCTAGAGCCAGAACCCTTTGATTTGGGAGATGCGCAAAACCCCAACGGGTTAGGAATAATAATGACATTGGCAAAGTACCCCACTGCTCATTCAGATACGAATATTTCGGCCCATATTCATTGACCAGCAAAATCTATGCTCGGGGCACCATGTTGAGCACGGCCAAGTCGTCAAACACGCTGAAGATGGACTCTGCAGAGTCGGCAAAGCCAAAGAAACCCAGTTTGCGCACCTTTGTGTTGCTGTAGCATATAGGCCAGGGAGCCAGGAGCGCAACGTCAGCAAAGGTAAGGTGGTGATGGACGTTGCCCAGGTCCCTGTCGCGCAGGTTATCTCTCTCAGCAATCTCGCGCCACGCGCCAGCAACGTCGGGGCCTCTTGGCCCATTCGGCCAGGGCGAACCGGAACCGGATCCTACCGGGCGGGCCCCAGCCCCGGGGCGGGGGCGAGCACGGCATGGAAAGTTCGCGGAACTCGGCATCGGTGCCGTTGCCGTCGCCGGGCCCCCGCCAGGGTATGCCGAAGCGGGCGGCGAGGCGGGGCCAGAACCGGCCCCAGGTAAAGGGCGAGCCATCGTCGACGTTGAGGCTCTGGTTGGCGGCCGCGCCAGTCAGAACAGCCCACTCGGTCATGTAGGCGTTCATGGTCGACGATGACAAGGCCATCAGGTTGTCCCAGCATGCGGTATCCGCGGGGAAGACAAGCGGCTGGCCGAGATGCCTCTGGACGGCGGCGTACACGGCGAGGGCGTAGCAGAGGTTCGTGGAGCAGTCCGGGGCAGCGCCGAGGATGAAACTCGGGCGCGTCGTGGTCCAGGTGCAGCCGTGCTCACGGCAGAACAGCTCGAGGTCGTCCTGCTGGGCTCCGCCAGGTACCGCGGGTCCGTCTCCTCCTGCGGCACGGCGGCTGGGCCGAGGTGGAGGCCGTAATACTTGGCCCCAAGCTGGAGCAGAATCCGCTTCGGGATGATTGATGCCCCGGCAAGACCCTGGAGGAAATTGTTGAAAAGAGCCTCTGTAGGAGAAAGGAAGAGTTCAGAGGAGAGCCGACGTGGTATCAAGGAATGCCCTAAGATGTAAGGGGTAGGGAGGGAGGGAGGGAGAGAAGACGGCTTACTGTTTACCTTGACCAGTGCCTCGCTTGCACTCCATAGCGAACCCCCCTCCTCAAGCTCGGGCTGTATGTAGGCAAAAGAAAATACATAGTCGGCTCTGGCTCCCTTGGCCTCTAGTTGTTGAGCGATCTCGCTAGGTTCCTAGAGCAAGTCCAATGATATGTGCTCTACGTGGTCAGGAAACTTTCGAGTTGGAGGCCTTCGGGAGAGAGCATATATCTTGCTCCAACGCTTTAGGTTCTTGCATAAAATTCGGATCTGTGCCAGCGAGAACTAGAATTGGTATGCGGGCCAAGTCGGGAAAGTGCTCGAGGGAATCGCTACCATATGGGCGCCCGAAATGCCGTTTGCCCCAGTAACGTTAGCCGTCAACCCCTGGATCGACTCTGAAATCGTGGGAAGTCCATGATAAATTCCGCTCGTGTGAATGGTCGTCGACAGCTCGTTCGAAGTCATGGCGCGGCCCCAAAGTGCGGGGAGGACCTTTTGGGCAGCGCAATAGAGTCGGGAGGTGACTATATATGTAGCTCGAGCAACTCACAGATGCCGTATAGCCGGACATATCACACACCAGAGTGGGCGTAAATGGCTTCGCAAGTAGGAACTGAAACATATTCCTCCGAATTATTGGGCGAAGACGAAACCTCCATGCCGTTTGTCCAATGATATTCATGACACCTACTCTGATCACATTTGGCCGCAGTGCCTAGCAATAATGACAATGTGCAGTCACGTCACAAAACTACGTCACGTTGCATCTGCATATTGCTCGAACGAGGTTGAGGGCGCAAAACAGCAGAGTAACTCTGCCCAATCACCAGGAGTGACAACTTATAGTATGCTTATGTAACGTTCTTATTCCGGTTGCGTAGACTCCTCTTATACTATCAAGCCCTTTGAATAAGTGCGTAAAGCTCGTGTTCTTGCGGTCTAAAACTTTATCGAAGATACCCTATAGTTCGTGCACTTCCATTTAAACTGGTTCATATTTGTGTTTTGTGGCTGGTTTCACATAAATCTAGGGATAGGGGCTGATGGAAACTTAGGTAGTAAGGATTGAGATTGAAACCGTCTCGACAAAATTCAAGACCACCATAATATAGAAGAAATAGAATGACAAGAATGAAAGAAAGTAAATACATAGGAGAGACCCGATCATTGAAAAATAAACTGAAGAAGAAAAGGGATTTCATCAAGAATTAAAGAGACAGAAAATAATTAAATAAATAGACAATACTTTTGACCATTCAGCTCCAATCGTCCACTTGAGCTACCCTGTGCGTTCAGGAGTTTTCTGCTTTCGTCATTTTATTATTACAAGTCAAATTGCATGCCATGCCAGCAATAGTTCCCAATAGCGGTCATATTTGGAACAACGCCGTTGGATTCATGATTTCCTCGAATCGGTGAGGCCAAACGATCTCGTTCGTCTGCAACTGGGCCGCCATCGGATGGCGCGAAGCCAGAGGCAGCATTAAAGGGGTTCTGGGTAGACAACGAGTTATTGCCGGACCAAGTTTGGCCGGCGTTCCACAGTATGTTGGTGGAAGAGGAGGTATAGGGTGGCGTTATAGCACCCCCTGACATGTCAATATAATCCGGTTTTGAGCCGCCAATTGCGTTAGTGTCGTGCTCATCGATGACATAAGAAGGTGGCAATTCAACTTGAGTTAAAGCAGGTCTAAAAATGGTTGAGCTTTCTGCATAGACGCCAATAGCCATTGCAGGAATCGTGGTGACTTGACCAGGGAGAAATTCGGGGGAAATAAATTGATCTGCAGCCAGCGAGACAACATCCTGCGAAGGATCTGGTAGAAAGACACTAGAATCGAGGGTTTGAAGTAATGAACCACTTGTCTGTAGTGATGAGTAGCCATCTGAGCCATTTGCACTTGGGTTTTTAGATGGCGATGGATCAAAAAGGCTGGGTTGTTTGGGTTGGAATGAGTATTGGTCAAAGGTCTGATCCAGAGCCAGCATAGTAGCTGTTCCTTGCAGGACGGCATTATTCATATTGTTCCTGTTATGAACATGCCCAACCAAGTTCATTGGCATAGCTCCAATTTCGGTAATGGTTGGGTGTAGTTTATCGCTGGCTGGGTTGGTGGAGTAGCCGTTATTGTTGAGACTCTGAAGGCGAGACGATTCTCCTCCAGGAGAAATGGAATACGCGATTTCCATAAGACCTTTCAACGAATTAGACAATGACTGGTTGTCCCAAGAATCACCACGACTCCGAATGAACTTGATTATTGCCTCCTCCAGCCTCGGCTGGTTTTTTTGACGGAGGATCTTTGCTGGCTCAGCCAGTCCGGGCTCAATGAAAGGTGAGTCAGATGTTTCCCTTGGCCCAAACAGCTCTCCCCACACCCAATGCCATCTTTGCTTGTTGTTCCAGGGGCGTAATTGATTTTTAAAACAATCTTTAAAGCGTTCGAGGTTGTCTTTGAAAAGAGGTTTGGGTTGTAGTCTTCGCGAGCACCGCTTGCACGAAATGTAGCCACCACTTTCTTTTGAGTCTTCGAATGCTTCCAAGCAGATGGGGCAATAAAATCGCTTTTGGCAATGCACTCGTTCGAGATGTTGTATTACGTCGGAAAACCTCGTTAGAGTGTGCCTCTCGTAACAGCTATAGTACTCGTCGGGATCCCATCGAAAGTAGGGACAGGCCCAACCCCTGGGCGGATTTTCTTTTGGTTGGCCACGACTCTTGGGATGACGTTGATTGACGCTTTGAGCGCCGTCATTAACTTTTTCATCGCTGTGAGTATCTTCATCACGTTTTCGTTTCCTTATCATTTTGTTGCTTCCTTGAGCCTCTCGGCTCGGGTTTGAAAGCCCCCCTGTTGAAGTGTCTTTCACAAAGTGCCACGAAGCGAACGACAGAACTCTAAATTGCCGACAGTAAAGTTTGACCAGTCACAATTGGAAAGGGTTCTGATATGGGTATTTCGCAACAGGCCAGGGCGATGTTGGTGATATCTACAATCTCTGCGGGACTCAAGTTCGCAATTGGCTGAGGGCCATCAGAGCATCAAGGTCTGCACAAGTAGCAGGTTGTCATTTTTCAATGCTATGAATAACGTTAACTATTTATCCTATATTGACAGAAGATGGTAGAATGAAACCTGTTGCCTACCTTGCTTGTGTGTTGCTGTGTCAGGCCAGTCGGAAGGGCGAACGAGAACTTGATGCAATTCAAACGCAGAAAATCACATTATTTGGTGTATTGTGACCAACAAACTTCTGGTGTAGTTATTCGTATTTCTGGTGCTTTTTGGCTTCAACTCATAGTACAGCTGCCGCAAAGGTTGGGATGGGGGGATGAGTGGTGGGTCTTGTGGGAATTTAGCAAGGAGGGAACTACCAGACAACCCAGAAAACATATAAATACGAAAACCATAGAAGTAGCAAGTGCGATCGCCAGGGGTACTCGATGGGCATAGAGAGGAGTAGATGCGTGGGAGACCGACCACGGAGGTTGCCATGAGCATTGTAGCGGACATGCATGTGAGTACGTAGTCGAAAAGAGGCTAAGAGATTTTGGGTAAACGAGAATAAGTCGAGACTTTTTGATGTTCTAGACGAACACGGACAGGTCCCCGGGCCGCTAGCTTCTAAACTCGGAAGCGATGTCGAGATTTGCCTTTTTTGTTGCAATCTGGGGTGGCCTGACAATTTCCCATCACCAAGGTTTGGTGCCATGCTCCCGACGTATGTGCGAACTCGCCGCGGTCAACCAACAAAAATTGACGAGTGACAACACTAAGCTTAACGACTGCGTTAAACGTACGATACCGCTGCGTGAGGTGAGCACTGTCGAGCAGGCCCAAGGGCCAAGCTGGACCGCAACGCATGTGTGAATACCTGAACACCATGATCCAGATATTTGTTTCTGTATTTGAGCGAAGTCCAGACTCCAAAAAAGACTAAAATCGTGCCCAAAAGCAATCCCTGCATCTGAGCAAGCCTCCCCGTGTGGTTGCGGCCTCACACCCGGCACTGACCTCGATGATCGATGCATGCCGCCAAATTTCGCATCCACTTGACTCTGCGACCCTTGTCTCTTCTGCTCTTCCGGCCGTTACCCTAGTTTCTTTTTTCCCTCTCCTCCCAGTCAATATGAAACCTCTCAGAGGCTTGACCTTTGAGAATGGCGCACTGAGGACCAGCTGACGGGCCACGGCCTCCGGGGCAGGCTATTGGTGCCTGAGTGCTCCGCGGCCGGCACGCAACGTAGCAACTAAGGCAGCACCATCACCAGCACTGCAATGTCTCAGCCACTAAAGTATAGGAGGAAGAGCCCAGTCAATTGTTGGAGCAAAGATCGGCGTCGGGATGGTGTTTTTGCATTAGACCCCAGACCCTGCGGCGGCCATTGACGTGTCGAGACGGTCGAGAACAGGGCCGCAGACCGAGGAGTCTCGTCTCTCTATCCTAAACCTGTGCTCGCATGGATCTTTTTTTTTTCTTTCTTTCTTTCTTTCTTTTTTTTTTTCTATGGTAAACCTTTATGTTCACGCGCTGCTTAATTTTCATCGATGGGAAGGAACTATCTGCACTCACGCATAACCGTCGTTTCACCTTCGTGGAGCAGGAGGGGATCATCTAACTCAACGTCAACACGTCTCCCGTGTATCGCGACAACACAGATCGCCTCCACGCAAAAGTTCGCATCTCTCTCTTGTCACAAATGACAGCCTTCTTTCCCGCGTCAGATGTCACCCACATCTGCCTGACACCGGAGAGGCCTTTTTCGCCACTCGGGTCTGCACGCAACACAACCCAATCGACAACCATGCACAAAAGTCAAGCGCCCAGCCGTCCGCTGTCAACCCAACGCCTTAATAACACCCACCATGTCGTGAGCATGCAGCCGCTTGCGCAGTGAGCCTAGCCTCCGCCCGTTCATTATGCACGAGATCCCGGCTTGAACACTGAATACCCTGGCAATCATGTATTCAGGCCATCCCTGTGTCCTTGGGCGCTAAGCATCCTACTCCTCCTCAGCCGTATCCCGCCCTCGTCTCATTGCGATACGCTTCGTCAGCTTTTTAGATGCCCATTCTGCATGCTCGAACAAGCACATAAATCAAAAGAGACTACTGTCAGCCACAAAGCCATCCCCCACGCTCGAAGAAGGCACATTCCGTTCGCCTTCGTCTTCATCTTCATCCTCCTGCTTAGTCTCACTACGTTGACAGTGATCCAATCTCATGTCTTACCAAAACATCCTCCCCGCCTCCAGCCCACCCTGCTCAGTCACTTGCCCAGATTCCCCCAGTAAGGCGGTCGCAAGCAGGCGTCACATCAGCTGCAGTCCACTTGAAGATTTCGATGATCTCAGCTCAGAAACTTGCAATGGTTGTACCAACAGCAAGTGTTCAAAATGCAAAGACACTCGGACATTGGCTTGTCCCTTCTTCAGACGGTTTCCGGTGCATTTTCCACAGTGTATCAATCACAAATTGAGTCGGATCCGAGACATCAAGCAGCACATTCAGCGAAAGCATACCCAATCTGCCCATTGCTGTCCAGTGTGCTATGAGAGATTCAACTTGGCCTCTGATTTAAACATACACCTGAGGTCTCGTTCCTGTGAGCCTGGTGATGAGTCCATGGCTGCATACATCGACAGCTTATCGGGCGTGTCGGCAGAGAAACAGGATCGGTTGAAAGAACGTGCCAGGCGAAACGCAACCACTGAGGAGCAGTGGTATGAGGTCTGGGATATTTTATTTGATGGCGTCGAAAGACCGTCCAATGCCCATCTCGGTACCGCAGTGGAGGAGACCATTGACATGATACGCAGCTTGTTGGCCCAGGAGGGCCCTCAACTTGTTCGCGGCGCACTTGAGCGCCGCCATCATCAGCAGACGCTGACCGAGGAAAACCTCGTGCCAGTGATTACGGAACTATTAAATGGCGTTCAGAGACGCTTCGACCAGGTCCGTGAGCTGGGGTTTAGTCGGCCACTGGATAGCAGCCCAATTGTGCAAGGAAACCCCATGACCAACCATCCTGGTGCGCATTCGGCGGGCTTATCCGCGGGAACAAATGGCTTGGATAGGTCAGCGCTGGAAATGCCTGAACTTCATGGATTTGATCAATCTTATATGCAGTGGGGCCCATTGGGAGCCGCAACCGCCTCGCACCCGTCTCTTTTCCCGGCTAATTACCACGGGGAGACTATAACTGAGGAATACATGTACACTTTAGGTTGGGACCCGCCTGCTCAGGATCCAACTGGGGCTCCTGACAACACCTAGCAAAAGAATGTCGAATCATATTATTTCCTCAAGTTTTTTTTCTCTCCTCTATATAGCTTTCATTATCTACACGAATCATCAATAGGGATGCCGGATATGCATCCCCCAACGAAATTTGTCATCACACCATATTGACCAGGTTCTCACGACGGGGTCAATACCCCGCACATCATCACGGATCATATCCGTGATACCAACTTCAACAACATATAGCTCCAATATCGCCATTTAGACAACGCCACCAACATATTTTTAGGTTGGCCTATTCTTGGCTCATCAGTGCCGTTACCAACCCACTCTGGATAGGTTAAGTCTTTCCTCAAAGTTATGGATTACTCTGATAATTTCGACTTGGACGACTTGGATCCAATAGCCCCTGGTCATGAACCTGCCTATGCCCAACCACTGACTAGCAGTCGCGCTGGTAGTCGCGCCAAGGGAAAGCGGTCATATATGGAATCTCCAACGTCTAGTAAATCACCTACACCATATGCGACACCCAATCCCTCCAAAGTGCGAATCTCTCGCGGCCTGGACTTGCAAGAGCTCGCAGCAACACCTCACCAATTTCCAACAGCAGCAAGTTTTCTCAGTGAACTCCATTCAATATCAACCGACTGGTCGCGGTTGTGTCCGACAGCAGAATGGCAGTGGGAGGTTCCCGGGTTTATCCAAGGGCTACTAAATAACGGCCACAGCGAACTACATCTTCACCGTGAGGTTATTTTGACAAACACGCCGCCACCAGCCCCATTTCGATCCCTTTATGGGGAGGACGGCTTCCGGTGTTTCAGGGCTTTCACTTGGGCAGAACTTTTCCAGAATCAACTTAGCAGCTTGTACCCTCACATACAACACTTCTTGGAGGAATTGGTCCATCATGTTACCAATCATATTGATGATTTGAAAGACGGGGTCACAGGTAAGCTCGCTTGTCCTTCTTGCTTGTTTATTACGGAGTTGTTATCGGTGAGACTACCTCTTTGGGGTATTTTTATTGATATTGTGTTCATAAATTCACTACGTCCAATTTGGCTATCCCAATTAAATAACAATAATTGAACATTATATCACTTTCACTTTCAACCATAATGACATATTACACAGTATATGAGTATAATGGAGCTCGGATACATTGCACTTGGAACAGTGTTTCTGTAACATGCACCGAAAAGCTGGAACTGAGTCGTCCCCGACTCCTACGTGGGATGGAAATGCTCTGCAAAATATTGCGAGTAGAAAAGACAACGGAATACGCCAGTATTTCGAGGGTCAGATGGGAGCTAATTCCCCACGCTATCAGAGATTCTTCAAATCCGACCGAAGATCCCAGCAACACCGAGACCGGCTCAAAGCTAACTCTATCGATGAGTCTACTAGACGAACCTCTGCAGCTAAAGAAAACAGAGCATGACTGCTGGAAAGGTTTGTTCACCGCGGTTGGCCTCAGTACAATAGTGGAGTTGGTAGAGTTATACCCCGACGGAGACTCCGAACATAGATATTTGAACTGCAACGGCAAGGGTCTTGAGTTGTCGTTCAAGCTCATGATTGAGCTCGCAGCTGTTGAATACCCTTTGGTTTTAGACGGAGGGGTTATCTTTGTTGGATACGAAACAGTTCTGATACCCGTCGAGATGGAAGAGGGTGTTGCACAATTCCACCTTCTTACCAATGGGGAAGAGAACGGCCAAATCAACCCATACCGTATGAACCTGGGTCCGCGGTTAAAGATCGAAGACTACCGGCGGTTTGAGAATGCTCGGTGCTTTCTGGGCTGGTGTGAGTTTGCTCGAATCAATCTGGGGACAAGAACGTTCCCAACAAATATTGACTACTCTGGCGGCCGAGAGAAGAGCAAATCCCTCCAGCTGGACGGTTTTGCATTTGTATCGCAATTCGGCCTCTCGAGCCCGCTCACAACCAACTTAGGAATTGAAACTAACACCAAGTACATCAGTCATCGGCTAAGGTTTACTCATTTCGGAGGATATTGCAAGCTACTCCAAGATACCGCATACGAACTGGCAATTCTATACGACGCCGCCAAGAAACGCTGCTGGATGGTCCCAAAGCTGAGCCTCTTGGTTTACATGAGCCAGGTTTATGCATCTATATGCGCCGACTCGTCTGAGAGCAGCTTGCCGTTTGTTGATGCGCACACCGATGCTGCCGAGCTAGTGAGTAAGCTCAAGGATATTGGAAACAGCAGCATCATGGAAGGAGATGGGGACCGTCTTTGTTTTCGACAACTGATCCTAGGCCTCAACACGAACTTGCTCGCTACGAGGGCTGCCATGTTGGACAGCTCCAAAAAGGTGCTCTATGGATTTGAGCTTATGGACATTGTCACCTCGCCCGGTCGCGGCACCTGCATGAAGGCGCTAGATGTTTCCTCAGCCGGCAAGGTATGGATGGATATAGTAAACGATGCTGATGCGGTGGTCGTGTGCTCCAACATGGACGCTGTCATCACACCAGCTGCCAGCAATGTCGGGGTACCCCAAAGCCCGCGCAACAACCCTATATGTGATACCCTGCCAGAGGGCTTGGACTACTTCGCCACCACGATTCCGTGCTTATTCCGACTCATAAAACGCCGAGGGATTCAGTTGTCAACAAACGGCTGGTCCGAGCCCCTCAGGGTCTCAGAGAAGACCTTCTGGGAATTTTCAGGGAATCCCTTCACGCCGTGCGACCATGACATTAAGAGTACCGACTCATGCTGGGTGAGGATGAACCAAGTTCAGCCGCTTCGAGCAGAATCATATTTCGGCATCCCTATGCTTGAAAAGAAGCCAAGCAGAGCCGCCAATTTCAAGATTCCTCCGTCTGGGGCAGTCGTGTTTGGCTGCAACCCGCCCAAAAAGCTTCACAGGTGGTCCAGATCGTAGGTCACCAAATACTCTTCAACCTGAGGTAAGTAATTTCAATCATCTATCCTGCAGTGTCTTCATTGTGGCCAAACCTCGAGAGTTAAGAATCCATATTCATCCCTAGCCTTATTTAACCAAAGGGAATTGTCACAAGCATGATATGAGTTATGATGTTTAAAGATTTAATGATGAGCGTTAAATATGGAAGTGGCAGTGTCTTCGCTGGCGAGCGCTACTGTAAATGACCTGAGATTTTTCTAAAATTGGTATATAAACTGGTTCCAGCTTATGGGTGAAACAAGTGAAGCAATTAAACACGATGCATTAGCTATACACTGCCCGTTGCACTTGGTTCGCGAAGAACTCAGTATATTAACAGTAAACTTTAAAATCAGGGCAATCATGATCGTCGTCAATCTAAATGTTTGAGTTGTTACCATGATCAGTATGGTATAGTTCTTGCTCCAAATCTTAGGAGCGCAGGTCAAATGAATATGTAGAGTAATCAGGGAATAAATTATTTAGTCCAACTAAATATTGCTCCGTTAGAAAAGGTAATATTTTAAGCCACTTTCATGTCCCTCCACAGCGAGTAGCATTAAGCGGATTTTCCACAACGAGAAAAGTGAACAAAGAAGGCAGCAGTGGGAAAATGACATGAAAATGAATCAAAGGTTAACATTACAACAACATCGCAGCCATATCCAAAGTCAAGTCGCCTTTTTGCTATTCCCGCGATCCAGCTGAGAGATCAAGCTACTATAGGGTAGCTACATCATGAGTGGCACCAAAATCCCCTCAACCATCAGCGCATGATGCTGCCTGCTTAGGCATATGTGAGTCAGCGGCGGGTCGGGTAAAGCCGAAAGTGCTTAAAAATGAAATTGTGAAACAATATGAATGGGAGCACAAAGGCGATGGGATGATGGATGGCGGGCATTTTGCTGGCGACACATGTTTCTAGAACAAGACGTTAAGCATCCCAGCCGAAACAGGGCCAGGGATTAGCAGGGAGGGGTGGAGCGTAAGATTTGGGCCTGAATGGCAGCTGTGTGGTGGCGATCGTTATTCCGCGGGTCTGGGGGTGAAACCGAACAGGGAGAAAAAAGTAAATTTGGGCGTCGGCAACTAAATGGACGGACCTGAGATGGAAACCAGATCGGGAAGTAGGCAATGAAAGATAAAGCACAAAAGACGAGGAAGTTTAAAACAAGATGTGATGGCCAGCTTGGAAGGAGCAGGTGTCAAGAGTTCGGATGGGTCTGCCAAGGCGGCCTTGGGTGCTGAGGGGGTCAGGGTGAGCGAGAGTGAGACGGTCCCGAGGCGGTGGATGTGCTGCACCGCGTGCAGCTTGGTCTTGGGATGCGTCAGTGTGATGCGATGTGATGGGGGGTGTGATGGCATGCAAATACGGGCATCTAAACGCGATCCAAAGGTGGCAGCTGCGTCTGCCAAATCTCTGAGCCGAGATTAAATGCGCAATGTGCTTCCTGATGGTATTATACCTCGAACGTGGGGTTGGGGGTTTATTGTATTGTATTGCATTTTTATTTTTAGTCTTGTCCGCGCGGTTGTCATTGTTGGCGGTTGTTAGTGTACCTGAAATGCGACACTGGTTTATGGCCTGAGACTAGCATGCGACTTGAGACAACACTCGGAATAAAAGAAAGACGGCTTGAAAAATAAAATAAAAATGCATGCATGCATGCTAACTCAATGTTTGTTTGCCCATTTGCATGTTGGATAGTAAGCAGTCAGAAAAGAGAAAGAAAAAAAAGCGTCATGCCAAGTGTTCTTCTCATGCTTGAAATTGCATGCAATGCTAACGGCGGTGACGATGTGCTGGACCTCAAGGTACGTAGAGATGCAGTTGGCATGGGCGGGGTGGGTGCATGGGCGTAGGGCTGGGTGGGCTGCTGACATGCGTGGGTGTTTCGGTCTGTCCGCCAGCGGCTCGTTGTCGCTCAGCGACTGCAGTCAGACGATGAGCAGTGCAGCCGGGTAGGCAGATTAGGAGATTAGGACTCCACAGTGCAAGTAGGGGAAGAGGAAGAAGAAGAAGGAGCAGAAGAAGGAGAGGAAGACTAGATGAAGGTAATTTGTGAGTCCTGATAGAGTAGGACTTGGCGGCAGGACTGCCAACCGCAGAGGCACCGAGCACGCGCGCGCTAGGTAGGACACTTGGATCTAGCATTCCCTTATGAGTTACGAGTCTGGCTCCGATGAGGTCAGTCACTGGCTGGCGGCGGGTCGAGGACGGGGCCCAGCAGCGTCTCTCAGGGGCCGCGTCCCGAGAAACCCAGGCCGAGATGCTACGAGGGCACCAAACGAAAGAAAGGAACCCTTTTCTTCAGCACCCTCGTCCCGCCGCGGAGGGTCCTGCCAAGGGTTCGCTCGCCATTCGGCCCCCCCAGTTATTGGGTCATAGCGGGGTCTCTGCAGCGGACCGGACGAGGGTTAGGTTGCTGTCAGTTGGAGGGGGGTGCTTTTGGTAGGGGTGACTAGGACAGGTGCGCTTGCTTTTTCCTTCGATTCGTCCAGCCGGTCATCTGAAGTTTGCTATGATGATGATGATGAAGAAAATGACAAGAGGTCGGCCAAGGGGAACGAGTATTCCAGGCCCAATTCTAATTTCATCCTCGTTCTCGCATCCAAGCCTGTCTGTTCTCGGCAGCTAGAGTTAAAATAAAAGCCGGCCAAGCAAATAGTCCGTGTATCAGACCCTTGAATACCACGGAAAGAGACCTTCCATTATTGTTCGTTCTCGTATGTCTTTGTCTTCAAAACTAAAGGTCCACACACGGCATATCCATCTCCACACGCGCATCTCAGTCCCCGTTGGCTGGCTCTGCTGCGACACTCTGACGTACTGTACTCGGCTGTCTGACTTGCGAGGCCGCCTTTCTCCCCTCCTATTCACTCCCGTCCGCTGGCAGCCAACCACGGACGACGCTGGGCAGCCCACCAACCACACTGCCTGTCGTGCTTGTGCTTGCACCGCCCGCGCCCGCGTTTGGTGCAGCATCCACGTCAGTTCGTCAATCTGAGGGAGTGCGACGCAGGCTGGCCGGGCCCCGGGCTTTTTCTGCTTTTGGTGCTGAAACCAGCTCGAGTAAAACAGACCGACGGCTGCAAGTGTAAATGCAAAAATGCAAATGGCCCATGCTGCTCGCTGCCCGCCGACCCTTCCCCTTCCCGCAACCACCACCAGCACCCCCCGTCCCCGGACCCCAAAGCCGCCCTAGCCCCCCCCAGACGCACCCAAGCCTCAACGACACCCCGTCATCCATGTGGCTTGGTTCAATCTTGGGCAGTACCTTATCCAGCGGTACCCTGGCCTGCGGTGCTACGCCCTACGGATTCCGGACCTAGCCCAAGCCTGGTGTATTTTGTATCTGGTAGCGAAGCCTAGCGCAGAGGGCACACCCGCTGTTGCGTCCTTGGGCGAGGTGACTGACACCCCAGATGCAGTCCACCACACAGCCCAGCCGGAACACGCGAACCAGCATGCCTCGCCTGCCTCTCTGCTGTGCTGTGGTAGCTCCCGAGCCTGATCTTGCTGAGTCCTCTGCTGAGTCCTCAGCTGCCCTCCGTAACCCACCATTGCCATCATCATCATCATCATCATCATCATCATCACCATATTGGCCTGTTTCTCCTTCGCCATTTCCCTCCTCCTCCTCCCCTTCTTCTTGTTCCCCCCCCACTGCCTCTAGGCCTCACCCCTCCAGAGCCCGTAGGCGTAGGGTCCAGCTCCGCCACTCTCTCGTGTTGCCCTTCATCTCTCTCCTTCTTACCCTTCTTAATCACTTGCGTCTCGGATGCTTTTCCAACGCAACATTAACCTCGCACCTCCCGCGGCGCACCCACGTTCGGCCTGTGCAAGCCTGTGAAGCCTGTTGCGCTGCTCTGCTGCTTTTGCTTTGGTTGCATGCTGAGAGCGAAACGGGGCCCGGCCCAAACAAAACCGCGCCGTTTCCCCATCCCCATCCACTCTCAATCCTTGCGACTCGGCCACATCGTATCGAGTCCCCTCCACCACACGAGATCCATTTCCGCCGCCAACCAACCCCAAGCCTCAGAGCCCAATCCCCGTCCCCCGACCGCCAAACCCTCGTCCTGTTTCCTCGCCTCGGCCAACGCTGACCTGTGCGCGCCACCTTGCTGACCGACGACGGCCTCGCATATTTTTTTTTTTATTTTACCCGACTCGTTCTATACTTCCTGTCGCTGTTCGGTTGCTCTGTCCTTGTCCCAGTTCGCGAAGCCTGTTCGATGCCCCTCAATGCGATCCGCCCGCGCTGCTCCTCGCTTGTCGTTTAAGCTGTGGTGAACGCCCGACCCGCCGCCAGGCCCGAAGCGGCTCTGACCTCTCTCTTCCTGCGCTGCGCACCCCATCTCGGTCCTCCTCCGCCTTCGCCATCCAAGACATCGCCATCCCATCGTCCGCAATGTCTTTCGGCGGCGGCCAAGACGGACGGTTTGGCCATGTGCCGCCTGTCCAGTACCCCGTCGCAGGACACGGCCAGATGCAAGAACACGCCGCTCAGCCCCCCTACGACCACAACCGCCGAGCCAGCTTCTCCGGTGGTGATGATGGCGCCCACTACCAGCAGCACCAGCAGCATGATCGCTCGCCCGCCTTTGCCAACCCGCCGCCCGGCTCGGGCGAGGACGAGCTGTTCATGAGCGGTTCTGCCGCTGCGCATACCCGCCAGGCCTACGGTTCCGCCGGGAACGCCCTCTCAGGCTATCAACACCAGTACCAGGATGCCACCCCGCCGACCCCAACGCACTCGTACAACCCTCAGAGCTTTGCGCAAACCTCATCCAACTTCCAGCGCTCTCACTCAACCTCCACTTTGCCCTATCACCAGCAGCAGCAGCAGCAGCAGCAGCATCACCAGCCGCCCGCTCGTTATGCATCTACCGCCAGCTCTTACACTCCCTCGCCCCCGGCCGCATATACCCCACAGGCTTACAATCCCGCTGCTTATGCGGGAACAACATCCGTTCCCCAGCGGCACTCGACGCAGCATTCGACCTACAACAGCTACAGCCAGGGATACGGAAACACTGCCTCATCCACGTATGCCAACTCCACCTACTCCGGTACTTATTCCCACTCCTCGGCCGCTCCGTCCCCCGCCATGTCCCACGGCTTCGAACAGCCCCTCCGCAGCCCGCCTCTGAGCTCCTCGACCTCGCAGCAATTGGGATACGATACCTCGTACAACCACTACTCGACCGGCGCGTCAAACGGCACCAGCTCTGCTCCGTACCCGAACAGTCCGGCAGCGCCTTATCCCACCGACATCCAGATGCCCGTTGGCCCCTACTACTCCAACGACCACAACTCGCACTACAGCAGCAGGGTGTCCCGCTCCAACTCTCACTCGAATTCGCAGGTGTCGCCTATGGCGTCGCCCGGCATAAGACAGGAGGGAGCATCGCCAGGCCTGCAGAGGCACCCGACTAACGCACCATTGCCTAGCCGCCCGCTGAATGACGCCCGCGACGACTACCGCGACGAGCATGTCACGCAAGAAAGCATAATGCAGGATATCGAAGCTGAGCTGGGCGGATCCGGTCAGCGGTACCGTCAGCTTCCGGACCCCACAGCCAACGGCCAGTACAACGAGGAGGACATCCGGCAGCTGCAGCGATTCGATTCCGGCGCTACGGCCGTCGCTACTGATCCCAGCCGGACCTCGTCGAACCGAGTGTCTGAGCACACGGCATACGAGTCAGATGAAGACGATGCCGAGGCGCTTGGCGGCATAATGGCCATGAAACAAGCCGAGCTCGAGGATAACCGGTTCAGCAGCAACGCCTTTGGCTACACCGACATACCAGTCATGTCAAATCCTCTGCCACCGCCCCCGGAGGAACAAGCTCACAGCAGCGACAGCGATTTTGGCGGAATGGTTGACTTGGGAATGTTGAGTGGTGGATATGCTGGCCAGCTGACCTACGGCAACGATGTTGGATCTCCCCCAGCTTCGTCGGGCCACGATGCTCCCCGCCCATTGCCAACTCCTATTCAGCAGACAAACGCCTACCAGGAAGCCGAGAACGCTCCTGCCTTCAGGACAGCCGAGATAGACTATGGTGGCACAGGCGGTTTCCAGGACCCCCACCGTCTCAGTTTTGATGCGGGAGGCGAGAGTGTATCGTTGCACTCGCAGCAGAGCGGCAACGATTCGCCTTCAAGAGATGAGTACGGCGAGCTCTTCTACCACCCGGGCCTGTCAAGCCGACCTCTCCCTGCTATACCCCCCGCTCCCGGCTCCGACAGCAGCTCCATGCTCTCCGTCCAGGCCGGCAACCGCACAAGCTATTACCAGCATGGACACTCGCGAAGCTTCGACTCACGACCAGGCCAGCCCGACACACCAGAGGCATACTACGGCGCTGCTTCTCAGCTCGCTCAGCAACCTGAGCGATCAATATCTCTGTCGGGTCACGCAAATACCCCAGCTGTCCAGCTCCCTGGCCGTTCAAAGACAGATGCCGATGCAAGAAGGGCCGGTCGGCATGGCCAGCAGCAGTCGGCTGCACAGCAGTTTGATTACGAGGCAGGAAGCAATGCCTCCATGGCCTTTGACGGTATCACTTTGCCAAGTGGCCGAAAGAAGAAGTTTGTGCCCTCCAAGCTGAACGCCGCCGATTTCCGAAGGTGTGTGGAGCCGTGGGCTCTCAGTGGCCTTGAGGCCTGGATCCGCGAGATGGGAGAGGGCGAAATGGACTTGAAGACCAAGACGGTCGAAGAGGCACTGATTCAGCTGTTTACAGCCAAAATCCCCATGATGAACGTGGCAGACGCCGAGGTTCTCAGCAACCGAGTGGTCTCGCGCATGCTCGAGCAGGGCGTTCTCGTGCCGGAAGAAGAATGGGTCAAGTTTGGAGATGGCCACATCTCTGGAGTCATGTGGCAACTGACTGGCTCAGGTTGCTACGCGCCAAAGGTGCACGAAATCGAGATTACTGGGCGATGTTACTCGTACCACTGCACTCGAACCATCAAGAAGGTTGACCTGGATGATCTTATGCCGCAGGATACTAAGCCGGCCGATGAGTGGCACGTCTTCTACAAGCTGAAGAGAGAAGACTGGGAGTCGAAGCCAAAGAAGGAAGTTGAACGACAAAACATCCTCCACGAAATCGTGACTGGTGAAGAGAACTATATTAAGCAGCTGGACATCTTCAGGATATACTACCGCGATCGTCTTCGCACCAGCAATCCGGCTATTCTCAAGCCCGAGAGGAGAGAAAAGTTCATCGATGCCGTTTTTGGAAAGCTCGACACCGTTCAGGACATCAACAAGGACCACCTCCTGTCCCAACTCAAATACCGACAGCAAGAACAGGGACCTTGGATCACTGGATTCAGCGACCTCTTCCGAGAATGGATTCGCAAGGCCAAGTCGATTTACATCGAATACGCCGCAGCCTATCCGTATGCCGTGTACATCATGCGACGAGAGGCTGACCGCAACATGTACTTGAAGAACTTTTTGGAGGAAATGCAAAGGAACAAGGTCGCCTCGAAGCAGGATTGGACTCACTACCTGATCACGCCCCTTCAACGTCTTCAGCGTTACATTCTGCTCCTGGAAAGTGTCGACGGCAAGATGCTTGTGGAGAGCGAGGAGAAAACCAACCTCATCAAGGCCATTAATGAAATCAAAACCGTCACCTTGGAATGCGATGCGAAGGTGGCCGAGATGAACAAGCGTGTTGAAATGATGGACTTGAACAGGATGCTTGTCTTGCGCCCTGGCTTTCACTCCGTCTTGAACTTGGACCACATGGGCCGAGAATTGATTTTCCAGGGCGAGCTCCAGCGAATGGGTTCCAAGGGTGTGAGATGGGTCGATACTCATGCTCTGCTTTTTGATCACTACTTTATCCTGGCCAAGGCGGTTATTCCCAAGGATGGAAAGAGTGAGAAGAAGTTTGACGTTTCCAAAGAGGTGAGTGCCGTGAAACCGGGAAATCTCGTCTCCGATACAAAGCTAACCCCGCATAGCCAATCCCCATGCCCCTCCTGTTCCTTGAGAGCATGAACGATGAGCCAATTCAGAAGCAGAAGGGTATCACAGCTCCTCTGGGCAGAGCCCAAGTTGCTGCCCCGGCTGGAACCCAGCTGAACAAGGTGGCAACTAACGCTAGTGGCCGTCCCGGCTTGGAGCACGCTGCCACGAGCTCCTCGATTGGTTCCAACTTGACCCCGACGAACACCAATGACACAGATAGCAAGATTTTGTACCCGTTCAAGGTGAAGCACCTCGGCCACGAGGTCTACACCTTGTACGCTTCATCGGCTAGAGATCGTGCCGACTGGTGCACCAAGATTATCGAGACCAAGACCCGACACGCCAAGGCGCTCTTCTCCCAGAATGCCGAGCCGTTCCGCCTCCGTGTGCTTGCTGATGCGTCGTTCCATTACGATGCTACATCTCCTTACGCAAGGTCGGCCGGTGTCCCTGTCAAGGGAACACCTCTTGACCGTGCCATTCAGGAGCTGGAGAGTATTCTTGGCCCCGCTCAAGGAGTTCCAGCCGTGTGCAGAGCCCAGGTGAATTGCGCAACGGGCTTCACCGCTTTTGGAAAATCCATCATCGCCATCGGTACCGATTACGGTGTATTCATTTCCGACCCCTCGAACCCTCGTGGTTGGCAACGAGTGAGTTGCAGGATTTCTGATATGCTAATTGTTGAGTGTGACTAACCCGTGTTACAGACCGTCCCTGCTACAAGGGTGACTCAAATCGCGGTGCTGGAGGAATTTTCTGTGTGCTTGCTCATCGCAGACAAGAACCTCATCTCGTACCCTCTGGACGTGGTTGCTCCCGTGTCCGAGTTTGCAGCTCCACTCAATGACAACCCCCGACGGGCGCCGCAGAGGCTCGCAAAGGATGTCACCTACTTTGCCACTGCGAAGATGAAGGATCGCATGCTCCTGTTCTACAAGCGCAAGGAAGGTTTGCACACTTCCTTCAAGGTTCTGGAGCCAATTTTCCACAAGTCTACCGAGAAGAAGTCTCGGTTGTTTGGTGGACGACGGCCGGGCGGAGGCAACGCGGAGACGTTCCGTGATTTCGACGAGTTCTTCTTCCCCACGGAATGTTACTCGCTCAGCTTGTTCCAGACATATATTGCTGTCGCAACAGCCAAGGGAATTGAGATGCTCACCCTCGACAAGAAGCAGCCCATGTCCATCCCCGACCTCAAGGCACCCGCAATTGCCAACATCGCCAGTCGCATTCGGGACCAAAGGCCGCTGGGCATGTTCAGGCTCAACGAAAACGAATTCATTCTTACCTATGAGGACTGTGCCGTCTACGTCGACAAGCACGGTGATGTCAGCCGAACCCTCATCATGGAGTACACCGGCAAGCAGAAGAAGGCACGTGGCGCAACCATGTTTGGCCAATACCTCCTTCTCTTCAACGAGGACTACGTGGAAGTCCGAAACGCGGAGAATGGCCGGCTCCGGCAGATCGTGGCGGGCCGAGATGTTCGAGTACTGGACTACGGTGTCCGGGGCCCCACAGGCCTCAGCTCCATCAACCCGCAGAGCAACGGCTATATGAAGTCGTCCAGTGGCAACGAAGGTTCCAAGGGAACCGTCAAGATTGCCATGAGCCACCCGGAGATCCCGGGCAGGCAGATTGTCCTCGAGATGCTCCTGAACGACGGGCACACCGAAAAATAAAACCGAATATAAGGACGACGCGCTAGTTAACGAAATGCATGAAACGTCACGTCAAAAGGTGCAAGAAACGGCTGTGGGGGTGGCTATGAAATGAAATGGGCTACGCCATGTGTTTGGAGGGCATTATATGTTTCATTTTGCGGTTTTAAACGCAGGCCTTGGGGGGATAAAGAGCTTTCTCTGGCAGCCCTTGTATATTTTTCTTTGCATTTCTGCCTCCCCCTTTTATTTTATTTCTTCTTCTTCTTTTTTTTTACCCATCCCTTAGACTAAGGTGGCGGGGGAGGAAACTGCATTCCATTTCCCCTTCCTTCCGGGTTGAATTGATTGATATCCATTGGCGGTACTGGAGGAAATCCTGGGAGCCTGAAGGCTTATATTTTACATTAGTTTTTTTTTCTTCTTGTTCGGCTCGGCTCGCGGACCGGGAGGAGATGGATTGGGGTGCCTCCCGTTGTACGTGTGGCGTTTGGCGGTTGATGAAGGAGGGAGGGGAGGAGAGCGGGCTGCTATATATGAATGGATTCATAATGAAACGATGTATGCGCGAGAAGCGAAGAGAAGATGGGAGACGACGTTGAGATGAATTGAGAGATGAAACTTGTGTGATCACAGTTGATAATCGGTCTATTCTGGTTTATACTTGCGTGGGTGATGATTATGACTTGCAGCGATGCATGGAGGGTGACCAGGCACCTCTGTTTGTTGGGACGGTTGACGCGTTGAGGGCTGGACGCACTACAACATAGACAGGGAGGGACATAGGACGACGGTACCAAGGCAAATAGTGGCGAACCAATACAAACAAGTCTGTTCAACTCTCCTTCTACCCATGGACCCCATTCAAGTTGTGTGCATAATTGCATCATCTAAAAAAGAACACCGAATACAAAGTAGAGCAAACACGCCCCAAAACTTCTCTCGCCAACCAATTATTCCTCCCATTCTAAGATCCGAGTCGGGGCGGTTTTCCTTTCTCAAGGGCGCCCCTTGATCACTGACCTCACAAAAGCATACTACACGAAGCTTACGCACAGCCACTTGGTGCATAAATTAGATTTCAGTCCGACGCCATTTCACAAAAACAGACAAGTATTTGCGAATAAATGTTGGCGCTTAGTTGTGCAGATTCTCTGTATGAGGGGTATGTATATTGGCGAAAAGGGTGCGTCAAAGGTTTGGGAAAACAGGGTCGAGTTATTCGGACTCCTTAGGCCTTGACAGCCTCCTTAACCTCCTCAACGGCGCCCTCAACAGCGCCCTCCTTCTTGGCCGAGTTGTAAGAAACAATTCGAGAGATCTGGATGAGACCGACGATTCCGAGGAAGAAGTTGACAGCGGCGAGCCTGGGAGATAATGTTAGTTTGTTTCCATTATGGCAGCACGCAGATACGGAGCTTCTCCGCGCCGGAAAAAAAAAAGCATACAGGTAGTTCTTAGGCTTGATGATCAAACACCAGCGGGTCCAGATGAAGCCAGTGCAGGTCAGGGCGAAGTTCTGGGTGAAGGAGAGCTTCTCAGCGGGGCGCGCGAAGTCGGAGATACCAGCAAGGACGAGAGCCCACTAGACACAACAGTCAGTATAAATTCCATCATTCGCCATTATTTTCGTATCGAAAAGGTTTGAGTTGCGGTTGGGAGAGTATATGAGTCGAATTGAACGCAGAGACGACGTGGTGAGATAAGAATCGGGGCGAATGGGTGTGACAAACCTTCATAACAGGAGCCCTGTAAATGGTGTTAGCAAAACGAACCACGACATGTTCGGCGCAGGTCAAAGTTGAAAACTCACCAGAAGTGCACAGTCTTGATACCAACCTCGCTCTCCCACATGCGCTTGAACCACGACTGCGGCTGCTGGGCAGCGCCGTCGGTGCTCTGCCATCGTCGGCTACCCTGGGAGAAGCGCTGGCCAAAGCCCTGCTGACGGAAGGCCTGGCGGGCCTGCGCACCGAGCGTGGCCTGGCGGAAGGCCGGTCGGGAGGCGCGGAGGATGGTGTTGATGGACGACGAAGCCATGGTTCTGCTATCGCTTTTCTATCTGCTGGGGGCGTAAGTGACAATTCGCGACTAGGTCAAAGGGTAAAAAAAAAAAGAGAGGGAAGAAAAGTGGATTGGGCGACTCCAACAATTGTGGCTCACCAGTGTGATAAAGGCAAGCAGCGGGGTTCAACTTACTGTTGTCCAGATATGAAGAATAAAAGGGGGTGCAAAAGCAGAAAGCAGTGGCTGTGTCCAAAGCTGGAGGGGAGAGCTATTGGGGGGACGTTTCGCGATGTCGTCTTCAAAGAAGTTGTGTTGGGGACCTACCTACCGCTGCGGTTTCGCTTCCTCGGGGCAATCGGTGACTGACGTCCGGGGTAGGTACACGGGTACCTGTCTGCACGCCCGTTTAGAGTTGTCGCTGCTGCCAGCCAGCTGCCGAAGCCCATGTAGCTGGTACAAGCCGGAGTTTGTGTGGCGGGCGGAAAGCGGAAGGTGAGACGCCGGAGTTAAGCCGCTCACAAGTAAGCTTTCCAACAGTTCTGCATTTCTTGAGCCGTGAAGTCGGTACGTACCCCGCCACTTTTTTTGGCCTTTGGCTGGGCTGCACAAAATATGGCTCGTCGTTTTATGCACACTTTGTGCAGCTGCCCGCCGGCACTCCGCCCAAGTTATTCCGATTGAGCCTCACGCTCCCATTGCGAGAGCTTGCCAACCACAAGCCCGCAATTAGCAACCGCCAATAGCCTCTCTTCTGGGATATCAACCTCAAACCCGCCCACGTCTCCCTCGCCCTCCTCCGAATCCCTCCTACCTCCCCTGCGACGAACAACAAACGAAACGCAATGGCCAGCAAGTACGTCTTCACCCAGGGCCTCCGCGAGGTCCGCTTCCTCTTCTGCCAGACCTCGGAGCAGAGCGCGGCTGTTCGGTACGTTTTTTCCACGATTGGGAACCCGGTCGACGATGCACGGAGGCGAAATCAACCGATGGGCGAGCAATTAAAGCACCCAATGCGACGGGATCGAGCCAATTGGCCAAATCGAGCACCCCAAGGGCTAACGTTTTCTCTTCTCCGTCCCTAGATCCTTCATCTCCAAGGCCTACCCGACCATGAAGCGCAGCAACCCTAACATCCCCATCCTTATCCGCGAGGCTGCCGGTACCCAGCCCAAGGTTTACGCCCGATTCGGTTCGTCGCTCTCTCCCTCTCCTCGGCCAGCCAATTGGACCGTCTCCCCCCTACCCCTCTACGAAACCACTCCTTCCCTGGGAAGCTAACTAGCGCAATAGAGCGCGGAACCGAAAAGTCCCAGTCCCTCGAGGGTCTGTCCGATCAGCAAATCGAGGAGACATTCTCCAGCCTCGTCAAATAGGTGTGCGTGGGAACGAAAGCTGAGGGAGCGAAATGCAGAGGAAGATATCAACTGGGACGCCATAGACAGGAAAAGCTTGGCTGAAACCAGGTTACTACTTACCATGTACATACATACATATGGGGTGTGAAAAATCGAGCATTGTACCACCACCAACAAACAGAACCCTTCCCATATCACCGGCCCGAATGACAGGTAGGAAACATGGCATGCAACAACGCTGAGGGACTAACCGGGATCACCTGCATTCCGTGGATGTGCAGCAGTGATAGACGTATCAAGCATAGGAAGGATGCGCGCAAACCAGTTTGCTCAAGTCTACATGACATCACACCATATGGTCCAAGTTCACTAGGGTTGGGTCATAACTAGTCCTCGAACATGAAATCATGCCTCTTATCATAGCCAACGCCGCATACCAAACAATCATACATGCCATTTCCAGGTCCTTAAGCAAAAGTCTAGGCTCGTTTTTGTCAACCCAAATTCATCTGCTCTCTCACAGCCCAACCTATTGCCAATCTGCAAACCTATCCCTGAAACCAAATCAGAGTCCAAACCGTTGTCCTTCGTCAATAGCCGCCACATCCAACTAGCCCGGTGTGTTATTAATGCCTACTTGCTGACAGGTGATTCCCCTTTGATGCTCCCTGTCTTTTTCCGTCCCCAAACGCTTGGAGTAGCAGGCTTGGAGGGCGCACGCTCGCTGGGAGGGGGGAGGGATGGCCAATCGTCATTGTCAAGTCCAGTTCTTTTCTTCGGTGTTCGGCGAGGGGTTTTGGGTTCCTTCGTTCGCTCCTGGGTAGGCGACCTCTTTCCTTCGCCTTTGGTAGATCGTTGGCGCTTCGGTGGTTTGCTAGTTTCAGCAACGGGTTCGGGTGTGGTTTCTTGAACACGCAAATCACTCCCACCATGGGTCGTCTCTTGGTGAGGAATTGCCTGATCCTCGTCACCGCCTGGATTGACGTCCCTAGGACCTTGTTCTACAATTGATGCAGGTTCAAACTTTTCTAGAGGCGGAAAACGTGATGGAGACACAAAATCCTTTGCTTTGGGGTTCAGGCGAAAGGATGAGCTGGGTTTTAGCGGCTTAGTATTATCAGCATCCGCGTTCTGAGGGGCTGTTGTGCCGGAACATTCAAATTCAAAGTTCGATGAGGGAGGCACAACCTGGTTATTGGATCGTTGTTCTGCCACCAGAGGTTCGGCCACCAACGATCGTTGCTTTCGATTCTTTTTCACTCGGAGTGAACCACCTGCATTCGCCCTATACCCCACACGACCACGGCTTTCTTCAAAGCTGATCGGAGCCATATCGATATTCTTGTTAACCAGCGGTTCTGTAGGCTGCACAGGCAGAACAGAGCTTTCTCCTTGTTTGTTGCGCTTCCAAGAAAGGTTGAAAAAATTATTGAAGGCTTCTTCACGTGGGCGCTTCACAGGTGACGTAGAACCAAATGCCTGGGGCTGAAACACCGAGCCCTGTGAGGCATTCTCAAGAACGCGGACGGGCAAGGATGGTTGCACGCCTGTTTGTGCCATCTGGCTCTGAGAAAAGTACTTATCCGAATCCAAATATTGGGCAGGAAGAGGCTCGTGTATGATAGATGTGGTGTTGTCGTCGTTATTCTGCCTCGACCTTTTCTTCTTGTTGTTCTTCTTCTTGGCTTTCTGTGGCACTCCAGATTGTTGAGTACTAACCGTCTCGTTTTGGAAAATAGGACTGCCCTCAGAATTTTTCGTAGAGTATGATGAGGCATTGACTAAGACGGGAGTACTGAAACCAGAGGTCTGGGCCGACTGGTCGCTTTGTGGAGGTTCGACTGTCAAATTGTTCTGCTTGAATTTTTGTCGGTTTCGGGCTGGTGCTTTGGATCCCTTGAGAGGGCTATTCTTGGCAGCGCTCTCATTCAACTGTGGATCCGGAGATTCTGTGAAATTTCGAGGATCGCTATCCTCAGGGCGTGGTTCGGTTTGGGGATTTTGAATTGTAGGTGAAGGAGTCGTAGCAGCAGCTTCGGACTGTGCGACAGAGTTTTGGGTCACAATACCAAGTCCCTGTACCGTTTTTGTTGATTCTTTAGGAGTATCGGTTTCTTGATTGTGGTCTGGGGTGCTTCTGGGAGATGGCTTTCTAGAACTAGACTCGTCGACATTTTTCTGGTTCTTCGATCGGTGTAAATTTTCCTCCTTCGTCTTTGTCTTCTCTTTCATGACCATCTGGGTAGATCTAGCCTTACGAAGGTCCAATGGCATAGGGATTCTAGCCGATACTTTCCTCCGTTCATTGATCTCCTCTTCAGTAAAGCGGCTTGGAACTCGGGGGTAACTGGGTGTCTCCTGCCAGTTAGGCTCAACTGCGACAACAACACCCTTTGGTACTTCACCATTATTTTCTTGGGGCTCGCTGACAGATTCAATCTGACTCTCCTCAACTTGCTCAGCAGCATCATGCCTGCTCAAACTAGTGTGACTTTCCTCGTCCTTTCTAGACGTACAAGATGCAGCATCTGGGCTTGATGTGGTTGGCAAAACCACTCTGGGTTGGTTCTCGGCAGGCTTTTCCTCCAAAGATTGCTAATCTTGGTCTCCATGCTGTTCTGAGATTTCTTGGTGCTTTGTCTCGATTGGTTCTTTTGTTGTCTCTGCATCTGGTCGCTTTGGCGGCTGGTTACCTCCTGTTGCAACATCGGGTTTCTTGGGTAGGCCAGCTCCAGATGCAGAAACTCTGCGACTAGTCGAAACTGCCTGGTGCGCACGGTGCTGGATCTGTTCATGGCTGCGGGGGTGATTAATGTGATAGGGCACTTGAGTTGGAGGCAATTGTCGAACAAACCCTGATTGAGCAAGGTGAACCCCTACTGGGAAAGGCTGGCTAGGAAATCCCCCATTCACAACCTGAAAATTGGGCACCTGCATTCCAGGATACACTCCATGTTGCAAAGTAAGCTGCCCAAGGTGAGAGGCGCCAGAAATACCGGGGTGAGCCATAGGAAGTGGCTGGTTTATGCCACAGAGCGGGTATCCAAGCGGTCGAGAAGGAAACCCTGGCTGTTCAATAGCAGGCCCTCTGTCTCCATTTGAATCAGCGGATACCTTTCTAGCTCGAGGCATAGAGATCCATTTTGACCGCAGAACCGGTGAAATTGTCAAAGAAATATCTTGTTCGGGGATGAGGCCCGACTCAAATGCCAACGCATCAGGGACCGACTGTTCGTTAATGAATCTATAATGGTCAGCGCACCGCAGTCAACAATAGAAGCAAAATTCCTACCTCACAATGAAGGCTGGATGCGCCTTGTTCAAATGGAACACCTCTTCAATCTTTCCAAATCGGTTTTCCAACCCAAACTTGATACGAGTCTGAAGGTCAACGGCATGTTCTTGCCCCTTGCTCGTCGCCCTGACGTAGACGCTACGGTTTCTCCCTGCACAATCATCGCAGGAACAAGCGATATATTCGCTTCCACCAAAGCCGCGTACAGAATTCGGACACACAGCTTCATGTGGCTTCATGATTTGAGATCCAAAGCTCTGGCGGCGATGAGAGTTGTTCTTCCAGGTGAACCCGTCTCGCCGGTTATTTGCAGCACCTTGATAGCCTTGATTCAGTTGAATGTGAATGGTCGCATTTCTTTGGCTATATGAACCTCGGCGGTTCCCTCGGAAACCTCGAGTCTGGTTATGTTGTGGTGGACCACGGTTAGAAATCGCTGGAGAGGCATTCGAGCTCTCATTTTGGGATGGGTCAAACAACGGCCATTGGTTAACAGCTTTCTGAGGGTTGGTAGAATCAGAAGGTGGAGGGAATTTTCCAGGTTGGTGATGGCGCGTTGATAGTAGTTGAGGTGGCACAATTGCCGGCTGAGGATGGGCTGGGAGCCCATTCTGCGCCTGTGTGGTAGGATTTTGGCCGTGGTGATTCTGCATCACCAGTCCAGTAGGTTGCGGTGGGCACGTCGAAGAAATTTGCTGGCTGGTTGCTTGAGGCTGTGTCGCATCCCCCGCACCAGTTGTTGGCATGACCGTTGGAGTGGTTCTTGGCTGTTGTGGTATCGGCAAGGCAGCCATAGGAAATCGAAGAGGTGGTAGCTTGTCCACTTCTGGCGCATAGTATGGATTATCTTGTCGATAATTTTGCTCTTTCGCTTCTGATTCAGGCAGAGTAGTGGCTGGGCGGGATATTTCCACCTGCTCAAAATTCTTGCCTGGCCCCTGAACCGATTTCCATTCAAGTTGAGATTGGTTCAAGGATGAACGATACTGCTGGTTGATTTGAGGGCCTGTGACTCTGAGGTCATCGCAAGTGGAATTTGGATTGGTGAAAAGCTCTGAATGGCCCAAAACCATGGAAGGGGGCAGTGATTTTGTAACATTGTCCGCGAAGCCTCTTCCTGGGGATCGAGGATTTTCTCGAGATCTCCCCTTGACTTTGGTTGGAGTCAAAGAGACATATTCTTCGGGAACCCCAAAAGCTCCTAACGCCACATTGCTGTTCATAGTGGGAGGAGTGCTGACCCGACCACTCACTGGCCAGCCGACATTAGAGCTATTTTGAGAAGCCAGCGGCGGAGATGAAACAGGCCCGGATTTCTTCTTCTTTCCCTTCTTGGCAGTACCCTTTTGTCCATTGCCTTGATTGCTTTTGAAAGTGCTCTGATCACCAAGAACATTCAGTAGAAGAGGCCTGCCGCTTCCGTTTGCAATTACTGTTCCTCCAGTTCGGGCACCAGGTCCAGTTCCCGCGGCTGCGGCGGACCTCTGCAATGCTTGAACAGCATCTTCTTGACTGGGAGCCCTCTGAGACTGATTGCAAGAATAAAATTCTGGAGGAGGAAGATAGTAATGGCTACCGTTGTGCATATGAATAGGTGCAGGTGCATTCCGAGTGGTCGGCGATCCATGATGAGATTGGGCCTGAGGCGGCGTGGGAAGTCCGTTGTTCTTGTGAACCGACTGTCCTGCTATGCTGATATTAAAATTTGGGTCCACAGATTGTTGGAGCTTGGACGTACCAAGCCAATTCTCGAATCCATCGTCTAGACCAGACGATAGCAAGTCAGCAGGCTTTTGATCGACGACGAGGTGAGGAGCCGCAAGCAAAATTCGACGATGCCGAAGGGCATTTGCAATGAGTGGTAACGCATCATCTTTGACATTTCCAAGGGTCTTCCAGTCATTTTCACTCAACAAGGGAAGTAAGGGACCTTTGAACTCGTCCCATCGAAGAAGCTTCACCTTGTTTTCATCGCACTCAAGCCACTGATCAGCCCAGTGTCCAATATGAATGGCGATTTCTTTGACATGGTCATGGTAAATGATTTCGTTCTCATCGTAAAGAGTATTGAGGACGTTCCAAAGATTGAGTGCGCCGTAGTGGTACAGATCAGAGGCATCAAAGTAGATCCACAGGTCGTCCCAACACCGCGGCTTACGCATCGGCTTCATGTGCTCCCAATGGATTTTTCGAAGAGAATTACAGACTGACTGCAGTTCATCTCTGGACCAAAGGTGAATTCGTCTTTGAGGCAGAATATGTTGCATCGTGCGAAATGGACGCAATCCATCGCATGTTGAAAAGATTGATTTCGCGTCAGGTCTAGGATTCGTATAAAAACCAACAGGAAGGTAATCCTCGACGTAGGTTTGGATGACGCCCCGCGATCCAGGCGTCTGAAGCATTCTGTAAACATCGGGCAACCCATTTGGGTAAAATTCCGTAAAGGCCGCCTGTTGATTTGGCGGTCGATCGCAAGCGCGAACACGTGAAAACATATCCGGGCTATGAGTTGGCATCACAGGGCCTCCCGGCTGAGGAGGCAAAGTTGAGGCCATCATACAATCTGTGGGATGGTCAGCTCTAAACACTCAAAACCGTCAACTGAGAACTCTTGATCCATCAAGATCATATTCCTGTCCTGTCGAAACATCTCCAGGAACTCAAAGGGAATCATACGCAGAACAGGGGAAAAGCAAGAATCAACAAACTGACCTTGTGTAATGACCAGAAAAATTGATCAAAGCAAGACACGTTTTCTTTTTTGGAGAGCTTAATCAAAACAACAAGAATAGTTGCAAGATTTGGGTCAGGTAGCAGATTGCCAGGTGAAATATCGGGAAAAGTAGTCAGAGAATCACTGCAGTTGTTCAAGGGAAACCAAGAATCGTGGAAGCGATGGAAGAGGGAAAATTAAAAGAAAACCGAGAGACGTGAATTAAACACAGAATAAATTAATCATTGTGTGCGGGCAGTTGACACAGAGTGACAGAGTGGCAGGACAGCAGTTCCCAACTGGCAGCCAGAAGTTGAAGTGAATGAGAAAGGACGTGGACATGTTCAGAGAACATGCGCAACACCTCTCGTTTGCCTGCGAGAGTTTTCAGAGTGAGTCTAAGAGACAAAAACTTGCAGAAAACAAACGGGCCGCCAAACTTGGGCGGATGGCCGCATCAGAAGCCTCCGCATACTTTTAGTGACTGGCGAAATTGAGAGAAACAATCACCGAGACGGGAAGGGAAGGGTAGTTGCTGGATCCTGCTACCGCTTCTCATTATTCTGTTTGGTTTAATTTGAAGGAGATTATTGCAGGGCATGTGTCGGGCCCTCACTGCAGATCATAAAACACAGTCTTGGTATTTATTATACGGATTCAACGCCAAATCATGCATGGCCCTAGTCGCATCCGCAAGCACCGACACAGCATACGGCCCGTGGGATAGTTGCATCATTCCGTCCGTATTCGCCATGGAACATGAGCAAAAGTAAACAGCGCATAAGTCTTGTATCATCGCCAATCCATCATTCAAAATGCAGGTTGGATTTTTTTCTTTTTTGGGTTATACATTGAGGGGGAATCTAACGCTCTCTTTTTGTTACATCAAAACTAATTTTGACCCTACTTCTGCGCATTCAGAAGCTTCAGTATCTCGGACTCGTTATCGCCAGCGATGGCCTTGCCATTGTTCCAGTCCACAATCTGCAAACACCCGTCAATTAGCGACCATTGCCAAGACGTACCGGAACAAACAAGGGGACAAAAGAAAAGACAAACATACCACCGGTTGCAGGAAGCTTCCCTTGTTCTCCTTGAACTTCTTCAGGGCATCCTTCTCGCCTGTCGCATTCTGAATAATCTTGGGGATTCCGCTGGGTCCGACGTATTCGAGGATGGTCTTGACCTGGTCGTCGGTGGGGGGTTCCTCAGTGATGTTCAGCTCAAATGGCTCGCGCGAGGGCTTGGCGTCGGCTCCGGAGGTGGAGTTGGCGGACAGTTGCGTGAGCAAGCTGGTGACCCTCACAGAGGCGGGCGAGCTCGCCTTGTGAAAGACCGTGACAATGTCGAGCGTCTTGCGCTGTCTAGGGCGTGAGCAATTGCGGGGCCACAGCGTCGGCTGCTAGGTAGGGAACCTACGAATCGGAACATTCTGGGCAGTTTATAGGGTGCAAAGCTTCTTGAGAAACAAACTTGGCGGGGGATGAGTGTACTTATGCCGGCAAGATTGATGGAGGATGATGCTCCGATCTGGGATAGCTTCCTGAAGCTGCGTCACACGGCGAAGGGCCAGACGGCTCGGCGTTTTGAGTGGCCCGTGCATCCTCCTGTGCACCCCACCATGACGGAGTGATTGTCCACCGTGAATATCACCCTTGCATTTCGCGTTGCTCAGTTTCCCAATTGAATGCTGATATCAATATTTCTTTTTCTTTTTTTTTTACCTAGACTCCGTCACATATACGGCTAAGCAGCTTGCAATTGTCCCAATATCCTAATCCTTAGGTGCGTCTTTTTTTAGAGCGAATTTCAGTAACGACGCTTCCAACAGCCAAACTCGGCTACATCCTACTTCTTTTGTGGAAACTTTTCCCTGATCTGTTCCTCCGTGAACTTCCGTGTGAGCTTTTTTAATAGCTCAACTCTTCCCTCCATAGTCAGCTGGATTTGATCGCCCATGGGAACCAAGCATTTGGCCAACGTTTCATAATCCTTCATCATAAGTCTAACGGTGACCATCAAGTAGTCAATGTTGTGAAACACCAAAGCACTCTCCTTGGCATAGGTCTGCTTTTGCTGCAAGAATGAGACTGGGTGGTCACGCCAGTGTCTCAACGGGTTGAGGTGATGGGACGTGTGGTAGCCATCGTTGTAGCAGAATCGGTTGCTCTGTGTTGATGGTCAGTACTTGTCTCATAAGTGAATGAGCAGTTCATCTAGGCGGTAACTTACTGCAACATCAATGAGTGTGATGCTGGATCGGAAATCTGAGTCAGGCTCATCGGGATCAACAAACGCGTGCTGGCCCCAGTTTCCAACCATCAGTCCGAATCGAAGCAAGGCCAGAGGCAGAAGATAGGCAAAGATAGTCGCCCTCAAATCAATGCGGCTAACCAGGTAGTAGAATGCATAGGTAGAAAATTCCGATGCAGCTGCCTTGAGAGCCATGGCTGGTCGGTTCTTGCGCAAAAAGTACAGCGGGAGGTCGAACCAGATAAGGAAGTAAAAGCGGCCAACATAATGAAGGAAGTTGAAAATGTCATCACGCTGGTATCTGACGGTTGATGACAGATCATCCGGCCCATTGCCTTCAACGTGGTGGTGCTTGACGTGGTGGTAGAAGTAGGTGTTCCAGGTGTGACCCATCATGGGATCAAGAAGGTATGGGAACGCTTGATCAAAAAGCCAAAACTTCTTATTCAGAATACCTCGCATGTGGATGTGCTGATGCATCATCAGCGTGTAGGTTCCAGTGTAGTAAAACTGCATCACAACATGGAGAATGGCATGTGTGTAGGTAAAGTTGTAAAAGAGGTAAAAGATGCTAGGGACTGAGGTGGTGAAGTAGATGATGAGGTGCGTGAGCATCACCACATCTGTTTCATGGCGAACAGCCCCCCTCGCCCAGGACACATAGGGCTGGAAGAGATATTTGTCGATAGGCCCTGGGAACTTCAGAGACCTCAAGTCAACGGACGAGAAGACTGTGGGTTCGAAATCCTTGTGCTGCGGGTCATTCATAGCTTTGAGAATGGTCACACTTTCCTCCTCGTCAGCCTTGCTCTGGTGAGGTCGTTTCAGATATGTCGTAGTTCCAGAGGATTTGCCCATTTTGGAGGCCCCATTTCCAGATCCAGGTACAACGCCATCTCGGCCAGAGCAAGACTCAACCGTGTCATCTTGTTTCGTCGATTGTCTTGCGTCGTCAGCAAGGCAGTCCAGCACAATGCGGTCTGCGGGGGTAAGAGCCGCATCAAAGACAAGATGGCCCTCCATGTTCAATGCGACGTGAAAACGATGTGGAAATGTCGAAAGCTCCTATGGGCAGCCCAATCGCATTTTGTCAATTCTTGTACTAGTTGGCAAAAATCCCCCCCTATTACTTGAAGACATGGCAGAGATTGACAACTCGTCCCAGGCTAATTTAAGAAGCGCGGTGTCCGCTAAAGCCCAAAAAAAGCCCCAGAGCTCCACTGTCGAGATGGGCTGGCCAGGACCCTTGGCCAATTGTGGGACAAATTCCTCCGGCACCCAGTAAGGAATGCGCTGTTATAGGCCCATGGCTCAGGCAAACTGGCAAGCCTTCACATCCGGACCCTTTCGGGATCAGCCGCCTCTCACGCTTCTCACCGAGTCAGTCCCCCTTTCAACCGACAGATGTGGCCAAACAATCATTTGAAAGCCGTAACCCCAGCACAAAAAATGCGAATATTTGCGAAAAAAGGAAATTATGCTATATTACGTACAACATCGTCTCAGAACCCATAAAAACAATGACACGACACGCAACAACTGCAATCCGGCTCTGTCGGTGAACGGTGATTGCGTCGCTCGCATCTCGCTTTCGCTCCCCCTCATCACACCGAACCTTCACATGCAAGTGATTTGTTAAGACTCCGGATCCTGAAACTCGCCATTCTGGTGCTGGCTGGGCGCCTTGGCCTTCCCGCCATCACTTACCATTCCTCGTCCTGATTAACTGTTGCGCCTTGCCAAGCATTGAATTTGCTGGGGCAGGCAACTTGACTTGACCACGTTAATATGAGTTTGCAATCAAACAATTCGGTAACGAATTATGAGGCACAGAAAGTTTACCTGCCACTCTCGCCTAAACAATGCCTGCTTTACACATATTGCATGGTTTGTGCAACCACTTGCACGCTTACCCTAGAGGTGTTCACAGGTCACCAACCCTCAAAAACCGGAATCCCCACGTGGCGTTGTTGTTGTGCTGATCACGATTTGTCTTCCCAGATAGCTAGGGCTAGTGTGAGATGTCAGGATATGTCGAATGTTTGTGCACATCAGTTAGGATCTGTCATCCGCGGCGAGATTTAAACCCCCATTTGGTGACACTTAAATGTGCAAAACTGAACCCTGTCCAATGCGGTCGATTGGCAAGCGCAAATGGCATATGTTGATACCTAACCATCACCGGTGCGTAATGAGCACTGTCGCTGGTTACTCTATGACGTCTTGGTTGACGTTGGTGTTGATGATCATGATACAAGGTCATGACGTATAATGAAGTCAGGTTGTGGAGAAGGCCAACACCAAACTCGATGTGCGAATTATAAAAGAGACCCGAGCTAAGTAGCTCTGATAAGACACAACAGCTACATTGCAATAAAACCCCCAATTAAAAAAGAGCCAATCTCAGTCCATTAACCATCCTTAGCTTCATTCATTTCGGCATAATGTCTGGATATTCTAGCGTCGGCACACGTGGTGTTTACGAAGCTGGTGATCAGCGAAACCTTCCGGCCTCTGAGATTCAAGGCCGTGAAAAATTTCAGGAAGGAAAGGAGGGATCGCATATTGGGAATGACTCAAGTACGCCGTCTAGTACTAAATAGGAGTAAGCCATTGATAATCTTCCAGAAGATCAACGATCCATTGCCAACCGCCTGGCCGCCGAGGAGGTAAGTTCAGACACAACCAAGTACAACTTCGCTTGCTGAGCATAATAAACAGCGAAAAGACGACCCTGCCGACGACAAAGAGACTGCCCTGTCTAAGAAGGACCCGACTTTACCGGTGTGTGCTATTACTACAATGCATTCCATTAACACAGCTGATCGTGTCGTGTGATAGGCTCAGATGCATGGCAACGAACCCTCCAAAGGGGCTAAGGTGGATGCGCAACTGCGAGCGGAAGAGGAGGAAGAGCTTAAGAGGAAAGGCAAGGCTTAAAAAGATCAAAGCGTACTTCACATAGCACAGACACGGAGAAGATGTTTGAGAACACATAAATTTATTGAATTGCACCATAAAAAATAACCAGACTCATTCTTGATCACTAGATTCCAACATCGGTTATAATCTCGTGCTTGTCCTGTCGCCGGAAGACGAATTGAGGACTGCAGCACCTTCGACGCGTCGTGCAGTTGATCAGAGAAAGAGAAGGCTTGTCGAGCACCACTAGATTGCATGTTAGCTTGTTTGATTCCCAACTGCGAAGGACGACAAGTAAAAGCAAAAAGCATGAGCGCTCAGAATATGTAAGAAATTGAATATCAGCTTTCCACCCGATTTAGCCACTCCGGCGAAAGAGAGCCATCAAATAGAATCAATCGCAAATTAAACTCATCCCGTACTCATAACCAAAGGAAACAAATCTTGTAGCTTACCTTGATGCTGTCAGCATTGCAGAGATTGGCTGCGAAAATTCTTGCAGTGAAGCAAAGAGGACGGGATTGGGGAGGCTCTGGAAATTTCTTTTGAAGGGCTCCAGCCTTGTCATGGTCCGTGCACCAATGACCAGGTACCGAACCCGATGGATCGGCACAACGTAGTTCCGGTAATTTTAGTTAGGGCACAGAATTTCCCACACGCTTCAACAGCCGAGCCATCAAAAAGTCTTTGGCGATTTCAAGGTGTGAGAGGCTCCAGTAACATCAAACTAACGGGACAGCATATCGACACTTGGTATGAGGACACCAACCCCCCACCATAGCAGCAGCTCTTGAACAATTGTTGCGCGCGTTTTGAGAAGTTGCGACTGACCGACTCCTGTTAGATCACCGTCACAATGGGCGACGTTGCTATTGAGGGTTCCAACTGGCGCCTCGTTGAGGTTGGCCGAGTCGTTGTGATCAACGGCGACCACCCCTTCGCCGGCCGCCTGGCCACGATTGTCGAGATCATCGACCACAAGCGAGTACGTCGAATACGCTGTTCAATTCGCACCGCGCGCAAAAATGTTGACTAGGAATTAGGTTCTCGTTGACGGTCCTTCCTCCAACGCCGACCTCGCTGTTCCCCGACAAGCCGTCCCCCTCAGCAAGGTCCTCCTCTCTTCCCTTATCGTCGAGGGCCTCGTCCGTGGCTCCCGAACCGGCGCCGTCCGAAAGCAGTGGGAGAAGTCTGAGATCGACTCCAAGTGGGAGGAGACCAACTGGGCCAAGAAGCGTGATCAGATTGAGCGAAGGAAGAACCTTACCGACTTCGACCGCTTCAAGGTCCTCCGCCTCAAGAAGCAGCGACGATTCGAGGAGCGCAAGGCTCTCGCCAAGGTTAAGGCCTCGGCATAAATGGGTTCTTTACGAGGAGTCAAGGAGGTGCTTTGCAGGCCGGGTTTAGATCGAGAGGCACGGAACGGGGCAAGGAAACACGTCACGGCGGCATAGAAGCTGCTGGATTCTGTTTTGCTCCGGTTCTGGAAGGCTGTATGTCACATTTCATCGTTATGATGGACGGGGTCAATACGGGTTTTCTGAGATCAGGTTGAATTCAAAGCATTAGGAGCATCAAAAACTATGGATCGTTGTGAAGTGTAGCCAAAAATACAAAGAAATACCCGCCATAAACAGTAAACTTGTTGTCCCCTCAAATTTTCGGCTCATTGCGGCTGCATTGCGTAGTTGTTTCCCCCCCAGGTTTTCTGATGCGCAACAAATCCTGATTACCTAATGGAGTTTAGTTCCCACCTCCAACTTAGCCCTAGAATTTCGCTGCTCGGTTTTGAATCACAAAACGAAGACGTCGACGAGTGATACCTGGCAGCAAACAGATTACCTGGGACCAACAAACATGTGAGTGCGCAGCCGTGATTTTTGTCCCTTTGACCGTCCCGATATTATTTTTCCCGTGGTGCGGAGATTTTTTGGCCACAAAATCGAAATACAAGAATTGAGCTTGAAACTAACATCCCACGCCCACACCAGTAGCAAAAATGTCGAACCCCAGAGTTGAGGAGCTTCCCGACGAGGAGCCTAAGCAGACCAAGGTCGAGGAGGTCGAGGATGACTCCAGCGACGAGTCCGAGACTGGGGAGGTTGAGGCCAACCTCCCTGCTGGTTCTACTTCCGTTATCCACAACCGCAACGAGAAGAAGGCTCGCAAGTCCCTCGAGAAGCTGAACCTGATCCGCATCCCTGGCATCACTCGCGTCACTCTCCGCCGCCCCAAGAACGTGAGTGAAAGCGACACCCCATATTGATGGCGCATCTTGAGTGAGGGATCAATACTGAGTCAATATTTTCAGATCCTCTTCGTCATCAACAGCCCTGAGGTCTTCAAGTCTCCCAACAGCAACACCTACATGTGAGCAGCTACTAACCCCGCTAACCCCTCACTTTGATTTGACTTTTTTTCTCCTTCTATAGTGTCTTTGGTGAGGCTAAGATCGAGGACGTCAACGCTGCCGCCCAGCAGGCTGCTGCCGCCCAGCTCGCCGCCCAGAACGCCGAGGACGCCCACGCCGGCCACAACCACGGCGAGTCCAGCAAGGCCGCTGAGGACGCCGAGGACAAGAAGGACGAGGAAGAGGAAGAGGAAGACGACGAGGAGGAGGTCGATGCTGAAGGCTTGGAGGATAAGGACATCGAGCTTGTCATGACCCAAGCCAACGTCAGCCGCAACAAGGCCGTCAAGGCACTGAAGGAGAACGATAACGATATCGTAAACTCCATCATGGCCTTGAGTATCTAGGTATGACACAATGGGCTGGATGAGAACCTTTTAAAAAAAGCTTGTGCACAGAACACATACTTGGCTCTATACTAGTCCTGGGCGAATTGTTCCTGGTCCCCAAAAAGGAGTTGATGCCGAATAATGGAATCAATTGAAGGGAAATCGCACCCTCTGCCGGTACTGACAGCTCTCCCCCGCCTTTGGCTACTCGTAGCAACTTGCGAATGTGCATGCACTAATTCCTGAGTGAATGTCGTAATTGGGTAAAATAATCAAAATAGCCTAACTATTTTCTCTATTTTCAATGGCCATTGCTTCACCATAATTTGCAATTTCTCGTTTTCGAGCTCTATCCCCCGCAGCCTGTTCCCGCTCGCCCAATGCCACCATTGAGGGGTTCCGAGGGCGCCGCCGACCGGATTTCCTGTCGCATCACGTGACTCTCTAGTGCCCGGTTGTTCCCTGGCGAAGTTCGGCAAAGTCAATCAACACCCGTCAAGATCACCCTCTCCGCTCCCTCGACACCGCAATCCTCCTTCAAAATGGCGACTGTAAGTTCAATTCGTCAATTGACGCGTGTAATTGATAGCAAACCGCACCAATTGATGCCCCGACCGCAATGCGGCGTCCGATCGGCCCCCGAACCGTTGAGCTAATTTTCTCCCCAACAGCGAAGCGCAGCTCTCAAGCTTGACTGGACCAAGGTCACCAGCTCGCTCGGCCTCCGTGGCCAGACCGTCTCCTCCCTCCAGGCCTTCAAGAAGCGCAACGAGGACGCCCGCCGCAAGGTTCAGCAGCTCTCCGAGCAGCCTACCACCGTCGACTTCGCTGCCTACCGATCCGTCCTCAAGAACCAGGCCGTCATCAACGAGATCGAGAAGCGATTCAACGCCTTCAAGCCCGTCACCTACGATGTCTCCCGCCAGCTGAAAGCCATCGATGCCTTCGAGGCCGAGGCCGTCAAGAACGCCGAGGCCACCAAGCAGGCCGTTGACCTCGAGCTGAAGGACCTTGCCGCTACCCTGCAGAACATTGAGGAGGCCCGACCCTTTGAGGACCTCACTGTCGTACGTATCACCGTGCACCGATTATTTGGGCCGATTTTCACACTCTACAGGACGAGGTTGCCGCTGCCGAGAAGTCGATCGACGAGAAGACTGCTCAGCTTGTTTCCAAGGGCCGATGGATGGTGCCGGGCTACAAGGTACGTTGCACGTTTCAGGAGGTTGACACAGCATCTAACACCCACTACAGGAGAAGTTCGGCGATCTTGCTATGGTTTAATCGATTGGCGACGTGCTTTTTCCAGCTTCGCTCTGTGTACTCTAGCATTGTAGATACGAGAACCCGAGGTAGAACCAGGTTCTCCTCATACCCAATCATCATCTACGACCTTCCTTATGTGCTTCATCTAGACTATTTCCTCCGGCTGTTCCCGAATGTGTTCGAATTTGTGTTTGCGAGAAAAAATGATGATAAAAGAGACTTGGAATGTCGCTAGTGGTCTCCGAATATGACATGTCAGGATCATCCCGGCCAACCCATGGTTGACAAATTATCTTGGCTTCCACCGAAGGACCGGCATCTTCTATATTTGTTATTAAAGGGCACCCATGCCATTGGAATTTTCATTTTCTCGCCGTCCAAGGCTTTTCAAGGGCAGCTCGGCTCAGCGGGAAGAAACTCGGACCAACGCAGCCTTGGCTTCAAGACTCATTTCACAGTCTAGCTTGCGGGATTCGATATTTACCCTCGGGAAATAAGTTTCCTATCTGAGAATTGATTAAATATCTGCCTTGTAAACTAGTCTATTTGACCAATCCTATTTGGCTTTTCCTGGCATCCCTAATGGGATTTCATCGATATTTTGACTCGTTGTAGTTTATCGCCATGGATTGTTCAGAAAATATTATTTTACTCCTATAGCTTTTTTCTCGACCAATGATTGTCTCGTGTCGAGAGATAGCATGTGCAATGCAGTTGTGTTCAACCACTCATGTTACCCTATATCCATCCACTTCACGAATGGCGGTGAATGAAGACAGTCGAAAAGTCGTTCGGTGGATACGGATAGATGACGATTACCAATGTTATGTATTTGGTGCTGGGGATACTGGTATTGTCTAGATGTTACTTGTGTAGTCCTTCAATTATCCTTGACGGAAAGCTTGGCCTTACGATATTGACTCGCCTCAACCCACAAAACAACCACAATAAAGAAAAGCATTGCTCTTATGCATTGAATAATCCACCTAGTGTGTTTACTTGAGATCCTTCTGAAGACATGTAGAGGACTGGAAGAAGACTGATAGTACATCACGTGGTATCGTTTTCAGCCTATTTGACTGCATACGCCGGCGAATTAAATTCCACCACTTAAACCCAGGAATTACTTCATTAAAGACTGTTGAGGGCCAACATTAGTTTCGACTCATTCAAGACCTATAAAATATTTACGGCATGGAATTTCCTGATCCTGAACTAGAGGCTTACGTATTCCAAACGGCACCGCCATTGGACCCAGCCTGTTTAGAGTGGGAGCAAGAACTGAAGGACCTTGGCCCACCACGGCAGTTCAGTTCGGATCTCGACAGACAACCTGTGTATGCTCGAGAATGTCGTGACCGAAATGCTAAAATCATGGAACCTGGAGCTAGGGACCACCAATTATCGCAGGGGATCGTGAAAAAGGAATTTACCATTTCGTCGTCAGCAGACGGGTGCGCGATTCCAGTGATTCAATTGGATTTGGCCGAATACCAAGATGCTGATGCTGATATAATCGTCATCTATTATCATGGCGGTGGCCTTCGAGTTGGAGAGGCAGACAGTGAAGAGCTTTCGTGTCGACATCTCATCAAGTCTGGTGTTGGCCATGTGCGGCTGTACTCAATCGGCTATCGACTCATGCCCCAATGGCCGGCCGCCACTTGTCTATCAGATTCGTTGGACGGCTTTAGGATTTTACGAAGTCAGACCGCAAAGAACATCGTTGCAGGGAGCTCAAGCGGCGGGCAAATGGCGACCGCAGTGTCACAAGCAATGCCCAAGGGTTCTGTTCAGGGCGTCCTCTTACGGTGTCCCGTCACGGCCGATAGGCCGAGCGGCATCGAGTACATACCAGAAAGGTTGAGGCCATACCACACTAGCGTGTCGCCCACGTTTACTACGTTTCTTATGAAGTACCTGGAAAGAGAGTCACCTAGGGACGGCCTTGAGAAACTCCCCCTTGAAGCCACACACGATGAGCTGCGAGGCCTGCCTCGAATCTGGATCCAACTGGCAACAAACGATACAATTTACTCAGATGGACTCTGCTACGCCATGATTCTGAGAGATGCAGGAGTAGAAGTTCAGGTGGCGCTGGAAAAAGGATGGCCTCACACGTTTTGGTTGAAGGCACCCCACTTGCCTCAAGCGCTGGAAGCTGAGAAGAGAATGGTGGAGGGACTTGAATGGATTCTACAAGGACAAAAAGAAGCTTGAGGAAAACAAAAAAAGAATTAATTGATCTGACTCGACTACTTTGCTGGATTGGTCATCTGTTCTCAGATACATCTCAAAACCATAAACCGCCGAGTCCTGAACTTTGTAACTTGCAATTGTCCTCAGATCATTTCCCCTTCAATTCGACCACCATGATCGATCGAGACTGGCAAACTACCAGCCATCCAGCGAAGAGTCACGATTTCCACGACAAGGAGTGCTCTGGTCGACAGGAAGATCGCCCCAGCTCACTCGATTTTTGTGGATGGAGCGGGCGCGGGGAGGGATGTATGGGTTAGAAACCCAGTGAGTCGCACCAGATGGATCAGTCCAACGATGGGGGCTCCGAGTAAAACGTCGTTCCTCCTTGGCGTCGGTGCGCCTGATTTCAGGGCCTACCGAGGATTGTCTTCCGAACAACCACGATGTCGCCTGTTTGCCTTTGCCCTTTCCAATAGTCGCCTGGCTCTTGTCGACGATGAGATCGTCGTCCTGGGGCTCATCAACCCAGTTTCCGGGCATCACTCGAATGCCCGAGTCCACAAAAGGATCCTTCGGGTTGCCGCCACGGGCGCTAGACATGGCAGTCAACGTATTTGTGTCGAAGGAGGTGCCTCTTGGGCTGGTGCCCCAGGAAGGGCCCCAGTAGCTGTCGCTTGTAGTCGGGGTCATAATGGGATGCGCGTACTTGGTGTTTCCGCCCCAAATACCCGTGTCAGTGGTGTCGAAATTTGAATTGATAGGCCTGACCTTGATTCCCTGTTTGCCCCACGTCGAGAATTCGACGTCGTCTGAGGTGTCTTGGCTACCTGAGATGGTACTATCGCCGTCGACCTCTGCGTCTTGATTGATACTAAAGTTGGCGAGGGCAGACGAAACAGCGTTGACCTCTTTGACTAACTTGTCAAGCTTATCCTGCAGAGCAGCTTTGCCGTTCCCGAAAGTCTTGCCTTCGCGAGAAAAAAGTTTCGAGGTGTGCTTGCTGGAGTAGGATGCCCCGATATTGTGGCGATCATTTAGGCCTAGGGCTTCGTGGAGGGTTGGTTTGACTTCATGATGGAAACCCTGTGGGTTTTTGAGGAAGTTGATAGACAAAGGAACCATGGCTGCGAGGAGAATCTCCTGCTGGTCATCCACTGTCAAAGTTTCCCACATGGAGAGGGCGGTGCGGCGAGTAACGTTTTGGAGGTTGTCGCAAAGCATTTCGGGTTGGTAGTCAGATGTCCCCCAGCGATGAAGGGCATGAGAAGGAACTCGGATCAACAGGTAACCCTCCAAAAAGTGAGCATGTGACAAGGAAGGATGTGAAGAACAACATACCTCTCCACCGGGAGCAGGTACAATAATTTGCACCTCGCTTGTGTTGGGATTATGCATGGGCTTCTTGACAAAGACCATGTGGGAAGGTTGTTCTGGGGCACGAAGAGGGGATCGCATGATGGCTCTCAAGGCCATACCAACTCGAGACTCTTCATCAGCCCGTTCCTTGAGTATCTTGAAAAGCATAGGGTTAGTCTGATGTAACTGCTCATTCGGCTTGAGCGCGGGTTTCGAATGAACGGGAGGCATGTTTCTGAAGCTAGAGTTTCTGGAAACACTCGCCAACCTGAGGGTTTTGCAAATGTTGTCGGTTAGAGCTTGGACAAGAAAACACTATGATGGTGATTATTTATGGCAAATGTGCACGCACAAAGATAGGTTCATAGCGTGTGCTTGAAGGCCGGGCATGGAAAAGAAAAGGAAGCTTGAAGAGAGCTCAAGCGGGGAATTATATATGAGGCACAGTTGAGAGGTGAATCACTCAGGAGCCGAGAGACGACGATAAACACCATTAGGGTACCTACGTGGCGTTTGGATAACGATGGTCTTCTTGCGTTGATTGCATGATAATTGAGACTAATTCTTTTTAATGATAGAAACAGCTCAACACGGTTACTCACAGAACAGGGCTAATCTTTTCAATTCTCTGGTGCGATTGTCTTTATTATGTGGTTTGGGCGTGTAAACCTGAATGGAATAGTATAAAGCATTCTAAAAAGGATCGCGTTTGCCATGAGTACAGTGCATGCACCGGACCCGTTTGAAGAATGTCTAGCATTTGTGACCGTTGCACCCTGCTGGAAACTACAGTGACTGCATCAAGTACGGTAGGACAGGTTGAATGACAGATCAAAGACAATGGAACAGTGTCCAAGATTTGACGGTATTCTCCTTCGCTGGGGCTCCTAAATCTAGAAACAACTCCCGGGATAACCTGCAAAAGATTCCTCCATGGACGAACAATATCTACTCACGCAGAAACAAACCCAGCCCTCAACTCCCACGGCGATGCCTATTCTCATTGTATCGAGGTTCTTGAATTTGGAATTTTTCTTTGGTATTGTTGCTTATGCCTTCGCATATTTGTTGGTCCACTCCTTTGCGGTGGCGATGGCGGCTTGCTCGTCCTCCTTCCAGCTCTTAGCAACATCGGCAGCGAGGGGATCGTCGGGGTTAGGGGCTCCAAGCAGGGCCTGAATAGAGAGGAGGATGGTTCGGATCTGGAGGGCGGGTGACCAGTTGTCTAGCAGTCACTGTTAGTATCCGTATGGGAGAGAGGAGCGTCTGAGCTTTGCGACTCACTCTTGAGAACATCCAGGCAGATGCGGCCCAGCTTATCAACGTTGGGGTGGAAGATCTTGGTGAGGAAACGGATCTTAGGGGGGGTCATGGGGTAGTCTTCAGGTAGGAAAAGTTCGAGTTTGAAGATACCGCCTGCGCAGGTCAGACATGAATCAGCACTCAACCCGGGACCTCACGCGCACCTTCATATGGGGACTGGGCAGGGCCGTGAATCTCGACATCGAAATAACGCAGGTTATCGTCGTGGGGGACAGCGCTGATTCCAGGAACTCTGCAAACGGGCAGCAGTCAGATGCGATGCTCTGAGTCAAGATTGATCAAGAAACTTACGGTTCCGACATCAGTCTGGAAGTTTCCTTCTGGATACGCTTTGGCAGGGATTCGCCCATCTTGTCGACGTGTGTGTAGGATGATGCGGAATAGAGGGGTTAAAGGTTATGCGACAGTCGTCTCGTTCAAGCACCAGGTACAAGCTCGCTGGTTTACAAATATGTTGAAGTTGGAGGGGTGTCTTTCGCCAGGCGGGGCAGTCGAGCCAAATGCGAGGCGCCAGTGGAGGGGCAGAGACCAGCTAGCCGCTTTAAAGCTTGAGATGGGGACCCGAGGAGGACAGTAGAGGAGGCAAATCGTCAGGTTTCGCGCAACACCAAACAAGGATGTGGATGGAGGAAGAAGAAACGTTGCGAGTGGCAGCGAGAGGACGAGCGGTGGCACGTTTGCGAAGGCGGAATTTCCATGCTTGGTTCTGTCGCGGCGCCCGATAAGGCCGCGGGCTGGTTCATGGCCGGCGATGGCGGGGGAGGTACCGCCCCACAGAAATTGCGAGCCAGTGTACCCTGCGCGCCATCTCAAACTCAGTACCTCGTGAGTACGTATCGCCTGACAACCCCTGCGTCCTGACGGGAGATTGGCCAGGTCGAGGCAGCTCGATCTCATCCATTTCGTGACCAAAAGTCAACTGCATCGCCGAGCCAGCCATCAGAGCCGTCGCTGCGCCGGGGCAATTGTCGCGAATCTTGTATGAGATGCCGACGTAATTCAGTGACCTTGCAAGGCCGCGCGCCGCTCACTGACGCTGCTGAAAATTCTCATCCGACATCACACGAGCTGCGACATGACGATTGAGGTGCGTCGCGACAGCTCCTTGTCACGGCCGCCACCATGCCCTCCTTTGACCAACTTGCCGACCAGCCCAAGAAGGGCAAGACCATAAAGTCTGCCCTGGACAGCGAGAGCTTCGATGCGGATGGAACCATCCATGTCGAGGGCATTGTCGGCTCAGCCACCATCGCCCCGTCCGGCAGAGATGTCGCCTTGGCCTCGTGAGTTACACACGCCCGATGTTCACGTGTGAGGCCCCCAACTAACTGGATCTAGACCCGATGGGTTGGCAATCATTGACCTGGACTCTCCGTATAGTCCGCCTAGACGCCTGAGGAGCCATGGCATGCCGTGGCTTGTCGTCGATGTGCAATGGTCCCCATTTGCTGCTCGAGACTACTGGATCGTGTCCACTGCTAACCATCGTGCTCTTGTGTGGAACCTGAACTCTAGGGAAGAGTCGAGCGCTGGAGCTATTGAGCATTCTTTGCAGGGACATAGTCGAGCCATCACTGATGTCAACTGGTCTGCCCACCACCCAGATCTGTTGGCTACTTGCTCTGTTGATGGTTATATACATTCGTGGGATCTTCGACGACCGCGACAGCCTGTTTTAACATTTTGCGATTGGTCATCTGGCGCATCGCAAGTCAAATACAACCGCCAGGTCTCTCATATCCTTGCTTCCGCCCATGACCGATTCCTTCATATCTGGGATGAACGACGCACCTCTGAAGCTATCAAAACCATCAAAGCGCACAAATCTAAGATTTATGGCTTGGACTGGAACCGCACTCGGCCAACGGCCATAGCATCTTGCGGAATTGATAAAACCATCAGGCTATGGGACTACAGCGACGAGGGTGACCAACCTGAGCGCATTATCCACACTGGGTTTCCAGTATGGAGAGCTCGGCATACGCCTTTTGGAGAGGGAATCCTGGCCATGCCGCAAAACGAACCGGGCGATCTTTATCTGTATGACGTGAGAAGATCCGAAGATCCGTCTGTTGCCGCTTCAAGCGACCCTGTTGTTGTGTTCCCTGGCCATGGGGACCACAAAGCCAAGGAGTTCTTATGGAGGAGCCGTGGAGTGGTCAACGAGGATATGATTGACAACCGAGAATTCCAACTTGTATCTTGGGGCACCGACAATGAGCTGAAACTGCAAGGCGCTGACACCAATGTCCTCGCTGCTGTCGGGCATGAAAGGGGAATGCGGTTGACCTATAGCCCGAATCTAACTCGCAAGGGTGCTACATACAAGACCTTCCGAACCATGGATGATAACTCTACTCGTGACAGAAAGGCTGCAACCATGAGCGACAACCGCCCAATAGGCCCACTCAGCAATTATAAACAAAGTGCTCTCACAATAGGCATGCGTTCAGCCGCAAGCTCAAATTATCGCATGGGTGTAGCTTGGCGAGGCCCAGCTATGAAGGCAAAAGTTAGCAACAAAGAGCGGCCCCTGCATCGGAATCAATCCCAAATCGGTTGGATGAAGGGTATCACAATGACAAAAAGGAAAACGTCTGCAGATGTGTCGAAGCGACATCTATCTAAAGATTCCAGTATATTCGGCCATGGTTATCCTGCTGATGAATGGGGCGAGCCAGATACCATCCAAGAAGAGGTTCTGCGGATCAGCGCCCAGCTTCCCAAAGTCAAGTGGGAGGACATTGATAACGAGAATTTGACCCTCAACGCTTCGCTCAACGGACCATGGGGAGTCGATGGAGAGACCATATTCGTCAAAGTTAGGATTGACGTGCCCTCGAGTTATCCCAAGGGAAAATCACCAAAGTTTACTATCGAGAAGACGTCTTTTATGCCCGCGGAAACTCACAAGAAGATGGAGCGTGAAGTTCACCAACTCGCCGAACAATTCTTGCAGAGGAGGCTAAACTGCTTGGAAGTCGTGTTTACATATTTACTCGGAGAGATTGATCTTGAAACAAGTACAACCTTTTTCAAGAACGTCCGAGACTTGGATGATGATCTTGGCGCTCTAGCTGATGAAAGCTCTAGCGAATCAGACGAGGATATTCCTGCAGGTGGCTCAGCTTCGATGTCCCAGGAGCTCATGCCTCATCACGAGGCCGATACAGCGCTTGCTCCACCTCACCGCACCATTATTCCACCGCCACCCAGGACATGCGGTGCTCGGTTCTCCCACAATGGGCGGCTGGTTTGCTTCTTCCCCACCAAAGAGGAAAAAGCAAGGGCACTCTTTTCCACGACTCTGGATGCGTATAGGGACCGTCCTAAGGGGGAACCATTCTTTGCAGGTTTTGGAAGGATTGCACATGAACTTGGACCAAGGCAGAGGTTTATGGGAGAAGACAACTCAGGCTCCGACGATGCCACCGATTCAGACGAGTCACGTTCGTCGTCTTCATCCTCAAGTGACTCCGAATCAACCTCGCACAAAATTAGTCTTTGGTATCACCCCAGCCGCCAATTCAGGAAGACATGGAGTGAGGACCGATCGATTCGGTCGAGTGGTGGTGGAACTGGCGCGGGAACCGGTACAGGCACAGGCACTAGTCGCCGACGGCCTGGCCGCCCCAGAAACGTCATATCTATCCATGATTTCAGACCTATGCTGCCATCTAAGGAAGAGTTTGCTCGGGAATATGCCATCTTTGGCGATGGGGCTGAGGTTTGTGAACACAACGCCAAGGTTGCTGAAAAATATGGCGCCAAGGACTTAATTCACATCTGGCGTTACCTGGGCCTTTTACTCAAACGAGGGATTCCACTTGAATTTCTTCCACAAAACCACAGGCGGGATTCCATCCTCGTTATTGCTCATGATGTGGTATCCAAGTGCCAAGGTGAGGCATCTCTATCAGATGTCATCGAAACCAACGGTAGCCTCTCGGGCAGGGTCAAATGGGGCAAACACCCACTTGCCACGGGGTTTATCATGGATTTGTTTACTTATTTTGAGAAAATTGCCGATATCCAAATGCTGGCCATGCTCTCTTGTATATTTGGCGACTCGTCCTCTGAGGATAGCGTGGCTTACTTTGAGTCCCATCTGACGCAGCCAGAAACACCTCTGCCTATGAAAGCGCCGTCGTTTTCGCTTGATTATTTCCCAACAGATGCTTCGCTATGGAACAACTTTCCCAGAAGCTACACTAATTCTGTGGCTACTACTCCTATGACTATGCATACACCTGTTCGTTATGCTGGATCGCAGGCATCTGATGAAGTAATTTGGGGCGGGGATCCAGGCTCAAATTCCTATTCCTGCGGAGAGACACCACCTAGCAGCAAGTTTAAGGGATATCTCGCAGAGTTGGAGCCACCACCCAGTGTATCAACCTCGCCCAATACACGTTTTGTGCAGCGGGCAAATTCTGGTCTAGCATCGGCATTCGCAGCAAACCTGCCTCGCTCCTTTAGTGCGGTAGCCTCCTCATCACCGCCTGGACCAGTGAGAAAGAAGCCCAGCCCTGCCGAAACGATTCTTAACAGCCTTACTCCAAGCATGGCTAACGCTACGTGGAGCGCCTCTACCGCAATGGATTCAAGCGGGGGCAGAACATCGCTCTCTGATGATGAATATCGCAGAGATGATTCTCTCCCTTTGGTACCCGTGAATGTCGCGATCATGATGGAGGACCAGACCATATTTGACGATGATGGATGGCTAAGTACCCCGTTGCTGGAGCCGAGCAGATCAAATGTGTATGCCAACTACCGGTATTCTTACGCTGAAATGCTGCAAATGTGGAACCAACCACTAGCTCGATTGGAGATTATGAAATTCAATGTGCTTAAAGAGGACTTGGCAAACGGACACATGGACAGCAGCTTTCACGACTCGACGACGGTCCACGAAGGGGCAAGCAATAGCGGTCTTCATCACCACAAGAGTTCCTCTCCCATCGCCATGGGAAAGAAGGATCAACTCCAGGCACTGGTGGCTTCGGGTCGCGGCATCGATGTGACGGGAGTGTGTCGGATCCACGAAACACAGCTGGAGCCTCTCCGCTACACGTCTACTGACTCGAGGGTTGGAGGAGCTGTAGGCACATGCGATCGATGCCACCGCACGCAGAGCCAACTTCAATGCGTTTACTGCCTCGAGCCAGTTGATGCTCTGTTTCCGCCTTGCTTAGCTTGCGGGTGTGCCAGCCATGAGGCATGTCTCGCTGAGTGGCACGCCGCTGGGGAGACCGAGTGTCCTGCTGGTGACGAGTGCAACTGCGTCGAAGAAGCAGCGGATGGCCAGGTTGAATCTTGGGCCGCTCTCCAGGGGGCGATGTTGAAGGGGCAGCGAGGCATACCGATGCTGACCATGTTGCCAGGGCCCGCTATGGGTAGCGATGATGAATCCAAGATGCCGAACGGATGGGAGAGAATCGAACCAAACGTACCCAGCCGAATGCAAGGCTTATCAAGCGTCGGCATGAGTCTGGGAAGCAGGCTTAAAAAATCGGCAGGGGAGTGGTCCCGGACTTCCAGCCTGAGAAAAGGCGAGAGAGGTCGCCCTTGATTCGGTGGCGGTTTAATATCCAACGACGCCACTTGTGTTTTATTATTTTCAGCTTGGTGTGGGAATTGTTAAAGTGTGAGGATACCTTTTTATTTTATTTTCATTTACTTTTTGGACATTGCGAATCTGCACCGACCTCTTACTCCTTATTTGGATATTTTCTCAGTTTGGTGTTGATGGAAAGCTGAGAGTGGAAAGAGTTCGGAGCCACCTCCCAATACGCACTACTTTGAATGAATGCTACAAGCCTTTTTATTTGCTAATACCAATATAATGAGATCATTTACATGTATTAAAAAATGAACAAATATTTCAAGGTATTGATGAAATTTGTTTGCGCCATATCAAGTTTTGTGATAAACTTTGCTCCCTAGTGATCTGAATTCTCGTATGGGCCAGAGTCGCTCGGCAAGTGGAACTAACTACCTTCTCTAATGCATATTCGGGTTAAGGAGAGGCCAGTAGTTCAGATTTTGGCCTGTAATTTGATAGGCAACGGAAGGCCAGCTGGATTTCTCGACTTCCTTTGTTGTAGGGCTGTGGTGAAGCAACTAAAAACAAGACCATGCATGCACATGCAGGTGGCCGAATATCGCACTTGAATTCGCTTCCTGCCATGAATTTGAATGGGGACAAGAAAAGACGGTAGAATAACGCAGCGCGTTTTGTTGCCAAGAACAATTGTAGTATAATAAAACAGGCACGTTCCTTCTGGTCGGGTTCCATTTTCAAGCTATTCACGCAACCATGGCTCTCGCTAGGCTACCAACAGTAATGCTAGGGTAAGCGCCTGCATGCATCCGTGTCTGCCTCGGTGTCCGGTGATTAACAGTCGATTTGATGTCTGCCTGCTCCTAGCCCGGCCGCGTTTCCTCACCGCGAAGCCGGCATAAAAGCTTGCAGGCAGCCATTTGGAGGCTTCCTTTTCAGGCACAGCAGGGCCCTTGCGAGCATGTCAGCACCCGATTCATCGGCGCCCTCGCGCCCGCCAAAGATCAAGACGCGCATCCTCATCATCTCGGACACTCACGGCAGCAAGCCCAAGCCCAAGATCGAGACAGACCCGTCCACGGAGGATGAGCTCAGCCAGGAGGACATCCGATGGACCCGCACCGGGTTCCGAGAACAGCTCCCGGAGGCCGACGTCGCCATCCACTGCGGCGACCTGACTAAGAGGTCGCGCGTTGACGAGTTCAAGGACACGTTCGACATGCTGCGCGCCCTCCGGGCCCCCGTCAAGCTCGTTATTGCAGGCAACCACGATCTCGCCCTGGACGAGGCCTACTTCTACCGCCAGTTTGGGGGCTCCAGGGAGACGGTGGAGAAGGTAAGGGAAATTGTGCACGAGGCGCGGGCCGACGGCGTGCACTACCTCACCGAGGGGACGCACAGCTTCACGCTCGACAACGGGGCGCGGCTCCAGGTGTTTGCGAGCCCGCACACGCCCGAGTACGGAGGGTGGGCGTTCCAGTACAGAGACGGGCACGACTTCCCCATCCCCGAGGGCGTCGATGTCGCCATGACCCACGGCCCGCCATCGGGCGTGCTCGACTACGCTGGCATGTCCGGCACCAGGGCCGGCTGCCCGGACCTCTTCAAGGCCGTGTACCGGGCCAAGCCGCAGATCCACTGCTTCGGCCACATCCACGAAGCCTGGGGCACCGTGCTCGCCCGGTGGAAGGAGCCCGAGGGCGAGCGCATCTCGCGCGAGACCGTCATCGTGCCCGACCCTTCCAAGGAGATCAAGCTGGCCAACATGAAATTCGACCGCCTCATTCACGACGAGGAGACGGTCAGGAAGCGCAGGGAGGGCCTCATCGAGGTGAGCAAGCGCCGCGGCATGTACATAGACCTGACGGAGGGGGAGGCCCAGCTCACCCAGGGCGAGCAGACGCTGTTTGTGAATGCCTCCGTCATGGACATGCGGTACCGTCCAATCCAGATGCCGTGGCTGCTGGATCTGAACCTGCCAAAGGCAGAAATTACAGGGCTCATATAGAATTCATCATGAATAGACTCATAGATTGGGGGGACAAGGGTAATTGCACAAGGGACCGGCATGGTGGACACTGCCAAGGGAGAGGGTGAACAGGACATGAATTGCTTGACTCCTCAAGCAGAGGCGTTTCTATCATTACTCTTTTTAGCTCATGTGTACGACTAGATATTAGTTGAAGAGAGGCGTGCGCTTTCCCCGCTGCAGACAACCTTTTTGCTCTTTTTTTCTTCTTCTTGTGTTTCAGGCGTATGTCCCTCAATATCTGTGATTACGTGCAGCAATCATTACCACTCCTCTCAAAAGTGGAAGGAGTTAAAAAAAAGCCAAGCACGAGGCTTACAAGATCCATGTCCAAAGCACCAAATATCCCCCCTCCCTGGAAAATAATAAAGCTTGTACGCTCCGTCAGGCCTAGCGTGCGGGTGTCGTGCGGTCAGCCACGACGGTAGAAGTGAAGAAATTCGCCCAAGTGTGTGTTTATAGAGCCATGGCGGCGGCGATGAAGGCAAGGAGACCGACAGCAGCGGGGCCGGCAACGGAGCCGGCGCTGTCGGAGGCGGTGGGTGTGGAGGCAGAAGAGGAGCCGGATCCGGTGCTGTTGCCGCTGGAGCTAGAGCCAGAGCTGGAGGCCGAAGGGGTGGAGGCGGCGGTCTTGGTGGCGGTCTTGGTGGCGGAAACCGAGGTGGCAGCGGGAGTGCCAGCAGCGGCCGTGGCTGAGTAGGCAGCGCAGAGGGCGGTGGCGGCGCTCTGGGCCTTGACGAGGTCCGAAGCCGAGCAAGCCTTGATCAAACAGGGGCCGACGACGCTGATGAGCTGCGCCTGAGTAGAGGCCTTGCATTGGCAGGCCTGGTCGGTGAGGGAGCAGCCAACCTTGGGGAGAGCATCCTGGATACAGGTGGTCTTTTTAAAAAAAAAAAAAGCGTGTTAGTTGATGGGAGAGTTGCATCGATGGTTTTGCCATTGACTTACAGCACACTCGGGAACACCGGTGAGATCAGCGGCAGTGGCAAGGCCAGCAACGGCAGCAAGGACAAAAGCAGCCTTCATCGTGGACGAATTTGTCGAGAGTGGATTGAGTATAACTTTGGGTAGAGAGCGAGGTGTTGCTGGAAAACGATTGTGAGATTAATTAAGTAGTATCGAGTAAGTATCCGAGAGAGAGTGAGGGGTCCGCTTTCAAACAAAAAGCTGGGCAGACCGGGCTCGGACGAAGGATGGGAGGAAGGACTTTATACATGCATACTCTTCTGATCTCACACATCCCAGTATGCAGCCAGAAACAAAATAGCCGGCAGATGAGTGCCCAGGAAAGCAGCCCAACTTGGAGTAGTCTCGTCTGGCCATATCGGGTGGTCGGGGCACGGCTCCCAACGTGGGAGCATGGAACATGGCTCGTACACGACTTCAGGGGGGGATCAAGAGAGGGGCAATCACCCCCCCAGAACCTGTTGGTGGACCCGAAACTGCCAAATAACGTCCCTGCTTGCGGGGGTTGGAGCATTTTTGGTCCTGGTACTGGACCAGGCCTGCCTCACGCAGAGTGGCATGACATATCGGTACTGGTACATGAGTTGTGTTTTGCTTCCTCTTCAACGATTGAAAGCTGAAATGGCCAACATAGCTGTGGCTAGAACACGATGGAGCTTGACTGCTTCTGGTTGGATATCAGCTTGTGGCAGTCTGACAGCATACACGCTTGGCCAAGTGTTCTGGCCACTGAGTGCCGTTTTCCCGTTGAGGCTGATGGTCACTTTGAGTTTGGGCCCATCATTGGCGAGAACTTCAGCCAAGGCTTTTCTCGCGCATTAGACAATGTGCGCATTTACTGTGTTTTTTCTCATGTTTCTTCCGGGTTCTAACTCAATTAAGATATTAGTACATGCACCAGGTATTCTTCGAGGGTTGCTTGCTTTTGCTTCGTATCTTCTTTTTCTTGTTTCTGCAACGGAAATCGGATCTCACTACTGGGGCGGAGACTCGCTTCGCAATTACTTCAGGCACAGGCCCACAAGGCAGAGAAGAGAATGGGGTCGAATCTCCTCCCACCCCCAGCTGGTGATCATCTGGGTGGACAAACAGCGCAAAGAGCCGACAAGGGGGGAACCATCTGATGTTTGTGCCGAGTGTGAGCGGCGGAACATGCCACTGTCCAGGCGCAAACAGTTCGTTTCATTTGTATCCGTAATTGAATCGACGGGGGTCTAAAACTACGGTTAAAAACCTTTGGAGTCACCGGGCCTGAACCAGAGCAGGAGTCCGAAATTACCAGACGCAAGAAAAAAAAAGGCTCAAATGGCACGGGTCGCATTTCGTGTTGCGAATGCGGGACAGTGAAAATACGACTAACACCACCTCGCTTGCATGTTTGAAATCAATAGCTCAGCGGCTAGTAAAGCCTCTGCGCGTTGGCGGGCTCTGAATATCTGACAGTCCATCTCGCCAATGGTAATATTCCGAGGCGTGCATAATTCTGACCGTGACGAAGGTGGCTGCGACTCGTGTGATTGGGAACGAATTTCGTTTTTGGGCTGATGACCGTACCCGAGTCGCGGTTCCCCAGCGGCTGTTCCTGGCTATAGCAAGATACTTTTTGCTAACCAGGGAACCAGGGAACCAGGGTAGAGTGCTAATATGGCGTAGACTTTGATGGTAACATCGACTGGGCCGCTTTGGGACCATGGTTGGGGCCTGGCCTGGGAGTTGTAAGTCTTCCTTGACGACTGATTCAGCCGATTGATTGAATGCCGGCATTCGAAATGGTTGTGCTGAAAGTGCAAATTAGTCCCGTATATGGGGTCTGGTGGTGAATGAGAAGGCTTCAGAGCTAGAAGCTCTGACAGGTTGTTGTGGGAAAACCTGGGCGAGCACACGGAGCTTCCGTGTCCGTTCCTATTACACTACGGAGCACACTTGCAAGAACTTGTGTGGTTCTTTCCTGCAGTGCGCCAAAATTCTGAAAAAGACGCCTTTCCATGTACTCAATTTAGAAAAGATTTAGGTCGTCCAGACGCCATCTCTCTAGTGGGAATGGGGGTCCCCACAACCGCGCCCATCGATGAGGGGAAGACATGGCTGTGAGCCGTTATAGCCAGAATACGAAGGTGGGATGTGCGCAGACACGGGGAAGAAGAATGTAGCAATACAAGCATGCTTACATAGCGTACCTCTCCATTTTTCTAGGTCAAGCTTGTTTTTCTTAGGCTTTGTCTTTAATTCAAGGTGCCAGATACCACATGAGCTTCCCAGTTACCCCGAAACCTGGGAGCTCACCTGGAGTCTCTCCGCGGGGCGCCGGACTGAATTTGCCGTTTGTTTCATCATGCCGCAACTTTGCCGTGGCCCGATTTGTCTTTGCCTCTATCTATATATATATATATTTTTTTTTGGCTTCATTTACGGATACTAGCTTTTGTGTTGATCTCCTTCTCCTCTCGTCACCCGGGGTGTGCCAGCGGCCCAGGCGCACCGGGGGGTACAGTGCCAAAATGCCCAGCCCTCTTTTTAAGCTCTTGCAAGGAGCAGGGGGCGTGGAGGGGGGCGGGGGAGGGGGGAGGAGGGTACCACCTGTCTGGGCGGCGACAGTTTTGCCCGGGCGACCTGATATGCAACCGGTATTTCCTGCATCTGATTGCCGGTTAAGATCAATCAGTGGGCACGCTTTTGTCAGTGGAAAGGGGGCAAGGGTGCATCGCGTCTGGACAAGCTTTGGCTACTCCGCAAACGATCCCTCCTTGGTGGGCGCAATCCGACGAGACGGTGAAGATGATCCCGTAGGCGTGCCATGTCGTTGCCTAATGACGGCAAAAACCTATTTGTGCCTTCATGAGCCAGTTGACCATGTTGGCCTGCCTCTAGCTTCCCTTCTAGGCCGGAACGGTGGGAGAAGATGACGTGTCAAGAGACCTCCTTCGGCAACATTTGGTAGCGGTACAGAGAGAGCAGCGTCTTGTACCAAGTGCAATTTACCCGATCCCGCTGTGATTGAGCAGCATGTCTGAGATCGGGTATCTCCATTGACTCGGATATCTCCATTGATTGGAGCCCTGATCTGGATGAGACTGTATTCACATAACGAACCTGATTTTGGCGTATTCCCTTACTCTGCACATCCTCATAGGGCCAAGACATTCCATGTCTCGAATCGTAGACCGGTTTCCCTATTCACAAAAGGGCAAGATAGAGAATGAATGTTTTGTGGTTTGGGCTCATTAGACATTAAAATGGTCTATGCATCTATGAATCATCATCCCACCGTGGCCTACTCATGATGATAGGCCTTGCTGGATCCCATGGTCCTCGTATCTCGTTCTTATATTTTTGCATTCCAATAAGCCACCAGCTACAACCTCCCGTGGCCAGCACGGCAATGAGGACTCCTACAACCATGCCCACAAAACCGCTCTTCCATGACCACCCTCCCGTCGGCAAGGGATCACTTAAAATTAAACCCACTCCAAGCCCTGCGCCGAGGACAAGCAGAATGGACGACAGCACGTGAAATTTCCAGCTGCGATGTCGTACATAGCGCCGAAAAACTGGAAATAGCCCAAACACCTCAATGCTGAAAAGTGTCAGGCTGAACACTTCCTTGGTGGACGGCAAGCGGCTGGCCAGTACGGTCGAGGCCATGAGAGCGGCATTCGTAGATAAGGAGGCTGGAAATTTGGCACCCACTCCGCCAGAGTAATCATTGAAGAAGATGTTGATTGCGAGCAACCAAAATGACATGGCCCAGATGCTGTCACTTGAGGTGGACCGTGTAAGCGATTTGAGAATGGGGCTGAGCCCAAGGAGAGTGCAGTAGATCAGCAGGGCGGATTTAATCGTCTCCAGCCTCTGGTGAGCGCGGTTCTCCTCGATCGGAATTGAGGGAGGTAGTTCAGGGAGATGTTCTTGGCTTGCTCGAGGGGTATGGGATATGCCCGTGCCGTTTTGCGACACCAATGACGTCGTCGATGGGTTCAATGGACGCCGAGCTGTCGCCTGCAAGTTGGTTGTCGAGCTTGCTGCAGATGGAACTCTCGAGGTACCGGCAGTCGATGGCACAGAGTCAACCCGCAACGGAGGGGGACGTCGGATACTGCCTGCACGTCCCGGGCGTCTCGTGCTCGCTGTTCTCCCCGTCAAGGTGCTGCTGGCCCCTCCCAAATCGTTTTGGTCTTCGCCCTCGGACAGCCATCGTTCCCAGAGAATCCACCCAACAAACGTAGCCCCGCTGCTCCAGCTTGTCACAGACACCGGAGACACACGCTCTTGGAAGATGCCTACAAAGCAGACAATGAATATTATGACGGAGCAGACGTGCTGCAGGATGACTGTCGAATCCGCGACGAGGGGCCAGAAATCGTACGGTTTCAGTCGCGGGTTTCGTTGCAGGTTTTCGAGAAAAGTTGCCTGGTCTGTGTAGTTATCCGGGTCTGGGAGGGAATTAGTTGGTTGAATGAGAAAACAAGAGCTAGTCCGGCCGTACATGACTGCTTTACCCACATCAGCTTCTTCCAGGGGCGCTTGCGCCTGCGGCTCCGACTGCGCTCGCTCCGCAGACGGCGCGGCGGGGAGACGAAGGCATCGTCGGGCGAGAGGTGAGAGCGACCGAATGCGTGCAGCGACGAGGAGGTGTTGAGCGGGGGAAATGAGGTCTCGTCGTCTGTGGGCGAGGGCATTGCTCGAATCTGTTTTTTTGGGGCCCTGGGAGGCCTTACTGATTGACTGCAACGATGGCAAATGTGGCAGTCTGGTGATGGGGATTTGATAAGCGAGTGAGGGCGAAGCACGGCGATCGGAGGCGTGTGCGGCCGTGATCGGGGACAGCGACCAAGAAGCGTCGAGCCAGGATGATGCAGAGGCTGCGGACACGGGATGTTGAGGGTGGTGATGATGTGTATGCAAGCTGTAGTGGGGCCGATCGCCTAGGTTCTAGTGGTCCGGCTAAGGCGTGTGTCAGCGGGCGTGGCAGCCTATGGTGCTGGTGAGCGCCTGCGAAGGGGGTCAGATCGCACTAGTTAGGCGCGTTTGTTCAGGCGCGTTCCCGCCGGCCGCCCCCCGTGGAGTCTCAGCTGCCACAAAGAGACGACGCTAGACTTCTCCTGTGCGAACATGCGAGTCGGCCCTCGGACAGTGTTGAGTCGACCAGAGCCGTTCTTGATGCATCACCCGCGGCCTCGCATGAACCAGCAGATGACCATTGCCTCCTTGAAGGAGTCGCCGACGCACCATGCGTGCTGCAATGCAGGATACATGATCATCTGCGCTGGAGGAGCATGGGAATTCATCTGCATCTGTCTCTGCGCAGATGCGCCGTCACCCACCAGAGCGAAAAAAGAAAAAGCTGCTTGCTGCGGTGTACGAAGCATGTGCTGAAGATTCCCAGGTCGACATGCTGGTGGGGCGTTTTCTCTGTTGGTTGGTGGCCTTCAGGAGACGTCTGCTTCAAACCCTGTCTCGTCACACTTTCGTTTATCATCACAACGACATGTTTGGTGCTGGCCAGGAAAGCCTCATGACTCTCCCCCCCACAATCCTCTACGATGCCATGGCTGTGCAACATTGAACAAGTCATCTCACCTTTCGCCGCTGGCAGGCAAGCAGGCAAGCAAGCAGGCACACCGGCCCGGCCGACCATCCATTGTCTCTCCCGTGCCCAGCAGCATGACACTGCATTCTGGCGGACATAACCTTGAGTTTATCAACCCTGCAAGCTGAAGGAACAAATGACGACGGGACGGGACTCTGCATTCAGCCTTTGCCCGCTTTCCGTCAGACCCGAGCCCACCAATCAATTGCTACCCTCTTTTATAATAGCTCCTGGCTTTACCTGCTGCTCGGATCGAGGCGAGACCTGTAATTGGGGACGTGGTGCAGACACGGCACCCGTCAAGCCGGGACGAGGCAACTAAGGGGCCAGGATCGTCCCACAGACATAGACAGGTACTTTTGCACGATTCATTCGCTTGGTCAGCGTGCGTCTTGGCAGTGAGAGAATGGCGACCGCCATCTCTCTTCCTAGTCCCATCCGAGGCCCAGAGCTTCGAGGATGCAGTTGGGGCAATCTGTCACACTGCACTGATACCACCACGCCTGCAAGCCCCCGGCCGGCTGTGGCAGCCGGGCTCTGGCAAATCAAAAAAATCTCGATGACCCTGACATCTTTTTTTTTTTTTTTTTGCCGTTTCGCAGAACCTTGCCCGTCGGTCCGGCAATTTTCACTGGGGTCAGGACTACAATATGGTCCTTCACGGGCCACTCAAGCATCAGAGCTACGATCCGGCTATTGGGCCGGGCTTCCCGTGCCTTTGATGGCGGTCGCCCCGATCTTGAATAATTCCAAGGTTGCCAAAACCCAGATCGACCTGCCAATCAGGCGCCTTTCAGACAGGGAGTTTGAGCTTGGGGACTCCCGGAACCGGTCAGGCGGCACCAATCGCGTCCCCTCCCGCCTTGACTTGGCTTGGCCCACTCGCGGGGCTACCCGCATCCCTTGAAGCCCTTCCGCCTCACTTCAGTTCGTCCCCGTCCCGCTGGCGCTGGGCGCTGAGCTTTGCAACCTCAACATTACGAATCGGATGCAGGAATGCTGCTCGCAATCACAACGGCCTCGGGCCTCGACCCTTTTAAGGAACCTCTGCAAGGGCACAAACTCAATGTTTAAGCCATTGCATTGGACCATGTAGCCCTCAGTTCAGCTCGCATGCCCAAGACATGACGCAGAATTGCAAGCGAGTCGAGAGGCATCCCAGCAGCTCCCTCCCCCCCAATTCCCCAGCGCTCGTGGGGCCCGAGTCCCCAGTACACCCCCCCTGGCGCCAGCGTGCCAACCTCCGCACCGGTGCTGGCCCTTTTCTCTCAGACACTCAAGTCATGTCGCCAGCGTTACCTCCCTCGTCTGGGGCGGTTGGCGCGTATCCCCCATGCAGCGCAGCAGCCACCGCCTAGGATAGCCTGGCAGCAATCTATCACATCAGACCATTGCAAGGGACGAGGATTTTCACAATCCCGCACCGGTGAGCTCGAGGTAGGGGACATAGCTTCAATGTATAGCAGCAATGCATGCTCGGTCAACGGCAGGCAACCTACGTCATCGTGAAGAAGACGAATACCGCCCATCTAACACGCACGGTACACGGGGACGGCGAACCTGCAAAACATCTCAGAACCTGGGCGTGTGTCCGCGACCAGGGGTACGGCGTGGCGTTTCCCATCTTTGCTTTTTACACGAGGGCTAAGAGGCGCGAAATACCCGATACGTGTGATCGTCCATTGGACGTCTTGCACAATCTGCGCCTCACCCTTGTCTAATCACCACTCTCGCCCTTGGAGAGCTTGATAATTGGCCATCTGACCGAGGGAACAACACTGACCATGCCGCTATCAAACCGCTAGAAGCGGTGTCGGTGAACCATCCCGGTTTTGGGGTGGCTGTGGCACAGTATCAACATCTCAGCGTCCCACGATGGCTTCACAGGGAACATTATTTCCCCCGCCCCCGGGTATGCTGCAAACGGCTGTCCACACCCCCCCTAGCATGTGTGTCACCGTTTCCGTCTTTGTCGAAACCCCTGCCTGAGAATTTGCATGGCCAATGTGGGATTAAAACCGCTGCTCGGGACCCTTTTGCTTCATGTGAAATTGGTCAAGAATCTCGCGTCAATTCGAGTTGGACTGTCTGAGGCGTGTACTCGACCATTGGCCCCGAAGAAGAAAATATGAATACCGTCCAGCACTTGCCCGCCTGCGGCAATGACGAAGACCCGTCACCTCCCAGCTCTTCCGCCATGGCCAACTTTGGCTCGCTCCCGACTGAATTGCGCCTCAAGATCTGGTCCCGCGCCATCGAGCCCCGGATCGTCCTGTTTGGCGACTTGGTTCAAAACGAACGGTCCTACCCCTTGCCTAGCGTCACTCAGCTCAACGTAGAGGCGCGAACGGAAACAAGACAAGGGTATGAGCCGATCGGCTACGGATCTTATTTTGACTTCTCGAAAGACATTCTTGTCTGCGATCACAAGATTTCAGACCAAGCCCCTGATCCTTACCTGGAAGGCTTGGCCCCGCGGATCAAGAGACTGGCTTATTGGGACTGCTTCCCCGACGATGGGCGAGTGGATGGACCCTATCACTACTCTGTCTATCTCTCCGCATGCTATCGTCAACGAGACTTTGGGAAGATTGAGTTTGACAGGTTTTGGTTTCCAAATTTGGAGGATCTCTGGATTGTCAAGGTCGGAGAAATCGACCCAGCATGGATGATCCATGTGGATACCAAGGCCCCATACGAAGTACGATTGCGAGAGCTCGCCAAACAGTTTCGATACTGGGTTGATGAAAACATTATTGAAATGGCACCGCTGGATCTGGACGACCCCGAAGTCAAGACGGTCCTGAGCGAAGGCCGGTGTGGAAAGGAGGACTGCCACGAGCTGAACAGGGGGCGCAGTAAAATGGTTTCCAAGGTCACTTTCATCGATGGAAAATACGAAGCACCCGCAGAAGCCGAGAAGTGGGTGCGAATTCTTCCATGGCATGTGGACGAGGAAAAGGTCAAAGGAAGCCGCACATGCGAGAACCGAATGAGATGGGTTCTGGTCGAAAGAATTCTTACTTTTGATCTTCAATGGGAGGGTTGGAGCGAATCAGGCTGGGAAGTCAAGCGCAATAGGAGAGCGTCGACGTGAGAAGAACGGCATCACGAACGGCGGCCAGTTATGCTGAAACCGGCACATGGCCCCTGGCAAACGAGGTCGAGATTGTCTCCCCCAAAAGTCGACTGCTCTCAGGTTGCTTTGCTGTTAGGCAGAGCATCAACCAACACGCTTTGGCAAGTATGTTGCAAAGCAATATATTGCCTTGGCTGGGCTTTATTGAGCCCCAACGCTAAGAGCGTGTCAGTGTTTAGCAGAACACATGCAGGAATCATGGTTCTCAACGTGGCACGAAGCCCATCAAAATTGGGCCAGGCTTGAAGCTGAGGATGCTCGCATGATAAAGATGAAAAATTCACGAACGAAACTATTATTAGTCCAAAGTCGGGGCGCAGCCCTGGGGAGAAAAAGGTTCATCTAGACGAGCGAATTGTATGTTGCTGTGGGTTGGTTACGATTACGATGGATTCTGTGCTTTGGATAAAACGCCACCACTAGCAAGAGCCGGGAGTTTGGGTTTTGTGATTTTCGACGACTGATGCTCTGGAATACGTGATTAATTTTTCTTCCCTTGGACAAGGTGGTTATTTTTAACGGGGAGAATTTTTTGATATGACGAATAATTGGGGTTGTGGTGTCATAGGAGGATTAATTAGGTTTGAATAGATTGAATAAAAATACAAAGGGCAACGGATTGATCATAGAATGGTTTATTGCTCACTTTGGTGTAAGTCAGAATGACGACTGACGATAGCACCATCGTGTATGAGCACGGTCTCGTTTGCAGGAGGAAGCTGAGATTTCTCTTTCCCTTAAACCGTTGCATTGTAATTTGATGCTCTTCAGTGAGTGATAAGAAAAAATCTACCATGTTTATCACTTTCATCCATCTATGCCCATTTCAATTGCCCTTTCGAGATTTCAATTGAGGCGCATCACTCCTTGTCTGCTGAGAATTAACTACAAGGGTCCATACTGCATCTCCGCAAAAGTTATCGGTACATTTTCAAAAGAAGGTTGGTATTGAAAGCGAGAATGGGTTGGATTATGAAATAAAGAAATATGAATGTAATATTTTTTCCTTATTTCATATCGACTTGATCAATATAAATTAGCTAAAACACGGTAGTATTGAGGTTCCAGAACATTTATGCATTTGGGTGACGTCGGGTGGGTCTGGACCCCGTGCGCTGGATCCAAGGGGATGGCGAGTTCTCATGATGTTAGGTAAGCATCCGAAGTTCAGTTCAAGCTCATGGTGGCCCATCACACCTCAACACACAAGCACACACGACCACACAGCGCACTCGCATTAACTGCCTCCCACTTTTATCAACCCAGTCTGCACCACCACGAGACCCGTTTCCGAGCGCGCAATCACCTACCATCCCTCGGCATCCAGCATGGCAACCGGCGCACCCCCGGATGTCGAGATGGGCTCCCCGCCCGCGGTGCCTGCGCCAGCCGACAACGAGCCCAAGTACGGCGGCTTCTCGCGATTCGAGATTGAGCTTGAGGTGCGTCCATGACTGGCACTCGTCCTCTTATTTTTTGGCTGTTGTTTTCTGGCTGGCTAACCTTTTACCCTTGTTCTTCGCAGTTTGTCCAATCCCTCGCGAACCCATTCTACCTCAACCACCTCGCGTCGCAGAAGCTCCTCAACCAGCCCGCCTTCGTCGCCTACCTCGCTTACCTCCAGTACTGGAGCAAGCCGCCGTACTTAAAGTACCTGACGTACCCGGGACCGACGCTGCGCCACCTCGAGCTGCTGCAACAGGAGACATTCCGGCAGCAGATCATGAGCCCAGACGTGGTGCAGCGCTTGATGGAGGAGGGCATGAAGGCGTCAGTGGAGTGGCATCGCGAATGATGGGTGCCCTGGGAACACGCGTCTTTTGACGAGCCACGAACTACGAACCACCTATTTACGAAAGCAAGGGACTTAAAAGGGACTTTACGAATCCGACCATTGATATCCGTGCCAAAGCAAAATGGCACAACTAGGGTGGGATGATGGGCAAAGCTTTTACCGGCCTGGAGCTGATATTATCTAAATCTCCCCAAGAAATGCAAAATAGACGCAAACTCCATTCTCCTCGCGCAAGCAAAAAGGGTACCCTCGAATCGTTTTGTTCCTTGTCTTCTGTCTTGGCGCCAAAAAGGAAAGAAAGAAAGCAAGGATCAGTTCTCCCTCCATCTCTGCCCGCACGTCATGCACTTGAAGAAACTTGTCATGGGCTCATCGGCACTTCGAATCTGGACCTGGTAGAAGGCGGCCTCCTCGCCGTTGCAGCCCTCGGCGGGGCACTGGACCTTACCCTTTTGCGCATTGTCCCAGGCTCCGGGACCACCAAAGATGTCCTCTTTCTCGACCCGTTCAAAGGTGCGGCGGGAGAAGACCGGCTCGGTAATGTGGTGCTCGAAGGGGCATGTGCGGCACTCAAGGCGGTTCGTGCGGGTGTTGGTCAGGGAGACGGTGAGAATGTTGGCGCAATGGGGGCAGACTGAGTGCATAGCGTGTTGGTTAGCTAGAGAGGGGTTGAAGGATGGGTTGGAGGAGAGGTGAGGGGCGTTGATATCTTACAGAGCAACATGGCTGCGGTTGAGTGTTTCGGGGCGAGGGAAGATATCTCTTGGAGTTGGAATATGGGTTGTGTCTGGCCCAATGTCGTAGGGGTGCAATTATGTTGTGTTCGTCTGACGACGTGACTAACGGTTGTGATGGTGTTGAAGAAAAAATATCCAGCCTGGCGGACAAGGTGGGGCGTCATGCATCATAGCTTTGAGCTTAGCGCCAGCCTCGCTGTAATGGCGCCTGTGCCCCTCCACCTCCACCACATCCACCGTCTTTCAAAGCGTCGGTTTCACTGCCACCTCCTCTCACCCAAACCCGCGACCACCGGCGCCGGCCTTGCGTAACCTCGTGCTTCGGGTCAACCGTGTCCGTCCCTGGCCTCCTTCCACGAGCAACCGCCTGACCCCGATCCTTCCGCTTCCATTCTCCTTTTTTTCTTCTCACTACCTTTTCTCTCCAACACAGACTCTCTCTCAACCTCGCCCTAAACTAAAGGACCCTTAATACCCCGCTCCCCCTCCCCGCGATTCCCAGTGCGCCAGAACGTTTCGACACCAGGGAAATCCAAATTCGAAAAAAAAAACACACACAAACATGGCTGCCGAAGAGGAGCACGATGTATGCTTTTCAACCCTCCCCAGCGCGCATCATCAGGGACAAGAGAAGAAGGAACTAAAACCGCAGCGCAATCGCAGGGCGCCTCGGTCAAGGAGATCCTAATCGAGGCTTGTCGCCGCAACAACACCGACCTCCTCAACGACTGTCTTGAGGACAAGTCTGACGACGAAATCTCAAAGCTGCTCAACCAGACCACCACTGTCATGGGCAACCACCTCTACCACGAAGCGGCCTCTCGGGGAAACTGTGCGTTTTTTTCTTCTTTCTTTCTTGTTCCTCCTTTATGCAGAAATCCACTCCTGAAAAAAAAAGCTTCGTATTCTGTCAAGGGTTCCTTCTTTCTTCTTCTCTCCTTGGTCATGACAACATGGGGATTCCCTGAAAAGGAAAAAAAAGGATAATTGAAAAGTGTTTCCAAAGAGAAAACATGCTAACCCCTTGTCCGTTCATTTCCAACAGATGAAATCATAGACCTCCTTCTTGACCAGCCCGAGTTCGAGTGCGACCCCATCAACCGCCAGGAAGGTGACACCCCCCTGCACACCGCTGTCCGCTGGATCAACAGCGAGCCCCCCGCCCAGCGCGACTTTGGCTTCGCCCTTGTCGAGATGATGCTCGAAGCTGGCTCTAACCCACGCCTCAAGAACAAGGCCCGCCTGACGGCCTACCAGTTGGCCGACCCCACAAACACCAAGCTGCGCGAGCTCATCCAGAAGCACGAGTTTACAGACGCAAGCGACTTCATCGGCGCCGACCCCGTCCCCTCCGCCCCCGCCGGTGGCAAGGCTCAGCCCGCTGACGACGAGAGCGATGACGACGCCGAGTTCAGCGGGAGCGACGACGAGGAGCGTGCCGAGTGGGAGCGGAGGAGAAAGGAGAAGAAGAGGTAAATAAATACAACGACAATAGAAGGCGGCGTGCAGATGCGTTTTGCGCTTACACATGGTATCAACTTGGGGAACTAGGCTCCGTCGCATTCAGCGAGCGACGGATCATGAAACATGAGCAATAGAGCCGTTACAATGGCAAACATGAATACACAATTCTTCATTTAGGGTTATCCAGGCTGGGCCTATTCAATGTCCAGTGAAACGAAACGACCTTTCTAGTCAGGCTTGCTGTCCATCATCACTTTCCCGTTCGTGATGTGCTATGTACTTGTCTATCAATCCTGAACCAGATATGTAAATAAAAACTTCAACTGAGGGATTAGGAACCTGCCTTGATCCGCAAGACAAAGGAAAGAGGTAAAAACGCTTCGGGCATAAATCAGTCTTGGGTTACCTCTCATCACAAAAACAACCAAGTCCCCACCACTCCCGTTGCTGAAACCAACACAGCCACAGCTGGCCTGAGACCGAGCGCAACAGACTTGTCAGCTTCAATATAGGTGACGTTCTTCAGCCGCCTCATAGCCAGGTCTGATAACTTTCCCGAGCTGCCAAGTTCAAACATTTCATTTCCCAACTGACGCAAAATGTTAGTTGAGCGTCCCTTGGGACATATTGTCACCTCCCACCCGCCACCCTTGGGAATAATGAATGTCGATTTTTGATCATCAAACGCATAGCTGTAAGCATCTGGACATATCCTTTTCGCTGCCCAGCTATAATCTGATGGGCGGCAAATGTCTGGATCGTGGTACTTGCCCACACAGCAGTCTTTATCCGAGCCAGATGCGGCACAAGCGCTGTTGCAAGGGGAAAATTCAGGTCGTTGAATCATGTCATCCGGATATGGGTAGATTCCATCTCCAGGTTTAGTGGGCGGAAAGGCAAGCAACCGCCAAGGACACCATCGACTGGCCCTTTGATTGTTAATCGTCGTTTCTAGGGGAATTGGATAGGTCGAATTCGTGTTCCATGTGCCTGTATCAGTCTCTGTGTAGAGCCACCCGGGGGTTGCGATGCAAGCACAGTTGGTCAAGTTGGGTGGGATATCTGACGTATTTTTAGAAGGAATAAATTTGAGGCCCATGGGGAGATTGTAACCGTCGACGAGGGAGATGTCGTAGAACGTCTGCATATTGTCCACGCCGCCGGCAAGATTGAACTCTACAAGAGTCGCAGGAGTTTCACCCTATTCAAAGTCAGATCATGCTACAACAGATTGGAATGGCTTGCTTTACACTGAATTCGCAGTCAAGTTTTCCAAGACAGTCGCCTGTCTTGCAAGAGCATGAGTCCCCGTTGACAGTGCAGTTTGTGCGACCCCAAACGCGCCCTTGCCAGTCTGAGCCGACCCAAAGTCTCCTGCTCTTCCCCATGGCGAGTTCAAATCCTCCAGTGCCGGGGCCTTGGCCATGTTGAGTTGCAACTCCGGGCCAGATGGTGGTATCACACTCGTTGGTAATGACGAGAGGGATCTTTCCACCCCAGTCGTCTGAATCCTCCAAGTCCCTCTTAGGGACCCCAATTCGTGGCCCAAATCCAGGCCTGAGCGGACTGCGCTGAAACTGTGGGAACCTATTCGATTCAACTCCCCGGAAAAGCAGGCCAATAGCCAATACGAGGACTATGAGTCGGTAAAGCGAAGATGGGTGTGCATTGCGCTGGTAGTTCGATATATGCACCATTACGCAAGCGGGAAAAGGCAATGGGGTGGATGAGGTGATATAATTGAAATGAACGGTGATGTTAAAGTGAGCCTTGGATCCAAATCAAGGGGTTCCAGGAAGCCTCAAATCCAACTAGGCAAAATGTATTCAAAGCACTCTTCCATTCATAGGATGCATAGTGTGCTACTTGTTGAGGTAGAATCGGGTTATTAGGGTAAGATGAAATACGGCGCAGCGACGCTGAAATGAATGACCCAGATCCAAGAACTAGGCTTGGTGTGACGTCGAGAGTGAGCCAAGATGGCGGCGCTTAGAAAGGTGGGGAGGTCGACAGATGCGATATCAATTCCTTGAATAATCCCTGTTCGGCAATCGTTGTTTCAGATGGGCGGCAGGGAATAAAACCAGGCAATCTTTTAAGACTGGGGACAACTGACGAAGGAGGCGAAGATTGACCAGGGCGTAGAGACAGGAGGCGATAATGAATAATTTGATAAATGTCGGACGAAAAAAATATGTAAAGAATGAGGGTTGGCTGAAAGGAGCGACACGGTGTTTCGGAGGACCAGCTTCGAGGATATAAAATTATTTAGAATTTGGCTTGAAGTTGAAGTTGGAGGTAAAGGATGCGGATTCAAGATTTAAGGCCGAGTGACAAGAGGACAAGAGGAGAAAATGGCGTCTTAGGTTCTCGTTGCACCTGCCCGTCACAGGTTCCCTCGTTGCATTTGGGCATAATGACGTACTCAGTCCGTATCAAGACAAAAAACGCAGGATGGTTGGAGATTCAGGCAGGAGGCCTGCGACAGACAGGGGTGCGCTGGAAACAACGAATTGCTAGAAAGAGAAGCAAAAGGTCTAAGCGTCTGCTCTGCCAAGCATTGAGTACTGAACTAAGCGCATTGTCGACTTTCAAGTCTAACTACAGCCGCATCGTCGCGTTTGACATTCTGGTTAGTTTTTTATGGTCCAAATCTTGATCGACATAAACCTAGCCGCTAGGCTACAATATATAGCTAACTAGCTCACAATGCCTCCCTCGCCTTTTGCATTTATGAGATCTCCGAAAGCAAACCCTCTGCAGGTATATAATCTCCCAGATCCCTCCAGGTTTTAGTTTTTGATTCTTTACTCCCCATACACTGGTATCACGGCCAAGTGGGGTTCCTGTCAACTAAATCCCACCGCAACACGCTGGCATCCGTGTCAGCCATTGCGTGGTAAATATTTTTTATGTACTTTCATGGCATTGGTTTGGCTAGATACACATGCAGCGGTCAGTTACGTACAGAGCCCATCCAGCAGCGGCTACAAGCAAACCTATTTCCGATATTGCGGGGCTCCTTCACATCTTTGCCAAAGTGCGGCCTCGGGCTCCCCCACACTAAAGTCTTTGTGTCGCCTTTCTCGGTTGATGTTGCTACAATTACTGGTTGCTATGGACGAGAGCTCTTCTCTTCTTCCCTAGCACAAAGTAAGTGTAGGCTCAATATCACTTGGAGATTTAGAGAGAGTTCACTTGACTGTCCTTGAATGTAATATATTGCTCCAATCAAAGCCTTCAAATAATGAATGAACTTGTATTAGAACTGCATGTCAGGTTCTACACCAATTGTGATGTCTAATAGAGGCAAACCAGGTTCCTTCTCAACAACAAGGACCGTTTTTGCGGTCCATAACAAATTGAAAGGGCTATATCTCAACCCGACAATTTACTGTTGTATGATATTGATATACTCAATTGGGTTTGATGGAGACAAAGGGAACAGCACACAGCAAATGGTTGGCAGTGCCATGCAGTAAGAGTGTTATTTTTTAGGCTTCCTTACCCTTGCCAACCTGGCTTGGTTTAACACATCCGCTACTGCTACTGGAATCACCGAGGGAAAAACAAGGCCATGGGTTAGGCATCCAAGCCAAAGGATCGAAGGCGCGTTCAATCTAATTATGGGTTGAGGCTTTTCTAGAAAACAATAACCATCGAGAGGAGGGATCCATCGATAATCACAAGGCTAACACAAAGCCGCCCCAAATGTTGCAAGAATTCTTACTTTCACTGGAAACTTCAGAGTTGATGAATAAATATGATTTTTTTTTGTTCAGAACAATCCATTTGTCGCCATTCAAACTATGGTGATGCGTAAAGAAATCATGATGCCCTTTAACCGTGAAACGTACAAGCAGCCCTCATTAACCAAACATGTCCTCGTGAAAAGCTCCCATACACCTCGTGCGCATATTCAATTTTGGGTTAAATCAATTCTCTCAAAGCTTAGAAGCAGGGCTGGGGGCACCGGCCGCAGTGATCTCGTTGTACAGAAGACTAGTGACGAGCAGTTAGCATGCTGAATGAAATCATGAAGTGTTGCGTCAACTTACGTAGTTAGGAAATCGGCATAGTCCTCGCCGGTGACCTGGCCAGAGAAGTACTGAGCAGCCAGTTGGAACTTGTTGCCTTTGGGAGCTTGGACAGCGAGCTGCTCGGCCGACTCCTTGAGCAGCTTCAGAGCATAGGCTTTATCGACACGCTTGCCCTCGGCCGTAGTGACGCCGTGCTTGACCCATTGCCAGAGTTGGCTTCGAGACACCTCGGCAGTAGCGGCATCCTCCATGAGAAAGTTAATAGGAACACAGCCAACACCTCGGATCCAGGCTTCCATGTATCCGAGACCAATGTTAAGGTTCTTGCGGATACCCTCCTCGGTGATGGTACCAGGAACGTTCATGTTAAGTAGGTCGTTCTGACCGATAGTAACATCCTCCCTTCGCACAAAGTGCTGGTTGGGGGTGGGCATGTGCTTGTTGAAGATCTCAGTGGCAATACCAGCGAGAGCAGGGTGGGCAACCCAGGTGCCGTCGTGGCCCGCGCGAACCTCGCGAAGCTTGTCCGCGCGAACCCCTTCCATGGCCTTGTCGTTGGCGACTGGGTCGTTCTTGATGGGGATCTGGGCTGCCATACCTCCCATGGCGTGGACACCACGCTTGTGGCAAGTCTGGATGAGAAGCTTGACGTAGGCGTCCATGAATGGCACCGTCATTGTCACAGCGGAGCGGTCAGGGAGCACAAAGTTGGCGTTATTGCGGAACTTCTTGATGACGCTGAAGATGTAGTCCCAGCGGCCGCAGTTAAGGCCGGAGCTGTGGTCGCGGAGCTCGTAGATGATCTCGTCCATTTCAAAGGCGGCGAGGATGGTCTCGATCAAGACGGTTCCTCGGATGGTGCCACGAGACATGCCAATGTAGTCCTGGGCAAGGTTGAAGACATCGTTCCAGAGGCGCGCCTCTAGGTGGCTCTCCATCTTAGGGAGATAGAAGTATGGGCCGAAGCCCTGGCGCTGCGTCTCAAAGGCATTGTGGAAGAAGTAGAGGCCAAAATCGAAGAGAGAACCAGAAATGGGCTCGCCGTCAACTGTGAAGTGCTTCTCCTCGAGGTGCCAGCCACGGGGACGGACAATGAGGGTGGGAGGGGTGCGGTCGGTGCGCAGCTTGTATTCCTTGGAGCCCTGCTTGAAGTCGATCTGGCGGCGGTTGGCGTCGTACAGGTTGACCTGGCCATTGAGCATGTTGTCCCAGGTGGGGGCGCTGGAATCTAAAGCCGCGTGTTAGTCATTTTCATTTCCATTTCAATTACCATAACGAAAAGCTTAAGGCAACCATGTTGCCGTTGGGGAAGTTGCAGCCGTTCGGCAGAATTGTCCGTCGCATTATGGAGTAGCTTATCGCCAATTCGACAAGGGTGCTTATCGTGTACTTTGTTGGCATGATGCGCCGGCGGCCAGCTTCATGGCAGCTCGCCATTGGCACGGGAAATTGCATTACAAAACAGTATGAAATCAACTCACCCTCGAAATCGGCCATGTAGGTCCACACGTCGGCATTCAGAGCGTTGACGACCATCTTGCGGTCAGTAGGGCCGGTAATCTCGACGCGGCGGTCGACCAGGCCGGGCGCCGGCGGCGCACCCTTCCAGGTGGCATCAGCGCGGATGTGTTTGGTCTCTGGGAGGAAGTCGGGCAGGATGCCGCGGTCCAGCTCGGCCTGGCGAGCCTTGCGGCGCTCGAGGAGCGTCTTGCGCGTAGCGTTAAAGGAGCGGTGGAGGAGAGTGAGGAAGGCGAGAGCCTGAGGGGTGAGAATCTTGCGGTGGGCCTCTTCGACCTTGCCGCTGATTGAAACGCCCTGGAGGATGGACTCGGTGGAAGCCATTGTGAGTTGGTTTGGAGATGAGGTTGTTGGAGGTGAAGAAGTGGAAGGGTCGAGGCGGGGTGGAAAGTCTATGGGAAGACGGGTATAAATGCAGGCTTTCACGTGTCGAAGGAGCTTGGTGTGACGTTGCGGGTCGGCACCGCAATGCCAGTGAAAACTGAAGTAAGTTTCGTGGGTTGTTAGAATAATGCGACCTGGCTAAATCCGGTTTTGGAGATTGATCGAGGTTCGCAGCTGGTTTTGGATAGCTTATCACCAAGTCCGGGGCCAAAGATCAAGATGGGAGAGATTGGGGAAGGGAAGGCCTGAACAGCTTGACGGGATCTGGAGCAAGTAGTTGATATATATAATTTACTAGGCTTGTATATAGCTCGGAAAACCGAGGTGAGAGCTGCTATGGAGGCGCGCATCATAGGTTCGGACTACGACCGAGCACTCGTTTCGGCCTATGACCCCCCCGGGCCTGGGGAAGAGAGTATCATCCACAATCCCACATCCCATGTCCACTGTCGCTTGCACTTGCGCTTCGGCATGAACCCCGACAGTAGCTTCGACAAGACCCTGTATAGCATATTCCGCGACTGGAAAGAGCACCTGAATTGGGGTTCACGGCGTGCCCGGATAATCATGTCCATCTCCAATGGGAGAAAAAAGAGGGCCGCTGTGAGGTTGCAAGCTGGGGTAGGCCGAGGAACTCATGATGGATGACGTTGGTCGATGGAGGAGGGGCAGCACCAACCAAGAACCATGGGGCCAGCCACCAATAAGCTGACAGCCTCGGTCATTACCATGCTGCCTCTACGTCCTATTCCTGTCGCCAACCACTTACCGAGAGAGCTGAGCTAGGAGGGCCCCATACTAGCAGCTCTTTTTTTTTCTCATTTAGAGAAGTCATGACAGTCGCGCCAATGCGTCTCCACAAGACGCACATACGCCGCGGCCATCGTCCGCGCGTGCCCCCTGGTCGGCAGCCGTCGGCCTGGCTCGGATGGATGGAGAAAGTAAATCTAGTTCAAGTAACATGTTTTGGCGCTAAAGAGGCCTTACTCTGTTAGGTGCCATGGTGTATGGTGTACGTACGGTGTGTCTGAGAGGGAGGGGGCAAAAAAAGAAGCATGTGCTGCTCTTTTCTCCCATGTGCATTCATTCAAGGTGGGGCCAGGGCGCTGTCCCTGAGCCGCAGCCGGCGGCCGTGACTTGTACCGAGGCTGCTTTGTACCTAAGCCAGCCGAGAAAAGCGACACTCCATTCCGTAGCCAGATCACCAGAATCCTAGGTATTTTCTCGGACCATTTTCATGTACCTTCCGAAGTACCCATTAATCTGCGGCGCTACAAGCCGACTTGGATGCACCCTAGCCATCCATCCACCCATCCACCCAACTCTACCATCTCCAACTCTGCAATACCCCAGGCACTTGGCTTCTCAACTTTGGCTCATTCGGCAGGCCAGATGAGACACCACTTACGCCCTCGGAAACCGACCGAGCTGTTTCTTATTCCGCCCCTCGGCTTTGCCAATGCTGATATGCCACAGAGGCGCAAAGAAAAAGAGGCATAGTCCACATTTATCAATTCCCATTGCGCTTGAACCCTGCGGCTCCGCGGCCATGCTTTGAATCCGGGGGTTGGTCGTTTTAGGCCTGTTTTGTCGAGAACACTCAGATCTTCCCCGCGCCCCATTCCATGTGCTCCCCCTTGCTGTTATAGCCCACAAGTTATAACTTCTCTCATTTGCAACACAGATATCCCGCGCACGATGAGAGCCTTCTTGGCAAAATTTCAATCATGGCCGTAACGCATTATCTGATGAGCCAACATGCGCGTTCTATGTAGGTTGATGTGGGTCCGCCACGGCGATCATAGCAGGAGACCTGCTTCTGTTCGGCACCCATTGTGGATCCGGGGCATTCGGTACTGATCCATCCGATCTACCGACCGAGCAGCCGAGGCTTGCGATACTGCGTTTCTGACCATCAATCATCAACGTTGAGGTAGTTGCCATGCTTCTGGACACTCGAATTTGGAGAAGAACGAGTGAAGTCTATTAACGTATCGCAATGCGACAAAAAATTCACGGCCCATGCCCGATAGGCCAGCTAATGAATAGACCAGTGCAAACCGTAAACTGAGAACGATAGGCGACTGGACGTTTTGTAGAATTTGGTCCCTCCAAGCACTGTTCCATCGTTTCCATCTACCAAGATGCTAACCCCTCCCCCCCAAAGAATCAGAAGAAAAAAGAATTCAAGCTCACAAAAAGCCAAGCGCACCAAACCAGCGTCTTCCATCCAACTCCTGTCCAACACCTGAACAGAAAAAGCAAAACCATACAAGAGGTTATTTCCTCTCATCCAAACAGAATTAATGATAAGATAATACTGCAGTTTTGGATAACGGGTCCCGATCAAGACCGCCCAATGCCGCTCATGAGTTGAGAGTCTTTATCATCATCTTCTCCTTAGTCTTGTCCATTACCATGAGCCCGCGCCCCTCAAACACTAACTTGATGATATCAACCACTCTATGGAAGCTGCTAGCGGCACCTCGCTCCTGTGTAAATCGAATAATACTAAGCGGTTGCTTCTTTCCGTGTTCGATCACTGTCATGACTTCAGCAGCAAATGACACTTCTTTGAGCTCGAGATCTGCGCATGCCACGTCAGCTTCTCTTCACGATCAACCCGATTAGCAGGCAACTTACAATTCTTAGCTACTACTCGACCAAAGACAATATTGCGCTGCTTGTCGACCTGAATGCCTCGTATGCCGTACTTGCGCCATTCCCGTAGCAAGAGGGTAATTTCCTGGCGCGCCCGGCGCCTTGAAATGGTCAAGCAAAGATGGCTGGTGGCTGGCTTGACCCTGAAAAGGCGAGCAAGCCAGCTCTGCTTCACCTCAATATTCCGCACACCGCCTGATCCAGATTCATCTAACTGGGTCACCGGCTTCCCTTGCGTTATAGTTTTGGTAAACCCTGGCAGTTCAAAGGACGGCCTCTCCTTGATGTCTAATTCGCTTGATCCTGTAATAATAATTAGCTTATTTTCTTGCCATGATCCCAATTAAGCTTACTATCAATTGACATATTGGAGTCTCGGGGCTTATTGCTTTTCCAGAATGGAAAATTGAATGTCTTTCTTTTTGCCTGTGCCACAGTTGTTGAATCGCTGTGCTTGCCTTCACTCAACGTCACTGTCGAACTACAATCTTGCCAGTCCACAGAATCCCTCTTTGTTTCGGAATCAAGTTTTTGGGTTCGTTTGAACCAAGACGGAATCTTTCGTTTGGTAGATGTCTGGCGCTCTTGGAACGCGTTCACATTCGAGATGGTACCCTGCTCAATGCTCGCACGGGCAGTTGCGGAATTGAGTTGGATAATGTGTCCGGGCTCACTTTCGAGCGGTTTCTTCTGAACATTCAGAGGCTTTGGCATTTTGACTGGACTTTGGGATTCCGGTGAGTCAACAACTCGAATGCTGTTCTCTACTCTGCTCAAGTAGTCCATCCCAGTTCTCTCCTTGGTAGGCGTGTGCGGGGGGGCTGATACAATGCGAGCTTTGTCGCTTGACATTTGAGCCTCATTAATTGCCGGAAGCTCCGAACCCTGCTTAGATTTGTTGGCATAAACTGGGGCAGAAACGACACGTCTTTCAGCGTGCTTGGTCAAGACAACTGGAAGCGCAGTTTCCACCTGAACTGGGCGGAACTCTGCAAATTGCTCATCCTGCAAGATTGGATAAAGGTCGCTTGGTATCGGGGCTATATAGCTGTCTGCGTCTGTTTCGGGTGGGGGTAGGGGAGGCAACGGTCGGTTGTTTAGGCACTTGACTGCAATCTCTGGTCTTGGGACAGAATGCTCAACGACGGTCACAGCTCTGGCTTCATTCGCAAATGCAAATGGGGTTGGTTCCCTATATTGTCTTTCGCACTCTGCGAGGGAACCCGCGATTGAGTCTTCTTCGATCAAGGAACTCCCAAAGGCGTCGTCGCAATCTTTGGCAATATTGCTACTGAAGTGTCGCAGCTCTTCGCCAAATATCTTTGAGAAATGCCGCGGGTCTATCACCGGTCTTTGTTGCGCGGGCCTCTCCAATGGCTTGTCAGATGGTCTTGGAAGAAAACCGCTGGGAACACTTGGCATATCAGGAGTTGGGGAACGTTCCATATCTGTGTCAACGGGGCCGCTGCGAGCGCGAGCGAGGGAACTGGACCGCTTCCGAATACTTGAAAAATCGACATTTCGCTTATGACGCAGGCTTCGCGTGTGCGGGGTTGCCTGGCGACTGCTGCGGAGAGAAGACAGAGAGCCCTTGGATGAATAAAGTCTACCTGTTGTTGAAGTCCGAGTGACTGACATGCGGCCACGACGGGCCACCGACCCGCTTCGGACGCGTGATACCTGTCCCTGGTACGATCCGCTTGCTGCTCGGTTGTGACGTTCGAGACTTGCCCTAGAATGGCTTTTCGGGGGGCCGCGACGACTAGCAGGCCTATGTGGTGTGACTGTAGCCCCCGGATCCGTATCTGCGGTGTTAGAGATTACCGTGAATTTTGAGATGGAGCGACCGTGTCCATTGAGACGAGGTAGAGAAAACTCGCGAGTCAATATTCTCTTCTTCCAGGCGCCTGGCCTTAGATGATGGTAATCACTTTGCGAATGGACTAGCTCGGGCTTGAAGTCCTCCAGCTGCTTTTCGCGATAGTGGTACAGTAACCAGTAGAATGCCTTTTGGTCGTTCGGTCTATAATTGTTAGGTATGGTTTATCCATTTCAAATTGGATTACTTACAGCTCACATGACAGTTTAAGTTTGAGATCGCTTTCACTGAACATGTGCCACATTGACCGGAGCTGTCGTAGCAGCTGGGTGTCGACCTCAAGCAGAGGGACCGAATTGTTCTGGAAACCTTTTCTTGTATCAGGAAGCTGCCCATCGGTATCCCCAAGATTGTCAAGATACGAATATTTCGAAATCAATGGGTGCTTCCAAATCTGCTTGAGTGTGATGCGTCGATCTGGGTTCACCTGCAGCATACGCCGGATGAGATCTTCAGCCTCACGACTTAGAAAATCGGGCATTTGGTAATGCCCCTTTTTTGTCCTTGACATCATCACACGCAAATCAGGGTCATCGAATGGCAGTGTTGCGGAGAGCATAGCGTACAATATGACGCCCAAGCTCCAAATATCTGCTCTATCACCGCGATACTGCCTGTTCTTGAGGAGTTCTGGTGCTGCGTAATGAGGGCTACCGCAAGCTGTAGCCAATTGGTGCGTGTCAGTTTGGTGAAGAGCGGCCATCCCAAAATCTGCAATTTTGATTTTGAGGTCAGCCGTAATCAAAATATTTTCCGGCTTAAGATCACGGTGGCAAATGTTGAACGAGTGACAGTACGAAATTGCACTAATGATTTGACGGAAGAAGTATATGGCAACTTCCTCACTCAAACGACCCTTCATGTTGATGAAGGTGAATAAATCACCCTGGTCAATGTACTCAAGAATGAGGTACCTAAACCATGTCAGTAATACCCCCGGTCATAGGAATAAAACAGCTTACACTTCAGATCGATTTTCCCAAATATCATAGAGCTTCATGATATTCGGGTGTTCAATGAGCTTGAGAATGGCTACTTCGCGTTCAATGGCCATGGGAACTCGCATTTCACCATCAATCTGATCTGGGAGGCTGTTGTCCCACTTGCTCAGGGCGGCCAAGCTACTATCATGGACCAAGTTCGCCATGCGCCTGTTGACAATTTTGACTGCTGCGAGTTGGTTGGTGATACTATGGCGGCACAAACGAACACGGGCCGATGACCCCTTTCCAAGAGTTTTGCCTAATTGCCACGGGCCAATATGGGTCTTGTAATTCTTCTTGCTTCGGTCACTAGCCGATGAATCTTGAGACTTTTGAGAATGGTGCTTCTCATCATCGAGTTGCGGGGGCCTCAACACGGGGGGGGCGTGTTGACCCGGGGGGACGTTTGGCCCATTAGGCCCACGATGCCCGTTAGGCCCGCGATGCCCGTTAGGTCCGCGATGCCCGTTAGGTCCGTGATGCCCATTGGGCCCGTGATGCCCGCTGGGCCCGTGGTACCCACTCGGCCGGGGGTGAATGTTGGGTCCATAAGATCCATGGTGTCTCTTAGGTCCATGAGGTCCATAAGGTCCATGAGACCCGTAATACCCATGGGGTGGAGGGGATTGGGGGCCAGGTTGAGGGCCGCGGTTCCTAGGGGGGCCACCAGGATGGCCGTGATGCGGGCGGTAGGGTTGATGCACTTGAGGAGCGCGAGACTGATCATATCGGGCCTTTGGTTGCGGGTCATCATGCCCGGGCCTGGCTGAATTGATTCTGTTGGATGCCTCAGAAAGCGGAGGGCGAGGGATGTTGGAAACGAACGTATCCGCCATGTTGATTGCGGTTTTTGAAGTAAATCAGCGCATAATACTCGGAAAGCGGGTATGAATCGAGAAGCGGACGAAGTAGAAGTGAGTGACAAGACACTGGGCGTATTGGAGCAGTGAGAAGTAAAGCAGAACGAGAGGCACCCGTCAGGCGAGGAAGAAAAGACAGTCAGAATGAGCGAACTTGAGGAGCCTGCAAGCTTCCGGTGCGAGAAGGAACGGGGAGAAACAGGTATAGAAAAAGAGGCCAGAGACACAGTTGACCAGACCAAAGGAGTGACAGAGGGTGGTCCAGATGAGGAAAAGGCAGGACGGGGAGGGGACGGAGCCGACCTTTGGCCTCTGGCCTTTATGCGTGGAATGCAATGTTTACAGAGGAATATGGGTTTGGCGAGGCTGGGGAAGGGAGACGATGGTAGCTGGAACACGTTTGAGTAACTGGCATCTGGAAGCTGCCATCAGGCGGCGGCTGTCAACTGCCAGGTGTGGGGAAATTGGCCGACACACGGCACGCGCATGTAGCCGTCGCGATGCATTCCAGCTCATAGCTGACAGCAGTAGAAATCTAGTGCGAGAATAGCAGTGGAGCAGGGCTTGGCATATCAGCTCTCTGGGGGCCCTGGTGAAGGCCATGGATCGAAGGACCGCAAGCTTCAGATTAGATGGCTGTATATAGGCAGCCTAAAACCACCTTGGCCAGTATGACGCCACCCAAAAAAGGGCCCTAAAGCTCATCTCAATATTTAGCAAGAGGCGGTTGATGTTCTTGACTAAGCTTTCCGTTTACTGCTCTCTCTTTCCGACTCGCCAGATATTTAGCCATGCCTATGTGTGAAAATACTTCCGTTTACACGTATCCGAGCAGTAGGGAGACCAGGGACGCCAACTCGGGAGGGGCCTCCTCCATTCAAGGAGGTCTGCCAGAGAAATAAACCACGCCTCATTTCTAGGATTCTAGGCAATGAAGTCATCCAGCGTGGCTTTGAATTCCAAGGGATGAAGTCCAAAGTGAACCCCTTGTGAAGGGGCACACCGTAGTCTCATGACTAAGCTTCCTCACTTACACCACTGGCTCCCTCATACACCACGATTGAGCCCACCAGCCCACTTCGCAACTGAGACATCAGTGACCCTTTGTATTTCATACCAATCCAGACCAATAAGACCGAATAATGAGGGTCACAGGAGAGATTTGAGAAATTTCAGGCGAGGCGTTGGCTTGAGATTACTTGCTCTGATTGGTGCTGTCGTTGGTAGTCAATCTCTTCTCTGCAAGCTAGCCGCACGTCTAGTATGCCACACGAGACCAATGGAAGTAGCCTGTCTGAAATTTGTTTGCAAATTCAATTGCAGGTTCCCTTTGATCAATGGCGCTAGAGTTGAGTTCTCTGTATCTCTAACAATTCATTCATGACCATGCCGGACCACGTCTTGTTTCAGAGTGAGCGGGTGAGAACTATGTATGGGCCTGGAGGGGCCCATTGCTGCTGGAGAAGTCCGACGTATCTCATTGGCACTAGGCTAAACTGGATCACTGAAATGTTTAGTTTGCACTCCTGTTATGGCACTCAATCATTGCATTGCAGCACCTTTGGCAACAACAAGACCAATGGATAATGGTCCGCGCGGATTGAGTAGAATGCAAAAACCATCACAGCTAACAGATTTATTATTTCAATAGAGTTTGGTTTCATCCTCTACAGCCGATTACTTCCGCTGCCAAGTTCGAGGCTGGGGCATTTCTCGGGGTCTACCTAGGGGAGTTCGCAGTTATGGATCGGCCCCACGTTCTGACGATCAAACAAATTGAGCAGGCTTATGTCGTAGACTGTGAACTTTCAACGGGATAAAATCGTAGAGCCTCAGCGATAATCTGCAGTGCCATCTGACCAATGTCTTATTCAGAAAAAGATTCATCGCATCGTCTATAGTGCCCTGTCGAGATTCCTCACTGAGTTGTTGGCCTGCAGCCCCACCTTAAGCCAGGGCACCTGCTCAACCCCCACCACTTAAAGTCGACGCCACATTTACCAGACGTCGTCGCGCACAGGCGCGATCGGACGCGTTGCAGGGGCATCATCCCGTTTCTTTGACTTGGTTTGGCGACATTCGGTCATCGTTTGCTGCACGCCCCAAACCTCCTAACGGCACGCTCAGAGCATCGCGCACGATCATTCGCCTTTTGCAACGTGTGTGGTGTCGCAAAATGCCGCCCGCCTCTTCACGTCGCCGCAGACGCTCCGAAAGCGAGGACGCCGACGACGACTCAGCTCGATACAATGATCCGTCACAAGCAACCGACTCTCCAAAGCGACAAAGAATAGAAGAATCAGATTCAGACGATGAAGAAAGCAATGCTCTCCCGAGAAATCCAAAAGGAACCCCAGCCACTAGCCCCGATGGCTTCCAGGCAGGTGCCATTGTCCGGGTCAGCGTCGAGAATTTTGTCACATACGAGAAGGCCGAGTTCTTCCCGGGACCTAACTTGAACATGGTTGTCGGTCCAAACGGTACTGGAAAGAGTTCGTTGGTCTGCGCCATTTGTCTAGGCTTGGGGTATAGTCCAAAACATCTCGGGCGAGCCGGCACGGTCAAGGAATTTGTCAAGCACGGAAAGGACACAGCAACGATCGAGATCGAACTCTACAAACGTCCCAAGGACAGCCGGAATTTCGTCGTACGAGTCCAGATTCGCCGCGAACAGAACTCCCAGGAGTGGTCTTTGAACGGGAAAAAAACCAACCACAAAACAATCCAGATATTGATGCGAAAACTCAAAATTCAGGTCGACAACCTTTGCCAGTTTTTGCCACAAGATCGAGTCGTCGAGTTCGCCGCTTGCACACCTGTCGACCTATTACACGAAACACTACGTGCCGCTGCGCCGGAGGAGATGCTAGATTGGCAGAAACAGCTACAAGATCTACATAAAGACAAGAAGGCGCTAGCCGAGAGCGTGCAAACCGACACAGATGCCTTGAAAAATCTTGAAAGCCGACAACTAGGACTACAAGCCGACGTAGACAGGCTTAGGGAGCGTGAAGAGATTCTAGAGCAAGCCAAAAATCTCAAGTCGGCCCTTGTGCTTTCCAAATACCAGGAAGCTCGAACACTCCACACCGCTGCCAAGGAACGAAAAAAACTGGCCGAAAGGTCCTTGAGGCGCCTTGAGGAGGAGAGTGGTCCCTCCTTGATTGCTGTGAATGAAAAACAGGAGTATGCTCAACAAATCGATTCAGCCATAAATACAAGAAAGTATGCATTGAAAGGCGCCGAGGAAGCAGCAGGCAAGTTAGCGCAAGATGTGTCCAAAGCTGCCGACAATATCAAAGACTTTGACAGCAAGCTGGAGGGCGAACGGAGAACTCATGATACAAAAAAGAAAGATTTGGCCCAGTCGAAATCGAGAATCACTGCTTTGCAAGGTGACTTGAAAAACAGACCAGATGAGTTTGACCCAGCGGAGTTCAATCGTAATATCGTAAGTTCTATTGAACTCATGTGCTTTCCATCCTCCAACTGACCGATACCGAATAGCGAGGGGAGGAGCACAAGCTGCGCGAGTTAGAAGCTGAACACCGTGAAGTCAGTTCCCAAATCGATGCGATCAAGTTCAAAGGAAAACATGTTGTTGCGAACCTCAAAAAGGTTGAGGCAGATATCGAATCATTCGATACCCAGCAGGGCCAGCAGCTCAATTTCATGAAGAAGCATTTCCCAGAGATCGCTTCGGGATGGGATTGGGTCAAAGAAAACCAAAGCCAATTCGAAAAGGAGGTCTATGGCCCACCGATGATATGCTGCTCAGTTAAAGACGAGCGATATTCCGACCAAGTACAATCTCTTCTGCAGGGTGATGACTTTACCTGCTTCACTGCCCAGACCAAGAATGACTACAAGAAGTTGACAGATCAACTCTACCGCGTCATGAGTCTGTCAGTTGTCATCCGAACATGCGCCCATCCCCTGGAAAACTTTCGACGACCTGTGAGTGAAGCTGAAGCAGCAGACTTAGGGCTGGATGGGTTTGCCATTGATTTTCTGGATGGTCCCTCTCCTGTTCTTGCCATGCTGTGCGCGGAAAAACGACTTCATCAATCAGGTGTGGCTTTGGGAGACCACAGCGACACCCAGTACGATCGACTGGTCAAAGGCGGCAAAGTTAACCAGTGGGCCGCTGGGAAGCAGTCGTTTACTGTCAGGCGCCGCAAAGAATACGGCCCGCAGGCAATGACGGCCATCACCAAGAACATCCAACCCGGAAAATTTTGGACCTCTCAGCCGGTCGATACCCAGGAAATGGCGGACATGAATAAGCGGTTAACTGAGCTCCGAGGCGAGAGAGATGTTCTCAAGGAAGAACTTCGACAGGCTCAAGAACAGGCGAAGGCTATTAACGACCAAAAGCCAGACATTCTCGATACTATTGTAAGTTTGCTTACATGTATCAGCTCCAGACTCAATTAACCAGATGATAGGAACGATTAAAACGCGAGAAGAACAGTCTCCAAAGAGAATATCAAAAATGGCAAGCATTGCCGGAGAAGATTGGTCAGTTCACCTTTCCTTCTTGATAATGGGGCATCGAGCTGACTGTGCTGCAGAATCCGAGGAGCGGGCCAGGGACGCACATGAGCAGGCCATGCGGGACGCCCGCAAGAACTTAGCAGAACTCCGCTACGAATGGGATGCTGCAGTAATCCGCCGGGCCGAGCTCGTCCTGAACTTCAAGCAGTCTATCGAGCGGATCCGGACGGCTCAGTATGCCGTTATTGAAGCTGAGATACGAAAGATTGAGGCGGTTTCTGACATTCAAGGACTCAAAGACCGCAATGCCCATATTATGGAACGCCTTGAGACAGAGAAGGAGAATATGCGCCAAGCGGCTGAAGAAGCAGCCCGGACCAGAGACGCTGGCCGGCAACTATCCTCAGAGGTCTCCAATCTTCTGGCTGAGGAGCCCGAGAAGAGAGACATCTTCTCTGCCCTTGCTGAAGGAAAGAATCCAGAGGAGATGCAGATGGAAATTGACGCCGAAGAAGCCAAATTGGAGCTTATCCACGCAGCAAACCCCAACGTCCTGCGTGAATTTGAACGTCGTGCTCAAGAAATCACCCGCCTCAGTCGCAAAATGGAAGCGGCGAGCGAGAAGCTAGAGGGCTTAACACGTGGCATCGCCGGACTCATGGAGAAGTGGGAGCCAAAGCTCGACGAGCTGGTATCCAAGATCAACGACGCATTTGCCTATAACTTCGAGCAGATCAGCTGCGCGGGCGAGATTCGCGTGCACAAGGCAGAGGACTTTGACGCCTGGGCCTTGGACATCATGGTCCGCTTCCGGTATGTTGCCACCTATCTTAACCTCCCCCCTTTTTTTTTGGGGGGGGGGGGGGGGGCCAAGCATCGTCTAATAAGCAGCAGTGAAAACGAAGCCCTCCAGCAGCTAACCGCTCACCGGCAATCCGGCGGTGAGCGAGCTGTGTCGACCGTCTTCTACCTCATGGCGCTACAGTCGATGGCCCAGTCGCCGTTCCGCGTCGTCGACGAGATCAACCAGGGCATGGACCCCCGCAACGAGCGCATGGTCCACGAGCGCATGGTCGAGATTGCCTGCCGCGAGCACACCAGCCAGTACTTCCTCATCACGCCCAAGCTCCTCACAGGCCTCCGCTACGACGCCAAAATGCGTATCCTATGCATCGCCAGCGGCGAGCACATGCCCCGTGAGGGTCGCAAGCTCGACTTCAAGCGGTGTCTGAGGATCCAGAAGGGCCTTATGACTGCTGCCGCGTGAGTGGACGGTGGCACCATTTCTTTATTGATTTTGTGTGTACAAAACCCGGGTTCTTGTTAGGTTGGCTCTGGCTGGGTTCAAAGGGGTGGCGGGACAGCGTGGCGAGCGAGCATTTAAACTTCAAAAGCCTAATTTCGAGGGCTAGACTAGATATCATATACCCAATGTATATTAACGAGAGCCAAAAATGCATGCCTCCATTCATGGTCCATATTACAATCGCGTCGAACGATAAAAGTAGTCTCTATGAAACTAGAATAGGCCCTCCCAGAAACCGTCACACTCGTAGTTGGCTGTGTCACTCATCAACATCTACGGAATCTACAAGAGTCGAGCCAAGAGGGTTTGGGATACCCAAGAGTAAAAAATATCAATTATTCGACCAAACAGAGAAAACACTTCATTTCATCATTGACCCTCCCACAAAGCCGTTTGTCTCCCGCATCGAATTTAAAGCTCTCTAGCCGGAGCCCATCTCCCATCCCAGCACCCGGTGGGGAATCAAAAAAATAATAAGGAAAAACAAAAACTCAACCACCATATTCGAGCTCCCAGTGTTCTCAGAGTTCGTGGTCTTTTTCGCATGAGAAACCAAAAATCAACAAGGTTCTCCCCATATAGTACATTGACAGAGTCAGAAGACAAAGTTGAAAAGGAAAAAAGAAAAGGTAGAAATATATGACTTCCTCTTCTCCCCATCCCAAGTATACAGGAGTCAGAAAAGAGGGTTTTCGTTTTGATCAAGTGGAGCAGGCCAATGTCAACTCAAACGGCAAAGGAGGGTCGGTGATTCCAGAATAGAAAAGTATAAAGTATTGCATAAAAACAACACCGGGAGCAACCACAGATGACCAAAACTCCGTTTCGCTTTTGCGAGAGTGGGCAGGATGTACAGACGTTGAAATAACAGCCCAGAGTTGAGGCAGATTAAATGAGGCGGCGGGTATATTTGCGTCGTGAATGCATGTCAATATCCAGAACCGGTTTTAGATTAAGTTTGACGGGACTTTCCCGCGTCGTCTTGATGATCATCGGTGTCAAGCCGCTTGCGCCAATCAGCCAGGCTCTCACTCAGGCCAAGCCCGCCACCAGGTGCCTCCTCTTTCTTGACACTCGGTGTCGTCTCGAAATCAAAGTTAGTGCTCAAGCGGTAGTTTTTGTTTGTAGCCTCCCACTGGGTTCTAAGAGTTTCCAGCTCAGTCGCAAGATTGTCCAAGGCGGCGCTGTTTCTGCCTTCCAGGCTGTTCCCGCCAGCGCCTCCGTAGATGCTCTCACCCTCAGAACTCTCAACTCGAGCATGGCCAATCGCGCCGCCGTTGGCGACTGCGTCGGGCTGCAAATCGGGGACCTGTCGGCTGCGGCGGCGGTAGTTATCGACCGAGTGCTCGACTTGGTCAAGGAGAAGAGCCACCTTTTGCTCCGCATCATTTGCTCGCTGTTCAAGGAGCGCATTCTCCGACTGTAGCTGCTCAAGGTCTTTGCGGTGAGAGACCAGTTTCTGCAGCGCCTCTTCGCTCTTCTTCTGCGCCTCGTCGCGATCTTCGTTGCTCTCTTCGAGCTCCTCCTTGACCGCTTCCAGCTTCTCCTCCAGTTCATCTGCAGCTGATTTGAGCTGGCTCTCCAACGAGCTGATCTTCGTCTGCAGTGAGGCTCTTTCAGCTTCCCAATCAGATGAGCCGGCGGACTTCCCTCCAGTAGATTCAAGTCGGTCCTCGAGTTCCTCGACCTCAGACTTCAGACGTCCGTTGTCGGTCTTATATCGGGACAGCTGTTCCTTCAGTTGCTTCAACATCTTCTCAGTCCCCTTCACGTAGTGCACAGCTGATTGATAATCGCTCTCGAGTTGCGCGAGCTTCTCGCGATATGCTGACTCGGATTCTTGGACCTGGATGGCAAATGTTTGCTTCGTTTCCTCGTGTGCAGCATTCGCGCTGGCGAGCTGTGCTTCCAAGTCTCGAGCACGGTTTAAATCTGGAGAATTTGTGCGGGGACTGGTCAAACCACGAGCACGGATCGCACCAGTTGGGCTGATGCCTCTCTCACTGAGAATGTCCTTGAGCGCATTGTGCTGCACAGTCATTGCGTTAGTCTCAAGCTGTTGAGCAGCAAGCTGGTTCTTCAAGTCCGAGTTAGCAGCCTGAAGACTCTGCGTATCTCTCAAAGCAGACTGAAGCTGTCTTCGGATGCCGACGCCTTCCCGACTAGATTGCTCCTGGTACTGCTCAAGACCAGCAATGCGCTCTTCCGCTGCACGAAGCCTCTCTGCTGCAGCATCAGCTTCATGTCGGTATTTCTTGACCAAACCGCTCGATGTCTCAATTTGTGAATGGAGAGCAGCAACGCGGTCAGCATCGGCCTTGCTAGAATCCGAAAGGTCACGAGTCGAAATCTTATCAAGCCCAGCCAAGACTGCCTGCCGATGTGTTCGTGCCTCAGCTGCATGCTTCTCGGAGAGTTCCTCAGCATCTCGAAGACGCTGAGTGGCAGCCACCAGCTCCGCTGTTCTTGCTTCATGTTCAACCTTGAGCTTGTTCAACGAGGCCTCGACAGTGTCCTTTTGAGTTCGCTCTTCTGCCAGCTTCGACTCAAGATGGGACTTGGCATCTTCGGAGGCCAGAATAGCAGCTTTGAGCGACTCGAATGTATCATGGTGGTCCTTCGAGCTCCCTGCAGCTTCTTCAACCTTTCTAGACAGGTCTTCCTTCTCGATTCGGAGCAACTCTAGAGCCCCAACAGCTTCGACAGCAGAGACTGACTGTTCTCGAGCCTCTTGTTGAGCTTGGTGCAGTTCAGCCTTGAGACGTTCCACTTCACCTGAAGTCTGCTGCTTGAAGGTTTCGAGATCGGCCATTCGTCGTTGAGCGGCGTTGGTGGTATCATCAGCAAGGTGGCGGGCCTTTTTCTCGGCCTCGAGATCCACTTTGGCGGCCTCAAGTCTCGTTTGAAGATCTTTTTGAAGATGCAAAGCAGCAGCCAACTTCCGGCTCATCTCACTCGTCCTGGCCTCAGCCTCATCCCGATCATTGTCAAGCTGGGGCGTGCTTGCAGCACTGCCACCCATGCGGGCTGCCAGCTTGGCCTTTGCATACACAGCTTCCTGAATAGCTGCATCGCGCTGCTTCTCGGCTTCCGCGATCTGCTTTGCAGCAATAACAGCTTGTTTGTCAACGGCGCTTTGAACATTAGCAAGTTCGGTACGCATTGCGAGTAGAGCCTCAATCAACGGACGATCTTCATCGTCAAACGTTTCCGTAGCTTTGCTGTCGAGGATTGGGCTGAATGATGAATTGGGAACATAGCCGGATTTCCTAGCAAGTTCAAGCTCAGATGCATACCAGGCATTACGGTTACGAGCTGAGTCAAGCTCCTTTAATAGAACAACTGTCTGCGAGTTCCGCACAGAAGATCGTCTTGACATAGCGTTGCTGGGCTGTCTGGTTGGCTGAGGAGGAGAGGATGGCCGCTGCACAGGCTTGGCATAATGTTCCGTTGAGCCATCACCTGCCGGTGGTCGAGCGGGTCGCGCTGGTTTATTCGTACCATGTTCACCATGTTCCTGTTTCGAACCAGACCGAGAGGGTGCCTTCTTACCATTCGTCACCGGGGCACTTACTGGAGCAGCCTCAACCTCAGCGATGACCTCGCGGGTTATAGGCGATTGAGTCGCAGTTTTCGCAGCAAGATTGCCTCGCTCATTGGATGGTCCACGGACTCGGCCAATGGCAGATGCTGTGTCAACGGTAGGCCTAGCCGGAGTCGGGCCTTGAGGGGGCGGGCCTGAGGGAGCACCGGGAGGAGCCGCTCTTGGAAGCTTGGAGCCAGCGGCACTCGAAGTGTTTTGAGGATCGGGGCCGTTGGGGGGTGATTTTTGTCCATTAGGGGGGGCTGATGGGCCGCCAGCCATAATCTTTCGCCCATCAGGTGGTCCATTGGAGCCTTCACGAAGTGGCAGCTGGCGAGTTGATGCCTCAGTGCTAGGTCGTCTGGCTGGGACTGTTCTTTGAGCGTTGCCGCCCTGCTGAGCATCGTTGGGGTATCGAATCTTAGAGGTGTCGAGAACGTAGAGAAGTCCCAAGTCATTAACTCCAGTGGAAGCTGTGCTCGGTTCCCCACCAAGTACCACTATCGACTTGCCAACGGTTGTCATGCTGTGCCCAGAACGAGGCGATGGAGAGGGGCCCATGTTCTGAAAGGTGTACCATCGTCGAGAGGAAATTCGGAACGCAGCGAGATCGCCTAGGTCGGTTCCTTCTTCAGTGCGGCCACCAAAGACATACATCACATCGTCGACAAGAGCTGCAGCGTGACCTTCGCGGGGCGCGGGAATGTAGCCTATACAATCCAGTGATGTCCATTTGTTAAAGGCCGGATCGTAACACCAGACATCGTTGAACCATTGGAACCCGTTCGTTCCACCAAAACTAACAGTTTATAAGCAGGCTGTCGCCAAAACTCCGAGGACACGGATTTTTAAACTTACAGGTACATCCTGTCATTGTACGTGACCATAGTGTGGTTTGTACGCGCTGCGGGAATCTTCGGTGATGCTTCACCAGCAACAAGAATCTCCCACCGGTTGTTTGGCATCTGCAACTGGTTAAGATCGAAGGCGGAGAGATCGTTCATAAAGTAGCCTTCGACCTGACCACCAAAAATGAAGATCTTCGAGCCCAAAATATTCAACGTGTGTCCATACCGCCCTGATGGACGAGGGCCAGCTGGCAAAGCCCGAGACCATTGCCTTGTCGCTACGCTCCATTAGCTTCGAAACGCCTCAGAGGGCATGAGAACATACAGGTATTCAGCAAGTATAGGGTTTCGTCGAGAACATCAGCTTCGTCAATCTTCGTGTCACCACCATAGACAATGAATGCATTGCCGACGAGCAAGCTGGCGTGGCCAACTCTAGGGCCTGGGCCTTCAGCGGTAGTGGCCAAGGGGTAACATGCCATGTTACCACCAGCTTCAATCATCCACAAATCACCCTTAACAGTTGAACTGTTAATTAAGCCTCCCATCATGTAAACATCGCCCTCCTTGGAGGAAATGGAATTAACGGCTGCGCCATATCGAGGGAATGGACTGGGGTGTGTTGAAGTGTACGTTAGCCGCCGTTGGGACCAGGGATAGAGCGAGGCATTGTTGCTGCCATTCTGGGGGCCACTGCGAATCTGTACGGGCTGAATTAGCAAGTGCAAACACGATTTGGTTTCGTCCTCATGTCCCTAGTATTTAGGAGTACATACCGAGGCTTCGTTTTGTTGACCCTGTTGCTGTTGCAGTTGCATGGTCTGATCTGTGCTTCCATTACGACGAGAGTGCCCGTGGTGGTCAGGGCTTCCCGTGCTCGCCTCATTATCAATCGAGGTTACGCTGCCAGTCGGGGTTGCGCGTTGTTGAACGTTTTTATCTGCCATGCGAGCGCTGGCGCTTTGGATGGAGCCCTGGGACCCGGAGTTCGAGTTGGCATCGCGACTACCCAGGTTCCTCTCTGGGTGCTTTTTCGACTTGAAGAGAAAGGCCATGGTTGTGACGAAGGAGCCGCTCGGCGGCGGGAAATTTGCTAGGAAAACAGCACTCTAGATATTTGCAGAATAAATCGAATGGTTGATGCGCGGCAACGTTGATACCCGCCAGTCGTCGCGTGTAGGAGGGTATCACGGGGGGGACAAGGCAGCCAGGGCGAACGAAGGCGCAGGCGATATCGTGGGTGTTGGGGATAGCCCGGTCGGGGATACACCAAACGTGGACGCAGGAACAAGGGTTACGGTACTCGAGGTTTTGGATGGCTGGGCTCTCATCGGAGGGAAGCGCAGAGGAGCAAATAGGTTGTCGTGGAAGTTTTGCTGTTCAACCTCCCGAATTTTGGGCGATGCGGGAGAGGGGGGTTGGAGAGACGAGGCCGATGGATGCGCTCCAACACGCCGTCAAGGAGCGCGGGACCTGATTCGTGCTGGCGGCCGGGCAAGCAAACAATCGCCGGTGTTCGATCGAGGGGTTCGGGAGAATCGGACGTGGGATGAAAAGCGTCTCCCTTGAGGCGCTGAATGATGAAAACGCCAGGCGGCGGACAGAAAATGATGAAGAGAAGGGAATGACGATGGTGATGCTGGCGGCAAGTTAGAAAAAAGGTGTCAGCCAGGCCTCTCAGACTTTACTGTACCGACTCGGTCCCCGTCCTAGTCCCCGTAATACCTCCTGCCATCACTGGCCGCCGACTCCTGTAACCTCCAGGCGCTCCGCCTTGACTGGGCTCCAGGGCTTCTGTTCCTGGCGCAGTGGCACCCCGACTGCAGCACCCTGGGCCACTGGCAGCGCTGCTGTCCCTTTGTCGGGCCGCGCCCCAGCCAATCGTGGGCTGGGCCCACGCTAGCCTGACCCATCCTGCCCCAGGCCAAACGACTTTTTTTAGGGGTTGCAAGCCTTGCAGCACTACATGGTACAGTACATTACAATGCCGGCCTGCAGTGGGCATTGAATTGTGGGGTGCTTAGAAGGTCTAGATACTGGCCAGGTACACGTGGGCTAGTGGCTCGGCTGGTCGCAGCGAAGGTCAGTCTAGAGTACCCTGCAGGGGTCTGCACAGAGCATCCCCTTTTCAAATCCAGGGGCTGGACATGTCACGGCACATGGTACACTGTACCGTCTACCTCCCCAGTCCTACCACCGAGACATGATCCTCCACCCACAAGACACTCTCATGTAGGTACCATGGCAATGTACACACGCGCCGCCATGCATGGTCAGAATCAAAAGAGAGACCCCAGGAAACGGGGCCGGTCCTTCGTTGCGCGGTTTCATATCTTGGTGCAGATGCGCTCTAATGTAGGGCAACGGCCCCGACGGTTTTTTTTCTCGTCCTTCTCTGGAGCTTCCCTGCATGTGTGTTGAGGAGTGATGCTCTCTAGTCGATTGAGATACCTCACCTCAAATGTCAACACGGCTAAGCACAACATGTACTCCGTAAGCAGGGGATGCTCGTCTCGCCATGACCATCGGCTTTCCTTTTTTGCTCCCCGTGGCTAAGACTCCCAGATCAACTGCAATATATCGGGTCATCTAAATCTCCCAATTCAATTCGCAATGCAAAACGGAGCCCCAGCCCGCTCGCCTCGCTTTTATGCATTGGTCTTCAGTGCTTGTACGGATCTACGATGCAGCAGCATTGCTTCTGTCTCTGTCTTGGCCTAGACTCATTTCCTGTCCTCTTACGTTGAGAACTATAACCAGGGTGCCGACATTACAGTTACCGTCAGCACGCACATACCGTGGAACGAGCAAACGCAATGCAATAGCACACAGTGTCAAAGTACACGGCCGAGGAGTCATTTTTCGGTTGGCCTCGCAGCCGCCATAGTGCGACCTATGTTTCGTAGTCATCCATCCGTGGCGCCACGAAAAGGGATGGCTTCCAGCGCCTTGGCGAGCCTGCACCTGCACGTCATTACCAGCGCAATGCTGACGCTCTCCATACACACTGCAATATGCACATTCATGGGCTGGAGAGAGCGGGCGCCGTTCACGATGTATCCAGGACCTGGTTGAGAATCCGAAATGGGTCACCGCAATAAATAATCCATGCTGCACTGCTATGAGCTCATGTGGTGGAAAACCTTTTTTTTTACAAGGTTGTCGTTGACCACGGTCCATTCCGGATATTAACATGATGCTCTGCCAACGCTCATGACGCCTGTCGATGCCTGTCTTATGGGCTGGTTGGGTCGCTCGTTTCAAGATTTCCACTAATGACGCCAATTGGGGCGGGTTGGTGCACGGTCCATGTGTCCTCAAGCCCCGCTCTCCAGCTTTCCATGTCCAACTAATTAGGGAGCAAAAAAAAGGGGACAGGCTTCCGTGGCCCAAGAAGCCTTAATTATCTTTCAGGGTAGGAGCTTTGTTTTCGAGAAGCGCATCGTTGTTTGGTATCACGATCGCCAGACCTTGCAATCTTCCGGGCACATCCCTCCGCAGCCGATCGTTTCAGTGACAGAGAGGCCCGAGCCGACAGGAACCACGCGGTTCACGCTAAATCCACCTGCGATCTGTGGTGTTGCAATTGTGTCGTAGGCGTAGGCTTTTGACGTTCAACGCTCATCGTGGTGAGGAGTCTCCGTCTCTCAGCGGAGAGAATGCTATCTGACGGTTGCTCCAGCATCGGTGGCCTTGTATGTCTAGGGCGATATTCCAATTGCCCAGGCCGGGCATTCCGCCGTCCAGGGAAGAGGGTCCCGGGTATCCGAGGATGGATAACTAGCAGGGCGTCCAAATCAGGACTCAGGTCATGGACGCACAAGCTCCATCCCCGAAGCACACATTTGTACCATTGCGTCCATCCATTGGGCCGTGAGTTGCAGGCCACAGTTGCCAACAGCACTTGGGTAGTTCAACGGACCTTCCAGCGTATGCTGACCGAGATGGACAAAGCAAAAGCCGTGGCATGGCCTGCCAGCAGCTCACTCCTGATGGTCGAGCATAACTAATGCACATGCAGTAGGCTCTTGATCCACAAGCGTGCATCCCAATCCGGGACTTGGATGTAGAAGCATCCATGAGTACTGGGGAGCCGAGGCGTTGGAATAAACAGTAATCTATTGACTAGCCGTCACACGGCATTTAGGCGATGACTCTGAAAGGCTGTCAGGTGTCATGTTAGTATTGGATTGCCCGTTAAGCTATATCGAGTCTCGCACTTGGGGATTGAAGCTTGGTCCCATGAGGTCAAGTAAGACTGGACAGATGAAGTGGCTCTGGACAAAGCAAAACACGTGCAGGGTCACGCGCAATAGTCGCGCTTGCCTAGTCTGGCCTAGCGCTGCGGACTCACCTCCAACCTGCCTGACGCCGAAGCAAGCAGGCAAGATAGCCACGCCCATGCGGCTGGAGGGCAAAGGCTGCCGGGGTAAGCGTCGTACGGTGGTACTAAGACGGGATGTTCAAGAGAGCCAAGGCCAGGTACAAAAGGCAAAATTCATGGCGGTATGAAGGTTGATGACGACCTTGGAGCCGAGATCCGCCAGTAATGATAGAGTTGGCCAGGGAATCCGTTCTGGGACGCTCTAAATGCGATAGGCGAGCGTGGCAGGACCCTGTGAATCACGGCGCAAAAAGTTAGGATTCAAGACTTGGTTGCAGATGATGCACGCTCCTAACAAAGAGCCGCAGGATTAGGAATCTGTTTCGTATGGGGTTTGCTTGTCCGGTGCGGATGGCGACCATTCAAAACTGTTGATTCGACCAGTGTAGCCCAGAGTCCACTGCTTAGCGTCCAGCAGTCAGTGGTCCAGCGGTTCAGCACCGGGCAGCTAAGTGACGCGCTTGCCAGCTGTGTGGCCCATCCCGGTACTGGGTATTCCTAATTTCTGCCTTCGACCTGGTCATTCGCCCGCAGCACCAAACCCTCACGACCTATTTCTTTTGCTCATCCAAACCCCAGCGAAGCAACATCGCCGTCATCAAGCAATTCGGCGCTTTAACTGTCGCTCTTCGCATGCGAGCGCCTGTCGCAATGCTGGCTTGAATTTTCAATAGATCATGACCGTTGTGTCGACGCAACAGCCGTCACCCTCTCCGCTACTTCCCAACCATACCTCGACCTCCAAACCTCCGCTGGCACCCGACAACCATCACCACCACGCGCTAAGTCGCCCTCTTCCTGCATCTGGAGCTACAATGGCGCTGAGATCAGATCTCAACGGCACTTCTGCGCCCGTGGGCAACACCAACGGAGACGCCTCACGAGCGCGAGCAATGGCCAACGGCCGTGCGGTACACGACACGAGCACCAACAGTGACGACGATGATAGCCGACCTTTGAGTGCTCCGGGACGACGAAATGGAGGCACCTCTGTTGAGGCAAGGGATGATATGGACCAGTCACGGACGAAAAGACCGGCGAAGCCGCTACTCGTGCGGTCCAAGAGTGAATATGCGCACCGAACTATGGATGACGACGAGTCGGTAGAGGAAGACATTCCCTACTGGGGGGCTAGACATGGATTCGAGGACCACTATCAATCTGAAGATATTATATCTCAGCTTGCTAATGTGAGTAATGTGTGCTATTCTACATGCTTCCGTGCAGCGGCCATACAGCCACTTGTATACAAATGCTTCTTTTATTTAGGCTATCTGCTTGACCTGGTTTTATGTTCGATAACTAACTATCCCATCAGAATTGGTACATGTATTTTACAGATAAGCGACACGAGACGACCGGCAAACCCAAGCCGCTACAGTACGAACTCCAGGATTGGCGCCAGCGAGACAGGCTCAAAACAGTTTCTGCTGCACTCGCAGTTTGCCTAAACATCGGCGTCGAGCCGCCCGATCAACTTAAGACGACACCAGGTGCCAAACTTGAGGCCTGGACTGATCCAACGGTTCCTCCCATCCAAAAAGCCCTAGAGAACATCGGCAAGGCCCTCCAAGCCCAATACGAGACATTAGCTATCAGAGCTCGTTACAAACAATATCTAGACCCGTCAGTGGAAGAAACAAAAAAGTTCTGTATCTCTTTGCGCCGAAATGCCAAAGACGAGCGAGTTCTTCTTCATTACAATGGCCATGGGGTTCCGAAACCTACGGCCTCCGGAGAGATTTGGGTTTTCAACAAAAACTATACACAATATATCCCCGTGTCGTTATACGATCTGCAACATTGGCTACAGGCACCCACCATCTTTGTGTGGGACTGCTCTGAGGCTGGTAATATCCTCAATAACTACCATCGATTTGTTGAAAAGCATGAAGAGGAAGAAGAAGAGGCTGCGGAACGCGACCCCAACTACACCAAAACGAGCTTCAGGCCCTACATTCATCTGGCAGCCTGTGCTGTGAAGGAAAACCTCCCAACAAATCCTCTCCTGCCGGCCGATCTCTTTACCGCGTGTCTCACAACTCCAATTGAGATGGCACTATGGTTCTTTGTACTTCAGAATCCATTAAAGACGAATCTCAGTCCAGAACGAGCAAAGAAGTTGCCGGGGCGCCTCCAAGAGCGTCGTACGCCCTTGGGCGAGCTAAACTGGATATTCACGGCCATTACGGATAGTATCGCTTGGACAACGCTACCTCGCGATCTTTTCCGCAAATTCTTTCGCCAGGACCTCATGGTAGCAGCGCTATTCAGGAATTTCCTGCTTGCCCAGCGTGTCATGACCGTCTATGGTTGTCATCCACAATCTTACCCTGCTCTCCCAGATACCCACCAACATCCACTGTGGGAAACTTGGGACTTGGCCGTTGATATGGCCCTTGCGCAGCTTCCTATGTTGGAAAAGAAGGAAAACGAAGGCCTCGATTACGAATATCAAAATTCAACGTTCTTCACTGAGCAGCTGACTGCATTTGATGTGTATCTCACGAGGGGCGATGCTATGGCCCAGAAGTCACCAGATCAGCTACCTGTCGTTCTCCAAGTGTTGCTCAGCCAGCAGCATCGAGTGCGTGCGCTTATTCTTTTGGGCAGATTCCTTGATCTAGGCCCATGGTCAGTTCAGTTGGCCCTCAGCATAGGCATCTTTCCCTATGTGTTGAAACTCTTGCAATCCGCAGCTGCCGAATTGAAACCTGTCATGGTTTTTATCTGGGCTCGGCTTATTGCAGTAGATATTTCTTGCCAGCAGGATCTCATTAAGGACAGCGGTTACAGCTACTTTGCCCAAATTCTCAAACCATCTGAAGGGCTTCCCGTGGTCGACAGTGATGAGCACAAGGCCATGTGTGCATTCATTCTCGCAATGCTCTGCAAAGACTACAAAAATGGCCAAATGGTCTGCAACCAAACAGACATTATGTCTTATTGCCTGACACACCTTCAGAACGAAGAGAATCCGCTTTTGCGGCAGTGGGCGTGCCTCTGTATTAGCCAGCTCTGGCAGGACCTGCCCGAGGCGAAGTGGCGCGGAATTCGTGAGAATGCCTACGTCAAGCTGTCATTCCTGAGTAAAGACCCATGCTGTGAGGTGCGAGCCGCCATGGTCCACGCCATGACGACATTCCTCGGTATTCCTGATTTGACAGATGAGGTCGCCCGTATCGAAGAATCGATTGCGTGGACCATCCTTGAGATGGGCAACGACGGCAGCCCCATGGTTCGCAAAGAATTCGTCATCTTCCTATCACACTTTGTGGTCCGCTTTGAGAACAAGTTCATGGTCGCTGCCTACGAGCAGCTCGTAGAGGAGAAGGAATACCTCATTTTCCCACCGAATGACGACGGCCAGGAACACAAAATGGGGCTTCATTATGCTCGACCTGAAAACCGAAATGCGGACGGCAGCATCAAGCCTACCGCCCATGGTCTATCGCACAACACAGTATACATGGCATTATGGAAGCTAGCCCTGGTGCTCAGTGTGGATCCTCACCCTGAGGTGCAGCGGGATGCCACAGTTGTCATTGACTATGTGCATCATGCACTGCTCAACTCAAGCGCCGGGGCGCCAGCGCAGATGGTGATGAGCGAAATTCAGAAGCGAGCAAACCGGCTCGCACATAGGCACAACACGAGCGCGAGCCAACGAAACTCCCTTGTCGGTGTGCCCAACGCCCAACCACTGCCTTCCCCCGGATTGCTACGCAGAACCGCCAGTCTTCTGTTCCAGTCCTTCATTGGCGCTGAGGACAAGTCGAGGCCAACAACGCCAACCTCGCCTGCACTCCCAAGGTCCCCTTCCTTGAAACTGACACCAAGTCAATTGTCCGCCCCGCCTGAGCAAAATGACCTGTCAAGCTCGTCCTCTCAGTATCATGTGGCGCATGAGCCCATGTCAGGAGCGTACCAAGAACGTGACTTGACGAAACCTCCTACGCTTCCCCTTAAGAGCAGGTTCTTGGAATGGTCAATCGAATACTTCCGTGAGCCCCAAATGAAGCCCAGTGAAGCAGACGAACCTGGTAGCACCGAGTATAACGAGCGGCTATGGCGAAGAGCCCGGAATGAGAACATCCTGCGAGAGACACAACCAATGAAACAGCAAGCCGGCAGCCACAAGTGGAGCAACCAGCTGGGCATCGTGAACAACGGTGCTCAGCCCGCTAAGATGACATTTCACCAGTTTGAAGATCATCTAGCCGTGGCTGATGATGCAAACACTGTGTACGTGTGGGATTGGAAAAAACAAGGCCGACTGAGTCGATTCAGCAACGGGAATCCCGAGGGCTCGAGGATTAGTGATATGAAATTTATCAACGAAGATGACCAAGCATTCCTTCTTACAGGTTCATCAGATGGAGTAATCCGTGTATACCGAAACTACGATTCGGACCGAGAAATTGAGCTTGCATCTTCATTGCGTGCTTTGACACACATGGTGCCCAGTAACGTCAATTCGGGCATGGTGTTTGACTGGCAGCAGGTAACTGGGCGTGTCCTTGTAGCAGGAGATGTCCGGGTTATCCGAGTTTGGTACGCGGCTTATGAGACTTGTATCATGGACATTCCTGCACGGTCAGGTTCATGTGTCACGTCGTTGACATCGGATCAAATGACGGGCAACGTTTTTGTGGCTGGCTTTGGGGATGGTGCCCTGCGGGTGTTTGATACCCGAAACCGCCCACAGGAGTCGATGGTGCGCAAGTGGAAGGACGAGTCGGATCGTCAATGGATCAAGAGTGTGCACATGCAGCGCGGTGGTCAGCGAGAACTTCTGAGTGCGAGCCGAAACGGCAAGGTCAAGGTGTGGGATATCCGAATGGACAAACCGCTGCACTCCTTCCAAACCACTCGAGACACGCTTCGGACCGCAAGCACACACGAACATCTGCCAGTGTTCGCAGTGTAAGTAACATAACGCCTCTGGGCAGTGTAAGAAAGTACATGCATCGCGGCTAATCAGTTTTTGTACAGAGGAACCTCAAACCACGCTGTGAAGGTTTTCAACCTCGACGGAAACGAACTGTCGACAGTCGAGCCATACTCGAGCTTCCTCCAACAGAGCAGGAGCTCCCCCATCTCAGCAACGGCATTTCATCCACACCGACCGATCCTGGGCTGTGCTGCGCGTGGTGACCACCACATCAACTTATTTACCTGCGAGAAGTCTGAGCCTATGTTCCTTGGTTAGCGCCCTTGGGGTGGTCGGTTTGGTTTTGCTTGATGCTTGGGTTGATGTTGCGTCTTTGGCTTTGATACCCTGATCACGAAGGCGAAGCCCGCAGGATTAGTGCTGGGGTAATGACGACTCGGGGATGTACGAGGGCGAGATCGGAGGGACGGTAATACACGCGCTGTTTAGGTTGCATATCATATCATCCAGGTTTGTTTTCCACGTATGGGCGTTCAGGGGAGGGGCATGGCAAGCGAGGCGAGGCGAGGCGAGGAAATCGAGTTTGGGGAAGACTTTGCATTTAAGGGCACATTGGCCGAGAATATGGGCAGACAAACATTTACAGGTTACCTAGGGTAGCTCACTTCCAATGAGTTAGATGTTGGAGGAGCGTACCAAAAGGATCCTCCTGCCTCAGTGTATGATACAACCTAATAATATGCAACAATAATCTTTTGCCATTGGAAACATGGTTCCGGCAAGATAGTGTGATTCGAGCTCGTTGTTAATTAAACCGGTTGCGAGGTCTCGCGATTAGTTACAAGGAATTACAGGTCAAAGCTTGGAGTCGCATCATAATTCGCGTCACCAGTCTCTTTTTTCTTTCTTTTTTCTTGTATTGCCAAAGACCGCATGAAAAGTTGATTTGCTTGATTTATTTGTTTAAGCCCTTGTGTTGTTTTTATTTTGCTCTTATTGGTAAGGAAGGGGTTGATTTGTGTGTTGATCCTGGATTCATGGGGCGTAATTGATGGTCCCGGGTACTTTGCCCAGATCAGCAAATGTACCTCGCGCAAGTACCTTGGCCGTTGGTAACCCCACCATGACGCTGCTGGTGTGAGCAAATCGCCTGCTTTGGCGGGGCAGTGCGGCCACAGCCAACCCCGCCATGTTTGGGCAACCGACACCACTTCACACATTTTTATGCGTCACCCTACCAACTTACCACTCCCTTTCTCTCCCATCGGCAAAAGAGTCATCGGCTCCGCGTCACCCCATTCTCCTCCGGTTCCGTTTCTTGCCACTCACTGGCCAATCTGACTCACCTTGACCCAAGCATTTATTAAGCTTGCTTATTTTACGCATTCGTCCCCATAGGCCATTACTAGGACCTTCAACAAATCCGCTCTCCCGTTCCAAATTATTTCACCATGGCTGACGCTCCCACCGACGCTGCCGCTCCTCCCCCGGCCGAGAAGGCCCCCACCACTACCCCCGCCGAGGACGCCCCTGCCGAAGGCGAGGCCGGCGAGGCAGGTCCTTCCAAGAAGGCTTTGAAGAAGGCCGAAGCTAAGGCTAAGAAGGAAGCCGAAAAAGCTCGCCGTGCTGCTGAGCACCAGGCCAAGCAGGCTGCCGCAAAGGCCGCTGCTGGCAACACCGAAGATCTTGCCAAGGACAATTACGGCGACATCACCCACACCACCAAGGTCGATGCCGAACGAGTTCAGCTCAGGAATATTGGCGACGAACACATTGGCAAGACCATCAGGGTCCGTGCTTGGATCCAGAATGCCCGTATGCAGGGAGCCAAGATGGCTTTTGTTGAGCTTCGTGAGGAGCGCAACTGGGCCATTCAGGGTGTCGTTGCTACCAGCCCCGAAGGCAAGCCCGTCTCAAAGCAGATGGTCAAGTGGATTGGTGGTTTGAGAATCGAGAGCTACGTCCTAGTCGAGGCCAGAGTCGAGAAGCCTCTCGAGCCTGTCAAGAGCGTTCGTGTTTCCAACTACGAGCTTCACATCACCAAGTGCTACTGCATTGCTTCTAGCCCCGAGGTTTTGGGCATGGGTCTTGTCGTTGCCAACAAGGCCGTCACTAACTTTGACGACGAGGACGCAGGCGATGCTACCAAGGAGATCCAGGAGGGTGTTGAAAATCTGACCGTCGACAGTGTTCCTGGAGCCAGTATGGCCACCCATCTCAACAACCCTGTTATGCATAAGCGTGCCCCCGTTCAGCAGGCTATTGCTGATGTTCGCATGACTGTTCGCAAACTCTTTTCCGAGTATCTCGATTCTAAGGGCTTTGTTCAGTTTGAGGCTCCTTGTCTAATTGCTGCCGCCTCTGAGGGTGGTTCCAATGTGTTCGGTATGCCCTACTTCGACAAGCAGGCATACCTTGCTCAGTCTCCCCAATTCTATAAGCAGATTGAGATTGCTGGTGGTCGCAAAAAGGTGTACTGCATTGGCCCTGTATTCCGAGCTGAGAACTCCAACACCCCCAGACACATGACCGAGGTATGTCCTTCAACTCTTAGATGGCTGGCGGAAAACCAAAGACGATGAAGGGACAGCAGCTGATATTCTTCATAGTTTACCGGTCTTGATTTGGAAATGGAAATTGAGGACCACTACCATGAGGTTCTCCACATGCTGGAAGGTGTTCTCCTACACATCTTCCGTGGCATCAAGGAGAGATGTGCCGAGCAGGTCGAGCTCATCCGCACCATTTACCCCTCGGAGGAATTCCTTCTCCCAGAGGCCGGAAATGAGATCCGCATGACCTTCGCCGAAGGTCAGGCCCTACTCCGAGCTGAGGGACCCGAGGAATACCGCAATGTTTCTGATGACGAAGACATGTCCACAGCCCAGGAGAAGGCGCTTGGCGCGCTGATCCGAGAAAAGTACAAGACTGACTTTTACGTGCTGGACAAGTTCCCTGAGGAAGCCCGACCGTTCTATGCTTTGGAGGACCCTGAGAACCCCAAAGTGACCAATGCATACGACTTCTTCATGCGGGGACAAGAGATTCTGTCTGGCGGTCAACGTATCCACGTGCCTGATGTGCTGGAGGCGCGGATCCGCAAGAAGGGCGTCGACCCCGCCAGCGCCGGCATCAAGGAGTATGTAGACATCTTCCGCAGTGCGGGAGTTCCTCCTCATGGTGGTGGTGGCATCGGCCTCGACCGTGTTGTGGCTTGGTACCTGAACCTCCCAAGCGTTCACCTTACTAGCTATTACCCTCGCACGCCCAAGAGGCTACTGCCCTAGTGGGCTGAGACGGGAGGGAGAAATAAAAGAGTGAGGGGGGTGTGTGGGGATGGGTTTGTGGACTCGTTGGAGGATGAAATATAGCTAGGATTCGGGCTACAGAGGGTGACGCCGGGGTGGGAAGAAAAATATTTTTGAGTTTGTGCAAAGTACAATAGAGTCGAATCATTTACAGGGACCAATGGGGTCGGGTGAAGACTTGCATGATCTATCAGAGGTCAGGCGCCTCCAGGAGCCGGTGCATGTGCCATGCTGATTCTACGGGTGTTCTGTCACATAGCGGCAGGATGGGGGGCGTTGAGGCTCATCCAGGGGCCAGGGTGCTTGCAGCGGTTTACGCCGTTGGAGTTGATCTACGGCGCGCCGCTGGGTGTGCGTGTGTGATCCCGTTCCGCCGCAGGGACCAGGTGGAGAGGCCCATCAGAGAGGACCCTTTGAGACGACGCACATGTCGTTGGGAAACCATTAGAGGCTCAAGCTAGATACGCAGACCTAGGAAAGTCCTTGGGGGTGGCAAGCTGCAGTAAAATCATAGGATTCAAAGGTCTCAAGGTCCCAACCCCCCCTCCCAGGGACTCGAGGGACAGGTAGGTCCGTGGGATATGGGCGCTGCTGGTCGGTAGTCGTCGTATGTAAGCGCGTCGGTAGTCAAGTGGGATGAATACCGGACGCCCGGTGGGGATCTACGGAAGCGGCTTGTCTCGGCGGCGCCCCCAACCACAACCGGCCGGCGAGCCAAGCGACAAGTGCCGGTTGCAATATAACAGCCAAGACTGTGATAACGGTGGGCTTGGCATTGTCTCATGGTGGACCCAACGGCCGTTCTGGTGCGCCGAAAGGAAGGGGGGTTGCACGTGAGAGGAGGATGGCGGCACCTCCGATGAGCAGCGCGTGAAGGGGGAGGGGAACGGGGGCCTGGTTCTTGAGATGCCCAAACTGCGTCATTTCGCCGAGATGGATGTCATCTGTGCGTCTGGCACGGCTAGATACAGAAAAGCCGGTATGCTGCTTCTCTCTAGGCTGCCTCGACACGAGACGTGGTGCTTTTCGGCCGGCTGTCTTGGCAATCCGGCTTTAGGTGGCCGTCCCCTCGGGGGCCGTTGCACGGAAGCGGGGGACAGGGTTAGCTGGGGGGATGGGGTTGGGAGGAAGGGACAGCGCAACACAACATAAGCCCGACTCACGCCAGGCATAGCTAGGCACGTTGGTTCACCTACCCAGCTTTGCATCCAAGCATCATCATCCTCTGTCGGGGAGCGAGAACCATCAGGTCTGTGACGAGCCACCCCGTTTTGACTTTGTCCAAGCCTCGTTAGGAATAGTTGCCCCAGGGAAGTCATTTCGTGTTTGTAGGGCCAGAAGGTCTGCAGGGACCCTTGGGTTTTTTTTTCTGGGGGCAAAGGCCGTGAGGCTGAGCCGGCGGCCGACTGAGCAGAAGCGCGGATGGATCAAGGGGGAGAGAACTTGCCGATGACGGCCGAGTGGGGATGTGCATCGTGGTTGAATTTTTTTCTTTTCCAATTTTTCCAATACGCGCCAATAAATGAAGGGAAAAAGAGAAGGGATCAACTTGTACGCTTTGGGAAGCTCAAATGGGTAACATTGCGCCGGCTAGCTCGAGGAGATAGGGGATTGGAGCGCAAGAGAGATGTCTGGGTGGAATCAAATGGGCGGTTGCGAGTGTCGGGCTGTTCACATCATGGTATCAAATCGTTCCCTTCACGTGTTTGAACGGTTGTAACTGCACGAGCGCCGGGGGTAAGTAAGGAGACGACAAGATTCCGACCGCCACCACAATCGAGTTATCTAATCCGTCTCCGAATCTACTGCAAAGCCCGGTGAGACGGGTGACAGGCGAACATGAGTGACACTTAGCGGCTATGCGAGCCAGCGAGGGCCGGGCGAGGGCCGGGCGAGGCCCGGTGGTTAAGAAACACATGACATGGCACAACCAAAACGTGGAGGATGCACGTCGTAGGGCCAGGGAGGGAGCGTGTTCCGCTCGTGGCTTGGGCTTTCTTTGAGTCCCTCTCCACCTGCATCCAAATGTAGATATATTAGACGAGACGGGAAACGGAAGAAGCCGAAACGGCCATGACAACAATCCTATTCTGGATATGATGGGACTTTTCTACCCGCAGTGCAAGGCCCACTGACGGCGGAGAAGGATCACCAGGGGCGTGACAGGACGTTCAAAGGGTTTTCCCCAATGAAGGGATACCAAACGCAACAGTTCCATATCTCTTAGTTGACAGGGGTGCCAGATGCGGATGCCTGAATTGAATCAGCGACCGGGGGTGTGGTCCAGCCACAGATTGGGCATGCAAAAAGAATTTGGAATTCGAACGTCTGGCCCCTACCCAAATAGAAGGGACCCATAACTACATTGGCGGGCTTTTCAGATACCGGGCCTGATCCGTGCTGGCAGGCTTGGCACATGGCCTAGCCGACCGGGCGCCCAAAACGGACGGCGGGCGATCGACATGATGTTATTTTGGGCGACGGGAGTCCCTGTCTCTTGGTCGGTTTCCCCTGCTTTGATGCGGTGTAGTCGGCCCCGTGCCGCACGTGTACGTGAGCGATGGAGATGTCAATTCTTTCAGCTCTTCGGACCCATGAAGCCAAATGGGAGGACGAGGGCCCGTGACGGGAACCCGAGGTTCAGGAAGACCCTGCATGAGGATGGATTTGGGGGAGATGGGGTAGGGAGAGGAGAAGGAGGAGAAGAACAGGGAGGGGTGTAATCAATCAACGCCTCTTACTCTCACTGCATCTCTTCTTTCTTCCTCATCGAGCACAGCAGCACAATAGCACCAAGTAAGCACCGAAGCACCGAAGCACCGAAGCACCTAAGGAGCGGGGCGGCCGTTGGGAAAATTGCTAGCTGGGTTGAAATGATTGTCCTTGCAGACTCGTGGCTAAAACCCGCCTCACCCGCCTCGCCCGCCCTCCACTTTTTTTTTTCGACGATGCATCAGTGGGCTGTGGGCTTAGGACCTTTTGAACATTGGCGAGCCGTTGCTCGTTGATGACTTGTCTATGCGAGACTGGCAATAGTTGACGTTGGTTGCTTTTCCCTCTCCCTAGTTTCCTTCCTGCTGTGGCTTGCTTTTTTCCCAATCGGGTTTCGAAAAAAAGAAAAGAAAAGAAACATGCCATTCTCGCAGAATTCATACCTATTTCTCCTTCCCAAGTACCAGTCAGTTGGGAGTTGTGAGTGGTCATCGGGGGCCTATCATTGGGGGAAACTAACTGTTGCCCGCCAGCCCGCACTTCACACTCCCCCTTGTCAGATCCCCTGTTCCCCGTCCATGCGTCATTCCCTTCTCTTCTTATTTCTTGTTCTTTTGTCTATCTGAACATGGCACAGGCGATAGACGAGCGCCAGGATTTGGAATTACGGGCCTGGCTGAACAGACGATGCAGCCGTGGCGACTCTCGTCTTGAATCGTCGTGCCAGTCTATTGGAGAATCATCTTTTAAAGTTTCCATCCGTCCCCAGCCCAGCAAACAAGAGCCGTGTCTTAGGGCAAGTAGTGCACAGCTTAAGTTAGTGTCGTGTACTTTTTTGTCAGTCTTGGCGGGCTGAGATGCTAGGCATCGTTCCCCGGCCAGGTGCGGGATGAAAGGGCCGAAAAGTCGTCACTGTTCTGGAGCAAACCCGTCAATGGCGTCTGCCTTATGCTCGGCGAAGTGGGTTTTGTGCTGTTTGGCGTATGCAAAGTGCCATGTTTCCAAATAGCATTCATTTTTCGCCCCCAACTTCTGGCGCCATATTCCTTTTGATGGAAAACTTCTACCCCGTTCCATAACCGAGCCTATCTTCTGAGGGGCTCAAGATGGAGTTGAAAATACCGTGTAATGCCTGTTTAAAAGGGGCGAGAGTGGCTTTGTCTGGCGGCTGTGCAAAACGCAACAAGACAGATCTCTATTGATGGCGATGTGGACGGGTGAGGGGTGCGTGGTAGCCGCAGCTGTGCATCAGGTGCATCCCCAAGTACGGGGACACATGCCCGCCCGTGTTTTGACGTCTAGGCTATCGTGCCGCCATTTCGTATCGCTCCTTGCTCATGAATCCCTTACACAAAATGTCACGTTGGTTCGGCCTGGTGCTGCCGAGATGCGATCTGAACCAGAATCCTTCCAGAGCGAAAGTAAGTGCACTGCATGAATCCGTCCCAGCCTTTCTCAGCCCAGTCAAGGGTGCGGGACAAGCCAGTGTGTGTGCACGCGTGCGTGCGCCGGGCCTCCCCACCATGGCGGCACCATTGTGCATTGCCGGGAAACGGAGAAATACTTCAAGGCTCGTACGCCCCAGCTAGGACTGAGATAGGCGAAGTGAGGCCGGTGTACGGATCCAAGAGGGAGAGAGTGGGAAGGGCATTATGCACGTGCTGTTTAGTCGGGCATGGTATGGGCAGGTGCATTGGAAATTGAGGATGATATGAGACTCTTCGCTTACGCCTGCCTGCAGGTGCATCTCCCGGTTGATTTGGTCCAGTTCGGATTGGGTTCCCAGCTGTTGTTGCAAGTCTTGGCAAATGGCTTGGTCCCTAGTAATAAACATGGTGACCGGGGTGATGGTTGAGAAAAATAGTCAATGGGTGCTAGGGGACGTGTGGATGCTACACACCTTTGCTCGCCATCCATATCCACATCCACATCCCCATCCCCGTGGCCGTGGATGGGATCGAGATGGGAGGGGGCGTGTACCTCCTCCAAACATCGACCCCGTATTTTCAAAGCCCATTTTGTTTTCTTTCGTCTCGATTCACATGAATTTGCCAGGTCACCAGTCTGAGGGATGATCCCATTGAGACCCTGGTTTCAGCACCATTCTCCGTAACCAGACCTTAGCCTGTCCACATCTATGGATAGAGTCGAAAGTGTATTCGTGCCTGTCTGCTTACCTATAATAGACCCTCCCTCGTCCCCCTCTGCTCGTTCGTGTCAAAGTCACTTTGGTGTTCTCGATCGTTCCCAGCCATCATCCTTTCGTTAAGCACGCGTGTTTTTTCCCTTTGCTGTCAAGGAATTATCAACTGCTACCCGTGCCCTGCTCTAGCCAAGAGCCTCCAAACAAAAAGTTCGGAAGCCACCAGCCGAGGAGCCCACCCCAAGCTAAACGCAACAACCCAACCAACCATTCAAGCTACCTTGCCCCTCCTTCGGCATACACCCGTCGACCCAAATTACCCCCTTCGGCAGACTAGCCTGTACCCAGAAGCACCCACACACGCACGCACCTGTGTTAGGGAGCCCCAGTCCACAGCACCCAGAGTGCCCAGTTGCTTAGCTGCATTCCCTCACCCATGGTAGTCTCTTGCTGTCTCATCTCTCTCGCTGTGCAAGCCTTCACCCTTGCCGTTCGCTTTTAACGCGCGCGCGCCCACATTACCTCGACTGCACATTGCCGCTGCTCACTCGTTGCTGTCCGGCTTGCATCCTTGTACCTTCCCTCACACTCCATTTCCCAATCATCCCCAATCCCAGTCCCAGTCCCAGTTACTGTCGCAGTCCCCGTCCCAATCCCTAATCGCGCTTGCCTTGGACTACAATAACTTATTGCCTCCTAGTTGGCAACTACCACCCCCCCTTCCCTCTTCCCTCACTGCCCCCCACTCTTTCACACCTGCACCTGCACCTGCACCATCACCTTGACTTCCTCCTTCTGTCTTGTCTCGCTATCCTCGCCGGAGAGACATTCGCTCTATCCATCTCACCTTGCCCCCGTCGCCATCTATTACCTTCTTACCATACGGCCTCATTTCGCCAGCTTCGCCGTTCCCCGTTATTCCCGGAGGGTGCACTGCCTTTCCATTAGCCTCTTCTGTCTTCCCGCTTCCTCCACTCGCCCTTACTTAATAAAGCCACCAGCTCTCCGGCTTCGCTCATCCATCACCTCTCCATCATCCCGCCGTCTCGCGCTCTTCACCATGGACTTCACCGGCCAATACAACTTCCCTGGTGCCCAGTCCTACCACCAGTTCATGCCTATTCCTCCCCTGACACCCTCTCATTCGCACTCTGCCGGTTCGGACGAGTTTAACACTTCCCCGCCCGTAAGTTGATGTCCAAAAATCCTAGATTTCCCCCACTCCGACGTGCAGCCCTGCCTTAGCGCTCCTTACCTGAGCATTACTCTATCACCCACGACCGATCTATTGCTACAGCACCCTCCGCCTTTCCGCCCGCCCAGCTCTATAATAACTCGCTGCCTTCCTTCTCGCCCTTCGCTGACCTCTGCTTTGATTCTTTTAGGAGAATTTTGACGGCCTGCCCCAAAACACCAGTGATCAATTTCCTGCCTTTGACTACGCCCAGAGTTTCAACGCCAACCCGCATCAGCCCACCAACACCTTCCCAAGTCCTCCCACACCTCCTGGCCAGAACGTCTTCGGCGCTCAACAACAGCAACGTCATGGCAGTGTGTCGAATTCTATGATACCCGCCAGGGGCGGCGACGGCCACTCAGAAGATGGTGTTGTCGCCCGCGGAACCAGTGAAGAGGACGACAACCTCACTCCGGCTCAGTCTCGACGCAAAGCCCAGAACCGTGCCGCGTATGTCCCCCCCCCGCCACCGCCTAGGCTTGTCGACATTCATACACGTCTCTCAACCTAATATGCATCCATGTCGCATCATTCAGAGGCCTACCAGGCTTTGACCAAGTTCTGGATGGGCATCTGCCTCTAGTATTACACTTTGCTAACATCTTTGGTTCACAGTCAGCGAGCCTTCCGCGAGAGAAAGGAGAAGCATGTCAAGGACCTTGAAGCAAAGCTCGCTGGCTTGGAGGCTGCCCAGCAGCAGGCCTCAGTTGAGAATGAGCGCCTCAAGCGAGACCTTCAGAAGATGTCCACCGAGAACGAAATCCTTCGAGCCACCTCTCAGATGGGCGGCGGTCACAAGAATTCGATGTCATCCGAGCCTGCTACCGGTGTTATGCGCTTCAACCCCACCGACTTCTACTCCAACGTGTTGCAGAACCACACCAACAAGACTCCCTCACACCGTATCGTCACCTCTGACGATGGCGAACGTTTATTGGCTGCCGGCGCCACCTGGGATTTCATTATTAACCACGAACTTTTCAAGAAGGGCCTCGTTGATGTTGGTGATGTCAGCGATCGGCTCAAACACTGCGCCCGCTGCGATGGGCAGGGCCCAGTCTTTTCGGAGCGGTCCATCATCATGGCTATTGAGCAGAGTGTTGCTAGTGGAACTGATGATCTCCTATAACGGGGCAATGGACAAGGATGGATAAATTAAGCAGGATGCTCATGGAGCTTTTTTATGACTGATGTACATCACGGCGAAGGACAGGAATTGGATACCCCGCCCGCCGGGGCTACGAAGCGGCGTTGTGTTATGGTTTTGGTTTGATTTCACTGATAACATTCAAAAGCAGTCTCATATCCAATCCCCAACTATCGACTTCTATATCGGATATTGAGGTGCGGCATGACCCAACGAAACTGCCACGCATGCCCGAACGTGGTCGGCACTTACGTATGGCCTTTGGCTACCAAGACAAAATAGCCAGTTACAAATGGTTATTCACCGCTTGGCGGCGTCGGCCGACCATGCATGCTAGGCGCATATAGACAACGTGGGATACGCCAACAGACCGATGGCTTTCTGCTGAAAATGGCTAGCCTTTTGGCATAACTGTTTTGGTGATCCTATTGGCGTCGGTGCGTGTTGATTGACTATTGCCATTGGCTTTTTCTTGGCAAAATGTGGTTATTCGGGTTTTGAGAAGAAGATGTGCACGGCACGGATATTTATGCCGAATATTTATTTGCATGATTTTAAGCTAGCGATCCTTGGACAGTTAGTGAGCAACATACGATATGACTTACAAATGACACTGGCCGGTTGCTCCGGATGATGAAACCAAGTTACACAAAATCAGACGTTTTGCCTGTGTAAACCGGGGGTTATTTGTGATTTCCTATGCATGCACCTCTGGATTAAGCATAATAAATGTGGATTGAATGAGGCCGATTTGGTGTATTGCAGATCTATTTGCTGCAACGGCTCTTTCATTCCTGCGCCAAAACCATGCCTTTGGTTACCTTGATTAGATAATCAATTGACAGGTATTACAATCTAACACTGAAAGCCGACAATTGTCTGGCTGTATGCTATCGGATGGGGTTTCTCTATGAGAGAATCCTTTTTGTATTGGTGATTTTAATTATTGCTCGTCTGTCAGGGGAGTGAGCGCTCGTTGTCTATAGTGAATTGACGGTTCCTAGTTGCATTAGTTATTTGGCAGGTCTAGAATAAGGAACTCAAAGCTAATTGGTGACATCGTTTAGACCTGATTTCTATGTATTCTTAGGAATAAGGTAGTTGAGATATACATGCTAGAGGATCGTATGTTGGACTGGCATCATGAAGCTAGGGAAAAAAGCCCTGGACACAGGTATTGGAGGGTCATATCTGTTCGTGAAATGTTCAGTAAATGAAGCACGCAAGCATTCATCAAGAATGAATGATACCATGTGGGGAAAGATCCTGCCGCTCAGCCGCAACTTTGCTCGCCATCAAATAGAGAAAGGCATTCAATACGGAGTGCTGAAGGAAAGGAGGTAAAGAAAACTCCATTAAGCAACCTTTGGTTTATATAATTTTGGCTTACCTTTAGAATATTATGATATTTGTTTATTTATCTCTATATTCGGTTTCTTTTTTCCTTAGTTCAAGCTGTGGGCTTTGCCATTGTAGTGTTTCAAGCCTTCTGACATTTAGCTAGACTTCTTTTCATCTTCCTAAGCACTTCAATATTGGAAACATGTTAATTATGTTAAACAGAGGGAGTGGCTAGCAGGGAGACTGCATGGCCTTTTGCATCCCGACTAAGGATATGTTGCCCTGCTGCGTTGACGGCTTATTCTGTATCGCTAAGCCGACCCGTATGAGAAACAGACTAATTATATTTAGCTCAACTAATAGCCGCCTGTATTGGCTGCATTGGCGTGGATTGGTGAGGGATAAACTTGTTTTGTGCCGTGCCATCTTGAGCTGTGCTCAACAGCCTACAACGGCCGAATAAGAGGTGCAGTAGTATTCTTAACCTACCTACTAGCGCAATACGGCTCGGATCTGCCTATGGAACTAGAATATCGAGATGAATCTCAATCGCCTGGAGGGTCACGTGGAATATCAGTCATAGGAGGGTTCCGGAGCACCTCGATTGGTGAGTATCTCGATAAGCTCTTGGTGGAATGGACGCACACATGGCCAAATGGGCGAAGCCCTGGTGTGAAAACTAGATTCTGCAACTGCAAGAGCGAGCTGGGCCATAAATGGGGGACTCTTTTGCCCTGGTCTCTGAACTGCCCGAGTTTTTGGGCCTCAATCTATCAACACAGGGCGCATGCTGCATTCTGCGCTACACCGGATATGTTTGGACTAGCAGACGGCCGAGGAGGCCCCGTGCCGCAAGACTGTCTCTTCATGTAATATGCCAACCCAGATAGCTCTTGCCGAGAACTCTAACCAGATTCATCTAAGTTGTGGAGTGAAACCCGGGTACGTGGTACAATGCCCAGAACTACTGGAGGCCCGGGCCTGTATAGTGGATATCCTGATCATTTCTGAGACAACTGTATGTACACTATGTGATAGCTGTCTTGGAACAAAGGATGGCTGGTGGTACTAGCATGGTGCTAGTGTATATAAATACCGGCAAGTTTCCTTAAAATCTCCCAGAAAAAATCCCGCTTTGCCATTGCCACCCATTGGAATTTGTTGTTCTCAGACATGGCACCAAGTGTAGTTTCAAACGACCTCCCTCCAAGCCCAGTCCAGCATGTCGTGGATGTGGCCGCTCCTCCTTGTCCAGATGAAGCCCCAGGGCCTGTGGCAATTGTAGGACTGGGGATGAGATTGCCTGGTGGCATTCACAATGCAAAAGACTTTTGGAAAGTCCTTGTGGAGAAACGTTCGACCAGATGTGAGATCCCATCAACACGGTTCAACGTCGATGGATTCCACAGTGAGACGGGCAAGGCTGGGTCCGTCGCCATGCGGCATGGGCACTTCTTGGCCGAATCGGAATATGATAGCTTCCGACATTTCGACAGTTCATTCTTCTCCATGGGAATGAAAGAGGTCGAGGATGTTGACCCACAGCAGAGAATGCTGTTGGAGGTGGTATACGAGTGCATGCAGACGTCAGGGGAGCCAAACTGGCGTGGTGGAAACATCGGCTGCTTTGTTGGCGTCTGGGGAGAGGTAAGAATATTCTAAAGGACGATAAAAGGATCAAGACTAATTCCAATTCCAACCACAGGATTGGCTCGATCTTCGCGCCAAAGATGCCCAAGATGCGGGCTTGTACCGGGTTGCTGGTGGCCACGATTTTGCCATTTCAAACCGCATAAGCTACGAGTATGATCTCAAGGGGCCGTCTTTTACCATCAAAGCTGGCTGTTCATCTTCAATGCTTGCTCTGCATGAAGCTGTCCGGGCCATAAGAGCCGGCGATTGCACAGGTGCAATTGTGGCCGGTACAAACCTCATTTTCACGCCAACCATGTCTATCGCCATGTCAGAACAAGGTGTTCTTTCTCCCGATGGCTCATGCAAGACGTTCGATGCTGCTGCAAACGGCTACGCCAGAGGTGAGGCTATCAACGCCATTTACCTCAAGCCCCTTGACCAGGCTCTCAAAAATGGAGAACCTGTCCGCGCCGTGATCAGGGGGACAGCATCGAATTGTGACGGCAAGACGCCTGGCATGTCTATGCCTAGCTCAGAAGGGCATGAGGCTTTGATACGAAGGGCCTATCAAGAAGCTGGGCTTGACCCATCTCAGACGCTCTATGTCGAAGCACACGGAACTGGAACGCCAGTAGGAGACCCTCTTGAGGCTACGGCAATTGCGCGTGTGTTTGGTGCTGGGGAAGGTCGTACTTTTTACATCGGAAGTGTCAAGCCAAACCTTGGCCATAGTGAAGGAGCATCTGGTATATCCTCCATCCTGAAAGCGGTGCTGGCACTTGAGCACAAGGCGATACCACCGAATATTAACTTTTCGACTCCCAACCCCAAGATTCCATTTCGCGAGGCCAATATGGCGGTTCCTGTTGAGGTGATCCCATGGCCTGAGACTCAACCGCTTAGAGCCAGCGTGAACTCATTTGGCATCGGGGGTGCAAACGGCCATTGCATTATCGAGAGCGTGGAATCGTATCTTGGCCAGAGGGACAGGAAGATGCTCCGATATCCCATGCACCCCAACAATGGGAATAGCACAATTTCCGATGAGAGAAGCCTTCTGGAAGATTTGGATTTTGGGGTGCACAGCACCCAAACGACGCGACCTAGAAAAGTCCTTCATGTCCTATCCGCGGCGAGTGCTGCTTCACTGAAGCGAAGCATTGTGGACCATGATAATTACATCCAAACACACCCATTGAAAACAGCTGATGTGTCTCATAATTTGTGTTGCCGAAGAGAGCACCTGTCAAATCGCGCATATTGCGTTGCTGATAACCCTCTCTACTTGGACGAAGATGTGCCACCTTTGCAATTCTCCGCTTTGACCAAGAAAAAGACGGCGGCGCCTACCGTCAACATGGTCTTCACAGGGCAAGGTGCGCAATGGGCCGGAATGGCCAAGGAATTGTTGGATGACTATGCGACTTTCCGAAGGGATATTGCGGCTCTTGGCGGCGTATTAAAACGACTCGAGCACCCTCCAGCTTGGGATCTGGTTGAAGAGCTTTATAAGCCAGAGGCTGAGAGCAACCTGAACCAAGCTGAATTTTCTCAACCACTGGTTTGCGCTGTTCAAATAGCCCTGGTCAATTTGCTAGGGAGATTGGGAATCCGACCACACAGTGTTGTTGGCCACTCTAGTGGTGAGATAGCTGCAGCATACGCAGCCGGGGCAATCAGCTCTGAAGAGGCAATTACTATTGCATACTATCGGGGCTACGTAACAAGAGGATACCATCGTCCAGGCGGAATGGCCGCTATTGGTTTGGGGCCTGAGAAAGTTTCCCAATACTTGGTCAAGGGGGTCGTGGTGGCCTGCCAGAACAGCTCAGACAGTGTGACGCTTTCAGGAGACAAGGAACCTCTGGAGAAGGTATGCGATGATATCAAACGAGAGAATCCAGATTGTCTGGTTCGATTGTTGAGGGTAGAGATGGCCTATCACTCACGTACGTAAAATCATTTGATTCTCCAGACCGAGACCTTTTTTTTTCCACCGAAGACTAACCATTGCCGCAGATCATATGCTTGATATAGGAGGCACGCTTGAGTCCTTACTTAGAAACAAGGTAAACAGCAAATCCTGCACTGCCCCTGTATTTTCGACTGTCAAAGGAAAGCCACTGCGGGCGGCTGGGTCCTTTGATGCCGCATACTGGAGGGAAAACTTTGAGAGTCCCGTGCGATTCAGCTCGGCTGTAAAGCTCTTGCTTGACATACAATCCTCTGTTGAGCACTTGTTCATTGAGATTGGCCCGCATAGTGCATTGGCTGGGCCCCTGCGCCAGATTCTTAGAGCTTGTGGTAGGACAAAGGACGGTTATGTGACAGCCCTCACACGTGGAAGAGATTGTACGGATTCCGTGCTGCGGATGGCTGGAGATATGTTTCTCCAAGGCCTACCGATAAACTTGTCTGGGCTTTCTCCTACTGGGCGGGTCTTGACTGATCTTCCGCGATACTCTTGGCAGCATGATAGGGAGTATTGGAAAGAGGGGAGGCTCAGCAGAAATTGGAGGTTCAGAAGCTTTCCACATCACGAGCTGCTTGGGTCACGTACGCTTGAAAGCAGCGACTTGAATCCTCAGTGGCGAAATATCCTGCGGCTTGAAGATGTTCCTTGGCTAGTCGACCACCAGGTCCTTAGCGATATTGTTTTCCCGTGCGCGGGATATCTGGGGATGGCTGGAGAAGCAATCAGACAAGTTTTTGGCGGCGATGACCTGACGCTGCGAAATGTTGTTATCCACACAGCCCTTGTCTTGTCAGAGTCCAAATCAGTCGAGATGGTAACTAGTCTTCGCCCTGGTCGACTGACAAACACCCTGGATTCCGTTTGGTGGGAGTTTAGCGTTGTCTCTCACAACGGAAGTAACTGGATCAAACATTGCGAAGGTCAGGTGCGATCAGGTGGCGCGGGCGAGGACAAGTCCATCACCCCCAGCCACCCTCACCCCCGTGTCGTTGGAGATGTGTACCCAGCGCTCAAGAGAGCTGGGCTAAACTACGGACCTTGCTTCAATGGTTTGGAATATGTCACGTGCCTACCTAATGGGAAGATGGCATCTGCTGTGTTGTCGACGACAACTGTATCGGAGTCCGAGTACCACGTACATCCCACCACGATCGACCACTGTCTCCAGTTATTCTTCGCGGCCAACTGCGAGGGACTGTTTCACCGTGCTGAGAAGCTATGCGTACCAACAGAGATAGAGGAACTGTATTTGGCTGGTGGCAAGAACTGCGCTGGCAGCATTGTTGAAGCCACTGCCGCTACGAGTTCTAGCGGGGCTATATGTGGATCAGCAACAGCAGCTACAAAAGATGAATGTGCAGTGTTTTTCTCACTCAAGGGGGTAAGGCTATCTCCGCTAGACACAAGTATTGAGGATGATAACAACGACCGAGCTGCTGCGGCTCGACTTGACTGGAAGCCTCATCTCGACTTCTCTGACATGCACAGCCTGATACACCCAAGCGAAAGCTCACGGGATGATGGCAAAGACCTTGACTTGGTAGAGAAGTTGACCCTTCTGGCTATCATAGAGCTAGAGGAGCGAATTGGGAACTGTGAAATTGACAACAATATGCGAAATTTCTGCTCTTGGATCCAGACTCAAGCGAGTCTGGCAGCAAAGGGCAACTACCGCGGACTAGTGCCGCGCGCACAGGATCTCTTACTGTTAACACGGGATCAGCGACTTGCCCTGATTTCAGAGTTGCAAAGCTCGCTGCTCAATACTCGTGCCGCTATCTCAGCTGTGCTTGTCGGCCGAATTCTTGATCGCTGCGAAGATATCGTTCGGGGAAATGTCCAAGGTATTGAGATTCTCCAAGCCAATGAAGGTCTGGCGGAGTGTTATAATTGGATTGGATCCCGTTCAGATGTTGTTGACTTCTTCACTGTCGCCGGCCACACCCAGCCCACACTACGGATTCTGGAGATTGGTGCCGGGACCGGAGGTAGCACCGCCGTGGCTTTAGAAGGCCTGAATCAGCGCGGGGCTGTTGAATCCATGTACTACACATATGTGTACAGTGATATATCAGCCGGCTTCTTCCCAGCGGCTCGTGAGCGCTTCAAGGCGTACCCACGGCTGAATTTCAAGGTTCTAGATATTTCAAAGGAACCTCTAGAACAGGGATTCGAGGCTGCGTCATTCGATATCATTTTGGCACAAAACGTCTTGCATGCTACACCGAATCTACAGGAAACACTCGCAAATGTCAAAAAGTTACTCGCGCCGGGAGGTCGCCTGTTCCTTCAGGAGTTATCACCGAAGATGCTCATAGTAAATTTGTACGTCATGAATTTATTGCAACGCACAATCACTTTGTATGATAAATTCTTACGTTATGTTATAGGATCATGGGCATACTGCCCGGGTGGTGGCTTGGAGAGCAAGATGGCCGAGTGGGTGAGCCGTACGTGTCGCCAGAGCGATGGGACATGGAATTGAAGCAAGCCGGATTTTCGGGAGTCGATACCGCCATCTATGACGCGCCGAGCCCATACCATATGAATGCCAATATCATCTCACGGCTGACACAAAACCAAGATATTAGTACCAGTCCAACTCATCACCAAATCGCCTTGCTCCATCACCCTGGCGATGAAAATTCTCCCGGCATCCTACGAATTCGAGACCTCATCAATGAATGTGGTTTTCTAGTTGAGCTAATTTCTCTCGAGCAGATACAGCAGCAGCAGAACTTAGTCTCCAGTATTCACGATATCGTCTCGGTGCTTGAGCTTGAGAAACCCTACTTCGAGAAAATTTCAGCATTTAATCTAAAAAGCTTCCAGCACATTGTTGGTCGACTTGGCTCTTCTCGAATGCTGTGGATCACCCGTCCAGCGCAAACCAATATCGGTGCCGATGATAACCCCGGATTTGGCCTTTCGGTTGGACTTGCACGCTCACTACGCTATGAGAACTCTGTTTCTATTACCACATTGGAGGTCGACTGCATCAATGATGGGGCATACACTGCGATTGCCAAGCTCCTCAGAAACGTCTTCACCCGGGACGATGTGGACAAATTCAAGGATAAATTGGCGCCTGCTGCATCGCCGTCTTCTACAATGAATCTAGACTACGAGTTCGTGCTCTCAAACGGTGCGGTCAAAGTCGCTAGGTATCACCCAATACTCCTAGCAGAAGAAATGATGAAGCGGTCCTCAGAATCCGAATCCATGACATTGGAAATCGGACGGCCGGGGCTATTGCAGTCACTCAGATGGGTACCTTATGCAACACAAGAAGTAGGAAATGATGAAGTCGTAATCGAGCCTCGCTGCACTGGCATGAACTTTAGAGTAAGTTATTATTCTGATTGCTCGATGAAATTCTATTTCCTAGAGGGATTTGATTGGGTCCTTTAACCTTGGGACACGAACATTACTAATGTTGTGGTGTGCTTCAAGGATATTCTCTGTTGTATGGGCATCGTTGAAGCCACCCATATTACGATTGGCCTTGAGGGTTCTGGCGTTGTTGTCAAGGTCGGCGCCGATGTCACAGAGCTTCAACCCGGTGACAGGGTCTTCTATTTGGGAAGCAACTGTTATTCGACTCGTATGGTCATCTCAGCTAAGCGATGCGCCAAAATTCCGCCCATGTTATCGTGGGAACAGGCAGCCACAGTACCATGCGTCTATGCAACCGTCATCCATTGTTTACTCGACATGGGGAGGCTGGAACGAGGACATTCTGTACTAATTCATTCAGCATGCGGTGGTATAGGAATTGCTGCCTTGAACATTTGTCAGAATATTAGTGGATTGGAGGTTAGTAGGCGCCATGAACCAAAGCATTTGCACACTCACTTATGCGAACATGATGCAGATATATACGACGGTCGGAACAGAAGCAAAGGCCCTATATTTGATGGAAACATTTGGTCTTCCACGCGAACGAATCTTCAACTCACGCGACACATCCTTCCTCTCCGATATCCTGAATGCTACTAGTGGGCGAGGTGTTGATCTTGTCCTCAACAGTCTTTCAGGAGAGTTGCTACACGCATCCTGGCAGTGTGTAGCACCATTCGGAAAGATGATTGAAATAGGCAAGAGAGATTTTATTGGAAAGGCGCAACTGAGTGTGGACTTATTCGAGGCAAACCGAAGCTTTATTGGCGTCGATCTTGCCAGGTTTGACGCAACACAAGTTCAACCGTAAGTAATGGCTCCTTTTTGTGTCTGATTGATCAACGTGCTAACATTTGTGGAAAATAGACTGCTCCTCCGCACCTCTGAGATGCTGAACTCGGGGAAGATCAAGCCCATCGAGCCGATAAAGGTGTTCAATGGTACAGAAATACAAGACAGCTTCCGATACATGCAAAAAGGTGCACACCTAGGTAAAATAGTCGTTTCGATTCCAGAGCAGGGCCAAGGTTTGCCTACCGCAGCAAAACCACCGCAGATGATTCTCAATCCACAAGCCGCGTACCTGCTCGTTGGCGGTCTAGGCGGCCTTGGTCGTGCTGTTGCAACATGGATGGTGGAAATGGGCGCACGACATCTGATATTTCTTTCTCGATCAGCTGGCCAACGCACCCAGGATCGGGCCTTCTTTCACGAGCTGGAGTTCCAGGGTTGTACCACACAAGCTATTCAAGGCAGCGTCTCAGATATTGCCGACGTCGAACGCGCCTTGAATGCATCCCCTCCGTCACGACCAGTTCGCGGGATCCTGCAGCTATCTATGGTGCTACGTGATATGGCATTTGCCGACATGAACCTCACCGACTGGGAAACAGCCGTCGCACCCAAAGTGCAAGGCACCTGGAACCTCCACCACGCCGCACCCAAAGATCTCGACTTTTTTATCGCCACCGGATCTGTGAGCGGGTCTTTTGGAAATCCTGGCCAAGCAAACTACGCAGCTGGCAACACATTCCTTACGGCATTGATGCAGCACCGCAGGGCCTTGGGACTGCCAGCATCAGTCCTCCACGTCGGGTTCATGGAGGACATTGGATTCCTAGCGCAGAACCTGGCTCAAGCCGATGCTCTCCGCGCCACTGGAATTCATTTCTTGCGGACCAGGGAGTTGCTTGATGCGGTTCATTGGGCCATGGTGAACAGTAGTCCCGCCAATTCGCACGCCGAGCAGCTCACCATCGGCTTGAGGAGCCAAATGGCTCTGTCAGACCCATCCAATCGGGCCATATGGAGGAAGGACAGGCGCATGGCTATGTACCACAACGGCGGTGTCTTGGGAGGTACTGACGGCACCGGAGGCGATGATGGTGCTGCCGCACTGCGCGTTTTTATGACCTCTGTCGAGGCAGACCCTGGTGTCCTGAACGATGCGGCCTCGGTGCAGCTGGTAACTCGGGAGATCTGCACTCACGTCTACATCTTCATGCTGCGGCCGGTTGACGAAGAACTGGATACAAGTGCATCGCTGGTGTCGCTGGGCGTCGACTCGCTCGTGACAATCGAGATCCGCAACTGGATAAAGCGCACATTCGGCGGCGTCGAGTTCAGCACTTTGGAGATCCTCAGCGCAGGATCTGCCGAGGGCCTTGGAGCTCTGGTCATGGAAGCGCTCAGGGCGCGGTTTATTGACAAGGCAGGGGCCGCCATGGACGAATACCTGTCGATGAAGGCGCCATGAGAAACTGCTTCCCCTTTGCCGTCTGTGTACATGATAATTTATGACACCTTGTTGGAGGTGGCTTGAACTGTCACAAAATGGCATGTGATAGAGTAAACACAACCGCTATTCCCAGCCCCTACCCAATACCAATCACGAACCATAAAGTGTGGTAAGACTGTCTCATTTCATTGCCAATCGAGACAGCGTCTCAATACAAATTATCTCACACACATTCCTATTGTACATAACTGTGCGCACAAAACCACGCCCTCATTCGCTTGAGACATACATGTACATAAAAACACAACGAGCCACGAGAGCATACAAAATTGAAAAAAAAAAAAAATTGATAACCCGCATAATCCACGTCAAGAAGTCCATCCCAATCAACCGTACATGTCTAGGTGACCCATTTGTTGGTAAAACTACGCCCGAAACTCCCCCCCAAAACATTATCAAGGGCGAATCAAGCCGCTCGCTTCCCTGTCTTTTTTTCCCTTTCCGCCCCTCACCTTCTAGTCTATCTTGTTGCACTATATGAAATGGAACAAAATCAGAAAAGAGAGCAAATGCACAACCATTCGAAGCCGCCTTGCTGGAGAATTCCAGCTTTCGGGAAATCTACCAACTCCAAAACAACTATTCCTGCCTCTCTATACGAGTGGCCTATTTTCTTATCCGACTTAACGTGTTGAGTCGTGCAGCTCTAGTCTTTTTCAGCGAGAATTGAGCTGTCTTTCCCGTTCAGGCCGTCTGACGAGCCAGCCGGTTTGTCCGTTTCCGTGAAAACCTGACATCTACTCAGCCTTGACGCCATTGGGCTTGATTTCGTTCTCAACGTAAGGGTACTTGATGCGCAGGCACCAAATGTCGAGGTAGTCGCAGATAGTGACAATGACGTCAACAACAAAGCTGCCGTAGACACCGAAAGCAGTGCCAAGCATGCAGAACATGTAGGAGACCTGGTAAACACCGTCACCAAGGGCGCTGGGCCAGCCGAAGCCGAAGTAGGTCTGCAGAATGGGGCCAGCCGAGTCAACAACACCAAAGACGAGCAACAGACCAAGGACGTTGAAGAAGGGGAATTTCAGGTGGACCAGGTGGGCGGTGATGATCTGGCCGACGCTGTAGGCGTTGATGAGGCCGGCGAAGATGGCAAAGGGGATCAGGTGGCACTCGCGGATCTTGGGCTGCAGGTAGAGGTAGGCGATGATCATGGACCAGACGGAGAAGAACGGGACGAGGCCGAGGAGGGCACCGCGCGAGCGGTCTCCGTTGGCACGACGAGCGCGGATGACGTTGGCAGAAGACTCGACGGTGTTGAAGACGAGGACAATGGTGCCCTGGACCATGTACCAATCGGTAAAGGAGAGGTTGTAAATGGCAGGGTTGATGCCCCAGGTCGAAGGCACGCCGATGGTGGCCAGCATGCTCTGCTGCCAGAAGTGGGCACCACCCATGTAGCCGGTGAGGGCGAAGACGCCGACGATGGCAATGACGCCCTCAACGGGTCCGTTGACAATGCCGAGGGTGAGCGTCTTGGTGTGGTACGTCTCCCAGGTCTGGACGTAGAAGGTGAGGAGGGCTATGTTTAGAGACAATGGTCAGTATTGTGCCATTTGCATGTGAAGATGCGGGCTCGACTTACATGCGAAGAGCATGGCAACTGTGCGCCAGCTCTGGCCCATGTTCTGGGACGCGGCAAAGATCAAGACTTCGAGGGAGGTGTTGAGGGCATCAACGCCGTGGTCAAAGAGCTCGCCGAGGGGGCCGGATTGCCTGGTTCGTCGCCTGTTGCGCTGCCTGTCAGTTCCTCGCCCGCTTCGCAAGAGATGCGCAATTCCAACTGTATTTACTTACGCCTGCGTTCCGTCGACGGCATCAAAGGTCTGGTAGAGAAACAGGCCCAGGGCCCACGAGTAGTAGACCCACGCGGGGCAGTCCTGATCGAGGCCCGGGGTGTACCACAGCATCGTGAGGAAGTTTGCGACGACGAACAGGAAGCCCGTCAGGGTAATCAGGTTGGGCGCCATGCTCATGGGGAAACATTTGATGACGAAGTTGGTGTAGAACGGCTTCAGCACGTACTTGGAGAGCAGCGACCTGTCGACTCCAGAGTACTTGTACTCCCGGAGCGCGGGGAGCTCACGTTGCCGCAGGTAGACCATCTTAACGGTATTATGAAGTGATTGCGATGTTTCTCAGCTCCGGCCCTGTCGCATATACCGTGCTCGATCGATCGTGAGGAGATGCGGGTATTAGGCGACGCAAGTGAAAGACAGAAACGGTTTGTTTGGCACTTGCTCGAGAGGTGGAGGTGTTGTTCTGGCGGTGGGAGATAGAGTCTCGTTCGATTCGCTTCTGAAAGCTCCGCTTTGTCTCAATCCCGGAGGGTCGGTCCCACGTTTGTAGCCTGCCCAGTCAAAAGTGACACACAGAAAACGTGAAAAAAAAAAAAAAAAAAAAAAAAAAAAAA